>CM061753.1:277451404-278051404 GCA_030979885.1 Lolium multiflorum | reverse complement strand
GTCCTTCTCTTTTGGTCTGCATAACTCTTTTGTCGACTTTGAGCTATCTTCAGCCTATCTCTTATGATGTCGATGATCTGCTGCTTTTCCTTAACATAATCTGGATTGAACTCCTTGCTTGATCCTGCCTCATACCAACATATCGGTGATCTACACTTCCTTCCATACAGAGGTTCGAATGGTGCCATCTTGATGCTGCTTTGATAGCTATTATTGTAGGAAAATTCTGCTAGTGGTAAGTGTTCCTCCCATGATCCTCCGAAGTCTAGGGCACAAGCCCTAAGCATGTCTTCCAATATCTGGTTTGTTCTCTCTGTTTGTCCACCTGTCTGGGGATGATAGGCGGTGCTATAGTCTAACTTGGATCCTAAAGCTTCATGTAGTTGTTTCCAAAATGCTGATGTGAACACGGATCCTCTATCTGACACGATCTTCTTGGGTACTCCATGTTTACTCACAATCTCTTTGATGTAAAGATCGATGAGTTTTTCTCCTTTATCCTGCTGGTTTACTGCTAAGAAGTGTGCACTCTTCGTCAACCGGTCCACGATTACCCATATCATATCCTTCTTTTTATTAGTCATGGGTAGTCCGGTGATGAAATCCATTCCTATCTCCTCCCATTTCCATTCTAGGATTGGTAAAGGTTGTAACTTTCCTGCCGGACTTTGATGTTCAGCTTTCACTCTTTGGCAGGTATGGCATTCCGCCACATATTGTGCTATTTCCCTTTTCATGTTGTTCCACTAGAACAGTTCCTTGAGATCCATGTACATCTTTGTACTTCCTGGATGTATAGAATATGGTGTTTGATGTGCCTCCCGGAGTATAACTTCCTTGATCTCATCAATATCCGTAACACAAATCCTTTTCTGGAACCATAATGATCCAGACTCTCCCCGGTGAAATTCTGATGGTCTACCCTCATCTATCCTTCTCATCTCCTCCACGATGAATGGATCGTCCAATTGACCCATGATTATCTCGTTCTTTAAGTTAACACTTAGTTCATCGGCTACTTGTAACGCCGATAGTCCTTCATGAGCTTCTTTCTCCCAAAGTTGTATCTGGGCTTGGCTTATTTCCTTCCTCAACTCCGGTGATAATTCTTGTTCCACTCCTCCAGTGCTCTTCCTACTCAAGGCATCTGCTACAACATTAGCCTTTCCTGGAGTATAATTGATGGTCAAGTCATAATCCTTGATTAGCTCCAGCCATCTTTTCTGTCTCATATTGAGTTCCTTTTGAGTGAAGAAGTACTTGAGACTCTTATGATCTGTATAGAGCCCACACTTGGCTCCATAGAGAAAATGTCTCCAGGTTTTAAGTGCAAATACTACTGCTGCTAGTTCTAAGTCATGCGTTGGATAGTTCACTTCATGAGGTCTGAGTTGCCTCGATCCATAAGATATTACTTTCCGATCTTGCATGAGTACGCAACCCAATCCATGTTTGGATGCGTCACAGTACACGGTGTAATCCTTGCCAACTTCCGGGACTGCTAACACCGGTGCTGTGGTGAGTTTTCTTTCAGAGTCTGAAAACTCTTCTCACACTCATCAGACCACACGAACGGTGTGTTCTTCCTTAACATCTTAGTCATTGGTCCTGCTATCTTGGAGAATCCTTCAATGAATCTCCGATAGTATCCTGCCATTCCTAAGAATCCTCGGATTTCCTTGACAGTCTTGGGTGCTTCCCAATCTAAAACTGCTGCTACCTTGCTCGGGTTAACAGCTATCCCATCCTTGCTAATAACATGACCAAGAAATTCTACTTGATCTAGCCAAAACTCACACTTGCTGAATTTGGCATAGAGTTGATGTTCTCTTAGTGGTTGCAACACTATCCTCAGATGTTCAGCATGTTCAGCTTTATCTTTGGAGTATATCAAGATATCATCGGTAAATGCAATGACAAACTTGTCTAGACATGGCATGAAGATCTTATTCATAAGATTCATGAAGATTGATGGGGCATTGGTTAATCCAAAAGGTACTACTAAGTATTCATGATGTCCGTACCTCGAGACAAAGGCTGTTTTCGGAATGTCTTCCTTCTTGATCTTTATCTGATGATAACCGGATCTTAGATCAATCTTAGAAAAGACTCCCGCGCCTCTAACTTGATCAAATAGATCTTGTATTATAGGAAGTGGGTACTTGTTCTTGATAGTAACATTATTCAGATTCCTGTAGTCTCCGCACATCCTTCGGCCTCCATCTCTTTTATCCACGAAGATCACAGGTGATCCCCTTGGTGATATACTCTCCTGAATAAATCCTTTCTGTTCCAGGTCATCCAATTGTTCCTTGAGTTCTTTCAACTCCTTAGGCCCCATCTTGTATGGTGCTTTAGCAATCGGAGCTGTTCCTGGCATTAGGTCGATAGTAAACTCTATCTCCCTATCTGGTGGCATTCCAGGTAATTCCTTAGGAAAAACATCCTGAAATTCATTCACTACAGGTATATCCTCCAGTTTTAGTTCCTTCATGCTATTCAACTGTAGCTCTACTTCAATCTGTATGCTTATCTCCTTGGTAGATCATTCTACTTCCATCGGGGCTTTTCAAAGACACGTCTTGTTCACACAGTCGATCAATGCTCCATTTGCCTCTAACCAGTTCATACCAAGAATGACATCAATGTCCTTCATCGGTAAAATGAACAGGTCGCGCGCGCACTTATTGATCATAATGACTTGTCCTTGTTTGGTGTGGGTTACTACTATCGTTCCCCCCGCGAAAAGTATGGTTATTGGTGTGTCTAACTTAGTGCAACTAATCCCATGTTTGATGATGAATTGCTGAGAAATGAATGATGTAGTTGCACCAGTATCAAAAAGTACTTTGCCAGGATGAGTAAGTATCTGGAGCGTACCTATCATTGCTGATCGGAGTTCACCACCTCCTCCAAGCTGGTGCAGTTTAACTTGCCGAAGGGTTTCTTTTTTTTCCAGTTCCCTCCGGTGTTTCCTCCTCGGCTTCCTCCTCCTCCTGACTGACCTCCTCCATTCTTCTTCTTAGGGCAATCCCTAAGCATGTGTCCTTCCTCGCGACAACCAAAGCATATTATCATTGGCCTCTTGCAATCCTTGGAAACGTGTCCTGGTTTCCCACAGCTTCGGCAAAATATCTGGTTTGCAGGCTGGAATCCTTGGTTCCTCCTCTGGTTGTTGTTGTTGTACCTTGGCTTGAAACTCAAGCTGGTATTGGGCTTGTTTGTAACATCCCAAATTTCAATAAAAGAGAGAAGAACAATTCCAGAGGTCCAGAACCAACAAAAACTTTTCTTGCATATAGTGCCATGCATAGGACTTGTGCATTTGAGTGATATGCCATGATGTTTGTTTTTATGTTTTTGTGCTAAACTCTAAAACCCTAAAGTGATCAAGAGGAGATCACAAACCAAATAAAATAAAAGAGAAAGAAATCAAATAAGAAAACCCTAAAACCCTCACATATGGTTTATGCCATTTTTGCAAATCTTTACCCTAGATCATTTTGGTCTTCACCATTAGTTGTATTGTGTTACTAAACACTTATTACAACTTTTGGAATCAAAGAAACACAAAACAAACCAATTTCAAACTCAAAATGTGATCACATAGAATAATGGTCAAACTGCCATTTACAATCTGGTCACCACTTTGAGCCTTTGCAATTCAAGTTTTTCAAACTAAACAAGTCCCATTCTTTGCACCACATCCAAGTGCACAACAAGGTGAACAACTTTTGTAAAGATCACCACATCCAAATCATCTTGGATCAAGAGTTATGATCAAGCCAAGGGAGACTTTGAAACAAATGCAAGATCACCAATTTTCAAATTTTGATCAAACCTTGCCATCTCTTGAGCACCTTTTGGCTCAGCATTGTTCCCTGGACTCCATCCCACCTATCTCATGCATGGAGGTATCAAGGAGGGGGCCAAGCATGGCATGGCCATGGCCATGCCGGCCACGTTCTCCCTCGACACTCTCCCCTCTCTTCTCTCCACGAAACACCCTGCCACCATGTCAAACAGATCGCCCTTGATCTCCTGAGCTCGCCAGTACAAGCCGTTGGGCGAGAGGACGCCGACACACCCCGGACGACGCGCGCCCACGACGCACAGGTACGACGCGAGCGGCATGGCCACGTCACGCGTGCATGGACGCGCGCGACACGGGCACGCGTCGCCTCGCCGTACCACGCCAACCCCGACCACCTCCGCTCGGCCTGGTACTCGCCACGCCACGCGGAGCCCGCCGGACAAGCTGGCGTCACCAGCTAGCGCCGACCATCGCCGGAGAGGACGCGTCCGCCCGCCATGGCCGCGACAGTACACGCAAGCGCCCGACCAAAGTACGCCTCGCCTTGCCGCGCCGTTGATGCTCACAGATTCGCCGTGATGTCGTGAACACCACCGCGCCATCGCCTAGCTCCCTACCTCGCCGGAATCGCCGCGCGCATGTCGACCCTAACCCTGCCCCACAACACCCTCTCCCCTCGATAAATAGAGGACTCCCCTGAGCAATCCAAGCACACCACCATCCTCTCCTCCCATCCTTGCTTCTCCACCACCACTCCACTCACTCAATCGACGCCGGAGCAGCCTCAATCGGACGATCGGAGCCGCGGAAGCCCTGGAGCAATCGCCGTTGATCCAGGCCACCTCGAGCTCCGCCACTATCTACAGGCTTCTTCCTCATCGTCGACACCTTCCTCGAGCCTATTGCCAACCCTAGCTGGAGCCACGGTAAGCTCGCCGGACCCCTACCCCCGCCGTGTCTGTGGCATGATCTCGCCGGAGATGACGATGGCCCTGCGCCGTTCGATCCATGTCTAATCCAACACACCGCGATGAGCCATACCGCTTCGGGTTTAAAGAGCCGCTGACATGCGGGTCCCACGCTGTCAGGCGGCCCACTCGCACTGGATGCACTGTTGGGCTGAGCAGGCCGTTAGTTTGAAAACCTGGCCTGTTAGAGTTTCCCGCCGGCCCTTTTATTTAAATCTCGTTTAAATTTTTCAAACCAATTTCAATACTGGCCCTGACTTTGAAATTCAATAGAATCTGTTTGGCTTGGCCAAATTTAGCAAACTTGATGTTGTTGGAAATCCATTGAAAAGTTCTACAACTTGCCATTGGTCTCACTGTGAGATTTGTTGTAGAATTAAAGTGACAAAAAGATTAAATCAGGGACTTTTGCACTTTCATTTAAATCTTAAAAATCAACCAAAATAGATATTTAGTTAATTCCAACTCCAATAGCTCACTTTTAACTTACACTAATTGTTTCTGCAATAAAATGGTGTGGTCACTTTGTATGATCATGCCCTAGTTTAAATAATGGACAATATGGCTAGTTTACTTAAGTAATATTGTCCAAAACTATTATGGAAATCATATGAAGTGTTTCACTTCATTTAAATCTTGTCCCAAGTACTTTCATATGAAGTTTGGACCCTGGTCAAATACTCTCACATGAAATACTTGGTGATTTTAAATCATATTTAGAATGGTTAAATAGTATGAGCTATTCTACCTCATTTAAATCATTTTCTCAAATGATGATGATGAATGGTTGACTTAGGTCAACATGATTTCATGTATGATTGTTTGAGAATTTAAATCTTAAGAAGATTCAATGAGAGGAAATTATTTTCCTCAAGAACTAAATGGAAACTATCTTTTACACATGTTATGAGAGGAATTTGTTTTCCTAAGAAAAGAAAACCAATGCACATAATTGTGTTATATGTGTGATTAGAATAGTTTGTGTGAAGTGATGATGTGCTTAGTATAGCTCTTGAACTTGTTGAGTGATTATACCTCGTATTTAAATTTAGACGCTAGCACCGGAGAATACAAGGAAGAAGAAGGTTGCTACCAAGAGGAGGAAGAGGAGAACTTTGAGAACTACCAAGGCAAGCTAATATTCTTGCAAAGTGCAAAGCCCCTTTGGGCAAGGCACCATGATTCTTACCTTTCTTACCACAATCCTATCCCAAATTTTTACCTTACAAGTGTTTACTTGTTTATTTAAAAGAGTTACTTTAATAGTTGACTTTGGTCTAAGTGAAGAAGATTTACTAGAGTAGCAAAGTTAGTCTCAAGCTAGCCAAGCAAGATAGCACCCCTCATGATTAGTGCTAGTGCTAAGTACTAAAACTTGACTACTCTAGATGGGAACATGTGATTTGTTTTGAATTTGAAACCTTGGAATGATGAATCATTCCATTGAATGATTTTTGAAGATGATTTAGGACCAAGAGAAGATGGTGATTTTTGATATAAAACTGATATTGGTTTGAATTCGATACCTTTCCAATTTTGTGTACCCCCACAATACCTGATTATGGGTAGGGCTTAGAAATTTATGCATCTTAGTATGGGTTCCCTCTGAACACACATCATAGGGGTTATGCTTGAGGCTGCCTCTGTTGTTGAGAAATGATGTGAATTGAGGTGAATTGTACGGCCAAGCCTGTGCAGTTCCCAGGTTGACAGTTTTTGGGAGGCCAACTCATGGGGAGAGGTGCTCATACTAGGGCTTGTAAGTGAAAGGTTATGGTTGATGATCCGCGTGCTGTGTTACGATGATTCGGGGTTATCCCGACGGATGAAATCAAATGTTGTGGCACAAGTGTGCAACTTCTGAATGTAAATCTATTCGAATAGCCGTGTCCACGGTTAGGCAGTTGGAAAGGCCATACAGTTCCGGTGTCAGATTCTTGAAAATGTTGGTGAAATGAATGGTGAATTGGTGACTTGTTGAAATCACAACAAAGGTCGTGGGAATGACACTAATGTTCCCACTTGAGTTAGTTAGCACTTGAATAAGTCTTTATCAAATACTTGTGAACTAAAATTGGCTTTATGAAAATTAAACTAGAGCTTAGCACCCCCCTTACTAAATTTGTTAGCACTTACATTAGTATTAGTTTGCGAGTACTTAAAGTACTCACGGCTTTGTCCCTGGCTATTCAAATGGCCAGAGTATGAAGATGAACAGAACTACCAAGGAGATGACGAGCAGGACGCCTACGACAACTAGGAGTCTTCCGACGTCAAGCGTGGCCTGTGGACTAGAGAGTCCATTTATCTTTACGCTTCCGCTATGAACTTGTGTTTGTTCGTTGATCAATAGATCAACTATTTGTGTAATATGGATCATGTGATTCAAGTTGTAAGACAATATGGTTTGTAATAAATGATGACTATGATACTTAACTATTATGCCTCGCAACAACAATATTCCTGGGATTGCGATGAATGACATAATAGGCATCCGGACTTAAAAATCCGGGTGTTGACATTGTTGCTGATATATCTCTTAGGCTCGAACTTGGCCTTCTTTCTCTTCTCCTCCTGCAGCTGCTTGAAATCATCTTCAAGAGTGATGGCTGCATCCACCAACTCCTGGAACTCTGTCGCTCTCATCATCCTGAGCTGTACCTTGAACTGGGGACTTAATCCCCGCAAGAACCTCTTCTTCTTCTTGTCCTCGGTGTTGACCTCCTCCACGGCATACCGGGACAGCTTTGAAAACTCCCTGACATAAGTCAGGATGGCCTTATCTTTCTGCTCGAGACTCTCGAATTCTCGATGCTTCAATTCCACTATACTTTCAGGGACGTTGGATTCCCTGAACTTCCTCTTGAACTCCTCCCAGGTGAATACTTTCTCAGCCGGATAAACGGCTACTATGTTATCCCACCATGATGCGGCGGGTCCACACAACAAGTGTGTTGCATACCTGACCTTCTCAGGTCGTTGCATCCAGCGTGTTGAGCTTACGCTCGATATCCATTGATACGTCTCGTATCGATAATTTCTTATGTTCCATGCCACATTATTGATGTTATCTACATGTTTTATGCACACTTTATGTCATATTCGTGCATTTACGGAACTAACCTATTAACAAGATGCGAAGTGCAGTTCTTTTTTCTGTGTTTTGGTTTCAGAAATCCTAGTAACGAAATATTCTGGAATCGGACGAAATCAACGCCCAAGTTCCTATTTTCACCGGAAGCATCCAGAACACCCGGGAAGGACCAGAGGGGGGCACTGGGCCCCCAGACCATAGGCGGCGCGGCCCAGGCCGCGCCCGCCTATGGTGTCGTCGCCCCTTCGACCCTCTGCGCCGCCTCTTCGCCTATAAAGCCTCCTGGATCGAAAACCCCGATACGTTCGAGAAAACCACAGAAACCTTCCAGAGCCGCCATCGCGAGGCCAAGATCGGGGACAGGAGTCTCTGTTCCGGCACGCTGCGGAGGAGGTGCCCCGGAAGGCTTCTCCATCGACACGCTGCCATCTCCACCGCCATCTTCATCACGGCTGCTGCTCCCATGAGGAGGTAGTTCTCCATCGAGGCTCGGGCTGTACCGGTAGCTATGTGGTTCATCTCTCTCCCATGTACCTCAATACAATGATCTCATGAGCTGCTTTACATGATTGAGATTCATATGAGTTTGTATCACAATTTATCTATGTGCTACTCTAGCAATGTTATTAAAGTAGTTCTATTCCTCCTGCACGTGTGTAAAGGTGACAGTGTGTGCACCGTGTTAGTACTTGGTTTATGCTATGATCATGATCTCTTGTAGATTGCGAAGTTAACTATTGCTATGATAATATTGATGTGATCTATTCCTCCTACATATGCATGAAGGTGACAGTGTGCATGCTATATTAGTACTTGGTTTAGTCTGTTGATCTATCTTACACTATAAGGTTACTTAAATATGAACAAATTGTGGAGCTTGTTAACTCCGGCATTGAGGGTTCGTGTAATCCTACGCAATGTGTTCATCATCCAACAAGAGTGTAGAGTATGCATTTATTTTAGTTATGTGATCAATGTTGAGAGTGTCCACTAGTGAAAGTCTAATCCCTAGGCCTTGTTCCTAAATACTGTTATATTGCTTGTTTACTTTTCTTGTGTTACTACTGCTGCAATACTACCACCATCAACTACACGCCAGCAAGCTATTTTCTGGCACCGTTGCTACTGCTCATATATATTCATACCACCTGTATTTCACTATCTCTTCGCCGAACTAGTGCACCTATTAGGTGTGTTGGGGACACAAGAGACTTCTTGCTTTGTGGTTGCAGGGTTGCATGAGAGGGATATCTTTGACCTCTTCCTCCCTGAGTTCGATAAACCTTGGGTGATCCAATTAAGGAAAAATTGCTGTGTTCTACAAACCTGCATCTTGGAGGCCCAACACTGTCTACAGGAAAGGAGGGGGCGTAGACATCAAGCTATTTTCAAGCGCCGTTGCCGGGGAGGAAAGGTAAAAGGTACTCACACTCCGGACCTCGGCTACCAAGCTATTTTCCGGCGTTGTAAGTACTCGAAGCTATTTCCTTTAGATCCTGCAATTGCATCTTTTTGTTTCTTGTTTACACTAGTTTGGCATAATGGACAAAAATGAGCTTCTTATGCTATTTCCTGATTTAAAATATGGATTGTTTGATGCGAAAATTAAAAAACCTATGGAATCTTATTTGCATGCTGGTAGTAATATTAGTATGAACGCTTTGAACACCATTGTTGATAATGATATAGAAAGTTCTAAGCTTGGGGAAGCTGGTTTTCATGATCTTTTTAGTCCCCCAAGCATTGAGGAGAAAATTTTCTTTGATGATACTTTACCTCCTATTTATGATGATTATAATGATAGTGGTCTTTTGGTTCCACCTACTATGGAGAGTGAATTTGATTATGATTACAATATGCCTCCTATATTTGATGATAGCTACTTTGTTGAATTTGCTCCCACTACAACTAATAAAATTGACTATGCCTATGTGGAGAGTAATAATTTTATGCATGAGACTCATGATAAGAATGCTTTATGTGATAGTTATATTGTTGAGTTTGCTCATGATGCTACTGAAAGTTATTATGAGAGAGGAAAATATGGTTGTAGAAATTTTCATGTTACTAAAATGCCTCTCTATGTGCTGAAATTTTTCAAGTTATACTTGTTTTATCTTCCTATGCTTGTTACTTTGCTCTTCATGAACTTGTTTATTTACAATATTCCTATGCATAGGAAGCATGTTAGGCTTAAATGTGTTTTGAATTTGCCTCTGGATGCTCTCTTTCGCTTCAATTACTATTTCTTATGAGTGCATCATTAAAACTGCTGAGCCCATCTTAACGGCTATAAAGAAAGAACTTCTTGGGAGATAACCCATGTGTTATTTTGCTACAGTATTTTGTTTTATATTTGTGTCTTGGAAGTTATTTACTACTGTAGCAACCTCTCCTTATCTTAGTTTTGTGTTTTGTTGTGCCAAGTAAAGTCTTTGATAGAAAGTAAGTACTAGATTTGGATTACTGCGCAGTTCCAGATTTCTTTGCTGTCACGAATCTGGGTCCACCTCCCTGTAGGTAGCTCAGAAAATTAAGCCAATTTACGTGCATGATCCTCAGATATGTACGCAACTTTCATTCAATTTGAGCATTTTCATTTGAGCAAGTCTGGTGCCATTTTAAAATTCGTCAATACGAACTGTTCTGTTTTGACAGATTCTGCCTTTTATTTCGCATTGCCTCTTTTGCTATGATGGATGAATTTCTTTGATCCATTAATGTCCAGTAGCATTATGCAATGTACAGAAGTGTTAAGAATGATTGTGTCACCTCTGAATATGTTAATTTTTATTGTGCACTAACCCTCTAATAAGTTGTTTCGAGTTTGGTGTGGAGGAAGTTTTCAAGGATCAAGAGAGGAGTATGATGCAACATGATCAAGGAGAGTGAAAGCTCTAAGCTTGGGGATGCCCTGGTGGTTCATCCCTGCATATTCTAAGAAGACTCAAGCGTCTAAGCTTGGGGATGCCCAAGGCATCCCCTTCTTCATCGACAAATTATCAGGTTCCTTCTCTTGAAACTATATTTTTATTCGGTCACATCTTATGTGCTTTGCTTGGAGCGTCTGTATGTTTCTTATTTTTGTTTGTGTTTGAATAAATTGGATTACATCATGCTTGTGTGGGAGAGAGACACGCTCCGTTGTAGCATATGGACAAGTATGTCCTTGGTTTCTACTCATAGTATTCATGGCGAAGCTTCTCTTCGTTAAATTGTTATATGGTTGGAATTGGAAAATGATACATGTAGTAATTGCTATAAATGTCTTGGGTAATGTGATACTTGGCAATTGTTGTGCTCATGTTTAAGCTCTTGCATCATATTTGCACCCATTAATGAAGAAATACATAGAGCATGCTAAAATTTGGTTTGCATAATTGGTCTCTCTAAGGTCTAGATAATTTCTAGTAAGGTGTTTGAACAACAAGGAAGACAATGTATAGTTTTATAATGCTTGTAATATGTCTTTTATGTGAGTTTTGCTGTACTAGTTCATACTTGTGTTTGCTTCAAACAACCTTGCTAGCCTAAACCTTGTATCGAGAGGGAATACTTCTCATGCATCCAAATACTTGAGCCAACCACTATGCCATTTGTGTCCACCATACCTACCTACTACATGGTATTTCTGCCATTCCAAAGTAAATTGCTTGAGTGCTACCTTTAAACAATTCAAAATTTATCACCTCTGATTTGTGTCAATGTTTTATAGCTCATGAGGAAGTATGTGGTGTTTATCTTTCAATCTTGTTGGGCAACTTTCACCAATGGACTAGTGGCTTCATCCGCTTATCCAATAATTTTGCAAAAAGAGCTGGCAATGGGATTCCCAGTCCCAAATTAATTAACAAAAAATAGACACTCCTCCATGGTATGTGATTGTTGGATGGCACCCGAAGGATTCGGTTTGTGTAAGCAAAGGTTGGGAGGAGTGTCATCATAATAAAACTAAAATAAAAGGCACTCCTTCATGGTATGAGATTGTTGGCAGGCACCCGAGGATTCGGTTAGCCATGGTTTGTGAAAGAAAGGTTGGAAGGAGTGCCACCCAAAATAAAATAAAATGGGAGCCGCTCTTTGAAGGTTTGTCTGGCGAAGGGGGTTAGAGTACCCGCTGCCATTCGTTGACAACAACAAACACCTCTCAAAATTTTACTTTTATGCTTTCTTTATGTTTTCAAAATAAAAGCTCTAGCACAAATATAGCAATCGATGCTTTTCCTCTATGGAGGACCATTCTTTTACTTTTATTGTTGAGTCAGTTCACCTATTTCTCTCCACCTCAAGAAGCAAACACTTGTGTGAACTGTGCATTGATTCCTACATATTTGCATATTGCATTTGTTATATTGCTTTGCATTGACAATTATCCATGAGATATACATGTTATAAGTTGAAAGCAACCGCTGAAACTTAATCTTCCTTTGTGTTGCTTCAATGCCTTTACTTTGAATTATTGCTTTATGAGTTAACTCTTATGCAAGACTTATTGATGCTTGTCTTTAAGTACTATTCATGAAAAGTCTTTGCTTTATGATTTAGTTGTTTACTCATGTCATTACCATTGTCTTGGATTGCTGCATTCATTACATATGCTTTACAAATAGTATGATCAAGGTTATGATGGCATGTCACTCCAGAAATTATCGTGTTATCGTTTTACTGCTCGGGACGAGCGAGAACTAAGCTGGGGATGCTGATACGTCTCAGACGTATCGATAATTTCTTATGTTCCATGCCACATTATTGATGTTATCTACATGTTTTATGCACACTTTATGTCATATTCGTGCATTTTACGGAACTAACCTATTAACAAGATGCCGAAGTGCCGGTTCTGTTTTTACTGCTTTTTGGTTTCAGAAATCCTAGTAACGAAATATTCTCGGAATCGGACGAAATCAACGCCCAAGTTCCTATTTTCACCGGAAGCATCCAGAACACCCGGGAAGGACCAGAGGGGGGGGCACTGGGCCCCCAGACCATAGGCCGGCGCGGCCCAGGCCCTGGCCGCGCCGCCTATGGTGTCGTCGCCCCTTCGACCCTCCTGCGCCGCCTCTTCGCCTATATAAAGCCCCTGGATCGAAAACCCTGATACGTTCGACGAAAACCACAGAAACCTTCCAGAGCCGCCGCCATCGCGAGGCCAAGATCTGGGGGACAGGAGTCTCTGTTCCGGCACGCTGCCGGACGGGGAAGTGCCCCGGAAGGCTTCTCCATCGACACCGCTGCCATCTCCACCGCCATCTTCATCACCATGCTGCTCCCATGAGGAGGGAGTAGTTCTCCATCGAGGCTCGGGGCTGTACCGGTAGCTATGTGGTTCATCTCTCTCCCATGTACCTCAATACAATGATCTCATGAGCTGCTTTACATGATTGAGATTCATATGAGTTTGTATCACAATTTATCTATGTGCTACTCTAGCAATGTTATTAAAGTAGTTCTATTCCTCCTGCACGTGTGTAAAGGTGACAGTGTGTGCACCGTGTTAGTACTTGGTTTATGCTATGATCATGATCTCTTGTAGATTGCGAAGTTAACTATTGCTATGATAATATTGATGTGATCTATTCCTCCTACATATGCATGAAGGTGACAGTGTGCATGCTATGTTAGTACTTGGTTTAGTCTGTTGATCTATCTTACACTATAAGGTTACTTAAATATGAACAAATTGTGGAGCTTGTTAACTCCGGCATTGAGGGTTCGTGTAATCCTACGCAATGCGTTCATCATCCAACAAGAGTGTAGAGTATGCATTTATATATTCTGTTATGTGATCAATGTTGAGTGTCCACTAGTGAAAGTCTAATCCCTAGGCCTTGTTCCTAAATACGTATCGCTGCTTGTTTCCTGTTTTTGTGTTACTACTGCTGCAATACTACCACCATCAACTACACGCCAGCAAGCTATTTTCTGGCACCGTTGCTACTGCTCATATATATTCATACCACCTGTATTTCACTATCTCTTCGCCGAACTAGTGCACCTATTAGGTGTGTTGGGGACACAAGAGACTTCTTGCTTTGTGGTTGCAGGGTTGCATGAGAGGATATCTTTGACCTCTTCCTCCTGAGTTCGATAAACCTTGGGTGATCCACTTAAGGAAAACTTGCTGCTGTTCTACAAACTGCTCTTGGAGGCCCAACACTGTCTACAGGAAAGGAGGGGGAACGTAGACATCATCCATCAACCAATCCTCCGCATCCGTAGGTTCGGGCGCGTATGCGAAGGATATTGGCTTAGTATTCTGGAAATCCGACAAAGTGACTCCTTGGTTTTCTGGCCTCTCCACCGTGTTCTGCTGAAGCAGCTCCTGGAAGAACTTGTTTTGCTGCTCCATTGTCATACGTTGCCTTTCCTCCAACATTTGCATGTTTGGAGAAGTGCAACTGCGTCATGGTGGTGGTGGTAACTGATTTCTGGCTGCTTCATCAGCCTCTTCCTTCTGCTTGGCCTCGCGCTCGAAGCTGCTTCACTCTCCTCACCGTCGCTCCCGACATATTCCCCTAGTTCTGCAACACAAAGTGGTACTCATAGTTACTCCATGCGCAAGTTTTCTGAGCTCAACTTTGTGCACAGAACTAGTCACGCAATGGAAATCAAGAAGCAAATCCAAATCATACAAAACATATACCATGTATATACATACTTAAGTGGTTTATTACAATACTCAGTAGCGATGTGAGTATGCAAACTCACTTATTGAAGTATATGTACAAATTTCTACAAAATATTACATACTACAATACATGTGGTACAACTGTATTGTAGTCTCGCCTCCCATGGTGGTCTCTAGTCGTGCTTCACTCCCGGTACATCCCAGGCTTCCATCCGGTCGAACGTGTAGTCCTCCTGACAGAATCTGGAACATAGGGTCTTCCCGTCGGCTGGTAGTCGGAATCAGAGGATGATCCCAGGGAGAAATCTGTGTTCATGAACTGGTCATTCAGTGCATCATAATCCACCCATCGGGTGTACTCCCTGTGACTCCGCCATAGGTATTTCCACCATCTATATCCGACTCGATCAGTATCGGATACTCCTCATCGTCTCCCTATTAACCTGATAGTTCTGGTTCTGGGTTGTGGCGTCCTCATTCATCTCAGGATTATATCTAAACTGAATCACTATGGGTTCCAGTATCTGATCCCCAACGCCAACCCGTGGAGTTTTCTATAGGAGTCTCGGAACGCTGATTGTTTCCGGATTCCTCTCCACCCTCATATCCTCCATGGGAATTACTAGGAAAGTACCTAGGTGTAATGGGTGTGGTTTGTTGTTCGGGATGGTCAATACTAATGTAATCACCAGCTGAATAAACTGGTGTGTGAACCTCATTCTCCATTGGTTCCTTCCCCTTAGTCTCCTCCTTGGGCTCAGTGAACTCTTCCAGCATTGTGTCAATTGCTCCCGACAAATGTCGGTTCAACTGAAAGAACAATGTCAGTAGGTTGCGACTATTATCCATGTACTTAGCGGCTTCTGCTGGTTTGCGTTTTGCAAGCTTGAAGTGGTTAAGCATAGGATCATCTTCCTCCTCCATATGAGGAATATGAGCGAATTCGGAACCCATAAGCTCCTTCGTCTTATGCTCCCGAATATCAGTGATGGCTCTCATTATGGCTATGTGGTAGGCTGTGTTGATGGTTCTAGCCTCACCTGCTGGCATCACTACACTCATTCCTAGGGATTCTGGAAGTCTTAGTCCTACCCTACACTTCGCCATCGTAGTACCAGTATTTCCACTTGGATGGGGATCGCACCCAAATTCAAGTAACATAGCACAAGAATGTCCGCAAGTCCTCCGTCGTATTCACTCAAGTTTGATGCCTTCACTTTCACTTACGTCCCACGTGAATGGGGTTCGTTGCATAGAAAACAAAAATTTTCCTACCGCAAGACGAATAAAACCAACAGATCTAATCTATGGAACACCCAAGATCTAATCTACAAGATCGAAGCAACGAGATGGAGATGAGACTAACCCTCAAAGATTCCAAAGCCTACGAGATTAATCTCGTTGTTGGTGTAGACGATCGTCCCCGGTGCTGCAATCCGGCAGCACTTCCGTACTCGGTCGCGCGTACGGTGTCGATGAAGCTCCTTCCTCTCCCGTTCCAGCGGGCAGCGGAGGTGTGGTAGATCTCCTCAAGTTCCAGCAGCACGACGGCGTGGTGGTGGTAGTGGAGGAAGAAAGCTGCAGGGCTTCGCCTAGCCGAACAGCGTATGGTGGAGGAGGGCGGCGGAGGAGAGGCAATGATGGGGGTGTGGTGGCTGGCCACCCCTCCCCTCTTTATATAGGGGGCCAGGTCGGTGGGGTGGCCCCCAATCCCATCTAGGGTTAGGGGGCGGCGGCCAAAGGGGGGAAGAGGGCTTTCCCCTCCCCCAAGTTGATCCCCCTAGGGAAACCCTAGGGGTTGGCCGGCCTGGGCCTTGGGGGGCATGTGCCCCTGGCCCATTAGGCCAGGGAGCATCCCCTCGGCCCATGCTAGGCCTCCTAGGTCGTGGGCCCCATGGTGGACCCCTCCGGAACCTTCTAGAACCTTCCAGTCAACCACCGGAAAAATCCCGAACATTTCCGAAACCCAGAAATCAACTTCCCTTATATGAATCTTATTCTCCGGACTATTCCGGACCTCCTCGTGACATCCTGGATCACATCCGAGACTCCGAACAAACTTCGTCTCCATACCATATTCAAATCTACTTATGCGACATCGAACCTTAAGCGCGTCACCCTACGGTTCGGAACTATGCAGACATGGTCGAGACTCCTCTCCGAGCAATAACCAATAGCGGGATCTGGAGATCCATAATGGCTCCCACATATTCAACGATGACTTAGTGATCGATTGAACCATTTACATACGATGCCAATTCCCTTTGTCACACGATATTCTACTTGTCCGAGGTTTGATCATCGGTATCTCCATACCTTGTTCAACCTCGTTACCGACAAGTACTCTTTACTCGTACCGTGGTATGTCATCTCTCATGATCCAATCATGTGCTTGCAAGCTATTCAGACGACATTCCACCGAGAGGGCCCAGAGTATATCTATCCGTCATCGGGATGGACAAATCCCACTATTGATCCATATGCCTCAACTCACACTTTCCAAATACTTAATCCCATCTTTATAACCACCCATTTACGCAATGGCGTTTGATGTAATCAAAGTACCCTTCCGGTGTAAGTGATTTACATGATCTCATGGTCAAAGGACTAAGGCAACTATGTATCGAAAGCTTATAGCAATTTGAACTTAATGACTTGATCTTATGCTATGCTCATTTGGGTGTGTGTCCATTATATCATTCAACTAATGACATAACCTTGTTATTAATAACATCCAATGTTCATGATCACGAAACCATGATCATCCATTAATCAACAAGCTAGTATACAAGAGGCTTACTAGGGACTCCTTGTTGTTTACATAACACACATGTATCAATGTTTCGGTTAATACAATTATAGCATGGTATGCAAACATTTATCATAAACACAAAGATATTATAATAACCACTTTATTATTGCCTCTTGGGCATATCTCCAACAATCTCCCACTTGCACTAGAGTCAATAATCTAGATTACATTGTAAGGTACCTAACACCCATGGCATTCTGGTGTTGGTCATGTTTTGCCCTAGGGAGAGCTTTAGTCAACGGATCTGCAACATTCAGATCTGTGTGTACTTTGCAAATCTCTACTTCACCATCTTCGATGTACTCACGAATCGAATGAAAACGCAGCTTGATATGCTTCAGCTTCTTGTGTGACCTTGGTTCCTTTGCATTGGTGATGGCACCCGTGTTGTCACAATAAATGACTAACGGGTCCAATGCACTAGGAACCACACCAAGCTCAACAATGAACCTCTTCATCCATACCGCTTCAGATGAAGCCTGAAGCCGCTATATATTCAGATTTGTTGAGGATTTCGCCACCGTGCACTGCTTGGGCTTGCTCGACTACTTTGCCGCACCATTCAATATAAACACGTACCCAGACCTGAGACTTAGAGTCATCAGGATCGGTGTTCCAACTTGCATCGGTGTAACTGGTTACAACGAGCTCTTGGTCACCTCCATAACAAAGAAACATATCCTTAGTTCTTTTCAAGTACTTCAGGATATTCTTGACCGCTGTCCAGTGTTCCATTCCTGGATCACTTTGATATCTGCTAGTCAAACTAACGGCATGTGCGATATCCGGTCTAGTACACAGCATGGCATACATGAGAGAGCCTACTGCCGAAGCATAGGGGATATTTCTCATCCTCTCTCTTTCATCTGCCGTAGCCGGACCTTGAGTCTTACTCAAGACCTTACCTGGCAACATAGGCAAGAACCCTTTCTTGCTTTCATCCATTCTAAACTTCTTTAGAATCTTGTCCAGGTATGTACTCTGTGAAAGGCCTATTAGGCGTCTTGATCTATCTCTATAAATCTTGATGCCTAAAATGTACGCTGCTTCACCAAGGTCTTTCATTGAAAAAGACTTATTCAAATAACCTTTAGCGCTGCTTAATAGTTCTATATCATTCCCAATCAATAATATGTCATCTACATATAATATCAGGAATGCTACAGAGCTCCCACTCACTTTCTTGTAAATACAGGCCTCACCATGAGTCCGTATAAAACCGAAATCTTTGATCACTCTATCAAAGCGTAGATTCCAACTCCGGGATGCTTGCTTCAGTCCATAAATGGAACGCTGAAGTTTGCATACCTTGTCAGCATTTTCAGGATCGACAAAACCTTTGGGTTGTACCATATACAACTCTTCCTCAATATCACCATTGAGGAACGCCATTTTGACATCCATCTGCCAAATCTCATAATTGAAAAATGCAGCTATTGCTAACAAAATCCTCACAGACTTTAGCTTCGCTACAGGTGAGAAAGTCTCATCGTAGTCAACTCTTTGAATTTGTCGAAAACCCTTTGCGACAAGTCGAGCTTTATAGACAGTAATATTACCATCAACATCTGTTTTTCTCTTGAAGATCCATTTATTCTCGACAGTCTTGCGGCTATCAGGTAAGTCTACCAAAGTCCATACTTTTTTATCATACATGGATCCCATTTGGATTTCATGGCTTCTTGCCATTTGTTGGAATCTGGGCTCATCATCGCTTCTTCATACGTCGCAGGGTCCTCATCATTGTTGTCCACAATCATGACATTTAGACAGGGATCATACCAATCAGGAGTGGTACGTTCCCTCATCGATCTCTGCGAGGTTCAGTAGCTTCCTCGTTCGAAGTTTCATGATCATCATCATTCGCTTCCTCTCCTATCGGTGTAGGCTGCGCAGGAACTTCTTCCGGCACTGCGCTACTCTGATCTATGAGAGAAGGTTCATCAACCTCGTCGAGTTCTACTTTCCTTCCAGTCACTTCTTTAGTGAGAAACTCCTTCTCAAGAAAGGATCCGTTCTTGGCAACAAATATTTTGCCTTCGGATCTGTGATAGAAAGTGTACCCAATTGTTTCTTTAGGGTATCCTATGAAGACGCATTTCTCCGCTTTGGGTTCTAGCTTGACCGGCTGTAACTTCTTTACATAAGCTTCGCAACCCCAAACTTTAAGGAACGACAGCTTAGGTTTCTTAAACCAGTCATCTCAGGTGCATGGCCATTAAAGACATTACTCATATAAATCGAACAACCATTATTCTCGATAATTTCTTATGTTCCATGCCACATTATTGATGTTATCTACATGTTTTATGCACACTTTATGTCATATTCGTGCATTTTACGGAACTAACCTATTAACAAGATGCCGAAGTGCCGGTTGCTTTGTTTACGCTTTTTGGTTTCGAAATCCTAGTAAGGAAATATTCTCGGAATTGGACGAAATCAAAGCCCAGGGGCCTATTTTTCCAGAAGACCGAAGAACACATGAAGTGGGGCCACGAGGTGGCGACACCACGTGGCGGCGCGACCGAGGGGGCCGCGCCGCCTATGGTGTGGCCTCGTCGGCCCCGACCTCGCCCTTCATACAAATAGCCTCGTGACGAGCCCCGTGCCGAGGGCACGACGGAAAACCTTCGGAGAACGCCCGCCGATCCCATCTCGGGGGATCAGGAGATCGCCTCCACCACTGCCGGAGGGAATCATCTCTCGGAGGACTCTCTACGCCGCCATGGTCGCCTCCGGTGTGATGTGTGAGTAGTCTACCCTGGACTATGGGTCCATAGCAGTAGCTAGATGGTTGTCTTCTCCCCATTGTGCTATCATTGTCGGATCTTGTGAGCTGCCTAACATGATCAAGATCATCTATCTGTAATTCTATATGTTGCGTTTGTTGGGATCCGATGAATAGAGAATACTTGTTATGTTGATTATCAAAGTTATGCTTATGTGTTGTTTATGATCTTGCATGCTCTCCGTTACTAGTAGATGCTCTGGCCAAGTAGATGCTTGTAACTCCAAGAGGAGTACTTATGCTCGATAGTGGGTTCATGCCGCATTGACACTGGGACGTGACAGAAAGTTCTAAGGTTGTGTTGTGTTGCCACTAGGGATAAAACATTGATGCTATGTCTAAGGATGTAGTTGTTGATTACATTACGCACCATACTTAATGCAATTGTCTGTTGCTTTGCAACTTAATACGGAGGGGTTCGGATGATAACCTGAAGGTGGACTTTTAGGCATAGAGATGCAGTTGGATGGCGGTCTATGTACTTTGTCGTAATGCCCAATTAAATCTCACTATACTCATCATGATATGTATGTGCATTGTCATGCTCTCTTTATTTGTCAATTGCCCAACTGTAATTTGTTCACATGCTGTTTGTCTTATGGGAGAGACACCTCTAGTGAACTGTGGACCCGGTCCAATTCTCTTTACTGAAATACAATCTACTGCAATTGTTGTTTTACTGTTTTCGCAAACAATCATCTTCCACACAATACGGTTAACTCTTTGTTACAACAAGCCGGTGAGATTGACAACCTCACTGTTTCGTTGGGGCAAAGTACTTTGGGTGTGTTGTGCAGGTTCCACGTTGGCGCCGGAATCCCTGGTGTTGCGCCGCACTACATCTCGCCGCCATCAACCTTCAACGTGCTTCTTGGCTCCTCCTGGTTCGATAAACCTTGGTTTCTTTCTGAGGGAAAACTTGCTGCTGTGCGCATCCTACCTTCCTCTTGGGGTTGCCCAACGAACGTGTGAAATACACGCCATCAAGCATCTTTTCTGGCGCCGTTGCCGGGGAGATCAAGACACGCTGCAAGGGGAGTCTCCACTTCTCAATCTCTTTACTTTGTTTTTGTCTTGCTTTATTTTATTTACTACTTTGTTTGCTGCACTAAATCAAAATACAAAAAAATTAGTTGCTAGTTTTACTTTATTTGTTATCTTGTTTGCTATATCAAAAACACAAAAAAATTAGTTACTTGCATTTACTTTATCTAGTTTGCTTTATTTACTGTTGCTAAAATGTACCCCTGAAAATACTAAGTTGTGTGACTTCACAACCACAAATAATAATGATTTCTTATGCACACCTATTGCTCCACCTGCTACTACAGCAGAATTCTTTGAAATTAAACCTGCTTTACTGAATCTTGTCATGAAAGATCAATTTTCTGGTGTTAGTTGATGATGCTGCTGCCCATCTTAATAATTTTGTTGAACTATGTGAAATGCAAAAATATAAAGATGTAGATGGTGATATTATTAAACTAAAATTGTTCCCTTTCTCATTAAGAGGAAGAGCTAAAGAGTGGTTGCTATCTCTGCCTAAGAATAGTATTGATTCATGGACTAAATGCAAGGATGCTTTTATTGGTAGATATTATCCCCCTGCTAAAATTATATCTTTGAGGAGTAGCATAATGAATTTTAAACAATTAGATACTGAACATGTTGCTCAAGCTTGGGAAAGAATGAAATCTCTGGTTAAAAATTGCCCAACCCATGGACTGACTACTTGGATGATCATCCAAACCTTCTATGCAGGACTAAATTTTTCTTCACGGAATTTATTGGATTCAGCTGCTGGAGGTACCTTTATGTCCATCACTCTTGGTGAAGCAACAAAGCTTCTTGATAATATGATGATCAACTACTCTGAATGGCACACGGAGAGAGCTCCACAAGGTAAGAAGGTAAATTATGTTGAAGAAACCTCTTCCTTGAGTGATAAGATTGATGCTATTATGTCTATGCTTGTGAATGATAGGACTAATATTGATCCTAATAATGTTCCGTTAGCTTCATTGGTTGCACAAGAAGAACATGTTGATGTAAACTTCATTAAAAATAATAATTTCAACAACAATGCTTACCGGAACAATTCTAGTAACAACTATAGGCCATATCCTTATAATAATGGCAACGGCTATGGTAATTCTTATGGTAATTCTTACAACAATAATAGGAGTTCACCCCCTGGACTTGAAGCCATGCTTAAAGAATTTATTAGTACACAAACTGCTTTTAACAAATCTGTTGAAGAAAAGCTTGGGAAAATTGATATACTTGCTTCTAAAGTTGATAGTCTTGCTGCTGATGTTGATCTTTTGAAATCAAAGTTTTGCCTAATGAGAATCATCATAATAAAATTACTACTACAGCAAATGCCATTCAAGTTAGAATTAATGAGAATATAAGATTAATGGCTGAGCTGCGTGCTAGGTGGGATAGAGAAGAAAATGAAAAACTAGCTAAAGAGAAGAATATAGCTAAAGTTTGGACTATTACCACCACTAGTAATGCTAATGCTACACATGTTGCTGCACCTTCTACTCATACTAATAAAAGAATTGGTGTTAGCAATGTTTCCACTTCTAATGCAAAGCGCGAAAAACTGCTGAAACTGCTAAAACTGCTGAAACTGCCTGTGATAAAGCTGCTGAAATTTTTTCCAACATTGGGGATGATGATCCCATTGCTTTAGATTATAATGGTTTGAATTTTGATGATTGCCACATCTCTGAAGTTATAAAGTTCTTGCAAAAACTTGCTAAAAGTCCTAATGCTAGTGCTATAAATTTGGCTTTCACGCATCATATTACAAATGCTCTCATAAAAGCTAGAGAAGAGAAACTAGAGCGCGAAGCCTCTATTCCTAAAAAGCTAGAGGATGGTTGGGAGCCCATCATTAGATGAAAGTTAATGTTGATTGTAATGCTTTATGTGATCTTGGTGCAAGTATTTCTGTTATGCCTAAGAAAATTTATAATATGCTTGACTTGCCACCGCTGAAAAATTGTTATTTGGATGTTAATCTTGCTGATCATTCTACAAAGAAACCTTTGGGTAAAGTTGATAATGTTCGCATTACCGTTAACAATAACCTTGTTCCCGTTGATTTTGTTGTCTTGGATATTGAATGCAATGCATCTTGTCCCATTATATTGGGAAGACCTTTTCTTCGAACTGTTGGTGCTACCATTGATATGAAGGAAGGTAATATAAATATCAATTTCCTCTCAAGAAAGGTATGGAACACTTCCCTAGAAAGAGAATGAAGGTACCTTTTGATTCTATTATGAGAACAAATTATGATGTTGACACTTCATCTCTTGATAATACTTGATACACACTTTCTGCGCCTAGCTGAAAGGCGTTAAAGAAAAGCGCTTATGGGAGACAACCCATGTTTTTACCTACAGTACTTTGTTTTTATTTTGTGTCTTGGAAGTTGTTTACTACTGTAGCAACCTCTCCTTATCTTAGTTTTGTGTTTTGTTGTGCCAAGTTAAGCCGTTGATAGAAAAGTAAGTACTAGATTTGGATTACTGCACAGTTCCAGATTTCTTTGCTGTCACGAATCTGGGTCCACCTCCCTGTAGGTAACTCAGAAAATTAAGCCAATTTACGTGTGTGATCCTCAGATATGTAGCAACTTTCATTCAATTTGAGCATTTTCATTTGAGCAAGTCTGGTGCCATTTTAAAATTCGTCAATACGAACTGTTCTGTTTTGACAGATTCTGCCTTTTATTTCGCATTGCCTCTTTCGCTATGTTGGATGAATTTCTTTGATCCACTAATGTCCAGTAGCATTATGCAATGTCCAGAAGTGTTAAGAATGATTGTGTCACCTCTGAATATGTCAATTTATAATGTGCACTAACCCTCTAATGAGTTGTTTCGAGTTTGGTGTGGAGGAAGTTTTCAAGGATCAAGAGGAGTATGATGCAACATGATCAAGGAGAGTGAAAGCTCTAAGCTTGGGGATGCACCCGGTGGTTCACCCCTGCATATATCAAGAAGACTCAAGCGTCTAAGCTTGGGGATGCCCAAGGCATCCCCTTCTTCATCGACAACATTATCAGGTTCCTCCCCTGAAACTATATTTTTATTCCATCACATCTTATGTGCTTTTCTTGGAGCGTCGGTTTGTTTTTGTTTTTGTTTTGTTTGAATAAAATGGATCCTAGCATTCACTTTATGGGAGAGAGACACGCTCCGCTGTAGCATATGGACAAGTATGTCCTTGGTTTCTACTCATAGTATTCATGGCGAAGTTTCTCCTTCGTTAAATTGTTATATGGTTGGAATTGGAAAATGATACATGTAGTAATTGCTATAAATGTTTTGGGTAATGTGATACTTGGCAATTGTTGTGCTCATGATTAAGCTCTTGCATCATATGCTTTGCACCCATTAATGAAGAAATACATAGAGCATGCTAAAATTTGGTTTGCATATTTGGTTTCTCTAGGTCTAGATAATTTCTAGTATTGAGTTTGAACAACAAGGAAGACGGTGTAGAGTCTTATAATGTTTTCAATATGTCTTTTATGTGAGTTTTGCTGCACCGGTTCATCCTTGTGTTTGTTTCAAATAAGCCTTGCTAGCCTAAACCTTGTATCGAGAGAGAATACTTCTCATGCATCCAAAATACTTGAGCCAACCACTATGCCATTTGTGTCCACCATACCTACCTATGCTACATGGTATTTTCCGCCATTCCAAAGTAAATTGCTTGAGTGCTACCTTTAAAATTCCATCATTCACCTTTGCAATATATAGCTCATGGGACAAATAGCTTAAAAACTATTGTGGTATTGAATATGTAATTATGCACTTTATCTCTTATTAAGTTGCTTGTTGTGCGATAACCATGTTTACTGGGGAACGCCATCAACTCATTGTTGAATTTCATGTGAGTTGCTATGCATGTTCGTCTTGTCTGAAGTAAGGGCGATCTACTCTGAGTTGAATGGTTTGAGCATGCATATTGTGAGAGAAGAACATTGGGCCGCTAACCGAAGCCATGTTCCATGGTGGAAGTTTCAGTTTTGGACAAACATCCTCAAATCTCTAATGAGAAAAGAATTAATTGTTGTTGAATGCTTAAAGCATTAAAAGAGGAGTCCATTATCTGTTGTCTATGTTGTCCCGGTATGGATGTCTAAGTTGAGAATAATCAAAAGCGAGAAATCCAAATGCGAGCTTTCTCCTTAGACCTTTGTACAGGCGGCATAGAGGTAGCCCTTTGTGATACTTGGTTAAAACATATGTATTGCGGTGATAATCCAGGTAGTCCAAGCTAATTAGGACAAGGTGCGGGCACTATTAGTACACTATGCATGAGGCTTGCAACTTATAAGATATAATTTACATGATGCATATGCTTTATTACTACCGTTGACAAAATTGTTTCATGTTTTCAAAATCAAGCTCTAGCACAAATATAGCAATCGATGCTTTTCCTCTATGAGGACCATTCTTTTACTTTCAATGTTGAGTCAGTTCACCTATTTCTCTCCACCTCAAGAAGCAAACACTTGTGTGAACTATGCATTGATTCCTACATACTTGCTTATTGCACTTATTATATTACTCTATGTTGACAATATCCATGAGATATACATGTTACAAGTTGAAAGCAACCGCTGAAACTTAATCTTCTTTTGTGTTGCTTCAATGCCTTTACTTTGAATTATTGCTTTATGAGTTAACTCTTATGCAAGACTTATTGATGCTTGTCTTGAAGTGCTATTCATGAAAAGTCTTTGCTATATGATTCACTTGTTTACTCATGTCATACACATTGTTTTGATCGCTGCATTCACTACATATGCTTTACAAATAGTATGATCAAGATTATGATGGCATGTCACTCCAGAAATTATCTGTGTTATCGTTTTACCTGCTCGGGACGAGCAGAACTAAGCTTGGGGATGCTGATACGTCTCCGATGTATCGATAATTTCTTATGTTCCATGCCACATTATTGATGTTATCTACATGTTTTATGCACACTTTATGTCATATTCGTGCATTTTCGGAACTAACCTATTAACAAGAAAAGTGCAGTTGCTGTTTGCTGTTTTTGGTTTCAGAAATCCTAGTAAGGAAATATTCTCGGAATTGGACGAAATCAGACCCAGGGGCCTATTTTTCCACGGAGCTTCCAAGACCGAAGAACACACGAAGTGGGGCCACGAGGTGGCGACACCACGTGGCGGCGCGGCCCGGGGGCAGCGCCCTGTGGTGGCCCTCGTACTGACCCCGACTCTGCCCTTCGCCTACAAATAGCCTCACGTGACGAAAACCGTACGAGAACCACGATACGGAAAACCTTCCGAGACGCCGCCGCCGCCGATCCCATCTCGGGGATCCAGATCGCCTCCGGCACCTGCCGGAGAGGGGAATCATCTCCGGAGGACTCTCGCGCCATGGTCGCCTCCGGTGTGATGTGTGAGTAGTCTACCCCTGGACTATGGGTCCATAGCAGTAGCTAGATGGTTGTCTTCTCCCCATTGTGCTATCATTGTGGATCTTGTGAGCTGCCTAACATGATCAAGATCATCTATCGTAATTCTATATGTTGCGTTTGTTGGGATCCGATGAATAGAGAATACTTGTTATGTTGATTATCAAAGTTATGCTTATGTGTTGTTTATGATCTTGCATGCTCTCAGTTACTAGTAGATGCTCTGGCCAAGTAGATGCTTGTAACTCCAAGAGGGAGTACTTATGCTCGATAGTGGGTTCATGCTTCATTGAATCTGGGACAGTGACAGAAAGTTCTAAGGTTGTGTTGTGCTGTTGCCACTAGGGATAAAACATTGATGCTATGTCCCAGGATGTAGTTGTTGATTACATTACGCACCATACTTAATGCAATTGTCTTTGCTTTGCAACTTAATATTGGAGGGTTCGGATGATAACCTGAAGGTGGACTTTTTAGGCATAGATGCAGTTGGATGGCGGTCTATGTACTTTGTCGTAATGCCCAATTAAATCTCACTATACTCATCATGATATGTATGTGCATTGTCATGCTCTCTTTATTTGTCAATTGCCCAATGTAATTTGTTCACCCAACATGCTATTTATCTTATGGGAGAGACACCTCTAGTGGTGTGGACCCGGTCCAATTCTCTTTATTTGAAATACAATCTACTGCCATCTTGTTTTCTTGTTTCCGTAAACAATCATCTTCCACTGTCAGGTTAACTCTTTGTTACAGCAAGCCGGTGAGATTGACAACCTCAGTTGGGGCAAAGTACTTTGGTTGTGTTGTGCGGGTTCCACGTTGGCGCGGAATCCCTTGTTGCGCACTACATCTGCCGCCATCAACCTTCAACGTGCTTCTTGGCTCCTCCTGGTTCGATAAACCTTGGTTTCTTTCTGAGGGAAAACTTGCTGCTGTGCGCATCATACCTTCCTCTTGGGGTTGCCCAACGAACGTGTGAAATACACGCCATCAACAACCATTATTCTCAGACTTAAACGAATAACCGTCTTGCATTAAACACGATCCAGATATATTGTTCATGCTCAACACAGGTACCAAATAACAATTATTGAGGTTTAAAACTAATCCCGAAGGTAGATGTAGAGAGGTGCCGACAGCGATCACATCGACTTTGGATCCATTTCCAACGCGCATCGTCACCTCGTCTCTTGCCGAGGCTTCGTCTATTCATGAGTTCTGTTTGAGTTACAAATGTGAGCAACCGAACCAGTATCAAATACCCAGGCACTACTACGAGAACCAGTAAGATAGACATCAATAACATGTATATCAAATATACCTTTCTTTTTGACGTGGCCGCTCTTCAGATCGGCCAAGTATTTGGAGCAATTACGCTTCCAGTGCCCCTTCCCCTGGCAGTAATAGCACAGTCTCAGGTTTGGGACCAGCCTTAGGCTTCTCAGGATGCGCTGCAACTTTCTTGCCGCCCTTCTTGAAGTTACCCTTGTTAGGCTTGCCCTGTTTTTTGAAACTGGTGGTCTTGTTGACCATCAACACTTGATTCTCCTTTTTTATTTCTACTTCAGCAGACTTCAGCATGGAAAAGAGTTCAGGTAAATCTTTGTTCATGTTCTGCATGTTGTAGTTCATCACGAAGTTCTTGTAACTTGGTGGCAGTGATTGAAGGACACGATGAATACCCAGCTGGTTAGGGATCATCATCCCCATGTCACTGAGCTTCTTCGCATGTCCGGACATGGCGAACATGTGCTCACTAACGGAGCTGCCCTCTTCCATCATGCAGCTAAAGAACTGTTTCGAGGCCTCATAGCTCTCCACGGCCGCATGAGTTTCAAAGATAAGTTTGAGCTCGCGCATCATCTCACATGGGTCGTGGTGCTTTGGAGCTCTGCCTCTAAGCTGCACAAGATGGCACACTGAACTTCGGAGTACCGAATAGCCCGAGTCTCATAAACATTCTTTATGTCCTCGGATACTGCAGGAGGTGGTGGGGGACCTAGCGGTGCATCGAGCACATATTGCAGGCTTCCACCAGTGAGGAAAATCCTCACATGACGGAACCAGTCAGTGAAGTTGCTACCATTGCCCTTAAGCTTTTCTTTCTCTAGGAACTGGTTAAAATTGATGGAGGGGTCGCCATGATCTACAACATATTTGCAAAGAGTTTAGACTAAGTTTATGATAAATTGAGTTCAAATTTAATTCTTAAATTAACTAGGTGAACTCCCACTTAAAACAACATCCCTCGCATTGTCTTAGTGATTACACGAACCAAATCCACTACACCAAGTCCGATCTTCACGAGAAAAGATGTAGCTTCAAGGCGAACACTCAAAGTGTTCATCATATCATTCATATGACTCATGCTCTACCTTTCGGTATCCCGTGTTCCGAGACCATGTCTGTACATGCTAGGCTCGTCAAGGCAACCTTGGTATCCGCGTGTGCAAATCTGGCTTGCACCCGTTGTATGCACATGTAGAGTCTATCACACCCGATCATCACGAGATGCTTGACGACAACTTAGCAGTGCATACTAAGGATGGACACTTTATTATCTTGATATTTAGTGAGAGGGATCATCTTATAATGCTACCGTCGCGATCTAAGCAAAATAAGATGCATAAAGGATTAACATCACATGCAATTCATAATGTGTGATATGATATGGCCTTTCTTCTTGTGCTTTTGATCTCCATCTCCAAAGCACGGACATGATCTCCATCATCACCAGCATGGCATCAAGGTCAGTGGCGCCGCTTCATGGTTGTCCATCACTTATAGCTACTATAACAACTACTTGAAATAAAGCTATTACATGATGAATAGACACGCAGGTCTTTAACAAAAATTAAAGACAACCATTAGGCTCCTGCCGGTTGCCATAATACAATAATGAACATCTCATACATCAAATATAATCATCATCACATCATGGCCATATCACATCACCAAACCCTGCAAAAACAAGTTAGACGCCTCTAATTTGGTTGCATATTTTACGTGGTTTAGGGTTTTCGAGCAAGATCCAATCTACCTATGAACATGAACCACAACGGTGATACTAGTGTTGACAATAGAAGTGCAAATTACAATCTTCACTATGGTGGGAGAGACAGACACCCGCAAAGCCACTTATGCAATACAAGTTGCATGTCAAGCGTGGAGCAAGTCTCATGAGACGCGGTCATGTAAAGTTAGCCCGGGCCGCTTCATCCCACCATCCCGCAAGATGCAAAGTACACAAACTAAAGCAACACAAGCATCACCGCCCACAAAACCATTGTGTTCTACTCGTGCAACAGATCTATGCATAGACATGGCTCTGATACCACTAATGGGGTTCGTTGCATAGAAAACAAAAAAATTACTATCGCAAGAAGAATAAAACCAACAGATCTAATCTATGGAACACCCAAGATCTAATCTACAAGATCGAAGCAACGAGATGGAGATGAGACTAACCCTCGAAGATTCCAAAGCCTACGAGATTAATCTCGTTGTTGGTGTAGACGATCGTCCCCGTGTGCAATCGGCAACACTTCCGTACTCGGTCGCGCGTACGGTGTCGATGAAGCTCCTTCCCCTCCCGTTCCAGCGGGCAGCGGAGGTGTGGTAGATATCCTCCAAGTTCCAGCAGCACGACGGCGTGGTGGTGGTAGTGGAGGAAGAAAACTGCAGGGCTTCGCCTAAGCGGGAGCAGCGTATGGTGGAGGGAGAGGCGGCCAGAGGAGGAGGCAATGATGGGGGTGTGGTGGCTGGCCACCCCCTCCCCTCTTTATATAGGGGGCCAGGTCGGTGGGGTGGCCCCCCATCCCATCTAGGGGGGGCGGCGGCCAAAGGGGGAGAGAGGGCTTTCCCCTCCCCCAAGTTGATCCCCCCTAGGAAACCCTAGGGGGTTGGCCGGCCTGGGCCTTGGGGGGCATGTGCCCCTGGCCCATTAGGCCAGGGAGCATCCCCTCGGCCCATGCTAGGCCTCCTAGGTCGTGGGCCCCATGGTGGACCCTCCGGAACCTTCTAGAACCTTCCAGTCAACACCGGAAAAATCCCGAACATTGAAACCAAATCAACTTCCCTATATGAATCTTATTCTCCGGACTATTCCGGACCTCCTCGTGACATCCTGGATCACATCCGAGACTCCGAACAAACTTCGTCTCCATACCATATTCAAATCTACTTATGCGACATCGAACCTTAAGCGCGTCACCCTGATTGCGCGTAGTTAACACGTCCGTTGGGAACCCCAAGAGGAAGGTGTGATGCGCACATCAGCAAGTTTTCCCTCAGTAAGAAACCAAGGTTATCGAACCAGTAGGAGTCAAGAAGCACGTTGAAGGTTGATGGCGGCGGAGTGTAGTGCGGTGCAACACCAGGGATTCCGGCGCCAACGTGGAACTGTACAACACAATCACGGTACTTTGCCCCAACGTAACAGTGAGGTTGTCAATCTCACCGGCTTGCTAAACAAATGATTAGATGTATAGTGTGGATGATGATGATTGTTTGCGAAGAACAAAGAACAATTGCAGTAGATTGTATTTCAGATGTAAAGAATAGGACCGGGGTCCACAGTTCACTAGTGGTGTCTCTCCATAAGATAAGCAGATGTTGGGTGAACAAATTATAGTTGGGCAATTGACAAATAAAGAAGGCATAACAATGCACATACATATATCATGATGAGTACTATGAGATTTAATCAGGGCATTACGACAAAGTACATAGACCGCTATCCGACATGCATCTATGCCTAAAAATTCCACCTTCAGTTATCATCCGAACCCCTCCAGTATTAAGTTGTAAACAAGGACAATTGCATTAAGTATGGTGCGTAATGTAATCAACACAAATATCCTTAGACAAAGCATCGATGTTTTATCCCTAGTGGCAATGCACATCCACAAGCTTAGAACTTTCTGTCACTGTCCCAGATTTAATGGAGGCATGAACCCACTATCGAGCATAAATACTCCCTCTTGGAGTCACAAGTATCAACTTGCCAGAGCCTCTACTAGCAACGGAGAGCATGCAAGAACATAAATAACATATATGATAGATTGATAATCAACTTGACATAGTATTCAATATTCATCGGATCCCAACAAACGCAACATGTAGCATTACAAATAGATGATCTTGATCATGATAGGCAGCTCACAAGATCTAACATGATAGCACAATGAGGAGAAGACACCATCTAGCTACTGCTATGGACCCATAGTCCAGGGGTGAACTACTCACACATCGATCCGGAGGCGATCATGGCAATGAAGAGACCTCGGGAGATGATTCCCCTCTCGGTAGGGTGCCGGAGGCGATCTCCCGAATCCCCGAGATGGGATTGGCGGCGGCGGCGTCTCGGAAGTTTTCCGTATCGTGGCTCTCAGTGCTGGGGTTTTCGAAGGCTTTAAGTAGGCGGAAGGGCAGGTCAGGGGCGTCACGAGGGCCCACACAACAGGCGCGCGGCCCGGGGCTGGGCCGCGCCGCCCTGGCGTGTGGCCACCTCGTGGCCCCACTTCGTATCCTCTTCGGTCTTCTGGAAGCTTCGTGGAAAAATAGGACTGGGCGTTGATTTCGTCCAATTCCGAGAATATTTCCTACTAGGATTTCTGAAACCAAAAACAGCAGAAAATAGCAACTGGCTCTTCGGCATCTCGTCAATAGGTTAGTGCGGAAAATGCATAATAATGACATATAATGTGTATAAAACATGTGAGTATCATCATAAAAGTAGCATGGAACATAAGAAATTATAGATACGTTTAGGACGTATCAAGCATCCCCAAGCTTAGTTCCTACTACTCGCCCTCGAGTAGGTAAACAATAACAAAGATAATTTCTGAAGTGACATGCTATCATAATCTTGATCATACTATTGTAAGCATATGAGATGAATGCAGCGATTCGAAGCAATGATTAAGATAATGAGTAAACAAATGAATCATATAAAAGACTTTTCATGAATAATACTTTCAAGACAAGCATCAATAAGACTTGCATAAGAGTTACTCATGAAGCAATAAATTCAAAGTAAAGGAATTGAAGCAACACAAAGGAAGATATAAGTTTCAGCGGTTGCTTTCAACTTCAACATATATATCTCATGGATAATTGTCAACACAAAGTAATATAACAAGTGCAATAGGTAAACATGTAAGAATCAATGCACACAGTTGACACAAGTGTTTGCTTCTAGGATAGAAAGAATAGGTAAACTGACTCAACAATAAAGTAAAAGAATGGCCCTTCGCAGAGGGAAGCATTGATTACTATATTTGTGCTAGAGCTTTTAATTTTGAAAACAAGAAACAATTTTATCAACGGTAGTAATAAAGCATATGTGTTATGTATAAGATATCTTATAAGTTGCAAGCCTCATGCATAGTATACTAATAGTGCTCGCACCTTGTCCTAATTAGCTTGGATTAACACGGATTATCATTGCATAGCATATGTTTCAACCAAGTGTCACAAAGGGTACCTCTATGCCGCCTGTACAAAGGTCTAAGGAGAAAGCTCGCATTGGATTTCTCGCTTTTGATTATTCTCAACTTAGACATCCATACCGGGACAACATAGACAACAGATAATGGACTCCTCTTTAATGCATAAGCATTCAACAACAGTTAATTTTCTCATAAGAGATTGAGGATTGATTGTCCAAACTGAAACTTCCACCATGAATCATGGCTTTGGTTAGCGGCCCAATGTTCTTCTCTAACATTATGCATACTCAAACCATTTGATCATGAAAATCTCCCTTACTTCAGACAAGACGAACATGCATAGCAACTCACATGATATTCAACAAAGGTAAAAGTTGATGGCGTCCCGAAACATGGTTACCGCTCAACAAGCAACTTATTAAGAAATAAGACACATAAGTACATATTCTTCACCACGATAGTTTTTAAGGCTATTTGTCCCATGAGCTATATATTGTAAAGACAAAGAATAGAATTTTAAAGGTAGCACTCAAGTAATGTACTTTGGAATGGCGGAGAAATACCATGTGGTAGGTAGGTATGGTGGACACAAATGGCATAGTATTTGGCTCAAGGATTTGGATGCACGAGAAGAATTCCTCTCAATACAAGGCTAGGCTAGCAAGGTTGTTTGAGGCAAACTCAAGTATAAAAGGTGCAGCAAAGCTCACATATGAACATATTGTAAGTATTATAAGACTTTACATCGTCTCCTTGTTGTTGAAACACCTCAACCAGAAAATATCTAGACTTAGAGAGACCAATCATGCAAACCAAATGTTAACAAACTCTATGTAGTTATTCATTAATAGGTGCAAAGTACATGATGCAAGAGCTTAAACATGATCTATATGAGCACAACAATTGCCAAGTATCAAATTATTCAAGACATTATACCATTTACCACATGCGGCATTTTCCGTTTCCAACCATATATCAATGAACGAAGTAGTTCAACCTTCGCAATGAACATTAAGAATAAAGCTAAGAACACATGTGTTCATATGCAACAGCGGAGCGTGTCTCTCTCCCACACAAAGAATGCTAGGATCCGATTTTATTTAAACAAAACAAAAATAAAAACAAACAAACGCTCCAAACAAAGCGCATAAGATGTGACGGAATAAAAATATAGTTTCACTAGAGGTGACCTGATAAGTTGTCGATGAAGAAGGGATGCCTTGGGCATCCCCAAGCTTAGACGCTTGGGTCTTCTTAAAATATGCAGGGATGAACCACGGGGCATACCCAAGCTTTGACCTTTCACTCTTCTTGATGATATTGTATCATCCTCCTCTCTTGACCCTTGAAAACTTCCTCCACACCAAACTCAAAACAAACTCATTAGAGGGTCAGTGCATAATTCATATATTCAGAGGTGACATAATCATTCTTAACACTTTTGGACATTGCACAAATCTACTGAAAGTTAATGGAACAAAGAAATCCATCAAACATAGGAAAACAGGCAATGCGAAATAAAAGGCAGAATCTGTCAAAACAGAACAGTCCGTAAAGACGAATTTTCTTGAGGCACCAGACTTGATCAGATGAAAATGCCCAAATTGAATGAAAGTTGCGTACATATCTGAGGATCACGCACGTAAATTGGCAGATTTTTCTGAGTTACCTACAGAGAGGCAGATCGAAATTCGTGACAGCAAGAAATCTGTTTCTGCGCAGTAATCCAAATCTAGTATTGACTTTACTATCAAAGACTTTACTTGGCACAACAATGCAATAAAATAAAGATAAGGAGAGGTTGCTACAGTAGTAACAACTTCCAAGACTCAAATATAAAACAAAAGTGCAGAAGTAAAATAATGGGTTGTCTCCCATAAGCGCTTTTCTTTAACGCCTTTCAGCTAGGCGCAGAAAGTGTGTATCAAGTATTATCAAGAGATGAAGCATCAACATCAATAGGTATCTTAGATGTTCCATCATACATAGTGGTGCTAAGGGCTTTGTCAATTTTAGGCCTATAATAGTTTTTTGGTTTAGGCACTTTAGAGGCATAAATGAATTTTTGCTCCTTACCCACATAAGCTTTCTCCTTAAACTTAAGAGAAGAAAAAGTTGAACCCAAGGTTCCCATAGCTTCTTCAAGTTCACTAATCCTATGGGTTCGATTATCATGAGTAGCACAAGTTTCTAAAACAGCAATTCTCTCATTAATTCCACCTAGAGATTTATCAAGTTTATCAGTGCTATTAAGTAATATTCCCAATTTAGTCTCAATACTTGGAAGATCTTTCTCTATGACCTCCAACTTTTTCATGACATCTTCAAGAGAGACTTCAATTTTAGTTTCATTAACAGGTGGTATTCCAACTAGACTCTCAATGATGCAACTAGCTTCTAAAGCAGGAGTGCCTAGGAAATTACCTCCCGTAAGAGTATCAAGAACATACCTATTCCAGCTAGAGATACCAACATAAAAGTTCCTAAGTAGTATAATAGTGGAGTGTTTCTTAATGCACCTATGATGAGCATCGCTAATTCTATACCAAGCATCTTTAAAACTTTCTCCCCCTTGTTGCTTAAAGGAACGAACTTCAACTTCCGGATTACTCATTTTTAGTGGTAGTAAATAAAGTAAACTAAATAAAGTAAATGTAACTAACTAATTTTTTTGTGTTTTCGATATAGAGAGCAAGACAGTAAATAAAGTAAAACTAGCAACTAATTTTTTGTGTTTTTGATTAAGTGCAGCAAACAAAGTAGTAAATAAAGTAAAGCAAGACAAAACCAAAGTAAAGAGATTGGATGTGGGAGACTCCTCTTGCAGCGTGTCTTGATCTCCCCGGCAACGGCGCCAGAAAAAGAGCTTGATTGCGCGTAGTTAACACGTCCGTTGGGAACCCCAAGAGGAAGGTGTGATGCGCACAGTAGCAAGTTTTCCCTCAGTAAGAAACCAAGGTTATCGAACCAGTAGGATTCAAGAAGCACGTTGAAGGTTGATGGCGCGGAGTGTAGTGCGGCGCAACACCAGGGATTCCGGCGCCAACGTGGAACCTGCACAACACAATCACAGTACTTTGCCCCAACGTAACAGTGAGGTTGTCAATCTCACCGGCTTGCTGAAAACAAAGGATTAGATGTATAGTGTGGATGATGATGATTGTTTGCGAAGAACAGTAAAGAACAATTGCAGTAGATTGTATTTCAGATGTAAAGAATAGGACCGGGGTCCACAGTTCACTAGTGGTGTCTCTCCCATAAGATAAACAGATGTTGGGTGAACAAATTACAGTTGGGCAATTGACAAATAAAGAAGGCATAACAATGCACATACATATATCATGATGAGTACTATGAGATTTAATCAGGGCATTACGACAAAGTACATAGACCGCTATCCAGCATGCATCTATGCCTAAAAAGTCCACCTTCAGGTTATCATCCGAACCCCTCCAGTATTAAGTTGTAAACAACGGACAATTGCATTAAGTATGGTGCGTAATGTAATCAACACAAATATCCTTAGACAAAGAATCGATGTTTTATCCCTAGTGGCAACAACACATCCACAACCTTAGAACTTTCTGTCACTGTCCCAGATTTAATGGAGGCATGAACCCACTATCGAGCATAAATACTCCCTCTTGGAGTCACAAGTATCAACTTGGCAGAGCCTCTACTAGCAACGGAGAGCATGCAAGAACATAAATAACATATATGATAGATTGATAATCAACTTGACATAGTATTCAATATTCATCGGATCCCAACAAACGCAACATGTAGCATTACAAATAGATGATCTTGATCATGATAGGCAGCTCACAAGATCTAACATGATAGCACAATGAGGAGAAGACGACCATCTAGCTACTGCTATGGACCCATAGTCCAGGGTGAACTACTCACACATCGATCCGGAGGCGATCATGGCGATGAAGAGACCTCCGGGAGATGATTCCCCTCTCCGGCAGGGTGTCGGAGGCGATCTCCTGAATCCCCGAGATGGGATTGGCGGCGGCGGCGTCTCTGGAAGGTTTTCCGTATCGTGGCTCTCGGTACTGGGGTTTCGCGACGAAGGCTTTAAGTAGGCGGAAGGGCAGGTTAAGGGGTGTCACGAGGGGCCCACACAACAGGCCGGCGCGGCCAGGGCTTGGGCCGCGCCGCCCTGGCGTGTGGCCACCTCGTGGCCCCACTTCGTATCCTCTTCGATCTTCTGGAAGCTTCGTGGAAAAATAGGACCCTGGGCGTTGATTTCGTCCAATTCCGAGAATATTTCCTTACTAGGATTTCTGAAACCAAAAACAGCAGAAAACAGCAACTGGCTCTTCGGCATCTCGTCAATAGATTAGTGCCGGAAAATGCATAATAATGACATATAATGTGTATAAAACATGTGAGTATCATCATAAAAGTAGCATGGAACATAAGAAATTATAGATACGTTTAGGACGTATCACACCCTATGATTCATGAACTATGCAGACATGGTCAAGACTCCTCTCCGAGCAATAACCAATAGCAGGATCTGGAGATCCATAATGGCTCCCACATATTCAACGATGACTTAGTGATCGATTGAACCATTTACATACGATGCCAATTCCCTTTGTCACACGATATTCTACTTGTCCGAGGTTTGATCATCGGTATCTCCATACCTTGTTCAACCTCGTTACCGACAAGTACTCTTTACTCGTACCGTGGTATGTCATCTCTCATGATCCAATCATGTGCTTGCAAGCTATTCAAACGACATTCCACCGAGAGGGCCCAGAGTATATCTATCCGTCATCAGGATGGACAAATCCCACTATTGATCCATATGCCTCAATTCACACTTTCCAAATACTTAATCCCATCTTTATAACCACCCATTTACGCAATGGCGTTTGATGTAATCAAAGTACCCTTCCGGTGTAAGTGATATACATGATCTCATGGTCAAAGGACTAAGGCAACTATGTATCGAAAGCTTATAGCAATTTGAACTTAATGACTTGATCTTATGCTATGCTCATTTGGGTGTGTGTCCATTATATCATTCAACTAATGACATAACTTTGTTATTAATAACATCCAATGTTCATGATCACGAAACCATGATCATCCATTAATCAACAAGCTAGTTATACAAGAGGCTTACTAGGGACTCCTTGTTGTTTACATAACACACATGTATCAATGTTTCGGTTAATACAATTATAGCATGGTATGCAAACATTTATCATAAACACAAAGATATTATAATAACCACTTTATTATTGCCTCTTGGGCATATCTCCAACAGTGAACTTGCCATAGTTGGCTGTAGAATAGAAAGAATATAATATTAGTAATAATGCATCATAATAGAGATAATAAAGAATTATCGCACTAAAACATATGATTGTTTTATTCTCAAGTGAATATACACCATATTTTTAGAGAATTCTTTACTAATAATGTTCCGTCCCATTTACTAGGTTCCAACCTAAGGTCAAAGCTTTTGCTCTGATACCAACTGTGGTGACCCTGCATACCACTGCATGTTGTAGTATGCCAGTCGTTGATATAACATTCACGAAGTACCAATCCGCAAATATTACATCCCTCAGAGTAGTACAACAGAACATAGCAGGTCCATAACTCATTCATTTATTATTACAAACAACATATACATATCATCTCGGAGCTCCTCTTGGGTCCTAAGAGGAATACTCCTGGGTTCGAGGTTAACTTACAATATAAAAGTCTTACTAGATTATACATTTATTCTTCTCGAGCAGTTAAGTACTAAGAGTTCGTACTGCTCGGATACTACTACTACTAGGTAAGTCTAAGCCTGCTCTCCTCCGGAACCCTCCCCGGTTCCGTAGACTATGAGGTAGTCTACACCTTCAACACCTCCAGAGAGGTCTGGTTCTTCATAGCCGATGACTTCGGCTCCTTCAGGATTGTCGTTGTCCTCCTCCAGATGATTCAGACAATCTAAGCGGGGATTTAAGAGTGGTATGAGTACGAGCGTACTCAACAAGTTCATTATAGAAAAGAGGTGTTTAATGCACTAGCTACGATATTAGACCAGAAAGTCTAATACCAATGCAGGTTTTGATAAACATTTCTTCAAGAGGTTGCTTTTATTCAGAAGAACTATGTCCGTCAGCCTTCACCGGTTTACTAGAACTTCATGGAGTTCCTTTCCGGCAGCGTTCGCAGTTCCAAATCCGGAACAGGGAGTGACAGGTCACGATTCATTACACTCTGCAGAGGTGTGTTGCTTTACCCATAAGTGATCTTAACCTTGGTGCCAACCGGGCAGCTTTCCCATCCACACTTCCTTCGGTGTGAGGCCCGGTATAAGGTCATAGCCAATCATATTCCTCTGCTACCTCGCACACCCACCCTTTGTTGCATACCCCAACCCTGGGTCCTCGCCAGTCCCGTTATACCAATTAAGGATGGACCCCGGCCACGACAACAGTTCTGGGCTCGTACCATAAACTCCTTCGCCGGTAGCTGCAACCCATCATAAACCGCAATAACCGTGGGGAACTTTTGGCTTCCCCAGCCTACCGCTTGCTCCTCGGGTGACAAGTGTCTACGGACAATGCCGTGGGGAACTTTTGGCTTCCCCAGCCTACCGCTTGCCCCCGACAGATTACAAGTGTCTACGGTAAAGCGCGTCCGTTGATGTACAAGAGGTGGAAATACGATTGACTATTCCGTCCCACTCGGATCTTATGGTTAACACGGGTATTACGGCACAAGAATCACTGGACGACATTTGTTGTTTAATCCTAGATGGATATAAACCCTTGCAATGGAACCTCCACCATATCAACACAACCCATGGTTCCATTGCCCACCACTTAGTCATATTCATAGTTATGAAAATAGTGGTTTTGCTTTTTATGCAATAGTGGTAAATGTAGTACTTTGCAAGTAATTTGGTAAAAAATACTCGAATGACATGAGCAAGTGATGAACTTGCCTGAACACTGCAAAGTGTTGCAGTTGGATGGTGTGGACTGACCCTTGTCCTCTGTTGCGGAAAAATAGCATCATTGTCCGATAAGGGCAATGGTTAAAGAAGCAATTATGCATGATTCAGCTTTTAGGGTTGTTTCCCCCTCCCGGTGTTTTTATCATTTCATGTGAGAGGTTAATACTAAGAATGATTTAGGGATACTCTGTTTATGGTAAAATACAACCTTGAAATGTTGTCAAGGTGTTTTTAGAGTCCAAAAGCATTGATGGACTTATTTTCATTATAGCAAATATAAGGTGTGATTTTAATGATTATTTTAATCATCAAATTTGAGCTTAATCAAGTTTGTCTTCAAAAATTCCATTTCATATTTTATTATGATAGAGAATTTTATTCTGAGTGGTTTTCATATTTTTAATTATTTTTTAGAGCTATTTAACATTTTCTATGCATTTTCAAAGTTTGTTTTAATTGGAATTATGAAATACCAAAAAATGCCCCTGGGCCCACCTGTCAGGGTGGCCCAGTGGGTTAACCCTAACCCGAGCCGCACGTTGGGCTCGGTCGGACGCACCCGTCCCCTTCCCTTCTGTTCCTCGCGAACCCTAGCTCTCTCGCTCCCGCGACGCCGTGGTCGCCTGCGCCTCCGCCGAATTATTCCGGCCAACTCCGGTCGTCACCGCCGGCGAGATGTGGCGCATCTAAACCGCCGTTCGACGATGCTTCAGAGCCACCGCGCCGATCTGTGTTTTTCCATCTCCTCGACTCGTCCCCATCGCCTCTGCATGCCTGCCGTGGTGTGCCGCGGCGATTTCGTCGCCGCCGACGCTCCTTGCACCGAGGCGCTGCTGTGTGCCTCGCCGTGGTTGCGCGGGCGTTGCGGCGAGGTGGTGCCTAGCTTGGCTTGGCCTGGTGCCGCCGTTCGCCCGGCGTGTGCCACTGTGCCGCCATGGCCGTGCTCATCTGCTTCGCATGTAAGTGTTCTCTCCTCCTCCTTCCTCCTCACCTACCTGTTCTACCCCTTCTCCTTCCCCTGGATGCCACAGCATCCGTCGATTATCTTTGCTGCTCTGCACCTATGTGCTCGCGCGTGCTTGCTATGGATGCGCGTATGCCGTGTCTTTGTGTTCTTGTGCATCTGCCATGGTTCTAGGCTGCTGTGTTGTGCTGTTCTTTCTCCATTACTTGCTGTTGCAACTCATGAGCTCTTGCTCATGAGCATGCTGTGGTGCTTTGTGTAATTTAGTGGCTCCTGCTGTTGCTCTGTATACCATGCCTCTCCTGTATATGCAATTGCTTGCCCCTGGCTTGGTCATGCTGTGATGATCCTTGCCTTTGGCAAGTGCCAGTGCTCCTGATGAGATTTTATCTGTGCTTTAATTCATGGACATGCTCATTTGAGCCTAGCTGTTAATTTAACTGCCCCTTTCTTTGATGAAGTGCTTCTGGATACAATTGTGCTGCCTAATGCACTTATCTGTGATGCAATTGTTCAGTTATATGTTTAATTTAATTATCTGTCCGTGTGTTAATGCTTGGAATGAGTTCTAGCATGCAGTAGCATGCTCTAGCAAGCTTCTGGTGTTCATATGATCACCAGTTGCTTGTAAAAGCTGCTCTTTGGTGTCTGTGCCTCACTGTTGCTCACTCTATGCTGTGTGTGCATCACACAGGCTTGGCCTGGTGTGTGATGGTGCTTGCTTAAGCATCTGTTGATGCTTGCAGTGATCCATTGGATCATTAGCAAGGTTCTGTTGCATCAATTGCTTGTGTAATTCATTTATCTGTGTTGACTTGCTTTGTTGAATGGATAAATGATGTGAACTGCTTGCAGTTGTGATCATCCTATTTACTGTGGCAGGGCTAGATGGATGCCAACACTTGGTTGTGTACCCTAGCCCTCCATTTGAACCCTTCTGGGTGATGATAACTGTGCAAGGCTTGTGATTTGGGCTGTTTCAGTGGTTGAGGTGGCCTTAACCGCAATTCTTTGCTGCTAGGTAGCTCCCACCCTTGTTGGCTTGCTGTGGCTTAGTGAATACCTCACTGGTTAATTCCTTGTTGGATTTCCAGTGATCTTTGCTGTTGACAAACAAAAATAGACACAAGTTTTCTATCTGTCTGATGGTGTGCTAGGCCTTAGGTGCTAGGTGACTTTGGTTGAATGGATAGGATCATTTCCTTGATGGATTTCTTTGGTTAACCACTGTTTTGGTTAACCAGTGTTCCCTTAGTGATTTCCTATTTACTTCACCCATATTTGCTTGCACCACTGACTTGGTAGCCAGATGATGACACAAATAGGGTTTCTACCCTTCATTTCTTCTGTGATTGATGCTTATGCTTATTTATGAGCAAAACTATTGCTTGCCCATGATCATCTGTGTATACCTCACTCCAGCTCCTAGAAATGTGTTGGTGTAGAGGGTTTGCTTCTGGATGATGTGTGAAGCTTGCCATGCTCCTCCTGCTAGCTTGAGCTTGCTCTACTCCATCTGGTGGTTGCTCACAGTTGACAGTTCTTGGTGAAACTGTCCCTGGATCGTTTCTGGTGGTTTGTTGTTCTTCCTGTTCTAAGTGTTCTTGCTGTGTTCTTACCCTTGTGAGTTGCTGCTGATGAACTGCTTGAGTTCAGGCGGTGGAAAAGATTTTATATGGCCCTCACTTGGCTCTCTTGGCCGACAACAGTGCCTGGCACATGTTGGTGACTCACTGTGTGTGTGGTGCTGTTGTGCATGCACACTAGCTGTGTGAGCAGCTAGTGTGTGTGTACCTGGTGCTTGGGACTTGGGCTGGTGAGAGGATCAGCTCGGCAGAGCTGTGGTATTATCCACCATTTTTACTTCTTTTCTAATCTGCCAAGTGGCTTTGCCACTTGGCATAACTTGTTTTTCTTCTTTGTGTGTTTGCAGGGAACTTGGAGATGATCAAGATGAAACTCAAAATCATCTTGATCAAGGAATTCATGAAGATCAACAATGTAGTTTAGGTCATTTAATTAATTTATAATTTTCTTTCTTCTTTTTCCCTTTATTCAATTCTTGTAATGTGTTGTAATATTTTATATTTCAATTCTGAATATTGTAAAGACAATGTATCTTGTGTGGTTATCAATAAAGCTCCAATTTTCTCTAATGAGCTTTACTTATTAGTTGTATTATTGATATTCTTTATTATTTATAATTTGTTTAAATAATTACCTCAATATTGAATTATGAGATATTCATATGGTGTTTGAATTTGAAATTCAAACACAACTGGTGTTTGAATTCAATCATGCAACTTAAGTTGTAATGCACTACTCTCCTCTCTTCTCAAAACCCTAACTTAGTTGAATGAGAAGCAAGTTTGTCGCACTCTCGAAACCCTAACCCTGTAAGGTGGCGAGAGAGAAACTTGTCCCCCTTCTATGCAGTTTTCTTTTAAAAGCGCGAAATTTCCCCTGAATTTATGATGCAGTGCACATCCCTTTCTAAAATCTACCCTCGATTGTCTCTAAACCTGGGACATTACAGTGGGCCCCTCGGGCGTCCCCCGACTCTGCCCCTTCGCCTATATAATCCTTCCGTCGTGAAAACCCTAGTACCGAGAGCCACGATACGAGAAAAGTTACTGAGACGCCACCGCCGTCAACCCCATCTCGGGGGTTCGAAGATCGCCTCCGGCACCCTGCCGGAGAGGGAATCATCACCGAGAGGGCTCTACATCACCATGCCCGCCTCCGGACTGATGCGTGAGTAGTTCATCCTTGGACTATGGGTCCATAGCAGTAGCTAGATGGTTGTCTTCTCCTCTTGTGCTATCATGTTTAGATCTTGTGAGCTGCCTATCATGATCAAGATCATCTATTTGTAATGCTACATGTTGTGTTTGTTGGGATCCGATGAATATGGAATACTATGTCAAGTTGATTATCGATCTATCATATATGTGTTGTTTATGATCTTGCATGCTCTCCGTTGCTAGTAGAGGCTCTGGCCAAGTTGATACTTGTGACTCCAAGAGGGAGTATTTATGCTCGATAGTGGGTTCATGTCTCCATTGAATGGGGAGTGACAGCAACCCCTAAGGTTGTGGATGTCTTGTTGCCACTAGGGATAAAACATCAATGCTTTGTCTAAGGATACTTGTATTGTTTACATTACGCACAGTACTTAATGCAATTGTCTGTTGTTTGCAACTTAATACTGGAAGGGTGTGGATGCTAACCCGAAGGTGGACCTTTTAGGCATAGATGCATGCTGGATAATGGTCTATGTTATTTGTCGTAATGCCCTAAGTAAATCTCATAGTAGTCATCATGATATGTATGTGCATTGTTATGCCCTCTCTATTTGTCAATTGCCCAAACTGTAATTTGTTCACCCAACATGTTATTTATCTTATTGGAGAGACACCACTAGTGAACTGTGGACCCCGGTCCATTCTTTTACATCTGAAATACAACCTACTGCAATCATTGTTCTTTGTTGTTCTTTGCAAGCAAACATCATTCTCCACACCATACGTTTAATCCTTTGTTTACAGCAAGCCGGTGAGATTGACAACCTCACTGTTAAGTTGGGGCAAAGTATTTTGATTGTGTTGTGCAGGTTCCACGTTGGCGCCGAAATCCTTGGTGTTGCGCCGCACTACAATCCTTCACCAAAAACCTTCACGTGGCCTTCATCTCCTACTGGTTCGATAACCTTGGTTTCTTACTGAGGGAAACTTGCTGCTGTACGCATCACACCTTCCTCTTGGGGTTCCCAACGGACGTGTGCTGACGCGCCATCAAGCATTTTCTGTCCGGGAGATCAAGACACGCTGCAAGAGTCTCTCACACCCAATCTCTTTACTTTGTTTATCATCTTGCTTTATTTTATTTTCTGTCTTGTTTGCTTTGTTTATATCAAAAACACACAAAAATTAGTTACTTGTTTTACTTTACTTAATTCGGTTTTGCTTTACTTATTTTTATTATTGTTAAAATGAATACTCCTGAGAACACTAAGTTGTGTGATTTCACTAGCACCAATAATAATGATTTCATATGCACTCCTATTGCTCCACCTGCTACTACAACAGAATTTTATGAAATTAAACTTGCTTTACTAAATCTTGTTATGAGAGAGCAATTTTCTGGTGTTAGTACTGATGATGCTGCTGCCCATCTTAATAATTTTGTTGAACTTTGTGAAATGCAAAAGTACAAGGATGTAGATGGGGATATTATAAAACTAAATTTTTTTCCTTTCTCCTTAAGAGGAAGAGCTAAAGATTGGTTGCTATCTTTGCCTAAGAATAGTATTGATTCATGGACTAAATGTAAAGATGCTTTCATTGGAAGATATTATCCTCCTGCTAAAATTATATCTTTGAGAAGTAGCATTATGAATTTTAAGCAATTGGATAATGAACATGTTGCCCAAGCATGGGAAAGAATGAAATCTTTGGTAAATAATTGCCCTACCCATGGACTAACTACTTGGATGATCATCCAAACCTTTTATGCAGGATTAATTTTTCTTCAAGGAACCTATTGGATTCAGCTGCTGGAGGTACTTTTATGTCCATCACTTTGGGTGCTGCAACAAAGCTTCTTGATGATATGATGATCAACTACTCTAAATGACACACTGAAAGGACTCCTCAAGGTAAGAAGGTAAATTCTGTTGAAGAAACCTCCTCCTTGAGTGATAAGATTGATGTTATTATGTCTATTCTTGTTAATGGTAGATCTAATGTTGATCCTAATAATGTTCCTTTAGCTTCATTGGTTGCTCAAGAAGAGCATGTTGATGTGAACTTCATTAAAAGTAATAATTTCAACAACAATGCTTATAGGAATAATTTTGGTAACAACTATAGGCCATATCCTTCTAATAATGGTAATGGTTATGGTAATTCTTATGTTAATTCTTACAACAATAGTAGAAGTGTACCCTCTGTTCTTGAAGTCATGCTTAAAGAATTTATTAGTACACAAACTGCTTTTAACAAATCTGTTGAAGAAAAGCTTGGTAAAATTGATGTTCTTGCTTCTAAGGTTGATAGTCTTGCTTGATGTTGATCTTTTAAAATTGAAAGTTATGCCTAATGAAGATAAAGATATTAAGTCATTTGCTACAACAAACGCTATCCAAGTTCGAATTAATGACAATATTAGAATGATGGCTGAATTGCATGCTAGGTGGGAAAGAGAAGAAAAACTTGCTAAAGAGAATAATGTGGCTAAAGTTTGGACTATTACCACCACTAGTAATGTTGATGCTTCACATGTTGCTAAACCTCCCACTATCAATGGTAAAATAATTGGTGTTGTCAATGTTTCTTCTAATACAAAGCATGCAAAATTGCCTGAAACTGCTGAAACTATTTGTGATAAAAGTGCTGAAATTTTTCAGAGTATTGGGGACAATGATCCCATTGCTTTAGATCATAATGGTTTTGATTTTGATAATTGTCATATCTCTGAAGTTATTAAGTTCTTTCAAAAACTTGCTAGAAGTCCTAATGCTAGTGCTATAAACTTGGCCTTTACAAAACATATTACAAATGCTCTCATTAAAGCTAGAGAAGAGGAATTAAAACTTGAAGCTTCTATTCCTAGGAAGTTAGAAGATTGTTGGGAGCCCATCATTAAAATGAAGGTCAATGATTTTGATTGTAATTCTTTATGTGATCTTGGTGCAAGTATTTATGTTATGCCTAAGAAACTCTATGATATGCTTGACTTGCCACCATTGAAATATTGTTATTTGGATGTTAATCTTTCTGATAATTCTATAAAGAAACCTTTTGGGAGGATTGACAATGTTCACATTACGGTTAACGATAAGCTTGTCCCCGTTGATTTTTTTGTCTTGGATATTGAATGCAATGCATCTTGTCCTATTATTTTGGGAAGACCCTTTCTTCGAACTATTGGTGCTATTATTGATATGAAAGAAGGAAATATTAAATATCAATTCCCTCTTAAGAAAGGTATGGAACACTTCCCTAGAAAGAAGTTTCCTTTTGATTCTATTATTAGAACAAATTATGATGTTGAAGCTTCTTCTCTTGATGTTACTTGATTTACACTTTCTGCGCCTAGCTGAAAGGCGTTAAAGAAAAGCGACAACCCATTATTTTATTTCTGCAATTTTTGTTTTATATTTGAGTCAAGGTGCTTGTTACTACTGTAGAAATACCTTTGTATCTTTATGTCAACACCCGGATTTTTAAGTCTAGGTGCCTATTATGCCATTCCTCGCAATCCCAGGAATATTGTTTTTGCGAGACATAATAGATTGATATCATAACACATCATTCATTACAACACATAATCGTCTTAGAACAAAGGATCACATGATCCAGTCTTAATACAACATAGTGGATCTAGAGATCCTATTACAAAACACAAATAGCGGAAGCGAAGTAGTGGTCTTGGTTCATCGGTTTCACAGGCAACTATTGACGTCAGGAGTGGTCCTAGTTGTCGTAGACGTCCTGCTGTCCATCTTCCTCGTACTGCTGTTCCTCTTCATAGTCTGGCCATTGGAATAGCCAGGGACAAAGCCATGAGTACTTTAAAGTACTCGCAAACTAATACTAGTGTAAGCACTATCAATTTTAGTAATGGGGTGCTAAGCTCTAAGTTTATTTGCATAAAGCCAATTTTAGTTCACAAACATTTAGTAAAAGCCTCTTCATTTGCTAACTAACTCAAGTGGGAACATTAGTGTCATTCCCACAACTCTGTTGTGATTCAATTCAACATTCACCTTTTCAAATTCAAATCACCAGTCACCCTTCACATGTCACATTTTTAAAATGGTCTGATGACGGAACATTATGGCCTTTCCAACCGTCCATAACCGTGGACGCGGCTATTCGAATAGTTCTACACTCTGCAGAGGTCGTACACTTGTGCCACAACATTTGCAATAATTCGTCAGGGTTAACTGGCCCTGATTTATCACACGTGTGCGGACTACCAACCATAACCTTTCACCTACATACCCTAGTATAGGCACCTCTCCCCATGAGCTTGGCCTCCCAGTGAAGACAGACAGTCGGCCAGGGGACTTAGGGCTTGGGCCGGACATTCACCTCATTTCACGTCATTTCTCATCATTTCTTTTGTTGTAGAGGCAGCCTCCTAACCCCGATGACACTTGTTTAGAGGGAACCCATACTAAGATACATAAACTTCTAGTTAAGCCCTTACCCATATTCAGGGGGTACTTTCAAAATTGGAATGGTATCGCATCCGAACCCAACCATCAGTTTTTGTAAAGTTCACCATTTCATTCACCGGTCATATTCACCTTCAAAAATCTTTCAATAGAATGACTCATCATTATAGGGTTTTCAAAGTCATTTCATCTCACAAGTTCCCATCTAGAGTAGTCAATTTTATGTGTTAGCACTAGCAACTAGTCATGAGGGGTGCTAACTAGCTTATAGCTTTCTAGGCTAAGTGTGATGCTCTTGTTCTACTCTATATCTAGACCAAGTGAATCATGAATCAAAAAGTAACTTTGATAAGTCAAAATCAATAAAGCTTGTAAAGTAAAACTTGGGATGGGATCAGTAAGCATAAAATAAAATGTGGTGCTTGTAGAGCTTTGCACTTAGCAAGAATATTAGCTTGCATTGGTAATAGCTTGCCTTCAGTGGTGTATTGATCAAAGTGGTTTCCTTCTTCTTCTTGGTAGAAATCCTCCTCCTCTTGATAGTCTCCGGTACTAGCGTCTATAAACGAATACGAGGATACAATCACCAAACAATACTTAAGTAGACTAATTAGCCTTAATGGCTCACTCAAAAAGATCTAGCATCATCATCTACATTACTCAACATTAGACTAGGCGTTTCTTACTTAGGGTTTGGGAAAATAATTTCCTCTCATTGACATATGGATGATGGTTTTCATTCAGTTTGGAGAAATAATTTCCTCTCATTGAATCTTCTTAAGATGTAATTTCCTCATATGATAATATGTGAACTCATGTTGACCAAGGTCAACACTCATACTCATCATTTGGGAAAATGATTTAAATGAGGTGAGGCACCTCATGCAATTTAATCCTAACCTGGTAATGATTTAATGTCCTAAAATAATTCATTATGAGATCAAATAGACCATAGTCACTACCTTATGTAGAATTACTTGAGACAAAGATTTAAATGAGAAGGATACATCTCATATGATTTAATAATTAGTTGGAATAATTTAAATACTACTAGGGCAATCATTTTAATATTCTCAAATAAAACATAAGGGGTCATGAAGACATGTGTCATCACCTTACCTTGAATTACTTGAGAAAGTGATTGTAAATGAAGTGCTATATTTCATAGATTTAAATTCCTAACTTTGACAATAATTTAAATGGGCTAGTAATGACTACATAGCCATTATTTGATTTCTAACCCATGATCATATGAAGCAACTATGGTATTTTATTACATAATAAATTAGACAACATAAAATGTGATTTATGAGAGGTGGAATCAACTCAAAATAGTTTATGGTTGATTTTTAATAATTATTTGAAAACTGAAAAGTCTCTGACTTGTTATTTTTATCATTCAAATTCTACACAAGCTATGAGGTTGAAACCAGTGGGGTTGGATGGAGCATTTCATGGGCTTTCTAACAATATAAATTTTGTCCAAAATGGCTCAGTAGATTTGAAACTATTTAAATTCTAACAAAGGATAGTATTGAATTAAAACTGAAAAGGATTTAAATGAGTTTGAAACTCGGGCTTAGGCGGGAACACAGATGGGCCGAATTGATTTGAAAAGAGGAAGGCCAGCCCAACAGCGCTGACCACGCCGCGGGCCGCCTGACATGGTGGGGGCCACACATCAGCGGGGTGACTCACCGAAGCGGTACGCGGGGCTGAGGAGCGTTGGATCAGACGCGGATCTGACGGTGGAGGGGCGTCGTCGTCGTCGGCGAGAACTGGCTGCTGGCACGGTGGAGGTCGGGGGTTGGCGGAGAGCTGGGGCTCCAGCGAGGGTCGGCGATGCTGCTGATGACGTTGTCGACGATGGGGAGTCGACTGGTACCAGTGGCAACTCCGATGGTGGCCGAATTCGATGGGTTGATCTGCGGCGGACTCCGACGATCGACGGTGCAATTGGAGTGATCTAGGGTGTAATCCAGGTGGAGAAGGGGTCGAGGAGCTCAAGGAGAAGGAGGGGAGCAGATTGGTGTGGAGGAGGAAGTGCGGGAGGGGCTCTATTTATAATGGCGCGCGGGTGCTGTGGGTGCCGTGGCGGTCGTCGACGGCGAGGGCTGTTCAGGGCACGAAGGGGCAAGGGATGGGCGGAGTGTTCGCGACGTCGAGGCGATGCTGATGCACATCGTGGCGCGGCAGGGGAGGGACGGTCGCGTCGTTATCGTCATCGCACACCCGTGTACTGCGGCGGATGGCGTCTGATACGTCTCCAATGTATCTATAATTTCTGATGTTCCATGCTTGTTTTATGACAATACCTACATGTTTTGTTCACACTTTATATCGTTTTGATGCGTTTTCTGGAACTAACCTATTGACGAGATGCCGAAGGGCCAGTTGCTGTTTTCTGCTGTTTTTGGTTTCAGAAATCCTACAAAGGAAATATTCTCAGAATCGGACGAAATCAACGCCCAGAACCTTATTTTTCCCGGAAGCTTCCAGAACACCGGAGAGGCACCAGAGGGGAGGCCTGGGGGCCCCACACGTGGTGGCGGCGTGGCCCAGGGGGGGTGCCTCCCTAGTGTGTGGGATCCTCGTGGCCCCTCCGACTCCGTCTCTTCGCCTATTTAAGCCGTTCTGACCTAAATCTTCGACACGGATTGACGAAACACCAGAAAACCTTCCAGAGCCGCCGCCATAGCGAAACTGCAAGTCGGGGGATAGAAGTCTCTGTTCCGGCACCCTGCCGGGACGGGGAAGTGCCGCCGAAAGGCATCTCCACCGCCATCTTCACCGCCATCGCTGTCTCCACAAATTGAAAGCAACCGCTGAAACTTAATCTTCTTTTGTGTTGCTCTATGAGTTAACTCTTATGCAAGACTTATTGATGCTTGTGTTGAAGTGCTATTCATGAAAAGTCTTTGCTATATGATTCACTTGTTTACTCATGTCATTACCATTGTTTTTATCTGCATTCATTACATAAGGTTATGATGGCATGTCACTCCAGAAATTATCTTTGTTATCGTTTTACCTGCTCGGGACGAGCAGAACTAAGCTTGGGGATGCTGATACGTCTCGACGTATCGATAATTTCTTATGTTCCATGCCACATTATTGATGTTATCTACATGTTTTATGCACACTTTATGTCATATTCGTGCATTTTGGAACTAACCTATTAACAAGATGCCGAAGTGCCAGTTCCTGTTTTCTGCTATTTTTGGTTTCAGAAATCCTAGTAATGAAATATTCTCGGAATTGGACGAAATCAACGCCCAGGTTCCTATTTTGCCCGGAAGCATCCAGAACACCCGAGAGCCACCAGGGAGGGGGCACAGGCCCACCAAACCCTAGGCCGACGCGGCCAGGGGGGGCCCGCGCCACCCTATGGTGTGGCACCCCGACCCTCGGCGCCGCCTCTTCGCCTTTAAAGCCTTCGTCGCGAAAACCCGATACGTTCGACAAACCCACGAAAACCTTCCGAGCCGCCGCCATCGCGAAGCCAAGATCGGGGGACGGAGTCTGTTCGGCACGCCGCCGGGCGGGGAAGTGCCCCGGAAGGCTTCTCCATCGACACCGCTGCCATCTCCACCGCAATCTTCATCACCGCTGCTGCTCCCATGAGGAGGAGTAGTTCTCCATCGAGGCTCGGGGCTGTACGGTAGCTATGTGGTTCATCTCTCTCCTATGTACTTCAATACAATAATCTCATGAGCTGCCTTACATGATTGAGATTCATATGATGATGCTTGTAATCTAGATGTCGTTATGCTAGTCAAGTGAATTTTACTTATGTGATCTCCGGAGACTCCTTGTCCCACGTGTGTAAAGGTGACAGTGTGTACACCGTGTGGGTCTCTTAGGCTATATTTCACAGAATACTTATTCACTGTTGAATGGCATAGTGAGGTGCTTATTTATATCTCTTTATTATTGCAATGTGTTTGTATCACAATTTATCTATGTGCTACTCTAGCAATGTTATTAAAGTAGCTTTATTCCTCCTACACGGTGTAATGGTGACAGTGTGTGCATCCGTGTTAGTACTTGGTTTATGCTATGATTATGATCTCTTGTAGATTATGAAGTTAACTATTGCTATGATAGTATTGATGTGATCTATTCCTCCTACATATGCATGAAGGTGACGGTGTGCATGCTATGTTAGTACTTGGTTTAGTCGAATTGATCTATCTTACACTCTAAGGTTACTTAAATATGAACATTGAATTGTGGAGCTTGTTAACTCCGGCATTGAGGGTTCGTGTAATCCTACGCAATGTGTTCATCATCCAACAAGAGTGTAGAGTATGCATTTATCTATTCTGTTATGTGATCAATGTTGAGAGTGTCCACTAGTGAAAGTCTAATCCCTAGGCCTTGTTCCTAAATACTGCGTTACTCCTGCTTGTTTACTGTTTTACTGTGTTACTACTGCTGCAATACTACCACCATCAACTACACGCCACAAGCTATTTTCGGCACCGTTGCTACTGCTCATACTTATTCATACCACTGTATTTCACTATCTCTTCGTCGAACTAGTGCACCTATTAGGTGTGTTGGGGACACAGAGACTTCTTGCTTTGTGGTTGCAGGGTTGCATGAGAGGGATATCTTTGACCTCTTCCTCCCTGAGTTCGATAAACCTTGGGTGATCCACTTAAGGGAAACTTGCTGCTGTTCTACAAACCTCTGCTCTTGGAGGCCCAACACTGTCTACAGGAAAAGGAGGGGGAAGTAGACATCAGTGTCCACTAGTGAAAGTATGATCCCTAGGCCTTGTTTCCAAACATCGAATCTCCGTTTATTTACTGTTCTGTTGCATGTTTACTCGCTGCCATATTTTATTCAGGTTGCTATTACCACTCATATACATCCATACTACTTGTATTTCACTATCTCTTCGCCGAACTAGTGCACCTATACATCGACAAGTGTATTGGGTGTGTTGGGGACACAAGAGACTTCTTGTATCATGATTGCAGGGTTGCTTGAGAGGGATATCTTTGACCTCTTCCTCCCCGAGTTCGATAAACCTTGGGTGATTCACTTAAGGGAAACTTGCCTGTTCTACAAACCTCTGCTCTTGGAGGCCCAACACTGTCTACAGGAATAGAAGCGTGCGTAGACATCAAGCTATTTTCTGGCGCCGTTGCCGGGAGGTAAGGTAAAGGTATTCACATCCTCCGACTACTAAGCTATTTCCTAGCATTGTTGCCGGTGTGTGAGTGCTCGAAGCTATTTCCTTTAGATCCTGCAATTGCATCTTTTTGTTTCTTGTTTACACTAGTTAGGCTTAATGGAAAACAACAAAAATATTAGAGATCTTTGTAGTATCTATCTTGAGTTAGGACATGAGGTGTTTGAAGAGAAAATTAAAAAACCTATGGAACTTTATATGCATGATAATGCCAATGTTATTAGTATGAATGCTTTGAACACCATTGTTGCTAATGCTATGGAAGAATTTAAGCTTGGGGAAGCTGGTTTTGATGAGCATGATATTTTTAGTCCCCAAGTTTTGAGGAGAAAATTTTCTTTGATGATACTTTGCCTCCCATTTATGATGATTATAATGATAGTGGTATTTTGGTGCCACCTACTATGGAGGATAAAGTTTATTATGATTATACTATGCCTCCTATATTTGATGATAAGAATAATAATGATAGCTACTTTGTTGAATTTGCTCCCACAACAATTAATAAGAATGACTATGCTTATGTTGGGAGTAGTAATTATTTTATGCATGAGACTCATGATAAGAATGCTTTATGTGATAGTTATATTGTTGAGTTTGTTCATGATGCCACTGAAAGTTATTATGAGAGAGGGAAACATGTTTATGTGCATCTTAATAATATTAAGTTTCCCCTCTTTATGTTGAGAATCTTGAAGTTGCACTTGTGTTGCCTTTCTATGCTTGTTGCATTATGCTTACATGACTTGTTTATTTACAAGATTCCTTTTCATAGAAAGTGGGTTAGGCTTAAATTTGTTTCATACTTGCTTTTTGATGCTCTCTTTGCTTCAACTCTCATCCTTATGAGTGCATCATTGAAATTGCTGAGCCCATCTTAATGGCTATAAAGAAAGCACTTCTTGGGAGATAACCCATGTTTTTATTTTGCTACTGTTTTGTTGTGTCTTGGAAGTTGTTACTACTGTAGCAACCTCTCTTTATCTTTATTTTATTGCATTGTTGTGCCAAGTAAAGTCTTTGATAGTAAAGTCAATACTAGATTTGGATTACTGCGCAGAAACAGATTTCTTGCTGTCACGAATTTGGGCAGGGTTCTCTCTAGGTATCTCAGAAAAATCTGCCAATTTACGTGTGTGATCCTCAGATATTTACGCAACTTTCATTCAATTTGAGCTTTTTCATCTGAGCAAGTTAAGTGCCCCTGAAAAATTCGTCTTTACGGACTGTTCTGTTTTGACAGATTCTGCCTTTTATTTCGCATTGCTGTTTTGCTATGTTTGATGGATTTCTTTGTTCCATTAACTTTCAGTAGCTTTGAGCAATGTCCAGAAGTGTTAAGAATGATTGTGTCACCTCTGAACATGTGAATTTTTGATTATGCACTAACCCTCTAATGAGTTTGTTTTGAGTTTGGTGTGGAGGAAGTTTTCAAGGGTCAAGAGAGGAGGATGATACAATATGATCAAGAAGAGTGAAAAGTCTAAGCTTGGGGATGCCCCGTGGTTCATCCCTGCATATTTCAAGAAGAATCAAGCATCTAAGATTGGGGATGCCCAAGGCATCCCCTTCTTCATCGACAACTTATCAGGTCACCTCTAGTGAAACTATATTTTTATTCCGTCACATCTTATGTGCTTTACTTGGAGCGTCTGTTTGTTTTTGTTTTTGTTTGAATAAAATCGGATCCTAGCATTCTTTGTTTGGGAGAGAGACACGCTCCACTGTTTCGTATGAACACATATGTTCTTAGCTTTATTCTTAATGTTCATGGCGAAGGTTGAAACTTCGTTCATTGTTATATGGTTGGAAACAGAAAATGCTTCATGTGGTAATTGGTATATGGTCTTGAATAATTTGATACTTGGCAATTGTTGTGCTCAAATAGATCATGTTTAAGCTCTTGCATCATGTACTTTGCACCTATTAATGAAGAACTACATAGAGCTTGTTAAAATTTGGTTTGCATGATTGGTCTCTCTAAAGTCTAGATATTTTCTGGTGAAGTGTTTGAACAACAAGGAAGACAGTGTAGAGTCTTATAATGCTTGCAATATGTTCTTATGTAAGTTTTGCTGTACCGGTTTATACTTGAGTTTGCTTCAAACAACCTTGCTAGCCTAAGCCTTGTATTGAGAGGGAATTCTTCTCGTGCATCCAAATCCTTGAGCCAAAAACTATGCCATTTGTGTCCACCATACCTACCTACTACATGGTATTTCTCTGCCATTCCAAAGTACATTACTTGAGTGCTACCTTTAAAATTCTATTCTTTGCCTTTACAATATATAGCTCATGGGAAAATAGCCTTAAAAACTATTGTGGTGAAGAATATGTACTTATGTGTCTTATTTCTTAATAAGTTCCTTGTTGAGCGGTAACCATGTTTCTGGGGACGCCATCAACTTTTACACCTTTGTTGAATATCATGTGAGTTGCTATGCATGTTCGTCTTGTCTGAAGTAAGGGCGATTTTCATGATCAAATGGTTTGAGTATGCATATTGTTAGAGAAGAACATTGGGCCGCTAACTAAAGCCATGATCCATGGTGGAAGTTTCAGTTTGGACAATTAATCCTCAATCTCTTATGAGAATATTATCTGTGTTTGAATGCTTATGCATTAAAGAGGAGTCCATTATCTGTTGTCTATTTTGTCCCGGTATGGATGTCTAAGTTGAGAATAATCAAAGCGAGAAATCCAATGCGAGCTTTCTCCTTAGACCTTTGTACATGCGGCATAGAGGTACCCCTTTGTGACACTTGGTTGAAACATATGTTATGCAATGATAATCCATGTTAATCCAAGCTAATTAGGACAAGGTGCGAGCACTATTGGTATACTATGCATGAGGCTTGCAACTTATAGGATATCTTATACATAACACAGAACCTTATTTTTCCCGGAAGCTTCCAGAACACCGGAGGACCAGAGGGGAGCCCTGGGGGCCCCACACGTGGTGGCGGCGCGGCCCAGGGGGGGCGCCCCCTAGTGTGTGGGACCCCCGTGGCCCCTCCGACTCCGCCTCTTCGCCTATTTAAGCCGTCCTGACCTAAATCTTCGACACGGATTGACGAAACACCAGAAAACCTTCCAGAGCCGCCGCCATCGCGAAACTCCAATTCGGGGGACAGAAGTCTCTGTTCCGGCACCTGTGGACAGTGCCCGGAAGGCATCTCCACCGCCATCTTCACCGCCATCGCTGTCTCCATGATGAGGAGGGAGTAATTCTTCCCCGAGGCTGAGGGCTCTACCGTAGCTATGTAATATCCCAGGTATTGGGGTTACAAAAATAGAGGAAACATATGTGTGCATTGCATTCATGCATAGAAAATCTGGGGAATTTTCGCGCTTTAAAGTAAAACAGTCACCTGAAGTTTCACTTGATCTTGGTGGAATTGAAGTAGCTCATCAAGCCAAGTGTTATAAACCTCAATGTGACCTTTGATAAAACCTTGTTTTGGGTAGAGATGATTGATCTAAGTGGTGAGATCAAATGGAATTAAAACCAACCCAAGAACATATTAATCAAGGATCAACTACTTGATCTTATTTAAGATCATAACATGGTAATCATTGCCATAACATAAGAACATCTGTTTAGGTACAAATCAAGTAACAATAAAATGGAGAAACCATTCTTGACTTATCTTTTCCATGTCTTAAACTAATCCTTGATCCTACCATGAACCTCATGGTATTCATTCTATTTCAATCTTGGAAACATGACAAGGAGATGAACTCTAGAAATATATATATCCTTCTCTATTCCATATTGTTGTACATCAAACCTAGAGAGGTGAGAGTTCTATAATAATTATTAGAGAAGCAATAACAAACCTTGAGCTAAACCTTGGATATATATCCAAGTATTCAAATCATCATCTTTAAGAGGAACCCTAGGATATTATTCAAGACATTCCTAGAGAGAAAAACGATTTATGTTAAACATAGATATTGATGATCACATCAATCACTATGGAGCCTAACCTTAAGTTAGTATTAAAGTCCTTCCCAAAATGAGAGAGACCAATCATACAAATCATAGCTTTATCTATTTAAGAATAAAGGACAACCATTGAACTAGAGTATTAGGAGTACACCATAACCTAGAATAATCCATTCTTATATAAGAGAGCTCAAGCTATGGTGTTACACTCAAGTTAGTTGAGGCAACACTTAGACTTGGGGAAGAGAACTATCTGTATAACAAGTTGATCATATCATCATTGATTAAGTATAACCTTAACATAATATCTCAGGAATTCTCCTGGGATATAATCTATAGAGACAACCATAGCCATGTCCACTCAAGATAGTATAGAAGAAGTGCTATACCCTAGTTGATCAAGACAATGCTTGATCATGGAAGTGAGAAACTTATTTAATGAGAGATACCTTAGGAAGCCAAACCTTGATCATTATAAATTGAGTGATGATCATAAACCCTAGGAACTTGAGGTAGAAATATTAAGAACAAGTTGATCATGCCTAATCTATGATCATGCTCTTGATGTATGTGAGGGTAAGTTAAAACCTAATAGGATAAGTAGATTTCATTCACCACATGAAATTATAGGGAGATCAATAGTAAGCAACCCTAGGCTTATATCCTAACTTTAACTTGTGAATCACTTGGTGATCATAAGTACAATTCTACCACATCTACATTCCACTTATCTTTCATTTCAGAACCACCAGAAAACCTTTAGAGTAAAACTCTATACTTTATATGGTGAGAAACCATCCATCCATTTGACCAAAGTTAACTATAAAAAGAACTATAACCAATGTAGTTACTTTAATGATAAATTAAGGATATTAATAGAAGTTAATTGGTAGAAGATAAAACCAATTCTCAAATCCTTAGTAATTAGGGAAGCACATAAAATATGAAGCAAGTAACCATATTACCATGGTTAGGGGAGATTAAGCCTAGCAAATGCAATATGAGGTCATTCCAATTCCATAAACCAGAGTTATATCTCAACCCTAGTTTATGTATCACTATGGTGATCATAATATAAACCTAGGCCATAACCGAGATTCAAACCAATTGCCATTAGGTAAATATCATTAGAACCCTAGTATGGCACATTAATAAAATCTTAAGCTATAATTATTAAACCTGGGAAAACTCTTGTGATACATCTTATAATTAGAACCATAAGTGTGATTAACAACCACTTATCTTTATAACCAAAGTCCAACCATGAGGAGAGTAATGTCTACTCTAGGTAATTCAAAGTGTTATTAAAATATAATACTAGTGCTAACCTTGACATAGAGTGATAATCAAAATTACAAGATCTTAATAAATAGAGGATCACATAAAATCATATGCAGGGAACTAAATTCTCAATTAAGAGCTCAAACCCTAATGATAAATTCTAAAACACTTAGAGTAGAAATTATCAACCCTAATAATTCAAAATAGATTTGATTACACAAGAAAAAGGAAATTAAAATGAGTGCATAAAATCATGATTAATTACAATTTGTAATCAAGCTCACATATGTGTAATGTTTAATCAAAACAATTGGGTATTACAATAATACTTTTATTAGTCTTTATAAAAGACCAATTGTTTAACACCTGCAAAATAGAAAATAGTTAAAACATGAATTATTAGTAGAATTCAAAACCAGAATTGAAAACAGAAAAAGAAAAGAGGAGAAAAGGCTTACCAAATTACCTGGCCGTGTAGCCCACCAGCCCAGCCCAGAGGAGTCCAACAGCAGCCCATCCACGCCAACCCAACCCAGCCCAGAATAACGATTCGTGGAGGGGGTCGTCTTCGTTCTCCTTCTCCGCATGAACGCCACCGAGCCGGCGTGTGGGAATTCGTCGGCCACGTCCTCGTCGCCGATAAGGACACGTCGGATGCGGGCGTCGTCCCCAGAGCCCTAGAGAATTGCCGTGGAGTCCGCAGCCAGTAGGATCATCAAGATTCGGGCGTTAAAAAAAGCTAGCTGCACCGCCACCGTATCCTGGCCGCTCGTCGCCGACGCTCGTCGTCGTTCCATGCCACCCCGTGGTCTATAAAGCCACCAGGAGGACCGCCGTGCTGTCCTTGTTCGTCTCCTCCCTTCCAATTCCTCTCATTCACTCCCTATCCTTGGCAATAGTCTGCCAGTTACCGTCGGCGTCGGAGAAGAAGCGGACGACCGGAGTCGCCCCAACATCCATGTAGAGGTCGAGGAGGTGCGCCTCGACGTGTACAACGTCTGGTAGAAGCCTAGCATCAAGGGGAGATCGGAGCTGGGCCAATCTCACCGTTCCCTTTCTCCGGTCATCCTCGGTATTCTCGAAATCGAGCTCAATCCTCCTCATCGACCATCCTATCGTCATCAGGGTGAGTAGATGCACTCAGAGACCCCTTATTTGTGCAATTTCATCAACCGTAGCCTACGATTCGAGATCCCGCCGGAGTTGCTCCGCCGCGGGCATGTTTGCCGGCGACGCTCCGGTGACCCATTCGAAAATCCAACACCACTATGTTGTCCAGCGTGTCGAGGGGAGTCCGTAGGTACGAGTTTCGCTTCCGGGGGTGCCCTAAATCGGCGGCGCCGTTCCCAGTTGGCCGCCGGCGGCTCAACACGCCTGGTCAAACTTGACCAGTCGCCGCTTGCGTGGCAGCCTACGTGGCACGGGACCCACGGGTCAGTGTCTAACCCTAGGGTCTGCCACGGTAACAAAAGTATTGTTCATTTATATTTAATTCCAGAAAATTACTACAACTTCAAATAAATCTAGAAAATTCCTAATAGCTCAGAAAAATAAATATAAGATATCAAAATTCTTATAAAGATAAACTCTATCCAATAAAAATATAAAATGAAATTTTTATTTTTAATAAAAATTCAATTATTTAATACTTCTTATTTAAGCCTTATTTATTAATTCTAAATTGAATTAAAATTCAACAATTAGGAAAAAATCTCCAAATTAAAGAAAACCAGTAACTAAATAAAGAAAACATTAAAACTAATTTTCTTTATTTATTTATTGTGTTAAATCCTTATTAAAAGGATTTAAACCCTAATTAATAATTACCTTAATTATTAATTCTTTAAAAATAACAAAAGGACAAATCCAATATTATTTTTAAGATATTAATAACTTCAACTTTATTAATGAAGTTATTAATCCAAGAATTATAGGGTAATTAGGACAACCCTAGCTCCATTATAAATAAAGTTATAACCTCATCATTTCATGTGATTCCTAAAACCCTAATATCATTAGGAACCCTAGCTCCATTATTACATGTAAACCCTAAATTGCTTCTAACCTAAACCCTAGGTTAGAACATGTGATCATGATACTTTCCTTTTCAAATCATAGAGCCATGATTAGCAACTAAAGACATACCTATGTCCTCATAAAATAATAGATACCATCTCTAATACATTGGTATTACAGGTGTTCATGCTTAGCTGATCAAATAGGACCAACCCTAGATCCTATCTTCTGAGACCAAGCTTAGTTATCCATGCTTAGCATCACACCAATGTGATGAACCTTAGGAGCAACCATGCCAAATCTTGAGCATTACATAACCATATTCCACTAAACCCTGCTAGTGTTGGATACTTATCAACCATCCTATTTTAGGAGCCAATTATTCCTTACTTAAGTAGATCCAATAGTAAAACCTAGACCACCTCAACCCAAATTGATATACTTCTTATTACTTAAGAAGTATGTTCTTCAAAAGTTATTCTTTTGAAGTAAATGAAGAATCATCATCAACCCTGCTTATAAGGACCTATAAACCCTAGCTAGCTATCACCAGCAAAATGAACCAATCCTGATAGCAACCTTGTATGAATAATTGCTTAGGATGCCTAGGCTTAACTCAACCTTACAAGCCCTAGGTGTTGATGAATCCAACTAGGTTGTGATCCATCTACTACTTACTCAGAAGCAGTGGAAACCATAATAAACCATAGAACCCCACAACCCTAATTATCATACTTGTTCTTTATTAAAGAATATGTTCTTCAAAAGTTATTCTTTTGAAGTATATGATAATTAATCATTAACCATGCCATACAGTGCTAAAACCAACCACTATTCATGACATGTTAGGATTATACCAAATGTTATTATTGTGTGCTATCAGTATTATTGTATTAATATATTACAACACCTGTTTATGATACCAAGCAACCAATTCTTAATAAGAACCTTGTTTGTGAATCACTCTAAAAGTGCAACACACCCTGAACCAATCATTACAACTCACTAATCCTAAATCATCGGGGTTAGGTCACGCTTAGAGCGATTGCATCTCATACTTATGCATTATTGCATTCTTGCCAATCTTTTAAACATCGTCCTTACCGGACGATGAAGCTATTTCAGAATTTGGAGTTATTGCGTATCGAAGACCTTGCATAATCTTGCAGTCAAGAAAGGCAAGTTCATCGCTTGCTCATGCCATTTGAGTATCTTTATCAAATTACTTGCAAAGTACTATGATTATCACTATTTCATAAAAAACCAAAACCACTATTTTCATAACTATGAATATGACTATGTGGTTGGCAATGGAACCATGGATTGTGTTGATATGGTGGAGGTTCCATTGCAAGGGTTTATATCCATTTAGGATTAAACAACAAATGTCGTCCAGTGATTCTTGTGCCGTAATAACCGTGTTAACCATAAGACCTGGAGTGGGACGGAATAGTCAATCGTATTTCCACCTCTTGTACATCAACGGATGCACTTACCGTAGCGGTTGTATCTTGTGGAGCAATTGGTGGGTGGGGAGCCCCTTCTAATTCCCCACGGTATAGTTGTTGCTTACCGTAGCGGTTGCTGCTTGCGGAACAATTGGTGGGTGGGGATCCCCTTCTAATTCCCCACGGTAATGTGGTCTATGATGGGTTGCAGCTGCCGGCGAAGTTTGGTTAACGAGTCCCAAACTGTTGTCGTGGTCGGGGTCCATCCTTAATTGGTGTAAGAGGACCGGCGAGGACCCAGGGTCGGGGTATGCAACAAAGGGTGGGTGTGCGAGGTAGCGGAGGAATATGATTGGCTATGACCTTATACCGGGCCTCACACCAAAGGAAGTGTGGACGAGCTCGCGGCTCGGTTGGCACCAAGGTTAAGATCTCTTATGGGTAAAGCAACACACCTCTGCAAAGTGTAATGAATCGTGACCTGTCACTCCCTGTTCCGGGATATGGAACTGCGAACATTACCGGAAAGGAACTCCATGAAGTTCTAGTAAACCGGTGAAGGCTGACGGACATAGTTCTTCTGAATAAAAGCAACCTTTTGAAGAAATGGTTATGAAAATTTGCATTGGTATTAGACTTTCTGGTCTAATGCTGTAGCTAGTGCATCAAACACCTCTTTCCTATAATGAACTTGTTGAGTACGCTCGTACTCATCCCACTCTTAAATCCCCTGCTTAGATATGGAGGCATCGAAGGAGGATCTACCATGCAACTCGAAGACCGAGGAGTCTACAACTACTTCAAGGGAACAGGACCCTGTCCGAGGAGTCAGATACCACATCCAACAAGGAGAAACCTAGAATAGCAATAGAAAGGAACTAGTTTCCTGAACCTAGCTCCTATTTAGCTAGAATCTGTTCATAGCCTCTGTAGCTAGTTAAATACTCTACAAATAGAGTTCGTGATAAGACTAGACTACGAGTCGTTCTTCTGGAGTTTATTTGCAGTTTTACCTCATTGTAAATTAGGAGGCTGTGATGATCTTATGTAATAGAGTCAATGTTGTAATTCTATAGAAATGCCTTGGACTCGCATATGTTTCTGTTGTACCACTCTGAGCGATATAATACTAGTGGAACGGTGTTTCATTGGTGTTATATCAGACTTGCATACTACACCATGCAGTGGTATGCCGGGTCACCACAGTTGGTATCAGAGCAAATGCTTTGACCTAGGATTAAAATCCTTTAATTAGACCTATAGGTTTGGTAGTGTCTATAGGAAGTTGTCTTAGTTAAAACCAAATCTTCTTATGACTTGAGATGGGTATTCACTTGAGAATAATCCTGACAAACTTGAGTCAATTTTCCCTATTTATCCCTTCCTAAGTGAAGTTAGTTAGCTAATCCCAAGTATGTAGCACATCATTAAGTCCTTAAAATCATAGATGAGTAGACCATAGTTGGTATACAATACATGGTAGTCCAAAGAGAGGATACAACCATAAGGAAGATATCCTATTGGAAGATGTGTACCAACACATGTATGATTAAGTAAGAATTATCCAGACTTATAATAGGAGTGATATTAAGTGCTAAAGACAAGTATAGTAGAAAGATAGCCTACTAGAAGGTTTAAACCAATACAAGTAATGGGTAAGTAAATTATCCAAAACTTGTGAAACAACTAATAGTAAGTGAAAAATATAAGTTATTTAAGGTAGTATAGACCATGATGAGTCAATCATGGGAAGTAAGGAAGAGAGATAGAAATAAAACATGTCTACTTACAGATTAGAGGTAGTAATCATATATGATTCATCTGAGGATCATTATGTGATGAACATCTAAAGTATTTAGGAGGAGTACAATAAGAAGCCAAGTGCTAAACAATAGTGCAAGAATTGTGTTCCAAAACAATGGGAAGTGTGCCAAGCACATCAAGACCATATGTTTATGGGAGAAACACTTGGAAGTATCGGAGCTATATTCCAATAGTTATGTATTTAGATTAGCTATGTTAGAATCTAGATATACCATATGAAGTAGTCCTCAACATAATGGAAGCTAAATTAGTATTTCCAAAGAAAATTAGGTTAACCTTAACTATCCTAGACCACTTTTGTTTCAAGTTTATCTTATTGCAAATGTGCAATCAAGGTAAAGGATGAGACAAATAGTAGAATCCCATATATTCGTGCTAAGTATCACGATATAAACCTATCTTATGTCGTGTTATATACTACACATCAGAGCCTGATGTTTAGAGATGTCATACTCAACTATTTTATTCAGGCTTATGATGGTGTGTACTATAAACACAAAGCTGAATCTTCTTGGATTTTATTGGATTTTCATTGATTGACTAGATCCATACATGAAGTTTGGCTTTGATATGCAAATGCATGTTGCTATATCAAATTCCTACTTGATGTTAAAGATCTAGAGGGTAATGGTATTCGTGTGAGGAAGTGATGAATTCTGAAGATTTGAAGACAAAATGAAGGTTCATCAAATAAAGGAAACAAAATTGTGGGAAGCAACCACAATATTCTAAAAGAAGTGCCAATAAAAAATTCATGCCTTGCCTCAACAGAGGAGTACTTTAGTACGAAAGAAACATGAAGGTGTGAAATATAATGATTATGGTGAAGTAGTAGTAAACCCATAGTCATAATGGAAAATGGAATGCATGGGAAATCACTTAGGATACTATATTCATAGTGTCAGCTAGTGGTTTTCTTGCAAAATAAACCCTGAATGAAGGAAGATGATATATGAAACCATAGCAGATATAAGAAGACCATAATTGATAATTGAAGACCACAATTGGTATAAGATCAATACTGCGAGATAGAGTAGAAGATGTCTCGTCCAGTTGATCAAAACCTATAATAGCGTACACTTTCAGATAACAAATAGCCACAGTTGGTATCAAATAACTCACACTGATATCAAATAAACCGCAGTTGGTATAAGATAAACCACAACTGGTAGAACAAATAAAATTTTGCCAGTCAAATAATTAAGACCTATTAACATTTAGTCAAAGGATTCATGTAGGATGTCCACAATTGAGTGGATACACCACATAGATTCTTCGCAAAACCTTAGAGGAATATAAATCATAAACTAGACCTAGATCAATATTCTAATCATAAGTCCAATAGTTGGAAGAAAAGGAATTGAAGACCATAAGAAAACTCTAAGGGGTAGAGTAAAGACTGAGTTGGATGTACAATAACTCAATATTTTGAGTAAGAAAGATGAAGAAGGTCTTAACTGAGAGGGAATTCAATCTTATTTTCATAAGATTATTGGACACTAATTTTAGAAGGATGTCAGACCAGAAGCCGAGGTTCATACCTCGAGGAAGTAAGAAGTGAACTATAACTTGAGAAAGTGAGTAATATTTACTCAGAAGTACGATAGCTCAAATAAACAAAGGTTAATGAAGTTGGACGAAGGAAATACCGAAGACCAAACAAAGCTTTAAAAAGGCCAAAGACCGAAGGATATTGACTATACCAAAACTAAAGACTAATAGAATGATTCCTTTCATGGAACCTAAATAATCCAAAATAGTTATAAGTATCAACTATAAACCATGATTGGATGGACTAAATGAGTCTAATCCATTCTTCGAGGAATAAATCATCATGATCATTTCCATGATTAAGTACCTTACTTAGTACCATTATTGCAGTTTTGGTAGTAAGGGAAAACAAAGACCTATTTTCCAATTAGGAGTATGTTATCAAACTAGTCTTCAGTTAAGACTAGCAGCATCAGAAGAAGACTCAATCATTGAATCTTCAATGAGAAAGGAAACAAGCTTACAGAGTTGGAAGAAATCAATGAATCAAAGTAAGAACCATGGTTCAGAGACAAACCCTAATGGATTCCAGGAAGAATCTGGACAAGGGATGTATTCAATTATATCCAGTAAGATCAATACGGAGTTCGAGAAAAGATGTAGTCTACACAAGTCAGACTCACACTCCGGAAACGTGAGAGAGTTCAAACTTCGAGGACGAAGTTTAGTTTAAGGGGTAGAGACTGTAATATCCCAGGTATTGGGGTTACAAAAATAGAGGAAACAGATGTGTGCATTGCATTCATGCATAGAAAATCTGGGGAATTTCGCGCTTTAAAGTAAAACAGTCACAGTAACTGAAGTTTCACTTGATCTTGGTGGAATTGAAGTAGTTCATCAAGCCAAGTGTTATAAACCTCAATGTGACCTTTGATAAAACCTTGTTTTGGGTAGAGATGATTGATCTAAGTGGTGAGATCAAATGGAATTAAAACCAACCCAAGAACATATTAATCAAGGATCAACTACTTGATCTTATTTAAGATCATAACATGGTAATCATTGCCATAACATAAGAACATCTGTTTAGGTACAAATCAAGTAACAATAAAATGGAGAAACCATTCTTGACTTATCTTTTCCATGTCTTAAACTAATCCTTGATCCTACCATGAACCTCATGGTATTCATTCTATTTCAATCTTGGAAACATGACAAGGAGATGAACTCTAGAAATATATATATCCTTCTCTATTCCATATTGTTGTACATCAAACCTAGAGAGGTGAGAGTTATATAATAATTATTAGAGAAGCAATAACAAACCTTGAGCTAAACCTTGGATATATATCCAAGTATTCAAATCATCATCTTTAAGAGGAACCCTAGGATATTATTCAAGACAATCCTAGAGAGAAAAACCATTTATGTTAAACATAGATATTGATGATCACATCAATCACTATGGAGCCTAACCTTAAGTTAGTATTAAAGTCCTTCCCAAAATGAGAGAGACCAATCATACAAATCAATGCTTTATCTATTTAAGAATAAAGGACAACCATTGAACTAGAGTATTAGGAGTACACCATAACCTAGAATAATCCATTCTTATATAAGAAAGCTCAAGCTATGGTGTTACACTCAAGTTAGTTGAGGCAACACTTAGACTTGGGGAAGAGAACTATCTGTATAACAAGTTGATCATATCATCATTGATTAAGTATAACCTTAACATAATATCTCAGGCATTCTCCTGGGATATAGTCTATAGAGACAACCATAGCCATGTCCACTCAAGATAGTATAGAAGAAGTGCTATACCCTAGTTGATCAAGACAATGCTGGATCATGGAAGTGAGAAACTTATTTAATGAGAGATACCTTAGGAAGCCAAACCTTGATCATTATAAATTGAGTGATGATCATAAACCCTAGGAACTTGAGGTAGAAATATTAAGAACAAGTTGATCATGCCTAATCTATGATCATGCTCTTGATGTATGTGAGGGTAAGTTAAAACCTAATAGGATAAGTAGATTTCATTCACCACATGAAATTATAGGGAGATCAATAGTAAGCAACCCTAGGCTTATATCCTAACTTTAACTTGTGAATCACTTGGTGATCATAAGTACAATTCTACCACATCTACATTCCACTTATCTTTCATTTCAGAACCACCAGAAAACCTTTAGAGTAAAACTCTATACTTTATATGGTGAGAAACCATCCATCCATTTGACCAAAGTTAACTATAAAAAGAACTATAACCAATGTAGTTACTTTAATGATAAATTAAGGATATTAATAGAAGTTAATTGGTAGAAGATAAAACCAATTCTCAAATCCTTAGTAATTAGGGAAGCACATAAAATATGAAGCAAGTAACCATATTACCATGGTTAGGGGAGATTAAGCCTAGCAAATGCAATATGAGGTCATTCCAATTCCATAAACCAGAGTTATATCTCAACCCTAGTTTATGTATCACTATGGTGATCATAATATAAACCTAGGCCATAACCGAGATTCAAACCAATTGCCATTAGGTAAATATCATTAGAACCCTAGTATGGCACATTAATAAAATCTTAAGCTATAATTATTAAACCTGGGAAAACTCTTGTGATACATCTTATAATTAGAACCATAAGTGTGATTAACAACCACTTATCTTTATAACCAAAGTCCAACCATGAGGAGAGTAATGTCTACTCTAGGTAATTCAAAGTGTTATTAAAATATAATACTAGTGCTAACCTTGACATAGAGTGATAATCAAAATTACAAGATCTTAATAAATAGAGGATCACATAAAATCATATGCAGGGAACTAAATTCTCAATTAAGAGCTCAAACCCTAATGATAAATTCTAAAACACTTAGAGTAGAAATTATCAACCCTAATAATTCAAAATAGATTTGATTACACAAGAAAAAGGAAATTAAAATGAGTGCATAAAATCATGATTAATTACAATTTGTAATCAAGCTCACATATGTGTAATGTTTAATCAAAACAATTGGGTATTACAATAATACTTTTATTAGTCTTTATAAAAGACCAATTGTTTAACACCTGCAAAATAGAAAATAGTTAAAACATGAATTATTAGTAGAATTCAAAACCAGAATTGAAAACAGAAAATAAAATAGAAAAAGAAAAGAGGAGAAAAGGCTTACCAAATTACCTGGCCGTGTAGCCCACCAGCCCAGCCCAAAGCAGCAGCCCATCCCAACCCAACCCAGCCCAGAATAACGATTCGTGGAGGGGGTCGTCTTCGTTCTCCTTCTCCGCATGAACGCCACCGAGACGGTGTGTGGGAATTCGTCGGCCACGTCCTCATCGCCGATAAGGACGCGTCGGATGCGGGCGTCGTCCCCAGAGCCCTAGAGAATTGCCATGGAGTCCGCAGCCAGTAGGATCATCAAGATTCGGGCATTGAAAAAACCTAGCTGCACCGCCACCGTATCCTGGCCGCTCGTCGCCGACGCTCGTCGTCGTTCCATGCCACCCCGTGGTCTATAAAGCCACCAGGAGGACCGCTGTGCTGTCCTTGTTCGTCTCCTCCCTTCCAATTCCTCTCATTCACTCCCTATCCCTGGCAATAGTCTGCCAGTTACCGCCGGCATCGAAGAAGAAGCGGACGACTGGAGTCGCCCCAACATCCGTGCAGAGGTCGAGGAGGTGCGCCTCGACGTGTACAGCGTCTGGTAGAAGCCTAGCATCAAGGGGAGATCGGAGCTGGGCCAATCTCACCGTTCCCTTTCTCCGGTCATCCTCGGTATTCTCGAAATCGAGCTCGCCACCGTCGCCAATCCTCCTCATCGACCATCCTATCATCATCAGGGTGAGTAGACGCACTCAGAGACTCCTTATTTGTGCAATTTCATCAACCGTAGCCTACGATTCGAGATCCCGCCGGAGTTGCTCCGCCGCGGGCATGTTTGCCGGCGACGCTCCGGTGACCCATTCGAAAATCCAACACCACTATGTTGTCCAGCGTGTCGAGGGGAGTCCGTAGGTACGAGTTTCGCTTCCGGGGGTGCCCTAAATCGGCGGCACCGTCCCCAGGAGGCCGCCGGCGACTAAACGTCGGCGAGGTCAACACGCTCGGTCAAACTTGACCAGTCGCCGCTTGCGTGGCAGCCTACGTGGCACGGGACCCACGGGTCAGTGTCTAACCCTAGGGTCTGCCACGGTAACAAAAGTATTGTTCATTTATATTTAATTCCAGAAAATTACTGCAACTTCAAATAAATCGAGAAAATTCATAAAGCTCAGAAAAATAAATATAAGATATCAAAATTCTTATAAAGATAAACTCTATCCAATAAAAATATAAAATGAAATTTTTATTTTTAATAAAAATTCAATTATTTAATACTTGTTATTTAAGCCTTATTTATTAATTCTAAATTGAATTAAAATTCAACAATTAGGAAAAATTCTCCAAATTAAAGAAAACTAGTAACTAAATAAAGAAAACATTAAAACTAATTTTCTTTATTTATTTATTGTGTTAAATCCTTATTAAAAGGATTTAAACCCTAAATAATAATTACCTTAATTATTAATTCTTTAAAAATAACAAAAGGACAAATCCAATATTATTTTTAAGATATTAATAACTTCAACTTTATTATTGAAGTTATTAATCCAAGAATTATAGGGTAATTAGGACAACCCTAGCTCCATTATAAATAAAGTTATAACCTCATCATTTCATGTGATTCCTAAAACCCTAATATCATTAGGAACCCTAGCTCCATTATAACATGTAAACCCTAAATTGCTCCTAACCTAAACCCTAGGTTAGAACATGTGATCATGATACTTTCCTTTTCATATCATAGAACCTTGATTAGCAACTAAAGACATACCTATGTCCTCATAAAATAATAGAGGCCATCTCTAATACATTGGTATTACAGGTGTTCATGCTTAGCTGATCAAATAGGACCAACCCTAGATCCTATCTTCTGAGACCAAGCTTAGTTATCCATGCTTAGCATCACACCAATGTGATGAACCTTAGGAGCAACCATGCCCAATTTTGAGCATTACATAACCATATTCCACTAAACCCTGCTAGTGTTGGATACTGATCAACCATCCTATTTTAGGAGCCAATTGTTCATTACTAAGTAAGATCCAATAGTAAAACCTAGACAACCTCAACCTAAATTGATATACTTCTTATTACTTAAGAAGTATGTTCTTCAAAAGTTATTCTTTTGAAGTAAATGAAGAATCATCATCAACCCTGCTTATAAGGACCTATAAACCCTAGCTAGCTATCACCAGCAAAATGAACCAATCCTGATAGCAACCTTGTATGAATAATTGCTTAGGATGCCTAGGCTTAACTCAACCTTACAAGCCCTAGGTGTTGATGAATCCAACTAGGTTGTGATCCATCTACTAGTTACTCCAGAAGCAGTGGAAACCATAATAAACCATAGAACCCCACAACCCTAATTATCATACTTGTTCTTTATTAAAGAATATGTTCTTCAAAAGTTATTCTTTCGAAGTATATGATAATTAATCATTAACCATGCCATACAGTGCTAAAACCAACCATTATTCATGACATGTTAGGATTATACCAAATCTTATTATTGTGTGCTATCAGTATTATTGTATTAATATATTACAACACCTGTTTATGATACCAAGCAACCAATTCTTAATAAGAACCTTGTTTGTGAATCACTCTAAAAGTGCAACACACCCTGAACCAATCATTACAACTCACTAATCCTAAATCATCGGGGTTAGGTCACGTATAGAGCGATTGCATCTCATACTTATGCATTATTGCATTCTTGCCAATCTTTAAAACATCGTCCTTACCGGACGATGATGCTATTTCAGAATTTGGAGTTATTGCGTATCGAAGACCTTGCCTGCATAATCTTGCAGTCAAGAAAGGAAAGTTCATCGTTTGCTCATGCCATTTGAGTATCTTTATCAAATTACTTGCAAAGTACTATGATTATCACTATTGCATAAAAAACCAAAACCACTATTTTCATAACTATGAATATGACTATGTGGTTGGCAATGGAACCATGGATTGTGTTGATATGGTGGAGGTTCCATTACAAGGGTTTATATCCATTTAGGATTAAACAACAAATGTCGTCCAGTGATTCTTGTGCCGTAATAACCGTGTTAACCATAAGATCTGGAGTGGGACGGAATAGTCAATCGTATTTCCACTTCTTGTACATCAACGGATGCGCTTACCGTAGCGGTTTTATCTTGCGGAGCAATTGGTGGGTGGGGAGCCCCTTCTAATTCCCCACGGTATAGCTGTTGCTTACCGTAGCGGTTGCTTCTTGCGGAACAATTGGTGGGTGGGGATCCCCTTCTAATTCCCCCCGGTAATGTGGTCTATGATGGGTTGCAGCTACGGCGAAGGAGTTTGGTTAACGAGTCCCAAACTGTTGTCGTGGTCGGGGTCCATCCTTAATTGGTGTAAGAGGACCGGCGAGGACCCTGGGTCGGGGTATGTAACAAAGGGTGGGTGTGCGAGGTAGCGGAGGAATATGATTGGCTATGACCTTATACCGGGCCTCACACCAAAGGAAGTGTGGACGAGCTCATGGCTCGGTTGGCACCAAGGTTAAGATCTCTTATGGGTAAAGCAACACACCTCTGCAGAGTCTAATGAATCGTGACCTGTCACTCCCTGTTCGGATATGGAGCTGCGAACACGGAAAGGAACTCCATGAAGTTCTAGTAAACCGGTGAAGGCTGACGGACATAGTTCTTCTGAATAAAAGCAACCTTTTGAAGAAATGGTTATGAAAACTTGCATTGGTATTAGACTTTCTGGTCTAATGTTGTAGCTAGTGCATCAAACACCTCTTTCCTATAATGAACTTGTTGAGTACGCTCGTACTCATCCCACTCTTAAATCCCCTGCTTAGATATGGAGGCATCGAAGGAGGATCTACCATGCAACTCGAAGACCGAGGAGTCTACAACTACTTCAAGGGAACAGGACCTGTCAGAAGAGTCAGATACCACATCCAACAAGGAGAAACCTAGAATAGCAATAGAAAGGAACTAGTTTCCTGAACCTAGCTCCTATTTAGCTAGAATCTGTTCATAGCCTCTGTAGCTAGTTAAATACTCTACAAATAGAGTTCGTGATAAGACTAGACTACAAGTCGTTCTTCTGGAGTTTATTTGCAGTTTTACCTCATTGTAAATTAGGAGGCTGTGATGATCTTATGTAATAGAGTCAATGTTGTAATTCTATAGAAATGCCTTGGACTCGCATATGTTTCTGTTGTACCACTCTGAGCGATATAATACTAGTGGAACGGTGTTTCATTGGTGTTATATCAGACTTGCATACTACACCATGCAGTGGTATGCCGGGTCACCACAAGCTATGTGGTTCATCTCTCTCTTTGTGATGTAGTTGAATATCATCTATGTGTTACTCTGGTGATGTTATTAAAGTAGTCTATTCCTACTCCATGATGTAATGTTGACAGTGTGTGCATCATGAAGTACTTGGTATAGGTTATGATTGTGATCTCTTGTAGATTATGAAGTTAACTATTACTATGATAGTATTGATGTGATCTATTCCCCTTTCATAGCCTGATGGTGAGTGTGCATGCTATGTTAGTACTCGGTATAATTGCGTTGGTCTATCATGCACTCTAAGGTTATTTAAATATGAACATCGAATGTTGTGGAGCTTGTTAACTCCGGCATTGAGGTGCTCTTGTAGCCCTACACAATTAATGGTGTTTGTCATCCAACAAGAGAGTGTAGAGTGGTTTTATTATGTGATCAATGTTGAGAGTGTCCACTAGTGAAAGTATGATCCCTAGGCCTTGTTTCCAAACATCGAATCTCCGTTTATTTACTGTTCTGTTGCATGTTTACTCGCTGTCATATTTTATTCAGATTGCTATTACCACTCATATACATCCATACTACTTGTATTTCACTATCTCTTCGCCGAACTAGTGCACCTATACATCTGACAAGTGTATTGGGTGTGTTGGGGACACAAGAGACTTCTTGTATCGTGATTGCGGGGTTGATTGAGAGGGATATCTTTGACCTCTTCCTCCCTGAGTTCGATAAACCTTGGGTGATTCACTTAAGGGAAACTTGCTGCTGTTCTACAAACCTCTGCTCTTGGAGGCCCAACACTGTCTACAGGAATAGAAGCGTGCGTAGACATCAGCGTCGTCCACGGCGACAGCGACAGGGCGTGCGAGGGCAGGTGAGCGTGTCTACTGGGTTCCTGACGTCGAGGAGGTCATGCAGATGCAAGGAGAGGTCGAGGGGAGAGCTGAGTCGATGGGGCACGGCGGTGTCTGTCGCGTCTAGAGGCGTCCTGTGCGCGCCTGGCAGGCTGGGCGCGGTGGCACGGGCGTGCAGCGTGGCGTTGTCTCGGTCAAGGGCTGGGTCTGGCATGCTCAGCAGGGTCAGGTCAAGTTCACAGACATGGTGGAGTGGCTTGGATGGGAGAGGAGAGGAGGTGAGCATGTGGATGTCATGCCATGCCTCGGCATGGTCAGGTTTTGGTCAAGGTGAGCAAGGTTCAGGGCTGGCAGTGGCTTGGACTGGTGTCCAGAGAGGTGGTGGTGTTACAGAGCAGCAGAGGAGGGCCAGGGTTGGACCTAGTCCACCCAAAAACTCAGCATGGGCATCAATTTGGGTTCTGCCTGCAAAGTGTTTGTAGAAATGGCCGCAAGAGATTTTTGTTTAAATTTTGAAAATCTTTTTGGTGCATCTCATTCCTATATTTAAAGAGGTAGAATGGTGGTGGTGGTCAATTTGGTGAAGGTTTGCAAGATTTCAAATATGAGGTGATCTTCTCTTTGATTCAATGTCTCCACTTGGCATCTCTATTCTGGTCAACCTAGGCAGAGTCAACACTGGTGGTCAACATCAAAGTGGTTCACCTTGACATGGTCTTGGATGAGGTGGTGAGAGTTGGGCAAGTTTGGTTTAGGAAACTTCCAAACCAGGGGTGCAAAGTGGGTAAGATTTTATAAATGGGCAAAGTGACCATTATCACATGTATGTTGGATTTGAATTTTTATTTGATTTGAATTGGGTTTCTTTGATGCAAAAGGGTTTGTTTTTGATATATGAGTGTTTCACAAGCAATGGCACAAGCAAATGTGGCCTTGGTTGAAGATTTGCAAAATTGGCTAAAGTGTATGTGAGTAAAAATGGGATTTTCTCACTATTTCATTTCTCTCCATAAGATTTGATTTTTCTTGACTCCAAAGTGATTCTTATTAGTTTAGGAAAATTTCCAAACCATTGAAACCATTCCAAAAGGTCTAGCTCAAAGATTTGCAAAAATGGCCATAACCCATAAGAGGTGAATTCCAAATTTTCTTATTTTCCTCTTTTAATTATCTTGCTTTACTTGGGCATGGGTTAGGGTCCATTTAGGGTGAGATTAGGTTTAGAGATGGTTTCACACCATTTGGGTAAGGTATAAGTGCATAGAACAAGATTTGGTGAAGTGGCTATGTGCCACATATGCCTCTATGCATATGTTGCATTTGATTTTTAAATTGACTTGGCTTGACCCAATTGATGTTGCTGAGTGTTGAAATGGTATAGAGGAGTGATCCAACCATTCACAACAAGTCCTAGGGTCAAGATCCTCAAATTCACAAATTTGCTATTTACTCTCATATGCCTCTATGGCATTTTTAGTTTCTTTTTATGTTCTTTGGTTTCACCTTGAATTTGCCTTGATAAGCACTAGGTAAGGTGTATGAAGGTTTTCCAATCCTCTAAATAAAGTGGAAAGGCCTAGGGTAAAGTTTTACAAAAATAGCCATAGGCACATATGCCTTTTCTTATTTAAATTATTTTTATTTTATTTTAACTTGGATGGTAAAAAGGGGTGTGAGGTTTAGGGTTTAAGAGTATTTCAAATACTAATTAAACACTCATGGCCAAAGCACAAGAATTAAGCAAGATCACTATGTATCAAACTTAATTTAATAAAAGTTTTTGTTGGTTCCAAATTTTGGAACTAGGGAAATTCATTTTGTTTGTTTTGAAATTTTTGGGATGTTATAAACCCTTCCCCCTTACACAAATCTCGTCCCGAGATTTTAAGAAAAGTTAGGTTCCTAAGAGAGATTGAGCAATGAGATTAACAGGAGAACATACTTGGCATGGCCTGGGGTGCTTCCTGGGCTTCAGTGGCATTCATGTGGTAGAAACGGCCGTTGTTGTTGTTGTTCTGGTTCCTTCTTCCTGCAAAGCGGCGCTGTTGCTAAGCAGGTGCTGCGGGATTGGCGGCAATCTTGGCAAGCTTCTTGGGGCACTCGTTGGAGTAGTGACCCACAACTCCACATTCATAGCAGTTGATGGTGGACTTGTCCTTGGGGTTGACGGGAACAGCGTTACTTCCAGTCACTGGGGCAGTATTGGGGTGGTTGTTGTTGCCATTGGGGTGGTTGTTGTTGTTATTGTTGCTGTTGTTGTTGTGGTTGTTGCTGCGATTGTTGTTGGTGTTGCGTTTGTTGTTGTTATTTTTGCTTGGGGGGTAAGTCTGAGTTAGGGGCTTGTTGTATTTTGAGGCAAATCCTCCAGTTGAGTTGTTGCGGTACTTCTGGGCGTTGGTGGGTCCATTCGGGTTCATCATTCTTCTCTTGCGGTTCTCGTTGGCTTGGTGCAGCTTCCCTTCCATCTGGATGGCTGAGTCCACCAGGGCTTCGAGGTCAGCGAACGGAATGTTCACTAACACGTTTGCATTTCATCATGCGTCCGTTCAGAAATCTCTCCTTCCTTTTCTCGTTGGTGTCGGTCTCATCCGGGCGTACCTTGACAGAGTAAGAAACTGTATTCCACCACGGACATTCTTCCTTGCTTGAGTTCGTGGAACTCGTCTCTCATCTTCTTGATCAGTCCTTAGGGCACATGGTACTTGCTAAACTTCAGCTTGAAGTCTTCCCAGGTCATCATCTGTCCTGCATTCATGGCACGGGTGCTGGTCCACCAAGCTCTTGCGGGTCCTGCTAAGTAGTGCGTGGCAAACAGCACTTCTCTGCGGCTTCAACTCCCGCAACTTCGAGGTTATTCTCCATTGTCTGGAGCCAATCATCAGCATCTAGGGGTTCTTCAGTCTTGTTGAATATTGGAGGGTTGGTGTTCTGGAAGTTTTTGAGCTTAGATCCTGGGTGATCATGATGGCCCTGATTGTTGTTGGCAAGCTGTTGAAGTGCTGCAAGGTTGGCTTGGCGTTCAGCTCGTTCAACTTCCCTATCTTCCAGCATGGTTTGCAACATCTGCATCATAGCATCTTGATTTGCGCTACGGGTTGGAGGGGCCATCTGAACAGTGAGGTAGATGATAAGATAAGAGGGAAATTTCTATGGTTTGTTTTGTTAAAGTTTAAAAAAAGTTCATAACTTGAAAATTTGAGTAGTGTTGCGGGGGTAAAAACCAACAACACTTTTTCATTCATACCAAGCATCACATATTACAAAGCTAACACACCGTTGGTTTGAAGAACCATTCATCGTTCTACGATACAAGGGGATCCTGATACAAACTCACACCTACGAAAGTGCTTTAATGATACTACTCTTCAGGGGGGGATTCTTCGTCTTCACGGGAAATGTGCTTGGCGAAAGGCGAGGGCGTGGTCCAACTCCTTGCGGGTCTTGTGCAGCATGAAGTCCAGGTGTGCTACATAGTGGTTCATCTCCGGGTGCGGGGGCATGGTTATTGGTCTTCCCAGGGGATCATGTCTTGGGTAGTAAATGAAGCGGGTATTCTTGAGCTTGTTCATATTCTGTCCGCACAGACGGGCAATTGCTTCTTGCATGGCTCTGACTAGTCCTTCCTTCCAAGTGTTTCCCGTTACAGAAAACCATATGGTTTCCCAAATTGGGGCTCCAAGATTTCTTCGTAGATCTGCAGAAACTTCCCACCGAGGTGGTCCTCCCAACTGATTTTTGAGGGGTGTTCCGAAGAACTCGGGATACGAGCGTCCTAGATACTCCACTAGTTGCTTCAAATCCTTTTCGAACATCAGTTCTCCTTCGTGACCAAGCTGATAGCACTCCCATTTGTACTCCATCTATGAACAAGGAGGAGGAGTAAGTTAGAGAAGTAGTCCAGTGTGCAAAATTTTATGTAGGATGGTAAGGAAAAGTAGAGCATGAATTTCTTATTTTGAAAAAGATCTCAAGTATAAGAGTGAGAATAAGTTTTTCACAAATATTCACTTCTTTGGTTTTGAAACTAAGTTTTGCAGACGTCCATTCTAACTAGGGTCTCCTAAGGTCAAACAATGGCTCTGATACCAACTTGTCAACACCCAGATTTTTAAGTCCAGGTGCCTATTATGCCATTCCTCGCAATCCTAGGAATATTGTTTTTGTGAGACATAATAGATTGATATCATAACACATCATTCATTACAACACATAATCGTCTTACAACAAATGATCACATGATCCAGTCTTAATACAACATAGTGGATCTAGAGATCCTATTACAAAACACAAATAGCGGAAGCGAAGTAGTGGTCTTGGTTCATCGGTTTCACAGGCAATTGATGACGTCAGGAGTGGTCCTAGTTGTCGTAGACGTCCTGTTGTCCATCTTCCTCGTACTGCTGTTCCTCTTCATAGTCTGGCCATTGGAATAGCCAGGGACAAAGCCATGAGTACTTTAAAGTATTCGCAAACTAATACTAGTGTAAGCACTATCAATTTTAGTAATGGGGTGCTAAGCTCTAAGTTTATTTGCATAAAGCCAATTTTAGTTCACAAACATTTAGTAAAAGCCTCTTCATTTGCTAACTAACTCAAGTGGGAACATTAGTGTCATTCCCACAACTCTGTTGTGATTCAATTCAACATTCACCTTTTCAAATTCAAATCACCAGTCACCCTTCACATGTCACATTTTGAAAATGGTCTGATGACGGAATAGTATGGCCTTTCCAACCGTCCATAACCGTGGACGCGGCTATTCGAATAGTTCTACACTCTGCAGAGGTCGTACACTTGTGCCACAACATTTGCAATAATCCGTCAGGGTTAACTGGCCCTGATTTATCACACTCCGTGTGCGGACTACCAACCATAACCTTTCACCTACATACCCTAGTATAGGCACCTCTCCCCATTAGCTTGGCCTCCCAGTGAAGACAGACAGTCAGCCTGGGAACTGCACATGGCTTGGGCCGGACATTCACCTCATTTCACGTCATTTCTCATCATTTCTTTTTGTTGTAGAGGCAGCCTCCAGCCTAACCCCGATGACGCTTGTTTAGAGGGAACCCATACTAAGATACATAAACTTCTAGTTAAGCCCTTACCCATAATCAGGTATTGTGGGGGTACTTGCAAAATTGGAATGGTATCGCATCCAAACCCAACCATCAGTTTTTGTAAAGTTCACCATTTCATTCACCAGTCATATTCACCTTCAAAAATCTTTCAATAGAATGACTCATCATTAATTCCAGGGTTTTCAAAGTCATTTCATCTCACAAGTTCCCATCTAGAGTAGTCAATTTTATGTGTTAGCACTAGCAACTAGTCATTAGGGGTGCTAACTAGCTTATAGCTTTCTAGGCTAAGTGTGATGCTCTTGTTCTACTCTATATCTAGACCAAGTGAATCATGAATCAAAAAGTAACTTTGATAAGTCAAAATCAATAAAGCTTGTAAAGTAAAACTTGGGATGGGATCAGTAAGCATAAAGTAAAATGTGGTGGTGCCTGGCTCTTGTAGAGCTTTGCACTTAGCAAGAATATTAGCTTGCATTGGTAATAGCTTGCCTTCAGTGGTGTATTGATCAAAGTGGTTTCCTTCTTCTTCTTGGTAGAAATCCTCCTCCTCTTGATAGTCTCCGGTACTAGCGTCTATAAACGAATATGAGGATACAATCACCAAACAATACTTAAGTAGACTAATTAGCCTTAATGGCTCACTCAAAAAGATCTAGCATCATCATCTACATTACTCAACATTAGACTAGGGGTTTCTTACTTAGGGTTTGGGAAAATAATTTCCTCTCATTGATATATGGATGATGGTTTTCATTCAGTTTGGAGAAATAATTTCCTCTCATTGAATCTTCTTAAGATGTAATTTCCTCATATGATAATATGTGAACTCATGTTGACCAAGGTCAACACTCATACTCATCATTTGGGAAAATGATTTAAATGAGGTGAGGCACCTCATGCAATTTAATCCTAACCTGGTAATGATTTAATGTCCTAAAATAATTCATTATGAGATCAAATAGACCATAGTCACTACCTTATGTAGAATTACTTGAGACAAAGATTTAAATGAGAAGGATACATCTCATATGATTTAATAATTAGTTGGAATAATTTAAATACTACTAGGGCAATCATTTTAATATTCTCAAATAAAACATAAGGGGTCATGAAGACATGTGTCATCACCTTACCTTGAATTACTTGAGAAAGTGATTGTAAATGAAGTGCTATATTTCATAGATTTAAATTCCTAACTTTGACAATAATTTAAATGGGCTAGTAATGACTACATAGCCATTATTTGATTTCTAACCCATGATCATATGAAGCAACTATGGTATTTTATTACAGAATCAATTAGACAACATAAAATGTGATTTATGAGAGGTGGAATCAACTCAAAATAGTTTATGGTTCATTTTTAATAATTATTTGAAAACTGAAAAGTCTCTGAATTGTTATTTTTATAATTCAAATTCTACACAAGCTATGAGGTTGAAACCAGTGGGGTTGGATGGATCATTTCATGGGATTTCTAACAATATAAAGTTTTTCCAAAATGGCTCAGTAGATTTGAAACTATTTAAATTCTAACAAAGGCCAGTATTGAATTAAAACTGAAAAGGATTTAAATGAGTTTGAAACTCGAGCTTAGGCGGGGACACAGATGGGCCAAATTGATTTGAAAAGAGGAAGGCCAGCCCAACAGCGCTGACCACGCTGCTGGCCGCCTGACATGGTGGGGGCTACACGTCAGTGGGGTGACTCACCGAAGCGGTATGCGGGGCTGAGGAGCGTTGGATCAGACGCGGATCTGACGGTGGAGGGGCGTCGTCGTCGTCGGCGAGAATTGGCTGCTGGCACGGTGGAGGTCGGGGGTTGGCGGCGAGCTGGGGCTCCGGCGAGGGTCGGCGATGCTGCTGGACGACGTTGTCGACGATGGGGAGTCGACTGGTACCAGTGGCAACTCCGATGGTGGCCGAATTCGACGGGTTGATCTGCGGCGGACTCCGGCGATCGACGACGCAATTGGAGTGATCTAGGGTGTAATCCAGGTGGAGAAGGGGTCGAGGAGCTCGAGGAGAAGGAGGGGAGCCGAATTGGTGTGGAGGAGGAAGTGCGGGAGGGGCTCTATTTATAATGGCGCGCGGGTGCTGTGGGTGCCGTGGCGGTCGTCGACGGCGAGGGATGTTCAGGGCACGAAGGGGCAAGGGATGGGCGCGGAGTGTTGGCGACGTCGAGGCGATGCTGCTGATGACATTGTCGACGATGGGGAGTCGACTGGTACCAGTGGCAACTCCGATGGTGGCCGAATTCGACGGGTTGATCTGCGGCGGACTCCGACGATCGACGGTGCAATTGGAGTGATCTAGGGTGTAATCCAGGTGGAGAAGGGGTCGAGGAGCTCAAGGAGAAGGAGGGGAGCCGAATTGGTGTGGAGGAGGAAGTGCGGGAGGGGCTCTATTTATAATGGCGCGCGGGTGCTGTGGGTGCCGTGGCGGTCGTCGACGGCGAGGGATGTTCAGGGCACGAAGGGGCAAGGGATGGGCGCGGAGTGTTGGCGACGTCGAGGCGATGCTGACGCACGTCGTGGCGCGGCAGGGGAGGGACAGTCGCGTCGTTATCGTCATCGCACACCCGTGTACTGCTGCGGATGGCGTCGTCCACGGCGACGGCGATAGGGCGTGCGAGGGCAGGTGAGCGTGTCTACTGGGTTCCTGACGTCGAGGAGGTCGTGCAGATGCAAGGAGAGGTCGAGGGGAGAGCTGAGTCGACGGGGCACGGCGGTGTCCTGTCGCGTCCAGTGGCGTCCTGGTGCGCGTCCATGCCGATCCTGGCAGGTGCTGGGCGCGTCTGGGCGCACACGGGGCGGCCAGTGTAGGCGTTGTCTCGGTCAAGGGCTGGATCTGGCATGCTCAGCAGGGTCAGGTCAAGTTCACAGATATGGTGGAGTGGCTTGGATGGGAGAGGAGAGGAGGTGAGCATGTGGATGTCATGCCATGCCTCGGCATGGTCAGGTTTTGGTCAAGGTGAGCAAGGTTCAGGGCTGGCAGTGGCTTGGACTGGTGTCCAGAGAGGTGGTGGTGTTACAGAGCAGCAGAGGAGGGCCAGGGTTGGACCTAGTCCACCCAAAAACTCAGCATGGGCATCAATTTGGGTTCTGCCTGCAAAGTGTTTGTAGAAATGGCCGCAAGAGATTTTTGTTTAAATTTTGAAAATCTTTTTGGTGCATCTCATTCCTATATTTAAAGAGGTAGAATGGTGGTGGTGGTCAATTTGGTGAAGGTTTGCAAGATTTCAAATATGAGGTGATCTTCTCTTTGATTCAAATGTCTCCACTTGGCATCTCTATTCTGGTCAACCTAGGCAGAGTCAACACTGGTGGTCAACATCAAAGTGGTTCACCTTGACATGGTCTTGGATGAGGTGGTGAGAGTTGGGCAAGTTTGGTTTAGAAAACTTCCAAACCAGGGGTGCAAAGTGGGTAAGATTTTATAAATGGGCAAAGTGACCATTATCACATGTATGTTGGATTTGAATTTTTCTTTGATTTGAATTGGGTTTCTTTGATTAAAAAGGGTTTGTTTTTGATATATGATTGTTTCACAAGCAATGGCACAAGCAAATGTGGCCTTGGTTGAAGATTTGCAAAATTGGCTAAAGTGTATGTGAGTAAAAATGGGATTTTCTCACTATTTCATTTCTCTCCATAAGATTTGATTTTTCTTGATTCCAAAGTGATTCTTATTAGTTTAGGAACATTTCCAAACCATTGAAACCATTCCAAAAGGTCTAGCTCAAAGATTTGCAAAAATGGCCATAACCCATAAGAGGTGAATTCCAAATTTTCTTATTTTCCTCTTTTAATTATCTTGCTTTACTTGGGCATGGGTTAGGGTCCATTTAGGGTGAGATTAGGTTTAGTGATGGTTTCACACCATTTGGGTAAGGTATAAGTGCATAGAACAAGATTTGGTGAAGTGGCTATGTGCCACATATGCCTCTATGCATATGTTGCATTTGATTTTTAAATTGACTTGGCTTGACCCAATTGATGTTGTTGAGTGTTGAAATGGTATAGAGGAGTGATCCAACCATTCACAACAAGTCCTAGGGTCAAGATCCTCAAATTCACAAATTTGCTATTTACTCTCATATGCCTCTATGGCATTTTTAGTTTCTTTTTATCTTCTTTGGTTTCACCTTGAATTTGCCTTGATAAGCACTAGGTAAGGTGTATGAAGGTTTTCCAATCCTCTAAATAAAGTGGAAAGGCCTAGGGTAAAGTTTTACAAAAATAGCCATAGGCACATATGCCTTTTTCTTATTTAAATTATTTTTATTTTATTTTAACTTGGATGGTAAAAAGGGGTGTGAGGTTTAGGGTTTAAGAGTATTTCAAATACTAATTAAACACTCATGGCCAAAGCACAAGAATTAAGCAAGATCACTATGTATCAAACTTAATTTAATAAAAGTTTTTGTTGGTTCCAAATTTTGGAACTAGGGAAATTCATTTTGTTTGTTTTGAAATTTTTGGGATGTTAAACTTTACTTTATTTCATTGTTGTGCCAAGTAAAGTCTTTGATAGAAAAGTTGATACTAGATTTGGATTTTTGCGCAGAAACAGATTTATAGCTGTCACGAATTTGAGTTGATCTCTCTGTAGGAAACTCGTAAAATGCTGAAAAAATTCATGCGTGATCCTCAGATATGTACGCAACTTTCGTTCAAATGGAGCTTTTCCATCTGAGCCTGTTAAGTGCCTCGAAAAAATTCGTCTTTACGGACTGTTCTGTTTTGACAGATTCTGCTTTTATTTCGCATTGCCTCTTTTACTGTGTTGAGTGGATTTCTTTGCTCCATTAACTTTCAGTAGCGTTGGGTAATGTCCAGAAGTGTTGGGAATGATTGTGTCCTTGCTGAACATGTGAATTTTTGATTATGCACTAACCCTCTAATGAGATTGTTTTGAGTCTGGTGTGAAGGAAGTTTTCAAGGATCAAGAGAGGAGGATGATATGATATGATCAAGAAGAGTGAAAAGTCTAAGCTTGGGGATGCCCCCGTGGTTCATCCCTGAATATTTCAAGAAGACTCACGCGTCTAAGCTTGGGGATGCCCAAGGCATCCCCTTCTTCATCAATAACTTATCAGGTCACCTCTAGTGAAACTATATTTTAATTCTGTCACATCTTATGTGCTTTACTTGGAGCGTCTGTGTGCTTTTATTTTGTGTTTGTGTTTGAATAAAATCGGATCCTAGCATTTGTGTGGGAGAAAGACACGCTCCACTTTTTCATATTGAACACTGGTGTTCTTAGTTTTACTTTTAATGTTCATGGCGAAAGTTGAAAGTCTCTTCATTTATTGCTATTTGGTTGGAAACAGAAAATGCTTCATGTGGTAATTGGTATATTGTCTTGAATAATTTGATACTTGGCAATTGTTTTGAGCTCTCAAGTATATCATGTTTAAGCTCTTGCATCATGTGGTTTAAATCTATTAGTGGAGAACTACCGTAGAGCTTGTTGAAATTTGGTTTGCATGATTGGTCTCTCTAAAGTCTAGATATTTTCTGGTAAAAGTGTTTGAGCAACAAGGAAGACAGTGTAGAGTCTTATAATGCTTGCAATATGTTCTTATGTAAGTTTTGCTGTACCGGTTCATACTTGTGTTTGCTTCAAACAACCTTGCTAGCCAAAGCCTTGTACTGAGAGGGAATGCTTCTCGTGCATCCAAAACCTTGAGCTAAAACTTATGCCATTTGTGTCCACCATAACTACCTACTATGTGGTATTTTTCTGCCATTCCAAAGTAAATTGCTTGCGTGCTACCTTTAAAAAATTCATTCCTTGTCTTTGCAATACATAGCTCATGGGAAAGTAGCCTAAAAACTATTGTGGTAAAGAATATGTCGCTTATGTATCTTAGTTCTTATAAGTTGCTTGTTGAGCGGTTACCATGTTTCTGGGGACGCCATCAACCTGTTACACCTTTGTTGAATATCATGTGAGTTGCTATGCATGTTCGTCTTGTCTGAAGTAAGGGAGATTTGCCATGAGTTAAATGGTTTGAGTATGCATATTGTTAGAGAAGAACATTGGGCCGCCAACCAAAGCCATGTATCATGGTGGAAGTTTCAGCTTGGACATTAATCCTCAAATCTCTTATGAGAATATTATCTGTTGTTGAATGCTTAAAGCATAAAAGAGGAGTCCATTATCTGTTTTCTATGTTGTCCCGATATGGATGTCCTCAAGTTGAGATCTATCAAAATTGAGAAATCAATGCGATCTATCTCCTTGGACCTTTGTACAGGTGGCATAGAGGTACCCCTTTGTGACACTTGGTTGAAACATATGTAATGCAATGATAATCCATGGAAGTCCGAGCTAATTAGGACAAGGTGCGGGCACTATTAGTATTCGATGCATGAGGCTTGCAACTTATAGGAAGTTTTATGCATAACACATATGAATTATTACTACCGTTGACAAAATTGTTTCCATGTTTTCAAAATAAAAGCTCTAGCACATGAGTAATCCTGCTTCCCTCTACGAAGGGTCTTTCTTTTACTTTATGTTGAGTCGGTTTACCTACTTCTTTCTATCTTAGAAGCAAACACTTGTGTCAACTGTGTGCATTGATTCTTACATACTTGCTTATTTGCACTCATCATATTACTTTGTGTTGACAATTATCCATGAGATATACATGTTGAAAGTTGAAAGCAACTGCTGAAACTTAAATCTTCCTTTGTGTTGCTTCAAAACCTTCTATTAAGAATCTATTACTTTATGAGTTAACTCTTATGCAAGACTTATTTATGCTTGTCTTGAAAGTACTATTCATGAAAAGTCTTTGCTATATGATTCACTTGTTTAGTCATTATCTATTTGTTAACAAACTATAGACCATTTCTTCGAATCACTTCATTCATTTCATATGCTTTACAATAGTATTGATCAAGATTATGATAGTAGCATGTCACTTCAGAAATTATCCTTGTTATCATTTACCTACTCGAGGACGAGTAGGAACTAAGCTTGGGGATGCTTGATACGTCTCAAACGTATCTATAATTTCTTATGTTCCATGCTAGTTTTATGAGAATACTCACATGTTTTATATACACTTTACATCATTTTGATGCATTTTCCGGTACTAACCTATTAACAAGATGCCGAAGCGCCAGTTCCAGTTTTCTGCTGTTTTTGGTTTAAATCCTACACAGGAAATATTCTCGGAATTGGACGAAACAAAAGCCCACGGTCTTATTTTCCACGGAGCCTTCCAGAACACCGAAGAGGAGACGAAGAGGGCCACGAGGCGGCCACACCATAGGGGGCACGGCCCCACCCCTGGCCGCGCCGCCATATGGGGTGGGCCCCTCGGCGTCCCCGACTCTGCCCCTTCGCCTATATAATCCTTCCATCGCGAAAACCCTAGTACCGAGAGCCATGATACGAGAAAAGTTATTGAGACGCCGCCGCCGTCAACCCCATCTCGGGGGTTCTGAAGATCGCCTCCGGCACCCTGCCGGAGAGGGGAATCATCACCGGAGGGCTCTACATCACCATGCCCGCCTCCGGACTGATGCGTGAGTAGTTCATCCTTGGACTATGGGTCCATAGCAGTAGCTAGATGGTTGTCTTCTCCTTTTGTGCTATCATGTTTAGATCTTGTGAGCTGCCTATCATGATCAAGATCATCTATTTGTAATGCTACATGTTGTGTTTGTTGGGATCCGATGAATATGGAATACTATGTCAAGTTGATTATCGATCTATCATATATGTGTTGTTTATGATCTTGCATGCTCTCCATTGCTAGTAAAGGCTCTGGCCAAGTTGATACTTGTGACTCCAAGAGGGAGTATTTATGCTCGATAGTGGGTTCATGTCTCCATTGAATCTGGGGGAGTGACAGCAACCCCTAAGGTTGTGGATGTGCTGTTACCACTAGGGATAAAACATCATTGCTTTGTCTAAGGATATTTGTATTGTTTACATTACGCACAGTACTTAATACAATTGTCTGTTGTTTGCAACTTAATACTGGAAGGTGCGGATGCTAACCCGAAGGTGGACTTTTTAGGCATAGATGCATGCTGGATAGCGGTCTATGTTATTTGTCGTAATGCCCTAAGTAAATCTCATAGTAGTCATCATGATATGTATGTGCATTGTTATGCCCTCTCTATTTGTCAATTGCCCAACTGTAATTTGTTCACCCAACATGTTATTTATCTTATTGGAGAGACACCGCTAGTGAACTGTGGATCCCGGTCCATTCTTTTACATCTGAAATACAACCTACTGCAATCATTGTTCTCTGTTGTTCTTTGCAAGCAAACATCATTCTCCACACCATACGTTTAATCCTTTGTTTACAGCAAGCCGGTGAGATTGACAACCTCACCGTTAAGTTGGGACAAAGTATTTTGATTGTGTTGTGCAGGTTCCACGTTGGCGCCGGAATCCACGGTGTTGCGCCGCACTACACTCCTTCACCAATAACCTTCACGTGGCCTTCATCTCCTACTGGTTCGATAACCTTGGTTTCTTACTGAGGGAAACTTGCTGCTGTACGCATCACACCTTCCTCTTGGGGTTCCCAACGGACGTGTGCTTCACGCGCCATCTGTGGTGATGATGGAGATGATGGTGGAGATGCCTCCCCTACGACGAGGAGGAGTGGTGATGACGATGGCGTCGATTTACCCTTCACCGGAGGCACCGGTGTGACATGATCTGCCCTCTCTCGGAGTAGGAGACGACTTTTGCCTCCGCCGCCGCCTCAATAAATCTCGGGAAAAATATGGCTTAGTTTTTTCGAGAAACGGATGCGTTTGTACAAAAGGGGTCCCGAGGCGACGCTCCAGGGCGAAACGAGCATAGGTTGTATGCCCAGGCAGGGGGGCGCGCCACCTATCCTCTTTTCGCCTCGTGGTTCCCCTTGCGTGATTCTTTGGCCCACGACCATTCTCTCGGTGAAAAACTGATTAGGTAATTTCCTTCGATTTTAAGGTGTCCAGAAGGTCCTTGAAACAACAAAATACGAAAAGGAGGTTTTTTGCCTCCCAAAAATTAAATACCAATGAAAGAAACTCTGTAGGAAAGTCCCGTAAATCAACTAAAATGCATAAATAATGATAATGATGTATGATGGCAAATATCAATGAAAACTAAACATATATGTAACAATATTGATGATGTAAAATGCATGTATCAGCTACCACACGCGGGCCCTGACCCTCCACTGGTACATCTGTAGTGGTAAATTTTACTAGTCGCGTGTGGGCCAGGCACGCGCCAGTCAGGTCCGCTGCTAGTGTAATTTTTTGGCAATTTTAAAAAGCTGGGACCATTGCCTAGCTGTCCATGTGATTTTACACAAAACACCCTAAAAACTAAAAGAAAGCAATTGAGTCCATGTTCTCTCCTTGTGGCATTGACGAGAGGACATGGCCAGAAGGAGGTCGTTGGAGTAGGCGTCGACGGTGACGGAGCATGACTTCGGAGCATGTTGTCGGCGGAGGCGGAGCAGGGGGCCGAATGTGGGCGGAGGAGCAGGTCGCCGGGTGTGGGCGAAGGAGCAGGGCGTCGGAGGTGCTCACCGTCATTGGAGAGGAGGTGGTTGCCGTCGCCGCAGAGGAGTTGGTCGCCGAAGGTGGTCATCATGTTTGGGGAGAAGGAGGAGAAGTGTGAAGAGGAGGAGAGAAGGTGGAAGAGGAGGTGAGAAGAAGGTGGAGAAGTGGAAGAGGAGGAGAGAAGAAGGTGGAGAAGTGGAAGAACATGAGTGGAGAAGGTGGAGAAGATGAAGAGGATGAGGGGATGAGGTGGAAAAGGGGTAGATGAGGAGGGAAAATTTTAAACTAAAGAGAGAGATTTTTTTTTTTGGAATTTTTCAGACTTGAATGTTTTTGCGCTGAAATCTAAAACCCGAAAAATCTTTGTTTTCCTTTTCGAATTTTGGGAATCTAAAAAATCGCTAAACGGCTAGAGCCTGTTGAAATCAGATGTAAAATTTTGCGTAGATACATTTTCATATAGAATCTTTTTCATCGGAGATCATATGCAATCAGAAAAGCCGTTTTACCAAAACATGACGTCATTTTGCATAATACATCAAAATTCATGTTTGCTAATTCTCAAAGTTTTTTTTAAAATTTTCTATCATTTTATTATTATTATTTTGAAAATGAAAAGACGACACAGATGGGGGAGGGGGTTGCAAATCCTAGGAATTAATAGTAGGGTGCCCAAAAGGGCACGGTACTACTAAGCTGGTTAGTAGTAGCGTGCCCAAAATGGGGCACACGACTAGTATTTTGATTGATTCACGTCTGTTAACGTAATATATTGGAAGCGGGTAGGCAAAGTGACATAAAATTTAGATCGGAGAAGTATATCTAGCGTAGAACCTTTCACGCTTGTTTCTGTAAAAAAACACCCGAGTGAAATAAAATATTTTATGTAAAAAAACTTCATAAAGAAAAGGAGAGCTTCGCCCTTTGCTTCATATTATTATTTAGAAAATTAAAATAATATCCATAGTACTGCAAAGCAATATATTAGCATATCATTTACATTTATTTTCGTATATATTAATATTTTATCATAAATAGCTGGTTAAAGATTACAAAAATTGATTTTGACTTATACGGGGAGTAATAAATCTGACAGATGGGAGTAGATCGTCCGAAGCGCATCCAATAAGTCACAGCAAATGATGAACACATGAGGCCGTGTATTTGCGACGACGCGTTTCCTGTTGTTTGCAGTATCACCTTTCTGCTCGCATTTCTTTCTTAGTTTCGGCTCGGATGAACACCCTTCCATTTCTAGGTAGCCGCCGAGAGTATACATCATCTCCACGCCGGTAGACCCAAACCTAGCCGCAAAATGGAACCGGTTCCCCCCCTGCTCCCTCTGGCCGCCGCCGGGGCAGCCGCCGACCCTCGTGAAGCGGCGATTGGTCAGACTCGGACGTTCTTCGTTTTCATCACCGGCGCTGACGCCGGCGACCAAGAAAGGTCAGTATATTAGATATACGTAGTAGCTATCAGCCTATCACTTAGATATTAGATCTCGCTCTAGAATTTTTCCGGTTGCCTCACTGATCTAATCCAGCCAGCCAATTCCAATTCGTTCTCGCGTATATATATACTATCTTCCGGAGTTCCAATCTAAGTATGACTTTGAATGAATCTTTTTGCAGAGTATGCTTCTGTACGGAGGAGCGGGACTGGAGTAACCTCCCCGAGCTCGTCGTATCCAAGGTGGCCGGCATCGCGCTACGCTCGGACGTGACGGACTACATCCGGCTGAGAGCCGTCTGCAAGCCATGGAGAGTTGTCGCCAAAGCTGACCCTAATTTCATGGGGATGGACCCGCGCTGCTTCCCACGAAACTGGGACATAATCAAAGAGGATGTGCGCCGCGGAAAAACCAGGTTCCTACACGCTCTCACCTGCGCCTCCATTTGGCTCCAGATTCCTCCGGAACATGGAGAGGTCATTGCCAGCGCCGAGGGCTGCCTGATCCTCGCCTCGATATCAGGATGGAAAGGGAACAAACAGAAACTGCGCCTGTTCAACCCGGTGACCAGGGCCGTCGCTGACCTGCCCGCTATCCCTACCCTTATCAAGGTTAGATCTGCTGGATTTATCTACAACGGCGAGGCTGATGCCGATCCAACCGTGGTGCTCTGCGTGGTTGCTCCCGAGAAATTGATCATGTACTACAAGTCGGGCTACCCTGATTGGTTTATCGTCAACGACGATGAGCACGGCGAGCTGGAGCCGTACTCCGGGGGCGGTCTCTCCGTGCGCGGCAGGTTCTACGTTCCGACACCCACAGGGAACGTGCGCAAGCTGGAGCTTCGGCCGCGGCCTCACCTTCGGCCGCGGCCTCACCTGGTGTACGTGGCCAGGCAGGATGCTCGCCACAGGTGCGATAGCTACTTCGGCGTGAGGTCCATGCTGGAACAAGATGCCGACGACGGCGACGGCGGGATGCTGCTACTGCGTTACATCGCTGATGACGACATCGAGGTGTTCATGGTGGACTTCACGGATGACAATGGGAGCCTTATCCTGGTGGAGGACCAAGAGCACTACGACAGGTGCTTTACCCCGTTGTTAACGCTCGGCATCGGAAGTACATCCGGTGACAATTTACCAGCTCTCATAAGGAAGATGGGCAAGTTGTGTCTCACATAGGCCCAGATCTATTATATATTTTCCTTTTGTTTGAAAACAGCCATTGGCATACAGTGGTGTTCCTTTAGTTTCTTATTGAAAAAATTTGCCATCAGTTTTTTATTCCTACATATTCATGTAAAACATTCAGCTTATCATGTCTGGAATATTCAGTTGAGTTTACTATTATATTTCTCAAACGATGTGATCTAGCACGGACATATATTACAGTTAAATAGTACATTGTTTTAAGTATCTTTAGAACTGTCTGGAGCTGGTCGTTCTAAGTTTTGTGCATCTGTGGAATGTTAGATTTGCAGGATATACATTAGTATTTCGTAGGACTTCATTTGCTTACGAAAATCCTTTGCAATTTCAGAATCTTACATGGAATCCTCTTTAGAACCACTTCTATATTTTCCATATGATAAATCAAACGTAATTTCTCTTATCTAGGATTTTCAGATAACTGGAAAATATGTCCTGCTAATTTTCCTATTCTTTCATTTTCGAATTCCACGAGTCAGAGTCCCAGAAGTATACATGAAATCCTTTGTACTCTATGTGCTACTACAAAGAGTCAACACTATTCCTATAGATGTTTCCCAAATTTTTTAATTGATATTAATTGTAGTGCGCTCTTTGTAAACTACTTAATTATGTATAAAGGTTTGTAGTATTTAAATTTTTTACCAAGACAGATTGTATGATTTGAAATATTATAGTCCAAGCATGGGATTTTTGAGAACTCGTTTGCACAAAGTTTTCTGTAATTCTTTATTTTTTCTGGAAGTGGGGGCAAAAGATTTGCCACCATTCATTAAGTAAGTAGAAGTGTCTTGACAAGACAAAGGTCCGAGCCAAAAGAAAGTTCTAAGGGATTACTCTCCAATTATTAGAAAGCTCAAACACTTTGCGCCCGCGGCGATCCAAAGTTTTGCCTCGGATTTAATGATCTCAAGAAGGATGGTCGGGGGAGCGAACTTCTTGTTGAAAACTCTAGCATTCTGCTCCTTCCAAATAGTAAAAATATATGTTTCCCCAAAATTTAAATTTGATATTAATTGTAGTGCGCTTTTTTGTAAACTACTTCTGTATAAAGGTTTGTAGTCTTTAGAATTTTAACCAAGACAGATTGTTTCATTTGATATTTCATAACTCGTTTGCACTAAGTTTGTTGTAAAACTATACTGACTAGCTCCAACTTATCTATCTATATTTTTTATAAAGCAAAATCTCACTGTATGGTCATTTAAGTTGTCTATATTGGACTTTTTGGACTCTTTTTTGCCTTATATCTATACCTAATAATAAAGGGAGAAGTGTTTCCGTGGTTCGGTCCGTCCGTCCTCCTGGTTTCGTCCGTTGTCGTTTGGTCGATTGATCGATCGCTAAAAATCCTACGTAGCACTCGGTCCCTTCTTCGGAAGATGTCCCGGCCAGATACGGTACGACGTCCTACCTAGATTACCATCCAAGGAAACTGTGTCCCGGTGTAAAGCAAAAAAAATTGGCAACCAATCATATAGGAGCAGGAATCTATGTCTGTATCTGTATCCGGCTGATTTTCCAAAACAGAAGATTCCTTTGTAATCTAATCAACAGAAGTATCGATAAAGATCGGACTTGAAGCAACAAGACAAACAGCCCGTCACCGCTAGAGAAACCAGGCTTGGGACCATGGCTGGTGAGGAGAGCGCCGTCTACAACGGGGTCTCCACCGTGCCGGGACTCCTGCTGCTGAAGACAAGACCCCTCCTGAAAGGTTTTTTGTTTGTTGGTGGTAGCAGGTTGAGGAAGACCGCGCGGTCGGCATCAGCCGCGGGAAGGCAGTGTTGTCGATGGTGCCGGCATCAGGCCATTGATCTCCTTGAGCTCCAGGTTGAGGTGCTGACATGTTGGGCGGGAACAACGAGCCAAGCCAAGTCGGCCGCAGCGCCAATCCCTACAGCCCCTGCCTCGATCTCCAATATATGGGAGCAGTTCGATACCTGCACAAAGAACTCCTCCAGATTGGTACGGCACAAAGAACTCCTAGAGATTGGTGTTACCATCGTGGCTTGAGAACCGGTCGTTGTTGGATAAAATGCAGGTACTTGAGCTGCTTGCCTGATATGATGCCAGAGGGGAGCTAATCAGCTAGCTGAGTTGTGTTAACTGATAGGTGCAGTTGGACAGCCTGAGTTAAAAGTTGAGGACGGAAAACCAGTCGTCCACGTTGTCTGAGGTGTCAGCGGGATCTCCCCAGAGTTATCAGCCTCGGGAAGATCTACTTTGTGCTCCCCGGCTAGATGATGGGTCGTAGCCTCTGCGAGGAGCCCCGTGCGTCGTCGTCGGAACGGATATTGGCATGGCTCGTCAGCTCACCCATGTACGTACGTGCTCGCCAGATCTTGCGCCCAGGAGATCGAGGTTCCACCAGCTGTGGTCCGCCTAGCCGCCTAGGCATCCGCCGCTACCAGCAAGTCCAAGCAGTCCCGGCAAGACGCCTATGTGGCATCGTCGGAACAAGCGCTCGAAGGCGCAGCCTTCCCGGCCGGTTTGCTTCAAACATATGACGCTGCCGCTAACAGGCACACTATGAGGCGCGGAGACATCGGGGGGCAAGAGCCCGCTGCTAAAGTGCGGCTCATGCCGGAACTCGGTCCACGCAAGAGTGTTTCACGCGGTGGAAGTGTAGCCGCGCGAGGCAGATGACGATGTGCGTCGTGTGCCGGATACGGTAACAGAAACTGAGGACGGAAGGCAATATGCTGGATAATATAGTATAGTATTAATTAAGTTGTTATGATAGTTCATATGGATAAGATGGAGTACTCAAAGTCGAAGTTTTGAGCAGCCGTATGTACGTGATCCTCTCTCACATGCCATTTAGTACTTTCCAACTTTTGTCAGAGACTGCCTGCAACCTATCGATACTGATTTTGGAAGAAATTTGATATACATGTCTGGGTCCACAATGTAAAATCTGTTGCAGTTTAGTCCTCCTACACTCCATGTTTCCCGGAGTTTCAGTAATATTGTTGGGATATTAGGAATTTTTTATGATTAAATCTAGAAGATATATTATCTCAAGGGAGACGAAGACCTACAAAGTCGCGTAAGGTGGCGACAGTAGCGCATGCCTCTACTGGCACCTACCAGTAGCCGACATATAAGGCAGTAGGCGTCAGCCTTACCATGGGGCGCCTTGACGATGTTTTTTTAGCGAAAAGCTATATTTTGAATTACCAATCCATTGTGATCTTACGTTCGCAAACAACTTTACGGAATTACACTATGGATATAGAGGGTGAACAAAGTTTAAATTTCATAGGCGTGGCATCCACCATCATTATAAGTCTATGGTATTACAAGTCGATGCAGCAAGGGGCTCACAAGAACATCTTCTTCAGATCAATCGTGTAAGTAGGGCAAAACATTACCACTTTCGTCAATGGTGGCATATTGAAAAATGTCCCATAAAAAATGGCGTCTTTAACTTTTCTCCCGATGCAACGCACGGGCATTTTTCCTATATAAAAATAAAATATGCAGTGGGGAACCCACTGTTCAACCTCAAAAAAAAAAAAAAATTGTAGCCGTCTGGTTTTCATATCCAATCGTACATTTCAGTGTCTCTATCCTGATGTTGCCCAGGTAATACATAGTAAGGTTGCCTCATCCCACAAACCCCCTCAGCATTTTTGTTCATGCAAGTCTGCAACGTCATGACACTTTGCCTTCCACTACCGACCGTTATTACCTTTACTTGTGCCCTGGAGGAGGCAACAACTATTCTTAGGAAAAGAAAGCCATGCATCTTCTTTCAAACAGTAATCGCCTTGGCTCCTTTTCTTCCCGGTTTGTCTTCTCCTCTCGCGGTTTAATTCTGGCATTGAAAATTTTAGCACCACCACTTCCTCTCCCTGTTACACTACCGCCCGTTTGGTTACTCCTCACAATTCTCAATTTGGTTGCTCATCATATTCTTCCTCTTCGCCTCTGCTTCGGTGCTTCCTCTCTCCGTTCTCCGTCCACCTACTTCTATGATTGCTCCTGAGAAATGGCATGGCCAATCACGAGTTCTGGTGTGGAGGTGGCGTTCTATCACTGAGAATTATGTTTTCCGTTTTCTCACTAATTTGATCTTCTCCAACATCCTCTTAGAATTCGAAATTTGTTTTATGTTTTCTCACTGATTTAATCAACAGGGCACTTCTATTGCTGGAAAGTAAGGATGCAGTTCATCTCCAAAAGACCTCACATTGTGGCCTTGGTAAGTGTGAAGCCTGTGAAACAAATATGATACTCCGTCATTACCTTTTTCTATAGTTGTGCAGATATACTTGGACGGAGGATAATTTTTTCCGCAGTTGTCCATGTCCGGAGAACGGATATCCAATTATCCAAGTCACTGCAATAATCCCACTTCAATGCCGCTTCCCGAAACTCGATGCCCAAGGACTACATCTTCCGTTACCATAAAATGACAGTTCTCCCAATTTAGGACTAGGTGTTGGTCCTCACACCGGTGCGAAACTTTGTTAAGATTGAATAGGCAATTATTGAAAGAGGTACCATACATAGAAAAATCATCCATGCATACTTTCATAATATTTTCAATATAATCAAAAAATATAGCATTCATGCATCTTTGAAAAGTAGCAGGAACATTGCATAAACCAAATGACATTCTTCTGTAAGCAAAAGTACCAAAGGGACAATTAAAAATAGTCTTTTCTTGATCATCTTTGTGCACATGAATTTGAGAAAACCCAAAATAACCATCTAAATAGCAAAATTGTGAATGCTTAGATAATCGTTCTAGCATTTGATCATTGAATGGCAAAGGATAATGATCTTTACGAGTAGCTTTATTTAGATTTCTAAAATCAATGCATATTTTATAACCAGTAACACTATGTTGAGCTACAAGTTCATTTTCATCATTTGGAACCACATCGAGTCCACCTTTCTTAGGTACACAATGAACATGGCCTACCCATTTACTATCAGCTATAGGATAAATAATACCTGCTTCTATGAATTTGATTACCTCTTTCCTTACCACTTCTTTCATTTTTGGATGAAGAAGGCGTTGGTAATCAGCAACATGCTTTGCATCTTCTTCCAAATTAATCTATGCATGCATAAAGCGGAACTTATACCTTTTAAATCATCAAGTGAATAGCCAATAGCTGGCCTATGAGCATGCAACACCTCAAGTAATTTTGTTTCTTCTTCTCCCGAAAGATTAGCAATAATTAACATGATATATTTCCTTCTCATCAAGGAATACATATTTCATACCTTCAGGCAAAGGATTTAATTCAAATCTAGGATCCTCTTTAGGTGGTGGTAATACTCCTAGATTATCAGGTGGGATATGCAATTGCAATTGTGGTGGTTGTTGACATAATATTTATTCTAATTCTACTCTTTATTCATTATTAAATGGATCCTCTTGATTAAGTACATATCATTTCACCGCGTCCGATGAAGCGACTGCCACAGAAGCAGGAGTTTCCACTACTATATATTTTTGGAATTTTTCTTTTTCTAAATGCTTATCAATAAACTTTGAAAAGTTAAATTCTAATCTTTCACAAGCACATTTAATGAATAATTTCTCTTTTGGTAAGATAATTTTGGCACCCACAATATGTAAGAAAGGTCTACCAAATATAGTAGGACAAAATGCATCTTGGGAGCAACCAAGTACAATAAAATCAGCGGGGTACTTATTATTTCGTACTAATACTCGATATCCAATTATCCAAGTCACTGCAATAATCCCACTTCAATGCCGCTTCCCGAAACTCGATGCCCAAGGACTACATCTTCCATTACCATAAAATGGCAGTTCTCCCAATTTAGGACTAGGTGTTGGTCCTCACACTGGTGCGAAACTTTGTTAAGATTGAATAGGCAATTATTGAAAGAAGTACCATACATAGAAAAATCATCCATGCATACTTTCATAATATTTTCAATATAATCAAAAAATATAGCATTCATGCATCTTTGAAAAGTAGTAGGAACATTGCATAAACCAAATGGCATTCTTCTATAAGCAAAAGTACCAAAGGGACAATTAAAAATAGTCTTTTCTTGATCATCTTTGTGCACATGAATTTGAGAAAACCCAAAATAACCATCTAAATAGCAAAATTGTTAATGCTTAGATAATCGTTCTAGCATTTGATCATTGAATGGCAAAGGATAATGATCTTTACGAGTAGCTTTATTTAGATTTCTAAAATCAATGCATATTCTATAACCAGTAACACTATGCTGAGCTACAAGTTCATTTTCATCATTTGGAACCACATTGAGTCCACCTTTCTTAGGTACACAATGAACATGACCTACCCATTTACTATCAGCTATAGGATAAATAATACCTGCTTCTATGAATTTGATTACCTCTTTCCTTACCACTTCTTTCATTTTTGGATGAAGAAGGCATTGGTAATCAGCAACAGGCTTTGCATCTTCTTCCAAATTAATCTATGCATGCATAAAGCGGAACTTATACCTTTTAAATCATCAAGTGAATAGCCAATAGCTGGCCTATGAGCATGCAACACCTCAAGTAATTTTGTTTCTTCTTCTCCCGAAAGATTAGCAATAATTAACATGATATATTTCCTTCTCATCAAGGAATACATATTTCATACCTTCAGGCAAAGGATTTAATTCAAATCTAGGATCCTCTTTAGGTGGTGGTAATACTCCTAGATTATCAGGTGGTGTTGGAGATATGCCCAAGAGGCAATAATAAATTAGTTATTGTTATATCTTAGTGTTCATGATAAATATTTACATCCCATGCTATAATTGTATCAACCGAAACATTGGTACATGTGTGTTATGTAAACAACAAGGAGTCCCTAGTAAGCCTCTTGTATAACTAGCTTGTTGATTAATGGATGATCATGGTTTCGTGATCATGAACATTGGATGTTATTAATAACAAGGTTATGTCATTAGGTGAATGATATAATGGACACACACCCAAATGAGCATAGCATAAGATCAAGTCATTAAGTTCAATTTGCTATAAGCTTTCGATACATAGTTGCCTAAGTCCTTCGACCATGAGATCATGTAAATCACTTACACCGGAAGTGTATTTTGATTACATCAAACGCCATTGCGTAAATGGATGGTTATAAAGATGGGATTAAGTATTTGGAAAGTATGAGTTGAGGCATATGGATCAATAGTGGGATTTATCCATCCTGATGACAGATAGATATACTGGGCCCTCTCGGTGGAATGTCGTCTGATTAGCTTGCAAGCATATGATTGGATCATAAGAGATGACATACCGCGATACGAGCAAAGAGTACTTGTCGGTAACGAGGTTGAACAAGGTATGGAGATACCGATGATCGAACCTCGGACAAGTAAAATATCGCGTGACAAAGGGAATCGGCATCGTATGTAAATGGTTCAATCGATCACTAATTCATCGTTGAATATGTGGGAGCCATTATGGATCTCCGGATCCCGCTATTGGTTATTGCTCGGAGAGGAGTCTCGACCATGTGCATAGTTCGCCAGTAGGGTGACGCGCTTAAGGTTCGATGTCGCATAAGTAGATTCAGAATATGAGATGGAGACCGAAGTATGTTCGGAGTCTCGGATGGGATCCAGGACATCACGAGGAGGTCCGGAATGGTCCGGAGAATAAGATTCATATAAGGGAAATTGATTTCTATGTTTCGGAAAAGTTCGGGATTTTCCGGTGGAAGACCGGAAGGTTCTAGAAGGTTCCGGGGGGTCCACCATGGGGCCCACGACCTAGGGGGCCTACATGGGCCGAGGGGGTGCTGCCTAGCCCTAATGGACAGGCGCACCAAGCCTCAAAGGCCCAGGCCGGCCACCCTTAGGGTTTTCCCAAAACCCTAAGGGGGGATCAACTTGGGGGGCAAGATTCTCCCTCCCCCTTGTGGCCGCCAGCCCTAGATGAGATGGGGGCGAGGGGGGGGGGCCACCCCAACCGACTCCCCCCTATATAAAGAGGGGAGGGGGCAGGGGGCGCACCCCATCGTCCAGACCAAGCCACGCCGTCCCCTCTCCTCCTCCATATGCTGCTTCGGCAGGCGAAGCCTGCAGTTTTCCTCCTCCACCACCACCACCACGCCGTCGTGCTGCTGGGATTTGGAGGAGATCTACCACCTCCGCTGCCCGCTGGAACGGGTAGAGGAAGGGCTTCATCGACACCGTGCGCGGCCAGTAAGTGCTGCCGGATTGCAGCACTGGGGACGATCGTCTACACCAACAACGAGATCTAATCTCGTAGGCTTTGGAAATCTTCGAGGGTTAGTCTCACATCAATCTCGTTGCCCCGATCTCGTAGATTAGATCTTGGGTGTTCCATAGATTAGATCTTGGATTTATTCGTCTTGCGGTAGGAAATTTTTTGTTTTCTATGCTACAAACCCCATCAGTGGTATCGGAGCCATGTCTATGCATAGATCTGTTGCACGAGTAGAACACAATGGTTTTGTGGGCGATGCTTTTGTTGCTTTAGTTTGTGTACTTTGCATCTTGCGGGATGGTGGGATGAAGCGGCCCGGGCTAACTTTACATGACCGCGTCTCATGAGACTTGCTCCACACTTGACTTGCAACTTGTATTGCATAAGTGGCTTTGCGGGTGTCTGTCTCTCCCACCATAGTGAAGATCCAATTTACTTTTTCTATTGACAACACTAGTATCACCGTTGTGGTTCATGTTCGTAGGTAGATTGGATCTTACTCGAAAACCCTAAACCACGTAAAATATGCAAAGCAAATTAGAGGCGTCTAACTTGTTTTTGCAGGGTTTGGTGATGTGATATGGCCATGATGTGATGATGATTATATTTGATGTATGAGATGTTCATTATTGTATTATGGCAACCGGCAGCCTAATGGTTGTCTTTAAATTTGTTAAGACCTACGTGTCTATTCATCATGTAATAGCTTTATTTCAAGTAGTTGTTATAGTAGCTATAAGTGATGGACAACCATGAAGCGGTGCCATGGACCTTGGTGCAATGCTGGTGATGATGGAGATCATGCTCGTGTGCTTTGGAGATGGAGATCAAAAGCACAAGAAGAAGGCCATATCATATCACATATTATGAATTGCATGTGATGTTAATCCTTTATGCATCTTATATTGCTTAGATTGCGACGGTAGCATTATAAGATGATCCCTCACATTAATATCAAGATAATAAAGTGTTCTCCCCTCGTATGCACCGTTGCTACAGTTCGTCGTTTTGAAGCATCTCGTGATGATCGGATGTGATAGATTCTACGTTCACATACAACGGGTGTAAGCCATGTTTGCACACGCGGAATACTTGGGTTTGCTTGGCGAGCCTAGCATGTACGAGACATGGCCTCGGGACACGGAAACCGAAAGGTTGAACACGAGTCATATGGATGATATGATCAACATGTTGATGTTCACCATTGAAGCTACATCATCTCACGTGATGATCGGTTTTGGTGTAGTGGATATGGATCGTGTGCCACTTAACAACCATGAGGGATGTTGTATTAAGTGGGAGTTCATTAGTAATTAGATTAAAAAATTAACTAATTATCATGAACATAGTCTGAATAGTATTTTGAATTAAAGTTTGTAGAATTGGCATCCGTTTTCTACCATGCGCTAGTCTTGTAATTGAGATAGAAATATTGTTAAGTCTGACAAGTAACTTTACGGACTGGTACCGTACTGTTAAAGAATCAAGATATGATTAAGTCCTAATGCAAACTATTAGTAAACCTCACATTGATGATTCAAAGAGCAATGGTTTCAATTAGTACCAAATCATCTTGTCTCCGTGAAACTTGAAGTTCAAATCCGTTTGAAAAGTAAGGAGCTGGAAATTTTGTTTTCAGAAATAAGCAAGGTATGAGATATGTGTGATATCTAAGACCCTATTGCAAGATGATAGAATATAATCTAGTGAGACTACATAAACTCATAAGTTTTATGGGAATGTACGAAGGTTGAAGACGCTAGGTGTCCCGATCCTCCAACTAGTTGGGCACTAACGATATTCGCATATCCATGAAGTGATCGTCCTTAGTATGCACCGTTGCTAAGACTCGTTGTTTCGAAGCATCACGTGATGATCGGGTGTTATAGATTCTACGTGTGCATACAACGGTGCAAGCCAGATTTGCACATGCGAATACTAAGGTTAAACTTTACGAGCCTAGCATGTACAGATATGGTCTCGGAAAGTCGTCATGATTTGATGGATAAAATTATGAGTGAAATTGTTCATCACATTAAAAGGTAACTAATAGTGAAATCTGAAACACTTGTCATGTGATGACCAACTTCAAAGTAAGAACCTCGAGGTTATTGGTATTTGACCAATGGACCTAAAAGTTATTGAAGGTGAAGTGTTTTCTGAGAATGGGGAAAGCTAAAAGAGAAACCACAAAAGATATTTTGGCAGAAAGAAAGAAAAAGACTAGAAAGTTGATACGTCTCCGACGTATCGATAATTTCTTATGTTCCATGCCACATTATTGATGATATCTACATGTTTTATGCACACTTTATGTCATATTCGTGCATTTTCTGGAACTAACCTATTAACAAGATGCCGAAGTGCCGATTCTGTTCTGCTGTTTTTGGTTTCAGAAATCCTAGTAAAGAAATATTCTCGGAATTGGACGAAATCAACGCCCGGTTCCTATTTTGCCGGAAGCATCCGAACACACGAGAACCGCCGAGAGAGGGGCACAGGGCCACCAAACCCTAGGCCGGCGCGGCCAGGGGGCCCGCGCCCCCTATAGTGTGGGCCCCCAGAAGTCCACCGACCTTCCGCCTATTTAAAGCCTCCGTCGCGAAAACCACGATACGTTCGCGAAACCCACGAAACCTTCCGAGAGGCGCGCTATCGCGGCGAGATCGGGGACAGGAGTCTCGTTCGGCACGCCGCCGGGACGGGAAGTGCCCGGAAGGCTTCTCCATCGACACCGCTGCCATCTCCACCGCCATCTTCATCACCGCTGCTGTCTCCCATGAGGAGGGAGTAGTTCTCCATCGAGGCTCGGGGCTGTACCGGTAGCTATGTGGTTAATCTCTCTCCTATGTACTTCAATACAATGATCTCATGAGCTGCTTTACATGATTGAGATCCATATGATGAGCTTTGTATCGCTACTAGTTGTGTGCTACTCATGTGATGTTATTAAAGTAGTCTATTCCTCCTGCATGGTGTAAAGGTGACTAGTGTGTGCACCATGTGGTTCTTGTCGTAGGCTATGATCATGATCTCTTATAGATTGTGGAGTTAATAATCATTATGATAGTATTGATGTGATCTATTCCTCCTTCATAGTGTAATGTGGACAGTGTGTGCACTATGTTAGTTCTTGGTTTATTTTGCAATGATCTATTATGCTCTAAGGTTATTTAAATATAAACATTGAATTGTGGAGCTTGTTAACTCCGGCATTGAGGGTTCGTGTAATCCTACGCAATGTGTTCATCATCCAACAAAAGAGTGTATGTAGCACATATGAGAAAGAGTTATTTATTATGCGATCAACGTTGAGAGTGTCCACTAGTGAAAGTGTAATCCCTAGGCCTTGTTCCTAATATCGCTATCGCTGCTTGTTTTTTGTTTTTGTGTTACTACCGCTGCGTTACTGCTTGTTTACTGTCCTTGGCAAAGCACTTTTCTGGTGCCGTTGCCACTGCTCATACTTATTCATACCACCTGTATTTCACTATCTCTTCGCCGAACTAGTGCACCTATTTGGTGTGTTGGGGACACAAGAGACTTCTTGCTTTGTGGTTGCAGGGTTGCATGAGAGGGATATCTTTGACCTCTTCCTCCCTGAGTTCGATAAACCTTGGGTGATCCACTTAAGGAAACTTGCTGCTGTACTACAAACCTCTGCTCTTGGAGGCCCAACACTCTCTGGAAAAGGAGGGGGCGTAGACATCAAGCTATTTTCTGGCGCCGTTGCCGAGGAGGAAAGGTAAAAGGTACTCACACTCCGGATCTCGGCTACTAAGCTATTTTCGCCGTTGTAAGTACTCGAAGCTATTTCCTTTAGATCCTGCAATTGCAACTTTTTGTTTCTTGTTTACACTAGTTTGGCATAATGGACAAGAATGAGCTTCTTATTCTATTTCCTGATTTAAAACATGGATTGTTTGATGCGAAAATTAAAAAACCTATGGAATCTTATTTGCATGCTAGTAGTAATATTAGTATGAACGCTTTGAACACCATTGTTGATAATGATATAGAAAGTTCTAAGCTTGGGGAAGCTGGTTTTCATGATCTTTTTAGTCCCCCAAGCATTGAGGAGAAAATTTTCTTTGATGATACTTTGCATCCCATATATGATGATAATACTATGCCTCCTACACTTGATGAGAATAATAATGATAGCTACTTTGTTGAATTTGCTCCCACTAGTACTAATAAAATTAATTATGCTTATGTGGAGAGTAATAATTTTATACATGAGACTCATGATAAGAATGCTTTATGTGATAGTTATATTGTTGAGTTTGCTCATGATGCTACTGAAAGTTATTATGAGAGAGGAAAATATGGTTGTACAAATTTTCATGTTACTAAAACACCTCTCTATGTGCTGAAATTTTTGAAGCTATACTTGTTTTATCTTCCTATGCTTGTTACTTTGCTCTTCATGAACTTGTTTATTTACAAGATTCCTATGCATAGGAAGCATGTTAGACTTAAATGTGTTTTGAATTTGCCTCTTGATGCTCTCTTTTGCTTCAAATACTATTTCTTGCGAGTGCATCATTAAAACTGCTGAGCCCATCTTAATGGCTATAAAGAAAGAACTTCTTGGGAGATAACCCATGTGTTATTTTGCTACAGTACTTTGTTTTATATTTGTGTCTTGGAAGTTGTTTACTACTGTAGCAACCTCTCCTTATCTTAGTTTTGTGTTTTGTTGTGCCAAGTAAAGTCTTTGATAGTAAGGTTCATACTAGATTTGGATTACTGCGCAGTTACAGATTTCTTTGCTGTCACGAATTTCGACCTGCCTCTCTGTAGGTAGCTCAGAAAAATATTCCAATTTACGTGAGTGATCCTCAGATATGTACGCAACTTTCATTCAATTTGAGCATTTTCATCTGAGCAAGTCTGGTGCCATTTTAAAATTCGTCTTTACGGACTGTTCTGTTTTGACAGATTCTGCCTTTTATTTCGCATTGCCTCTTTTGTTATGTGGGATGGATTCCTTTGTTCCATTGACTTCCAGTAGCTTTGGGAAATGTCCAGAAGTGTTAAGAATGATTGTGTCACCTCTGAACATGTGAATTTTTGATTATGCACTAACCCTCTAATGAGTTTGTTTTGAGTTTGGTGTGGAGGAAGTTTTCAAGGATCAAGAGAGGAGTATGATGCAATATGATCAAGGAGAGTGAAAGCTCTAAGCTTGGGGATGCCCCGGTGGTTCACCCCTGCATATTCTAAGAAGACTCAAGCGTCTAAGCTTGGGGATGCCCAAGGCATCCCCTTCTTCATCGACAACATTATCAGGTTCCTCCCCTGAAACTATATTTTTATTCGGTCACATCTTATGTGCTTTGCTTGGACCGTCGGTTTGTTTTTGTTTTTTGTTTTGTTTGAATAAAATGGATCCTAGCATTCATTGTGTGGGAGAGAGACACGCTCCGCTGTAGCATATGGACAAGTATGTCCTTAGGCTCTACTCATAGTATTCATGGCGAAGTTTCTTCTTCGTTAAATTGTTATATGGTTGGAATTGGAAAATGATACATGTAGTAATTGCTATAATGTCTTGGATAATGTGATACTTGGCAATTGTTGTGCTCATGTTTAAGCTCTTGCATCATATGCTTTGCACCCATTAATGAAGAAATACATAGAGCATGCTAAAATTTGGTTTGCATATTTGGTCTCTCTAAAGTCTAGATAATTTCTAGTATTGAGTTTGAACAACATGGAAGACGGTGTAGAGTCTTATAATATTTTCAATATGTCTTTTATGTAAGTTTTGCTGCACCGCTTCATCCTTGTGTTTGCTTCAAACAACCTTACTAGCCTAAGCCTTGTATGGAGAGGGAATACTTCTCATGCATCCAAAATCCTTGAGCCAACCACTATGCCATTTGTGTCCACCATACCTACCTACTACATGGTATTTCTCCGCCATTCCAAAGTAAATTGCTTGAGTGCTACCTTTAAATAATTCAAAATTTATCACCTCTAATTTGTGTCAATGTTTAATAGCTCATGAGGAAGTATGTGGTGTTTATCTTTCAATCTTGTTGGGCAACTTTCACCAATGGACTAGTGACTTCATCCGCTTATCCAATAATTTTGCAAAAAGAGCTGGCAATGGGATTCCCAGTCCCAAATTAATTAACCTAAATAGACACTCCTCCATGGTATGTGATTGTTGGACGGCACCCGAAGATTCGGTTAGCCATGGCTTGTGTAAGCAAAGGTTGGGAGGAGTGTCATCATAATAAAACTAAAATAAAAGCACTCCTTCATGGTATGAGATTGTTGGAGGCACCCGAGGATTCGGTTAGCCATGGTTTGTGAAAGAAAGGTTGGAAGGAGTGCCACCCAAAAATAAAATAAAATGGGAGCCGCTCTTTGAAGGTTTGTCTGGCAAGGGGTTAGAGTACCCGCTACCATTCGTTGACAATAACATACACCTCTCAAAACTTTATTTTTATGCTCTCTTTATGTTTTCAAAACCAAAGCTCTAGCACAAATATGGCAATCGATGCTTTCCTCTTTGAAGGACCATTCTTTTACTTTTATTGTTGAGTCAGTTCACCTATTTCTCTCCATCTCAAGAAGCAAACACTTGTGTGAACTGTGCATTGATTCCTACATACTTGCATATTGCACTTGTTATATTACTTTGCATTGACAACTATCCATGAGATATGCATGTTACAAGTTGAAAGCAACCGCTGAAACTTAATCTTCCATTTTGTTGCTTCAATGTCTTTACTTTGAATTATTGCTTTATGAGTTAACTCTTATGCAAGACTTATTGATGCTTGTCTTGAAGTACTATTCATGAAAAGTCTTTGCTTTATGATTCAGTTGTTTACTCATGTCATTTACATTGTTTTGATCGCTGCATTCATTACATATGCTTACAAATAGTATGATCAAGGTTATGATGGCATGTCACTCAGAAATTATCTTTGTTATCGTTTACCTGCTCGGGACCAGGAACTAAGCTTGGGGATGCTGATACGTCTCCAACGTATCGATAATTTCTTATGTTCCATGCCACATTATTGATGATATCTACATGTTTTATGCACACTTTATGTCATATTCGTGCATTTTGGAACTAACCTATTAACAAGATGCCGAAGTGCGAGTTCCTGTTTTGCTGTTTTTGGTTTCAGAAATCCTAGTAAAGAAATATTCTCGGAATTGGAAGAAATCAACACCCAGGTTCCTATTTTGCCCGGAAGCATCCAGAACACACGAGAACCGCGAGAGAGGGGGCACGGGGCCACCAAACCCTAGGGCGGCGCGGCAAGGGGGCCCGCGCCCCTATAGTGTGGGCCCCCGAAGTCCACCGACCTTGCCCTTCCACCTATTTAAAGCCTCGTCGCGAAACCACGATACGTTCGACGAAACCCACGAAACCTTCCGAGCCGCCGCCATCGCGAAGCCAAGATGCGGGGACAGAGTCTCTGTTCCGGCATGCCGCCGGGACGGGGAAGTGCCCCGGAAGGCTTCTCCATCGACACCGCTGCCATCTCCACCGCCATCTTCATCACCGCTGCTGTCTCCCATGAGGAGGGAGTAGTTCTCCATCGAGGCTCGGGGCTGTACCGGTAGCTATGTGGTTAATCTCTCTCCTATGTACTTCAATACAATGATCTCATGAGCTGCTTTACATGATTGAGATCCATATGATGAGCTTTGTATCGCTACTAGTTGTGTGCTACTCATGTGATGTTATTAAAGTAGTCTATTCTTCCTGCATGGTGTAAAGGTGACTAGTGTGTGCACCATGTGGTTCTTGTCGTAGGCTATGATCATGATCTCTTATAGATTGTGGAGTTAATTATCATTATGATAGTATTGATGTGATCTATTCCTCCTTCATAGTGTAATGTGGACAGTGTGTGCACTATGTTAGTTCTTGGTTTATTTTGCAATGATCTATTATGCTCTAAGGTTATTTAAATATGAACATTGAATTGTGGAGCTTGTTAACTCCGGCATTGAGGGTTCGTGTAATCCTACGCAATGTGTTCATCATCCAACAAAAGAGTGTATGTAGCACATATGAGAAAGAGTTATTTATTATGCGATCAATGTTGAGAGTGTCCACTAGTGAAAGTGTAATCCCTAGGCCTTGTTCCTAAATACTGCTATCGCTACTTGTTTACTGTTTACTGTGTTACTACTGCTGCGTTATGATACGTCTCCGACGTATCGATAATTTCTTATGTTCCATGCCACATTATTGATGTTATCTACATGTTTTATGCACACTTTATGTCATATGCATTTTCGGAACTAACCTATTAACAAGATGCCAAGTGCCAGTTCCTGTTTTCTGCTGTTTTTGGTTTCAGAAATCCTAGTAACGAAATATTTCGGAATTGGACGAAATCAACGCCCGGGTTCCTATTTTCACCGGAAGCATCCAGAACACACGAGAAGGACCGGAGGGGGCACAGGCCCACCAAACCCTAGGCCGGCGCGGCCGGGGGCCCGCGCCACCCTATGGTGTGGGCACCCCTTCGACCCTGCGCCGCCTCTTCGCCTATTTAAAGCCTCCGTCGCAAACCCCGATGCGTTCGACGAAACCCACGAGAAACCTTCCAGAGCCGCCACCATCGCGAAGCCAAGATCTGGGGGACGGAGTCTGTTCCGGCACGCCGGAACGGGGAAGTGCCCGGAAGGCTTCTCCATCGACACCGCTGCCATCTCCACCGCCATCTTCATCACCGCTGCTGCTCCCATGAGGAGGGAGTAGTTCTCCATCGAGGCTCGGGGCTGTACCGGTAGCTATGTGGTTCATCTCTCTCCTATGTACTTCAATACAATAATCTCATGAGCTGATTTACATGATTGAGATTCATATGATGATGCTTATAATCTAGATGTCATTATGCTAGTCAAGTGAGTTTTACTTATGTGATCTCCGGAGACTCCTTGTCCCACGTGTGTAAAGGTGACAGTGTGTGCACCGTGTGGGTCTCTTAGGCTATATTTCACAGAATACTTATTCACTGATGAATGGCATAGTGAGGTGCTTATTTATATCTCTTTATGATTGCAATGTGTTTGTATCACAATTTATCTATGTGCTACTCTAGCAATGTTATTAAAGTAGTCTATTCCTCCTGCACGATGTAATGGTGACAGTGTGTGCATCCGTGTTAGTACTTGGTTTATGCTATGATCATGATCTCTTGTAGATTGCGAAGTTAACTATTGCTATGATAGTATTGATGTGATCTATTCCTCCTACATATGCATGAAGGTGACAGTGTGCATGCTATGTTAGTACTTGGTTTAGTCTTTTGATCTATCTTACATTATAAGGTTACTAAAATATGAACATTAATTGTGGAGCTTGTTAACTCCGGCATTGAGGGTTCGTGTAATCCTACGCAATGTGTTCATCATCCAACAAAAGTGTAGAGTATGCATTTATCTATTCTGTTATGTGATCAATGTTGAGAGTGTCCACTAGTGAAAGTCTAATCCCTAGGCCTTGTTCCTAAATACTGCTGCGTTACTACTGCTTGTTTACTGTTTCGTGTTACTACTGCTGCAATACTACCACCATCAACTACACGCCAGCAAGCTATTTTCCGGCACCGTTGCTACTGCTCATATATATTCATACCACGTATTTCACTATCTCTTCGCCGAACTAGTGCACCTATTAGGTGTGTTGGGGACACAAGAGACTTCTTGCTTTGTGGTTGCGGGTTGCATGAGAGGGATATCTTTGACCTCTTCCTCCGAGTTCGATAAACCCTGGGTGATCCACTTAAGGAAAACTTGCTTTTGTTCTACAAACCTCTGCTCTTGGAGGCCCAACACTGTCTACAGGAAAGGAGGGGGAACGTAGACATCAAGCTATTTTTAAGGCGCCGTTGCCGGGGAGGAAAGGTAAAGGTACTCACACTCCGGATCTCGGCTACCAAGCTATTTGTAAGTACTCGAAGCTATTTCCTTTAGATCCTGCAATTGCAACTTTTTGTTCCTTGTTTACACTAGTTTGGCATAATGGACAAGAATGATCTTCTTATTCTATTTCCTGATTTAAAACATGGATTGTTTGATGCGAAAATTAAAAAACCTATGGAATCTTATTTGCATGCTGGTAGTAATATTAGTATGAACGCTTTGAACACCATTGTTGATAATGATATAGAAAGTTCTAAGCTTGGGGAAGCTGGTTTTCATGATCTTTTTAGTCCCCCAAGCATTGAGGAGAAAATTTTCTTTGATGATACTTTGCCTCCCATATATGATGATTATAATGATAGTGGTCTTTTGTTGCCACCTACTATGGAGAGTAAATTTTGTTGTGATTATACTATGCCTCCAACACTTGATGAGAATAATAATGATAGCTACTTTATTGAATTTGCTCCCACTACATCTAATAAAATTGATTATGCTTATGTGGAGAGTAATAATTTTATGCATGAGACTCATGATAAGAATGCTTTATGTGATAGTTATATTGTTGAGTTTGCTCATGATGCTACTGAAAGTTATTATGAGAGAGGAAAATATGGTTGTAGAAATTTTCATGTTACTAAAATGCCTCTCTATGTGCTGAAATTTTTGAAGCTACACTTGTTTTATCTTCCTGATCTTGTCATTTTGCTCTTCATGAATTTATTTGTGTACAAGGTTCCTTTTCATAGGAAGCATGTTAGACTTAAATGTGTTTTGGATTTGCTTCTTGATGCTCTCTTTTGCTTCAAATACTATTTCTTTCAAGTGCATCATTAAAACTGCTGAGCCCATCTTAATGGCTATAAAGAAAGAACTTCTTGGGAGATAACCCATGTGTTATTTTGCTACAGTACTTTGTTTTATATTTGTGTCTTGGAAGTTGTTTACTACTGTAGCAACCTCTCCTTATCTTAGTTTTGTGTTTTGTTGTGCCAAGTAAAGTCTTTGATAGTAAAGTCAATACTAGATTTGGATTACTGCGCAGTTTCAGATTTCTTTGCTGTCACGAATTTCGACCTGCCCCACTGTAGGTAGCTCAGAAAATTATGCCAATTTACGTGAGTGATCCTCAGATATGTACGCAACTTTCATTCAATTTGAGCATTTTCATTTGAGCAAGTCTGGTGCCCTTTTAAAATTCGTCTTTACGGACTGTTCTGTTTTGACAGATTCTGCCTTTTATTTCGCATTGCTTCTTTCGCTGTGTTGGGTGGATTTCTTTGTTCCATTACCTTCCAGTAGCTTTGGGCAATGTCCAGAAGTGTTAAGAATGATTGTGTCACCTCTGAACATGTGAGTTTTTGATTATGCACTAACCCTCTAATGAGTTTGCTTTGAGTTTGGTGTGGAGGAAGTTTTCAAGGGTCAAGAGAGGAGGATGATATACTATGATCAAGAAGAGTGAAAAGTCTAAGCTTGGGGATGCCCCGGTGGTTCACCGCTGCATATATCAAGAAGACTCAAGCGTCTAAGCTTGGGAATGCCCAAGGCATCCCCTTCTTCATCGACAACATTATCAGGTTCCTCCCCTGAAACTATATTTTTATTCCATCACATCTTATGTACTTTACTTGGAGCGTCTGTTTGTTTTTGTTTTTGTTTGTGTTTGAATAAATTGGATTACATCATGCTTGTGTGGGAGAGAGACACGCTCCGCTGGTTCGTATGAACACATGTGTTCTTAGCTTTTAATATTCATGGCGAAGTTTCTTCTTCGTTAAATTGTTATATGGTTGGAATTGGAAAATGATACATGTAGTAATTTGCTATAATGTCTTGGGTAATGTGATACTTGGCAATTGTTGTGCTCATGTTTAAGATCTTGCATCATATGCTTTGCACCCATTAATGAAGAAATACATAGAACATGCTAAAATTTGGTTTGCATATTTGGTCTCTCTAAAGTCTAGATAATTTCTAGTATTGAGTTTGAACAACAAGGAAGATGGTGTAGAGTCTTATAATGTTTTCAATATGTCTTTTATGTGAGTTTTGCTGCACCGCTTCATACTTTTGTTTGTTTCAAATAACCTTGCTAGCCTAAACCTTGTATCGAGAGGGAATACTTCTCATGCATCCAAAATACTTGAGCCAACCACTATGCCATTTGTGTCCACCATACCTACCTACTACATGGTATTTTCCGCCATTCCAAAGTAAATTGCTTGAGTGCTACCTTTAAAATTCCATCATTCACCTTACAATATATAGCTCATGGGACAAATAGCTTAAAAACTATTGTGGTATTGAATATGTAATTATGCACTTTATCTCTTATTAAGTTGCTTGTTGTGCGATAACCATGTTCACTGGGGACGCCATCAACTATTCATTGTTGAATTTCATGTGAGTTGCTATGCATGTTCGTCTTGTCTGAAGTAAGAGAGATCTACCACCTTATGGTTAAGCATGCATATTGTTAGAGAAGAACATTGGGCCGCTAACTAAAGCCATGATCCATGGTGGAAGTTTCAGTTTTGGACATATATCCTCAATCTCAAATGAGAAAATTATTAATTGTTGTTACATGCTTATGCATAAAAGAGGAGTCCATTATCTGTTGTCTATGTTGTCCCGGTATGGATGTCTAAGTTGAAGAATAATCAATAGCGAGAAATCCAATGCGAGCTTTCTCCTTAGACCTTTGTACAGGTGGCATAGAGGTACCCCATTGTGACACTTGGTCAAAACATGTGCATTGTGATGATCCGGTAGTCCAAGCTAATTAGGACAAGGTGCGGGCACTATTAGTACACTATGCATGAGGCTTGCAACTTATAAGATATAATTTACATGATACATATGCTTTATTACTACCGTTGACAAAATTGTTTCATGTTTTCAAAATCAAAGCTCTAGCACAAATATAGCAATCGATGCTTTTCCTCTATGAGGACCATTCTTTTACTTTCAATGTTGAGTCAGTTCACCTATTTCTCTCCACCTCAAGAAGCAAACACTTGTGTGAACTGTGCATTGATTCCTACATACTTGCTTATTGCACTTGTTATATTACTCTATGTTGACAATATCCAGGAGATGTACATGTTACAAGTTGAAAGCAACCGCTGAAACTTAATCTTCTTTTGTGTTGCTTCAATGCCTTTACTTTGAATTATTGCTTTATGAGTTAACTCTTATGCAAGACTTATTGATGATTGTCTTGAAGTGCTATTCATGAAAAGTCTTTGCTTTATGATTCACTTGTTTACTCATGTCATATACATTGTTTTGATCGCTGCATTCACTACATATGCTTTACAAATAGTATGATCAAGATTATGATGGCATGTCACTCCAGAAATTATCTGTGTTATCGTTTTACCTGCTCGGGAGCAGAACTAAGCTTGGGGATGCTGATACGTCTCAGACGTATCGATAATTTCTTATGTTCCATGCCACATTATTGATGTTATCTACATGTTTTATGCACACTTTATGTCATATTCGTGCATTTTTGGAACTAACCTATTAACAAGATGCCGAAGTGCAGTTCCTGTTTTCTGCTGTTTTGGTTTCAGAAATCCTAGTAACGAAATATTCTCGGAATTGACGAAATCAACGCCCGGTTCCTATTTTCACGGAAGCATCCAGAACACACGAGAAGGACCAGAGGGGGGCACAGGCCCACCAAACCCTAGGCCGGCGCGGCCAGGGGGGGCCGCGCCACCCTATGGTGTGGGCACCCCTTCGACCCTCTGGCGCCGCCTCTTCGCCTATTTAAAGCCTCCGTCGCGAAAACCCTGATGCGTTCGACGAAACCCACAGAAACCTTCCAGAGCCGCCGCCATCGCGAAGCCAAGATGGGGGACAGGAGTCTGTTCCGGCACGCCGCCGGGCGGGGAAGTGCCCCCGGAAGGCTTCTCCATCGACACCGCTGCCATCTCCACCGCCATCTTCATCACCGCGCTGCTCCCATGAGGAGGAGTAGTTCTCCATCGAGGCTCGGGGCTGTACCGGTAGCTATGTGGTTCATCTCTCTCCTATGTACTTCAATACAATAATCTCATGAGCTGCTTTACATGATTGAGATTCATATGATGATGCTTGTAATCTAGATGTCATTATGCTAGTCAAGTGAGTTTTACTTATGTGATCTCCGGAGACTCCTTGTCCCACGTGTGTAAAGGTGACAGTGTGTGCACCGTGTGGGTCTCTTAGGCTATATTTCACAGAATACTTATTCACTGATGAATGGCATAGTGAGGTGCTTATTTATATCTCTTTATGATTGCAATGTGTTTGTATCACAATTTATCTATGTGCTACTCTAGCAATGTTATTAAAGTAGTCTATTCCTCCTGCACGATGTAATGGTGACAGTGTGTGCATCCGTGTTAGTACTTGGTTTATGCTATGATCATGATCTCTTGTAGATTGCGAAGTTAACTATTGCTATGATAGTATTGATGTGATCTATTCCTCCTACATATGCATGAAGGTGACAGTGTGCATGCTATGTTAGTACTTGGTTTAGTCTTTTGATCTATCTTACACTATAAGGTTACTAAAATATGAACATTAATTGTGGAGCTTGTTAACTCCGGCATTGAGGGTTCGTGTAATCCTACGCAATGTGTTCATCATCCAACAAAAGTGTAGAGTATGCATTTATCTATTCTGTTATGTGATCAATGTTGAGAGTGTCCACTAGTGAAAGTCTAATCCCTAGGCCTTGTTCCTAAATACTGCTGCGTTACTACTGCTTGTTTACTGTTTTACTGTGTTACTACTGCTGCAATACTACCACCATCAACTACACGCAAGCTATTTTCTGGCACCGTTGCTACTGCTCATATATATTCATACCACCTGTATTTCACTATCTCTTCGCCGAACTAGTGCACCTATTAGGTGTGTTGGGGACACAAGAGACTTCTTGCTTTGTGGTTGCGGGGTTGCATGCGAGGGATATCTTTGACCTCTTCCTCTCCCTGAGTTCGATAAACCTTGGGTGATCCACTTAAGGGAAAACTTGCTGCTGTTCTACAAACCTCTGCTCTTGGAGGCCCAACATACAGGAAAGGAGGGGAACGTAGACATCACGTTACTACGCTTTTTCTTGTCTGGGCAAAGCACTTTTGTGCCGTTGCCGCTCATACTTATTCATACCACATTTCACTATCTCTTCGCCGAACTAGTGCACCTATTTGGTGTGTTGGGGACACAAGAGACTTCTTGCTTTGTGGTTGCAGGGTTGCATGAGAGGGATATCTTTGACCTCTTCCTCCCTGAGTTCGATAAACCTTGGGTGATCCACTTAAGGGAAACTTGCTGCTGTTCTACAAACCTCTGCTCTTGGAGGCCCAACACTGTCTACAGGAAAAGGAGGGGGCGTAGACATCAAAAGTCTAGCTCAGGTGTATATAGATGATATACATGTTATGGATGTATTCCTTGTTTGGTCACATAATAAAACTCTTGGGTATTTGTACCAGATTGGTTGGTATGAGATGTCATACAATACAACGCAATACAAGAATACGATGACCTAAGTGACTGATAAGGAATATGGTAATAATGCACGTCTGGAACATAATAAAGTGTTATTATGTTTGTCGTTGGCATTCTACCTAGCCCTTAGAATTTATAATAAAGAACTTAATAAATTGTTATTTTGCTCTGGTAAAATGAAAACAATGAGTTGTTCAAATTATGACATTGCTCCATGTACGATGGATAAGTTATTATAAATCTTAATGGTGAAACACACATACATAACACTGACGCTAAAATGCCATAAGGCAAATGATTTGAATTCCACTCATTAGTGGAACCACCATTTAGGTCATGTTAGAAAGGAACGCATGAAGGAACTCCATTTGAATGGAATTTTGGAGTCATATGATTTTTGAATCATTTGGCGCTTGCAAATCTCTTCTAAAAGGAAATGACTTAAATACCGTTCATAGGCCAAGAGTTGAATGGGCAACTAAACTTAGTGGAAACATACATGATGATGTAAATGGTTCACTGGGCATAGTTGTGTGCGGGAGATTCTTCTACTTCATGAAAACTTCCAACAACGAATTGAGTATATATATGTGGATGTATTCGATAAGGAAGAAGTTTGAAACATTTGAATGGATTCAAATAAATTTCAGCATGAAGTGGAAATCATCGTAATAGAAAAATCAAATATCTATGATTGGATCATGGTGGAAATATTTGAATTACGAGTTTTAGTGAACATCTAAGAGAGTTATGAAATCATTCTACAACCTCACGTTTCTTGGAGTATCATAGTGATGATGGAGTATCCGAGAGACGTATCCAAACCTTGTTGGGTTAATGATGAGATAAAATGATGCCATTATATTTTTGTGGATTATACTTTAGAGACTACCGCTTTTACACTGAATAGAGCATCATCATGATCCGTTGAAATGACACCATACAAGTTACGGCATGGGTATAAACCCTAATAGTCCTTTCTTAAAATTTTGGTATAAGTAAATGAGTTTACAACCAAAACCGGATGAATGTCTTTGTTGGTTATCCCAAGAGAATGGATTGGGAGTTCTTCCTACTATGAAGTAAAAGACAAAAGTGTTTGTTAATGTTACTGGCTTATTCCAATAAATTGTTTTTTTAGCGAAGTATTTGAGTGGGAGGACAATGGAACTTGATAAGGTTCATGAACTTGAGCATGATGATCAGAGTAGTGCAGCATCGGAAATGGTTCCGGAAGCTGTCATGACGATCATGGCTCCCATGTCTACAAAGTGTTATAGTCATGGAGATCAAAGTACATATTGAACCTTGTAGATGTGGTTTACTTTGTGATCAAATAAATGATTTGTGGACAAAGGATTGATTTTGAACAATGATAAACCAACTACATACAAAAAAGTTATGATGGGCCCTGACTCCGTTAAAATGGCTATGCGCCATGAAATCCAAGATAGATGAATACTTTTTGAAAGTTAATGAATCTATAAAATAGATGGACTTGGATGGAATATCCTTAAAGAAGCTTGACTTATCGAAAAGTTGTTTACGACAAAGTTCAAAGAGTTGACTGCGATAAGATTAGATCTTCCGTGGCAATGCTTATAGTCTATGTAGATTATTCTAGTAATCGCTACGTATTTCTTTTATGAGATATGATAGTAGGGATGGCAGAAAGACATTCCTTACCAGAAGTGTGTATGAAGGATGTATACTAGATACAACCAAGAGTTTTGCTGGTCCGTAGAATACTAGATAGGTATACAAACTTCAATTGGATGAAATGAGTATCGCGGAGTTAGAATCTTCACCGGATGAAATAATCAAAAAAAGAGTTTTGATTTCATTAGAAACGATGAAGATGATTGCATTTGCAAGAAATTAAGTGAGAGCGCTGAGACATATTTATAATACTTTATATAGATGACATATAGCTGGTTATAAATGATGTAATTATATACTTGATTAAAAGGTTTCATTGAGAATTAACTTCAATGAAAGGATATGGACTGAAACATATTTAGTGTCAAGATCTATGAAGATAGATTGAAACACATAATAAGTTTAAGTCGAAGTACATAGAATGAATATTGAAGTAGTTCAATATAAAAATGTTAAGAATGTGTTCTTTTCCATGTAAAGGTTTAACAAGACTTGAGTGTATTTGACACTCAATGAGTAAAAACACATGAGTGACTTTAGATCACGAATAATATGTACAAAGTCAGATGTCCTGTGCTCTAAAGTGTTACGAGCATATACCAGAATGATTCATGTAATGATCATTGGACAACAGCAAGAATATCCCCGAGTGCTTTAGAAGAACCAAGGATATATATATATAGTTTTATATGGGTAATGATAAACAAATCGCTGTAAAGTGTTGCATCGATATTAGTTTGATCACATATAAAAATAAAATTTCAATCTCAATTAGGCTAAGTGTTGTTTTAAAGGTGGCACAATGAGCTAGAAGAAGTCTATGCTAGATTTAGATCAGTTCTAAATATTGTGACGGATTCTACAAACGAAGCAGAGTATGTCATTGTTTTGACAATGACTGAGGATGTTAAGTCGAGGAGTTCTTTGAGAACTTGGTGTAGTTCCGATAGTGTCAGAACTTTGAAGCTATATTGTGTATGAAAATATTAGTGACTTATTTTCAGACCGCGGAATTAAGGTTCTACCAGAAGACTAAGCATATACAATTAATACCGAATTATTTGGAAAATGAGTGATGCGTAGAGACGCAAATGAATTGCAAAATACATACGTTTCTGAACAGTCAGATCCGTTGACTAAAACCTTTCCCGTGAGCAAAACATGATAAGCACCAGAAGGCCAAGGTGTTATATCTTTACAAATGTAAACTAGATTATTGACTCTAGTGCAAGTGGGAGACTGTTGGAGATATGCCCAAGAGGCAATAATAAATTAGTTATTGTTATATCTTAGTGTTCATGATAAATGTTTACATCCCATGCTATAATTGTATTAACCGAAACATTGGTACATGTGTGTTATGTAAACAACAAGGAGTCCCTAGTAAGCCTCTTGTATAACTAGCTTGTTGATTAATGGATGATCATGATTTCGTGATCATGAACATTGGATGTTATTAATAACAAGGTTATGTCATTAGGTGAATGATATAATGGGTGATACGTCCCCGACGTATCCATAATTTCTTTCGTTCCATGCTTGTTTTATGACAATACTTACATGTTTTGCTTGCACTTTATGATGATTTCATGCATTTTCCGGAACTAACCTATTAACGAGATGCCACAGTGCCAGTTCTGTTTTCTGCTGTTTTGGTTCCAGAAAGGCTGTTCGGGCAATATTCTCGGAATTGGACGAAATCAACGCCAAACCTCCTATTTTTCCGGAAGCATCCGAACACCGAAGAGGAGTCGGAGAGGGGAGAGGGCCACGGACCATAAGGCGGCGCGGCTGGCTGGGCCGCGCCACCCTATGGTGTGGCGCCCAGGTGCCCTGCGCCGCCTCTTCGCCTATAAAATCCCTTTCGACCTAAAAACACCGTACCAATTGACGAAACTCCAGAAAGACTCCGGGCGCCGCCATCGCGAAACTCCAATTCGGGGACGAACTGTTCACTGCCGGAACGGGGAAGTGCCCCGGAAGCCATCTCCATCAACGCCACCGCCTCCGCCATGCTCCGTGAGTAGTTCCCCCATGGACTACGGGTTCTAGCAGTAGCTATGTCGGTATACTCTCCCCCATGTACTTCAATACAATGGTCTCATGAGCTGCCTTACATGATTGAGATTCATCTGATGTAATCGGTGTTGTGTTTGTTGGGATCCGATGGATGATACATTATGATTAGTCTATCTATAAAGTTTGTGAAGTTATTGTTGCTGCAATCTTGTTATGCTTAATGCTTGTCACTAGGGCCCGAGTGCCATGATCTTAGATCTAAGCTCTATACTTATTGCTTAGATTGTATCTACAAGTTGTATGCACGTGTCACTGTCCGGAACCAATGGCCCCGAAGTGGAAATCGGGACAACGGAGGGGATGGTAGTGATGTGAGGATCACATGTTTTCACGGTGTGTTAATGCTTTGCTCCGGTGCTCTATTAAAAGGAGTACCTTAATATCCAGTAGTTTCCCTTGAGGCCCGGCTGCCACCGGCTGGTAGGACAAAAGATGTTGTGCAAGTTTCTCATTGCGAGCACGTACGACTATATACGGAAAACATGCCTACATAATTAATAAGCTTGATGTTCTATCTTAATGCTTTGATTCCTATCAATTGCCCAACTGTAATTTGTTCACCCAACACTTGTCACTTATTGGAGAGTTACCACTAGTGTAGATCGTGGGAACCCCGGTCTCTCATCATAATATACTGTTCTACATGTCATTGGAAGTAGTATCAACTATCTTCTCGTGCCATCGCTCTCATATTGCTATTACTGCTGCTGTGTTCTGTTACTCTGCTCTCATATTATTGTTACTTTCACATCACCCTGTTGCTAGTGCTTTTCCAGGTGCAGCTGAATTGACAACTCGGTTGTTAAGGCTTATAAGTATTCTTTACCTCCCCTTGTGTCGAATCAATAAATTGGGTTATACTACCCTCGAAGACTATCGCGATCCCCTATACTTGTGGGTCATCAAGACTGTTTTTGCGCCGTTGCCGGGGAGGCATAGCTCTACTCATAAGTTCACGGGAGTACACTCTACCTCTCTCTCTGTTTTATTTTATTTTGTTTTGCTTAGTTTACTTTTGTCTAGTTTATTTTTGCTTAGTTTATTTCTGTCTAGTATTAGTTTGCGTAGTTTACTTTTGCTTAGTTTATTTTTGTCTTGTTTTATTTGTCTCATATACCCAAAAATCCATAAAAATTTGAAAAACCAAAAAATTAAAAACTACTATTATGGGAGAACCAACAACCTACTTGGAGCTCATAGAATGTTATAATAATTATAGGAAATCAAGAGCTGGTGAAATAATGAGTGCTATGATAGAAAAAGTGGATACAATTGCTAAAATCTTGCTTAAACGCCATGATATAAACTGTTGCTCTCAACAGGATACTAAACATCTTAAATTTCAATGTGGCTTTAGTGAGGAATTTTTAATTAAGAACTATAATCGGAATTGCTATATTCATTATGGGTTCGAAGAGGTAGAACAATTTGTCGTGTTTATGGGAGCCTCGAGATCGAATCCTTCATGGTTGAGAATTATGAAACTTGTGTTGTTTGTAAGGACCTTAAAGATTATGTCTCTTCTATCCTTAATTGTTGCATAGAATGCTTCGGTAATAATCCTTATATCATTGATTATAAAGAGAGACACATTAATGCACAAGAATGCACTCACAATTTGCAGGAACCGGTGGAAGAAGAAATTGATGAACCTGAAAGCTCATTGGATGAAAAAGAGGAGGAAATTGATGAACCTGAAAGCTCATTGGATGAAAAAGAAGAGGAGAGCGATGAACAAAAGGAGGAAGAATGGATTAGCTACCCATGCCAACCTTCTAATGAGAGTAACTCTTTATCTCTTACACTATTTGATTGTCCTCCATGCTTACGAAAGAGGTTGAATGTTATGTTCCTGTGGATTCTCTTGAAATAGTACCTATGAGTAATACTTGTGAGAATAATTATGCTACTGTTATTTATGATAATCCATGCTACTTTGATAAATCTTATGATAATGCTTTGTTTGTGCCTGATGTCGAAATGCATGGTACTAAAGAATTTTGCTTGGCAAATGTTTATGATAAATCTCTAGATGATGGTCCTATGTTACTTGATAATATTAATTGTGCTACTAATGAAAATGGGATTGGAGAGTTCTTGACTTATTCTATGAGTCTCATATCTCTTGAGAATGATCAACTACCTTGTTATATTATTAATAAAAGTAAGTTTGAAAGCATTAAATCCACTATTCTTGAACTTGATAAAAATTATATGTTTGTGGATCATGAAAAGTATGCTGCATGTGATAGCTATATTGTTGAGTTTGTTCATGAAGCTACTGAAAATTATTATGAGAGAGGAAAACATGGTTGTAGAAATTTGCATAGTACTAATACGCCTCTCTATATGCTTAAAATTTTGAAGTTATACTTATTCTATCTTCCTATGCTTGTTACTTTGCTTTTCATGAACTTGTTTATTTACAAGATTCCTTTGCATAGGAAGCATGTTAGGCTTAAATGTGTTTTGAATTTGCCTCTTGATGCTCTCTTTTGCTTCAAATACTATTTCTTGCGAGTGCATCATTAAAACTGCTGAGCCCATCTTAATGGCTATAAAGAAAGCAACTTCTTGGGAGATAACCCATGTGTTATTTTGCTACAGTACTTTGTCTTATATTTGTGTCTTGGAAGTTGTTTACTACTGTAGCAACCTCTCCTTATCTTAGTTTTGTGTTTTGTTGTGCCAAGTGAAGCCTCTAATCGAAGGTTGATACTATATTTGGATTTCTGCGCAGAAACAGATTTCTATCTGTCACGAATCTGGGCTGTTTTCTCTGTAGAAAAATCAGAAAAATATGCCAATTTACGTGCGTGTTCCTCAGATATGTACGCAACTTTCATTAGTTTTGAGTTTTCTGATTTGAGGAACGGAAGTATTTTATTAAAATTCGTCTTTACTGGCTGTTCTGTTTTGGCAGATTCTGTCTCTGTTTTTTGCATTGTCTCTTGCGGACTTTAAGCGAGCTTTTCTAGACGTAGAGAGCTGTAGCTAATGTTTTATTGAGTTCTTGCAATGTGCCACTACAGGACCAAGGTGGATTCAAATTTTTTGAGTACTAACCCCTCTAATGAAGTTTATGAGAAGTTTGGTGTGAAGGAAGTTTTCAAGGGTCAAGAGAGGAGGATGATATATGATCAAGAAGAGTGAAAAGTCTAAGCTTGGGGATGCCCCCGTGGTTCATCCCTGCATATTTCAAGAAGACTCAAGCATCTAAGCTTGGGGATGCCCAAGGCATCCCCTTCTTCATCAACTTATCAGGTTCCTCCCCTGAAACTATATTTTTATTCGGTCACATCATATGTGCTTTACTTGGAGCGTGTGTGTGTTTATTTTCGTTTTGTTTTGTTTTGAATAAGATCGGATCCTAGCTATCCTTGTTTGGGAGAGAGACACGCTCCGCTTTTTCATATGAACACTTGTTCTTCGTTTTACTTTTAATGTTCAATGATAAAAGTTGGAAGCTACAATACTTATGGTTATTTGGTTGGAAGAAGAAAATGCCTCATATGTCTTGGATAATTTGATACTTGGCAATTGTTTTGAGCTCTCAAGTAGATCATAAGTTTTTGCATGTAGTTTAAACCTATTAGTGGAGAACTACCGTAAAGCTTGTTAAAATTGGTTTGCATAATTGATCTCTCTTAAGGTCTAGATATTTTCTGGTAAAAGTGTTTGAGCAACAAGGAAGACAGTGTAGAGTATTATAATGCTTGCGATATGTTCTTATGTAAGTTTTGCTGTACCGGTTCATACTTGTGTTTGCTTCAAACAACCTTGCTAGCCTAAGCCTTGTACTGAGAGGGAATACTTCTCGTGCATCCAAATCCTTGAGCCAACCACTATGCCAATTGTGTCCACTATACCTACCTACTATGTGGTATTTCCTGCCATTCCAAAGTAAATTGCTTGAGTGCTACCTTTAAACAATTCAAAATTTATCACCTCTGATTTGTGTCAATGTTTTATAGCTCATGAGGAAGTATGTGGTGTTTAGCTTTCAACCTTGTCATTTACTTTTGATGGACTTTCATATGGACTAGTGGCTTCACCCGCTTATCCAATAATTTTGCAAAAAGAGCTGGCAATGGGATTCCCAGTCCCAAATTAATTAACAAAAATAGACACTCCTCCATGGTTTGTGATTGTTGGACGGCACCCGAAGGATTCGGTTAGCCATGGCTTGTGTAAGCAAAGGTTGGGGGAGTGTCATCATCATAATAAAACTAAAATAAAAAGGCACTCCTTCATGGTATGAGATTGTTGGCAGGCACCCGAGGATTCGGTTAGCCATGGTTTGTGAAAGAAAGGTTGGAAGGAGTGCCACCCAAAAATAAATATGCAATAATTCATGGGAGCCGCTCTTGAAAGTCCGGTTGGCGAGGTAGTTAGTGTACCCATTACCATTCGTTGACAACAACAAACACCTCTCAAAATTTTACTTTTTATGCTCTCTATATGTTTTCAAAACCAAAGCTCTAGCACAAATATAGCAATCGATGCTTTCCTCTTTGAAGGACCATTCTTTTACTTTATGTTGAGTCAGTATACCTACTTCCTTCCATCTTAGAAGCAAACACTTGTGTCAACTGTGCATTGATTCTTACATACTTGCATATTTGCATTCATCATATTACTTTATGTTGACAATATCCATGAGATATGCATGTTGAAAGTTGAAAGCAACCGCTGAAACTTATATCCTCCTTTGTGTTGCTTCGATGCCTTTACTTTGAATCTATTGCTTTATGAGTTAACTCTTGTGCAATCTTTTGATGCTTGTCTTGAAAGTACTCTCCATGAAAAGCTTTGCTATATGATATCTACTTGTTAGCAACTATAGATCATTGCCTTGAGTCACTTCATTCATTTCATATGCTTTGTAATAGTATGATCAAGGTTATGTAAGTAGCATGTCACTACAGAAATTATTCTTTTTATCGTTTACCTGCTGGACGAGCAGGAACTAACTTGGGATGCTGATACGTCCCGACGTATCCATAATTTCTGTGTTCCATGCTTGTTTTATGACAATACTTACATGTTTTGCTTGCACTTTATGATGATTTCATGCATTTTCCGGAACTAACCTATTAACGAGATGCCACAGTGCCAGTTCCTTTCTGCTGTTTTTGGTTCCCGAAAGGCTGTTCGGGCAATATTCTCGGAATTGGACGAAATCAACGCCAAACCTCCTATTTTTCCGGAAGCATCCAGAACACCGAAGAGGAGTCGGAGAGGGCCGAGGGCCACCAGACCATAAGGCGGCGCGGCCTGGCTGGGCCCGCGCCACCCTATGGTGTGGCGCCCCAGTGCCCCCTGCGCGCCTCTTCGCCTATAAAATCCCTTTCGACCTAAAAACACCGTACCAATTGACGAAACTCGAGAAAGACTCCAGGGCGCCGCCATCGCGAAACTCAATTCGGGACAGAACTCTATTCCGGCACCCTGCCGGGAAAGTGCCCGGAAGCCATCTCCATCAACGCCACCGCCTCCGCCATGCTCCGTGAGTAGTTCCCCCATGGACTACGGGTTCTAGCAGTAGCTATGTCGGTATACTCTCCCCATGTACTTCAATACAATGGTCTCATGAGCTGCCTTACATGATTGAGATTCATCTGATGTAATCGGTGTTGTGTTTGTTGGGATCCGATGGATGATACATTATGATTAGTCTATCTATAAAGTTTGTGAAGTTATTGTTGCTGCAATCTTGTTATGCTTAATGCTTGTCACTAGGGCCCGAGTGCCATGATCTTAGATCTAAGCTCTATACTTATTGCTTAGATTGTATCTACAAGTTGTATGCACATGTCACTGTCCGGAACCAATGGCCCCGAAGTGACAGAAATCGGGACAACCGGAGGGGATGGTAGTGATGTGAGGATCACATGTTTTCACGGTGTGTTAATGCTTTGCTCCGGTGCTCTATTAAAAGGAGTACCTTAATATCCAGTAGTTTCCCTTGAGGCCCGGCTGCCACCGGCTGGTAGGACAAAAGATGTTGTGCAAGTTTCTCATTGCGAGCACGTACGACTATATACGGAAAACATGCCTACATAATTAATAAGCCTGATGTTCTATCTTAATGCTTTGATTCCTATCAATTGCCCAACTGTAATTTGTTCACCCAACACTTGTCACTTATTGGAGAGTTACCACTAGTGTAGATGCTGGGAACCCCGGTCCATCTCTCATCATAATATACCTGTTCTACATGTCATTGGAAGTAGTATCAACTATCTTCTCGTGCCATCGCTCTCATATTGCTATTACTGCTGCTGTGTTACTGTTACTACTGCTCTCATATTCTGTTACTTTCACATCACCCCTGTTGCTAGTGCTTTTCCAGTGCAGCTGAATTGACAACTCAGTTGTTAAGGCTTATAAGTATTCTTTACCTCCCCTTGTGTCGAATCAATAAATTGGGTTATACTACCCTCGAAGACTATCGCGATCCCCTATACTTGTGGGTCATCAATGGGCACACACCCAAATGAGTATAGCATAAGATCAAGTCATTAAGTTCAATTTGCTATAAGCTTTCAATACATAGTTGCCTAAGTCTTTCGACCATGAGATCATGTAAATCAATTACACCGGAAGGGTACTTTGATTACATCAAACGCCATTGCGTAAATGGGTGGTTATAAAGATGGGATTAAGTATTTTGAAAGTATGAGTTGAGGCATATGGATCAATAGTGGGATTTGTCCATCCTGATGACGGATAGATATACTCTGGGCCCTCTCGGTGGAATGTCGTCTGATTAGCTTGCAAGCATATGATTGGATCATAAGAGATGACATACCGCGGTACGAGTAAAGAGTACTTGTCGGTAACGAGGTTGAACAAGGTATGGAGATACCGATGATCGAACCTCGGACAAGTAAAATATCGCGTGACAAAGGGAATCGGCATCGTATGTAAATGGTTCAATCGATCACTAAGTCATCGTTGAATATGTGGGAGCCATTATGGATCTCCAGATCCCGCTATTGGTTATTGCTCGCAGAGGAGTCTCGACCATGTCTGCATAGTTCGCGAACCGTAGGGTGACGCGCTTAAGGTTCGATGTCGCATAAGTAGATTCGAATATGAGATGGAGACCGAAGTTTGTAGTCTCGGATGGGATCCAGGACATCACGAGAAGGTCCGGAATGGTCCGGAGAATAAGATTCATATAAGGGAAGTTGATTTCTAGGTTTCGGAAAAGTTTGGGATTTTTCCGGTGGAAGACCGGGAAGGTTCTAGAAGGTTCCGGGGGGTCCACCATGGGGCCCACGACCTAGGGGGGCCTACATGGGCCGAGGGGGTGCTTCCTAGCCCTAATGGGCCAGGCGCACCAAGGCTCAAAGGCCCAGGCCGGCCACCCCTTAGGGTTTTCCCAAAACCCTAAGGGGGGATCAACTTGGGGGCAAGATTCCCCCTCCCCCTTGTGGCCGCCGGCCCTAGATGAGATGGGGGCGTGGGGGGGCACCCCAACCGACCTCCCCTATATAAAGAGGGGAGGGGGGGGGCGCACCCCATCCTCCAGACCAAGCCCTGGCCGTCCCCTCTCTCCTCCTCCATATGCTCGGCAGGCGAAGCCCTGCAGTTTTCCTCCTCCACCACCACCACCACGCCGTCGTGCTGCTGGGATTTGGAGGAGATCTACCACACCTCCGCTGCCCGCTGGAACGGGGAGAGGAAGGGCTTCATCGACACCGTACGCGCGACCGAGTACGGAAGTGTTGCCGGATTGCAGCACCGGGACGATCGTCTACACCAACCACGAGATCTAATCTCGTAGGCTTTGAAAATCTTCGAGGGTTAGTCTCACATCAATCTCGTTGCTCCGATCTCGTAGATTAGATCTTGGGTGTTCCATAGATTAGATCTTGGATTTATTCGCGGTAGGAATTTTTTATTTTCTATGCTACGAACCCCATCAGGTGGGATATGCAATTTCATTTGTGGTGGTTGTTGACATAATATTTATTCTAATTCTACTCTTTATTCATTATTAAATGGATCCTCTTGATTAAGTACATATCGTTCCACCGCGTTCGATGAAGCGACTGCCACAGAAGCAGGAGTTTCCACTACTATATATTTTTGGAATTTTTCTTTTTCTAAATGCTTATCAATAAACTTTGAAAAGTTAAATTCTAATCTTTCACAAGCACATTTAATGAATAATTTCTCTTTTGGTAAGATAATTTTGGCACCCACAGTATGTAAGAAAGGTCTACCAAATATAGTAGGACAAAATGCATCTTGGGAGCAACCAAGTACAATAAAATCAGCGGGGTACTTATTATTTCGTACTAATACTCAACATATCTTACCATACCTAGAGGACAAATATACTCTTTATTAGGAATTTGAATAGTCATACATGTCTCTTCCATGTGTATGGGATCAATGTCAGGCTTGATTTCAAGATATAGAGAATATGGCATCACACTTATAGTTGCTCAAATATCACAAGACCATGATAGCATGAAGTTCCAATAGCAGATGATATAATCGGTTTACCAACTTTAGTAGTATTACCTTGAATTACCTTAGTGGAATCTTCACATAAATAAACATCACATGGAGTTTCTTCATTTCATTCCTTAATGGCCGAAATTTGATGCTTCATATCAATTTGTTCGTATGGTTCATGACATCTCCTAGAACTCTTGTTTGCAACAATGGTGAGTAAATTTTCCTTCACTCTGCTTGGATACGGAGGAGATTCCACATATTCTTCTATTATGATAGAGGATGCTTGTTTAACCTGCTTCTCAACTTTAGAAATATATGGAGAATTATTAAGAGGTTCAACGTAAACTTTAAATCCCTTCTTAGGAACATTCAAATGATTAGCAAAAGATTTAGTAACTTCTACCAATACATGAGGATCAAGGCCAAACCTATTCTTTAATTATTCAAACAATATAGTAGTATAGAAATTTTCTACACTTGCATATTCGTATTCAAAGCGAGATTGGTTTCCTTTATCAAGATCCCATGCAATAGTTAGCAATAGTATCCAAGAAATCCCTTGCTTCTTGTTGAGTTCTATTAGTAAAACTCCCTTCAGATGAATTATCCAGAAAGTCCCTATGATGCTGGGCAGCCTCACATAGAAATTGATCAATATATGACTATCAGGAATACCATGACAAGGATTCTTACAGATGAGTTCATTAAGCCTCCCCAAGCTTGAGAAATATTTTCTCCAACATGAGGCAAAAAATTATAAATATGACATCAATCATCATAAGGTTATTTAGGAGTATAGTATTTAATATAGAAGGCTTTCGTCGGACATTTCCAATGAATACAACATTTATTATTCAGAGATCTAAACCATATGCAAGCATCACCAGAAAGAGATAGATATAATAATTTCCTCTTCACTTTATCATGATGAATAACATATAATAAGAGTAGAGAGCATATATCTTCAATAGTATGTAGATATCCCATAGCAATTTGACTTCTATCCCCTGTAAAAGTTAGTTTCATAGCTCTTCTGGTAGTAGCAATAGGAAGTTGATATGCCACTTTTCAGGGGGTTTCTGTAACACATCGAACATATTCATATAAAGTTAAGCGCATGTCATCACGGATTGAAGTACCGATGATGAGACAAATAGTACATAGCAAAAACAGTAAAAGCTTCCTTACCAAACCACTTACCAATAGCGCTACGCTCCTCGGCAACGTCGCCATAAAAATTTCATGATGGCTCCCAAGTGCATGAGATCAATTGTAGTACTTTTCAATAAGAAAGGTTGTCGAACCCACGAAGAGCTGAAGGTTTTGGTTAGCGGATTTGACAAGTAAGCAATAATAATAATGCAACAGTTTTTGGTGTTTTGGGTGTATAGTTTGCAATAAAGTAAAATGCAAAATGTAAATAGAAATATGTAAATGATCTCAATGAGAGAAAGCCCAATCATCTATGCAGCAAGAGGACAAGATCAAATGTGTGTATTCTTATATGAGACAAGTGTTCCCGAGGGAGGCATGGATTCACTAGCATTAAGAGTTCTACACAAAATGGTAAATATTTTGTCAAGTTTCATTCCCTTAGGGGCAGAGCCTAAATTAGGTGCAACCATAGATATGAGAAAATGCACCCCTCCGGGTCCTAGAGCCATTCTCATGTGCAAGTATAGGAATAATTAAGATATAAATGTCCCACCATATTAATTAGTTCATTGTTCCCGACATAAACTTCTCTAATGCAACTCAAAGTATTGGAAAACGATTTCTGTCATTCCGTCCCTTCCAACACTCATTCATTAAATTAAAGTTTATCCCTATGAGCCCTTATAGGTGAAATAATATGCAGTCGACGTTCGCATAAAACCATCATAGAGCAATATAAAAGATAACAACTTGACCAAATACTCATTGCACATCATATAGAATCATAGCCAGATCATCCTATGCCCTTAGGAACATGGGGAACTACTCACAAATGTCAAACATGATATGCACAAGATGCATAATGATTACAACACAATCTGAATGTATAATATCTCCACCAAATAATGACGAAGTACTAATCACAAAATGCAACTAGCCCTTAAAACAGTGTCCGGGGTTCAATCAAGCACAAACTATGAGGGGGATGAAGTCGATATCGTAGATGGTGATGGTGGTGATGATGGAGATGTTGGTGGAGATGCCCCCTACATCGAGAAGGAGTGGTGACGATGATGGCATCGATTTACCCTTCACCAGAGGCACCGGCGCGGCAGGATTTTCCCTCTCTCGGAGTAGGAGAGGACTTTCGCCTCCGCCGCCTCAATAAATCTCGTGAAAATATAGCTTAGTTTTTTTTGGAGAAATGGAGGTTTTTGTATAAAAGGGGTCCCGAGGCGATGCTCGAGGGTGCAACGAGCATAGGTTGCATGCCCAGGCAGGGGGCGCGCCACCTGTCCTCTTTTCCATCTCGTGGCTCCCCTTGCGAGATTCTTTGGCCCACGGCCCTTCTCTCGGTGAAAAACTGATCAGGTATTTTTTCCTTTGATTTTTAGGTGTCCAGAAGGTCTGTGAAAGAGCAAAATACGAAAAAGGAGATTTTCTGCCTCCCAGAAATTAAATACCAATGAAAGGAACTTTGTAGGAAAGTCCCGGAAATCAACTAAAATGCATAAATAATGATGTATGATGGCAAATATCAATGAAAAACTAAACATATATGTAACAATAATGATGATGTAAAATGCATGTATCATCTACCACTCGCGGGCCCTGGCCCTCCACTTGTACCTCTCTAGTGGTAAGAGCATCTCCACTCGTTGGCGCTCCCCACGCCCAAATCCGGCGAAAGTTTCGTCCGGATTGGAGGAAAATTAGGCCTGGGGAGCGCCGAAGTTCCAGCCGTCCCCCGGCAGGACACCCCCAACTTGGGGCATTTGACATATTTCAATCAAATTCGGCATAAAATTTAACAAGTTCGGCGAACAAGAGATTCAGAAAAATGCTGAAACAAATTGGGCGAAAATCAGTACAATGTTTAACAAGTGCTGAAACAAATAAAGCACACAATTTCACAAAGTTTTGAAACAAATAAATAAAGACACACTAGTTGGCGTCGGCGTTGGTGTTGGCGTAGGCCAAAGCCGCAAAACAGGCCGGCGGAGGAGCAGCCAGATAGGCCTTCGTCGAAAGACGGTGGAATATAGGCAGGTGGAGAAGGAGGGACGGCGGAATCTGGGCAACAAGCCGGCTGGGTGGTGCCGGCGGCGAGAGAAATACGAGGGGTGGGGAAGATTTTGATCGAGGTGGCGGTGGGGTTCGTGTGTCGAGTCGCCGACAGATCGGGCCCTTCCCCGCTTTTCACTCGTCCGGAGTCCCCGAGCGCGCCCCGGGGGACCGGGGATGGCGTGGGCTCGCCGGATGGATGAAGGGCCAAATCCGGACGAAAACGAGGAACCGGGGGCGCGACTAGCCCGAATTTCGCCGTCTGGATGGAAAAAACGTCGCTCGGGGGCCTCGTCGGGGAGACGAGTGGAGATGCTCTAAATCTTACTAGTCGCGTGCGGGGCCTAGCACGCGCCGGCTATGTCCATTGCTAGTGTGATTTCTTCGCAATTTAAAAAAAGCTGGGACCATTGCCCAGCTGTCCACGTGATTTTACACAAAACACCCTAAAAACTAAAAGAAAGCAACCGAGTCCATGTTCTCTCCATGGCCAGGAGGAGGTCAGTGGAGCAGGCGTTGGCAATGACAGAGCATTACTTCAGAGCATGTTGTCGGCGGAGGCGGAGCAGGGCGCCAGATGTGGGCGGAGGAGCAGGGTGCCGGATGCGGGCGAAGGAGCAGAGCGTCGGAGGTGCTCACCGTCATTAGAGAGGAGGTGGTCGCCATCACCGGAGAGGAGGTGGTCACCGAAGGTGGTCCTCCTCTTTGGGGAGAAGGAGGAGAAGTGGGAAGAGGAGAGGAGAAGGTGGAAGAGGAGGTGAGAAGAAGGTGGAGAAGTGGAAGAGGAGGAGAGAAGAATGTGGAGAAGTGGAAGAGCAGGAGGGGAGAAGGTGGGGAAGATGAGAGGATGAGGGGATGAGGTGGAAAAGGGGTAGATGGGGAGAGAAAAGTTTGAAACTAGAGAGAGTGATTTTTTTTGGAATTTTTCAGACTTGAATTTTTTTGCGCTGAAATCTAAACCTGAAAAAGCTTTGTTTTCCTTTTCGAATTTCCGGAATCTAAAAAATCGCTAAAAACAGATGTAAAATTTTGCATAGATACATTTTCATATAAAATCGTTTTCATCCGAGATTGTATGCAACACGAAAATCCGTTTTACCAAAACATGACGCCGTTTTGCATAATACATCAAAATTCATGTTTGTTAATTTTCCTTAAAAAATAGGTGATAACACATGACCATCTCAAAGATTTTTTTTCAATTTTCTATCATTTTATTATTATTATTTTCAAAACTGAAAAGGCGATCCGGGGGTGCAAATCCTGGGAATTAGTAGTAGGGTTCCCAAAATAGGACACAATACTACTAAGCTGAAAGTAGCGTGACCAAATGAGGCACACGACTAATATTTTGGTTGATTCGCGCCCGTCATCACAATATATTGGAAGCGGGCAGGCAAAGTGACACACGACCGGTATGTACATAGAAGTCACGTGCCCCCATTGGCACTCGATGCGGGTACTTCTAGACCCGAATATAGCCGGGCCCCACCTACTAGTCGCGCACACTATTCTCCGCTATGCTACCATTACATGCATACCAGCCGCGTGCACGTTTTCGGCTCGCGACTACTAATACCGGGCGCTTGCGTTTAGACTGGTGCACTGCCAATGAACGTCCCGTATATCGTTTTCCCTACTAGTGTTTGGCGCAAGAGAATCACCATTCGAGTCATTCCCGAGTTTTTTTCTTAAACTTCTTTCAGACACATCGACCTCCTGCTGACTCAAATAGTTGTTGCTCTCGTGCCTTCGTCCTTTGGGGCTTAGCACGACGACTTCCTATCTATCGATACAATAAGTTCTACTACGATAAGATTTGCCCAACTCCAATGAATGAGGGGCGAGGACGGGGCGTGCTTCGGCTCGTTCAAATGCCTGTAGCCATCTCTAGGTGGTTGAAGGACCTATTTATGAATAGAATGGTAAAATTTTCACAAAAAGGAAAATTGGATCATGCGACTAGACTAGCTCATGGAATTCAGAATCCTTCTTTAGCAATTCAATGCTTAAGTTCAGAAGCAGGACATGCTATAGTTCAAGTTTAGTTTAAATTTAAACTAAAATCACAACACTTATTATGGATCGGAGAAGTATATCTAGCGTAAAACCTTTCACGCCTATTTCTCTAAAAAAACACCCGAGTGAAATAAAATATATTATGTAAAAAACTACATAAAGAAAAGAAGAGACGCATACTCCCTTTGTTTCATATTACTTAGCATGTAAGCTTTGGTTAAAGTCAACCTTTATCAAAGTTAACTAATTATATGTAAAATATATTATTATTTAGAAAATTAAAATAATACCCATAGTACCGCAAAGCAATATATCAGCATATCATTTACATTTATTTTCGTATATATTAATATTTTATCATAAATAGCTGGTTACAGATTACAAAAGTTGATTTTGACTTATACGGGGAGTAATAAATCTGACAGATGGGAGTAGATCGATCGTCCGAAGCGCATCCAATAAGTCACAGCAAATGATGAACACATGAGGCCGTGTATTTGCGACGACGCGTTTCCTGTTGTTTGCAGTATCACCTTTCTGCTCGCATTTCTTTCTTAGTTTCGGCTCGGATGAACACCCTTCCATTTCTAGGTAGCCGCCGAGAGTATACATCATCTCCACGCCGGTAGACCCAAACCTAGCCGCAAAATGGAACCGGTTCCCCCCCTGCTCCCTCTGGCCGCCGCCGGGGCAGCCGCCGACCCTCGTGAAGCGGCGATTGGTCAGACTCGGACGTTCTTCGTTTTCATCACCGGCGCTGACGCCGGCGACCAAGAAAGGTCAGTACATTAGATATACGTAGTAGCTATCAGCCTATCACTTAGATATTAGATCTCGCTCTAGAATTTTTCCGGTTGCCTCACTGATCTAATCCAGCCAGCCAATTCCAATTCGTTCTCGCGTATATATATACTATCTTCCGGAGTTCCAATCTAAGTATGACTTTGAATGAATCTTTTTGCAGAGTATGCTTCTGTACGGAGGAGCGGGACTGGAGTAACCTCCCCGAGCTCGTCGTATCCAAGGTGGCCGGCATCGCGCTACGCTCGGAAGTGACGGACTACATCCGGCTGAGAGCCGTCTGCAAGCCATGGAGAGTTGTCGCCAAAGCGGACCCTAATTTCATGGGGATGGACCCGCGCTGCTTCCCACGAAACTGGGACATAGTCAAAGAGGATGTGCGCCGCGGAAAAACCAGGTTCCTACACGCTCTCACCTGCGCCTCCATTTGGCTCCAGATTCCTCCGGAACATGGAGAGGTCATTGCCAGCGCCGAGGGCTGCCTGATCCTCGCCTCGATATCAGGATGGAAAGGGAACAAACAGAAACTGCGCCTGTTCAACCCGGTGACCAGGGCCGTCGCTGACCTGCCCGCTATCCCTACCCTTATCAAGGTTAGATCTGCTGGATTTATCTACAACGGCGAGGCTGATGCCGATCCAACCGTGGTGCTCTGCGTGGTTGCTCCCGAGAAATTGATCATGTACTACAAGTCGGGCTACCCTGATTGGTTTATCGTCGATGACGATGAGCACGGCGAGCTGGAGCCGTACTCCGGGGGCGGTCTCTCCGTGCGCGGCAGGTTCTACGTTCCGACACCCACAGGGGACATGCGCAAGCTGGAGCTTCGGCCGCGGCCTCACCTGGTGTACGTGGCCAGGCAGGATGCTCGCCACAGGTGCGATAGCTACTTCGGCGTGAGGTCCATGCTGGAACAAGATGCCGACGACGGCGACGGCGGGATGCTGCTACTGCGTTACATCGCTGATGACGACATCGAGGTGTTCATGGTGGACTTCACGGATGACAAGGGGAGCCTTATCCTGGTGGAGGACCAAGAGCACTACAACAGGTGCTTTACCCCGTTGTTAACGCTCGGCATCGGAAGTACATCCGGTGACAATTTACCAGCTCTCATAAGGAAGATGGGCAAGTTGTGTCTCACATAGGCCCAGATCTATTATATATTTTCCTTTTGTTTGAAAACAGCCATTGGCATACAGTGGTGTTCCTTTAGTTTCTTATTGAATTTGTTTGCCATCAGTGGTTTTTATTCCTACATATTCATGTAAAACATTCAGCTTATCATGTCTGGAATATTCAGTTGAGTTTACTATTATATTTCTCAAACGGTGTGATCTAGCACGGAGATATATTACACTTAAATAGTACTACATTGTTTTAAGTATCTTTAGATCTGTCTGGAGCTGGTCGTTCTAAGTTTTGTGCATCTGTGGAATGTTAGATTTGTATACATTAGTATTTCGTAAAAATTCATTTGCTTTCAAAAATCCTTTGCAATTTCGGATTTTTTAATGGAATCCTCTTCAGAACTACTTCTAATTTTCCATATGATAAATCAAACATAATTTCTCTTATCTAGGATTTTCAGATAACAGGAAAATATGTCATGCTAATTTTCCTATTTTATCATTTTCGAATTCCACGAGTCAGAGTCCCAAAAGTATACATGCAATCCTTTGTACTCTATGTACTACTACAAAGCTAGCTAGCACAACTCTCCGGAAAGACACATAATTGAAGTCAACACTATTCCTATAGATTTTCCCCAAAATCTAAATTTGATACAATATTAATTATAGTGCATGTTTTGTAAACTACTTATGTATAAAGGTTTGTAGTATTTAGAATTTTTACCAAGACGGATTGTTTGATTTGAAATATTATAGTCCAAGCATGGGATTTTCGAGAACTCATTTGCACAAAGTTTTCTGTAATTCTTTATTTTTTCTGGAAGTGGGGACAAAAGATTTGCCACCATTCATTAAGTAAGTAGAAGTGTCTTGACAAGACAAAGGTCCGAGCCAAAAGAAAGTTCTAAGGGATTACTCTCCAATTATTAGAAAGCTCAAACACTTTGCGCCCGCGGCGATCCAAAGTTTTGCCTCGGATTTAATGATCTCAAGAAGGATGCTCGGGGGAGCGAACATTTTGTTGAAAACTCTAGCATTCTGCTCCTTCCAAATAGTAAAAATATATGTTTCCCCAAAATTTAAATTTGATATTAATTATAGTGCGCTTTTTTGTAAACTACTTCTGTATAAAGGTTTGTAGTCTTTAGAATTTTAACCAAGACAGATTGGTTCATTTGATATTTCATAACTCGTCTGCACTAAGTTTGTTGTAAAACTATACTAACTAGCTCCAACTTATCTATCTATATCTTTTATAAAGCAAAACCTCACTGTATGGTCATTTAAGTTGTCTATATTGACATACAGAGTGGCCACATCATCAACAAAATTGTAGCCATCTGATTTTCATATCCAATCGTACATTTCAATGTCTCTATCCTGACGATGCCCAGGTAATACATAGTAAGGTTGCCTCATCCCACAAACTACCTCGGCATTTTTGTTTATGCAAGTCTGCAACATCATGTCACTTCGCCTTCCACTACCGACCATTACTACATTTACTGGTGCCCTGGAGGAGGCAACAACTATCCTTAGGAAAAGAAAGCCATGCATCTTCTTCCAAACAAGTAATCGCCTTGGCTCCTTTCCTTCCCGGCCGGTTTGTCTTCTCCTCTCGCGTTTAATTCTGGCATTGATAATTTTTGCACCACCACTTCCTCTCCGGTTACTCCTCACATTTCCCAGTTTGGTTGCTCGATCATCATATTCCTCCTCTTTACCTCTGCTTCGGTGCTTCCTCTCCCCGTTCTCTGTCCACCTACTTCTATGATGTCTCCTGATAGATGGCATGGCCAACCATGAGTTTTGGCGTGGAGGTGGCGTTCTATCTCTAAGAATTTTGTTTTCTGTTTTCTCACTAATTTGATCTTCGCCAACATCCTCTTAGAATTCGAAATTTGTTTTAAGTTTTCTCAGTGATCTAATCAACAGGGCTCGGCTAAATCTTTGCCAATTAATCGAGGCTCTTCTATTGTCGGAAAGTAAGGATGCAGTTCATCTCCAGAAGACCTCACATTCTGGCCTTGGCAAGTGTGAAGCCTGTGAAACAAATATGATACTCTTTTTTTTTCGCGGGGAAACAAATATGATACTCTGTATGTACCTTTTCATGTAGTTGTGTAGATATACTTGGACAGAGGCTCATTTTTTCCACAGTTGTCCATATCCGAAGAACTACTGGTATCCAAATATCCAAGTCACGGCAATCCCATCACAACTTCACAAGTTGATCAGCTCAGGTATCCAAGTATTGTACTACTGATTATATATAGAGGTCCGCTTTACAATTTTCTTTGAAGATATTTTGGTTAGTTTTAGTATTAGGATTTTGCGAGTAAATTATCTTTTACAAACTAGTATATGAATTATGATATTAGCAGATGCATCATGATATTATGTAATGACCAGATAGTTAAGGAACTTGCTCCTACCAAATAAGAAAAAATGCATCAAATATCTATTTTTGTCTTAATACCAAATGAAAATTATTTGTAAGATAGCGCATTGCAACACCGACAACCATTTTGCGTTGATTAAATTTAGCATAACCACTATGTGACTAATTGAATTTGCGTATCACTACAACTACATTTCATGCATCTTATACCCTTCCATTCACCATATACAATTCTTAATGAGGCCCCACAGCAACGCATGTGCATCCTTCTATTTATACATATTTCTATGTCTTTTCCATTGTCATTCTATAGGAGTCAAGATGACGCTGGAGAGCGATATTTGTTTTAATCTATTCTTGTGATTTTTGGGATGATACGATTCAAAAGGCCACCACAGTGATCAATCACTCCAGTTCTATGAAGCATGAAATCCTATAAAGTTTAATATCAAACTTTGGAAAGTTCGTGTACCAATTCCTAGTTTTTTTTGAAACAAAAGGTTAAAGTTTTGTAAATGTAATAATTAAGAAGATGACTGCCCAATTAGGAGAAAACCGGGTGCCATTACAACGAAACCATATGCTCCCTAAGGAGGCACACCAACCAATTCTCCCGACCTTCTATAACTGCAAACTCTTGACACATTGATATGCACTGGAAAACACGGATCTCGGAACCGAAAGAAGAGAACCATCCATCAACCAGTTACGGACGGCTTCTATGGTGTACCACTCTCCTATCTATTGCTCTTGAGATAATCCTTCACCTTCTTGATTTGCCCATCGTAGACTTCTACGAATGGAGGCTAGCAATATCCTTGCTAGATCCAAGGCAAGCCACCTCCAAGCTGACAAGCAAGTTGCAAAGCTCTTTTGAAAACAATGTCTTAGATTTAGGTGCCAAAGCAGCCGTCTCATTAACCTTGTCAACACGGTCAACAAAATCAAATGGCTAGCCAAAATCCAAGGGGTATGTCATGGGATGTCACCCAAAGGCCCCAAGCAAGACCACCTGTAGCTATTGATAGAGGAGGAGAGGGTGAGGGATCCCACAAAACTCTTGAAGCTCACGTATGATCTACAACATTGGAACCATGATTACATCGATGTCCTCGCACTCAGACACAACCGGTATAGCGGGCTGCTCCAACAAGCAAGGCCTGGTACAAGGAGAGTAACAACCAAAGATGTAGTCTTCCCCAACCACACACGAATCCTCCCAGTGGCGGAGCCAGGACAATAATTTTGTGTAGTCAGTTCAAAGTTGTGTAGTTAAATATATGTATTTATATGTTTTTTCCTAATTATCTTGCATTATCCATGCCTAAGGAAGACCACATATTTAGATAATCACATCATCATTCCTTGAGTAGAAACCTAGATTATAGTCAAAGTCCTTGTGGAGTGAGAGGGGTAATTGGTACAACCATATCTAAATAATTTTAGTGATACTTAGGGAAGCCCATACCATGCATGATCATCACCATTGGGTAATGATCATATACTCTAAGAATTGGGAGTAGAAGCCATTGAGAACAAATTGCTCATGATAGTGCCATGACCATACTTTGGAGAAATAGAAGGATAAGCCATAAGTTAAATCCTATATGATAAGTAAATATCATTCACCACATGAAATGTTAGGAAAAATCATGAGTAAGCAAACCTAGGTTATATCTCAATCCTAACTTGTGAATCACTTGGTGATCATAAGTAGAATCCTATATACATTTCACTTAGTCCTCAATTAAAGAAAACAAGAAAACCTTTAGAGTTAAACTCTATACTTTATATGGTGAGAAACCATTCATCCATATAACCAAAGTTAACTATAAAAAGAATCTATGCCCATATCACAACCTAACTTGTGAATTAATTGATGATCACAAGTAAAACCCTAAACTATATTTCAACTCTAGTTTGTGTATCACTTAAGTAATCATAACTAAAAACCCTAAACCATATTTGAGATCCAACTCATGTGTCATTAGATAAATAACATTTGAACCCCTAATGGTTCATTAATTAAATCTTATGTTTCAATTATAAAACATAAGAGCCACCTAATGCTAAGTCCTATAATTAAACCATATGTGTAGTGATCAACCAATTATCTTTGTAACCAGATAAACCATGATGGAAACAATACCTACTTAGATACTTTCAAATATAATGATAGCATTAACCTTAATAAGGGAGGTTATGACAGAAACTATAAAACCCTAATACATTTGAGCTCACATAAAATCATGTGCAAGTGACAAATTCCCCAAATGGAAGTCAAATCCTAATCATACCTTCTAAAACACTTGGAGTATAATTATTAACTCTAACCATTCCAAAAGGGAGTGGTATTCCAAATGAAAAAGGAACTTAAAATGAGTACTTGAATTCTTGCCTAAATGAAAATTGCAATAAAGCTCATATATATGATTGTTCAACAAACAATGGAGTAATACATTTATCCCTTTTAATTAGTCCTAATGAAATTCAAATTATCAAACACCTGCAAAACAGAAAAGAATTTAAATCTGAATTCAAAATTGAATTATGAAACAGAAAATGAAAACAGAAAAAGAGAAAAAGAAGAAGGGCCTCACCTGAACCTTACCTAGCCGAGCAACCCACTAGTAGCCCAGCAACATCGGCCCAACACCAGCCCAGTACCTCTTCGTTGAAATATCAACGAGAGGGGGCCGTCCTCATCTTCTTCCTCCGCATGGTCGACAGCACGAAGCCGTGCTCGGCTTCGTCTCGTCGCTGGCGGCTCCTCCTCGACCGAAGGCGTGACGAGGTGCGTCCTGGCGCCGTATAAATCCCCTCGACGAACCCTAGCCCCAATTCTTTTCCCTCTGCTCGATTTTTCCCTTTCCTACCGAAACCCTAGCCGCTCAGACGTCGACCATTGCCGCCGTTCGGAGCATCCCCGAGCTTCTCCGTTACCACCGCTAAGACCGCCGTCCTCGACATGCTCTTCCTGCAAGAGGAATCGACCCCGATTGGACCGTAGCGCCGCCGTCGAGCTCGTCTTCTCCGACGACGGGAGCAGGCGATTCCGGCGAAACAGGCCCCGGCAAGCCACGCCGTCAAGCACGTCGTGCTCACGGTGAGCTACTGAGTCCCCAGAGCCTCCTAGCCCTCTCCCTAGCATCCTGCAATGCCCTAGCACCGTACACCCGCAAGTTTTTCCGCTCGGCCTCGTCGCCGGCGAAGCTCCGGTGATGATTAGCCGGCGGCGCCACCACTATTGGGTTCGCCTAAATGTCCTCTCGCGATTGCGCACACGCACGAGTCCGCGGGAGGCCTCCAACGCCGGCGCCGTCGACGACTGGCCGCCGGTAAGGCACAAGGTTGCCACCTCGGCGCCATGTGGCCTCCAGCGTGGACACGGCCCCACCAGCCAGTGGCTATTTGGGTAGAATCCCGGGTAGCTTTAGTCAATCCTGTTTTAAATTTAATTCCAGTAAATTACTGCAACTTCAAATAAATTTAGAAAATCCAATTTAAGTCAGAAAAATATAAATGAGATATTAAAATTCTTAGAAAAGAAAACTCTATCCAATAAAAATATAAAATGAAATTTTTATTTTTAATAAAAATTCAATTGTTTAATACATGTTATTTAAGCCTTTAACTTTAAATTCTAAATACAATTAAAAATTCAGAAATTAAGAAACCATTTATAAATTAAATAAAACCAGTAAGCAAATAAAGAAAACATGAAAACTAATTTTCTTTATTTGCTATCCTATTAAATCATAATTAGGGAAATTTAAACCCTGATTAATAATTACCCTACTTATTAATTGTTCAAAAATAATAAAATGTCCAATGCAATATGAAATTTATTTCAAAGTTATTAATAACTTCAACCCTAACATGAAATTATTAATCATAGAATTAAATGATAAATAGCAAACCCTAAATTCCACATGGAATGATATTCCAACCCCCTCATTTCATGTGTAATCCTAAAACCCTAATTCCATTAGGAACCCTAGTTCCATTATTACATGAGAACCCTAATTTGCTTCTAACCTAAACCCAAGGTTAGCACAGGTGATCATGGTACTTTATTCCAAATCATAGAACCATAGTAACAACTAAATACTTGTCTAGGCCACATAAAATGTACCTATCACTAATAAGATGGATATCCCATGTGTTCATCTTATCAAACCTAGCTGATCAAATATGACCAACCCTAATTCCTGTTTAGCATCACACCAATATGATGAACCTCATGAACGACTATACCAAATCTTGAGCATTACCTAACCATATTCCACTACACCCTACCAGGGTTAGATACTCATCCACCATCCTATTTAGGAACCAATTATTCTTTACTTATTAGAACCAACAATAAAACCTAGACCACCTCAACCCAAATTGATATACTTCTTATTACTTAAGAAGTATGTTCTTCAAAAGTTATTCTTTTGAAGTAAATAATGAATCATCATCAACCCTGCTTATAAGAACCTATAAACCCTAGCTAGCTATCACCAACAAGATGAACCAATCTTGATAGCAACTTTGTATGAGTAATTACTTAGGATGCCTAGGTTCCACTCAACCTTACAAGCCCTAAGTGTTGATGAATCCAACATTGTTGGGATCCATCTAATTCTTATTCCAGAAACTACTTGGAACCATAGTCAACCATAGAACTCCACAACCATAATTATCATACTCTTTATTTATTAAAGAACCTATTCTTCAGAAGTTATTCTTTTTGAAGTATATAACAAGTAATCATCAACCATGCACTATAAGACTTAAAATTGACAACTGCTCTTTACTTACTATACTACTACTATTCCTGGGTGTGTATGATTATTACTATGCATTCTACCACTTGTTTATGATTCTAAAACAACACAAACCTGAATAAGAACCTTGTTTGTGAATCACTCTAAAGTGTAACACACCCTACATTAATCATTACCACTCACTAATCCGAAATCCTCGGGGTTAGGTCACGCTTAGAACGATTGCATCTCATACTTATGCATTATTGCATCCTTGGCAATCTTCTAAACATCGTCCTTACCGGACGATGATGCTATTTCAGAATTTGGAGTTATTGCGTATCAAAGACTTTGCCTGCATAATCTTGCAGACAAGAAAGGCAAGTTCATCGCTTGCTCATGTCATTTGAGTATCTTTATCAAATTACTTGCAAAGTACTATGATTATCACTATTGCATAAAAACCAAAACCACTACTTTCATAACTATGAATATGACTATGTGGTGGGCAATGGAACCATGGATTGTGTTGATATGGTGGAGGTTCCATTGCAAGGGTTTATATCCATCTAGGATTAAACAACAAATGTCGTCCAGTGATTCTTGTGCCGTAATACCCGTGTTAACCATAAGATCCGGAGTGGGACGGAGTAGTCAAAAGTGTTTCCACCTCTCGTTCATCAATGGATGCGCTTACCGTAGCAGTTGTATCTGGCGGAACAACCGGAGGGTGGGGATCCCATTCTAATTCCCCACGGTAAAGCATTGCTTGCCGTAGCAGTTGTGTCTTGCGGAACAACCGGAGGGTGGGGATCCCATTCTAATTCCCCACGGTAATGCGGTCTATGATGGGTTGCAGCTACCGGCGTAGGAGTGTATGGTAGAGCCCAGCACTGTCGTGGTCGGGGTCCACCCTGAAATTACGGGAATAATGGGACCGGCGTGGACCCAGGGTCGGGGCATGCAACAAAGGGTGGGTGTTCGAGGTAGCGGAGGAACATGATTGGCTAGACCTTATACCGGGCCTCACACCAAAGGAAGTGTGGACGGGAAACTCGAGCCCGGTTGGCACCAAGGTTAAGATCTCTTATGTGTAGCAACACACCTCTGCAGAGTGTAAAGAACCGTGACTGTCACTCCTGTTCGGGATATGGAGCTGACGGCCGGAAAGGAGCTCCATGAAGTTCTAGTAAACCGGTGAAGGCAGACGGACATAGTTCTTCGAATAAAAGCAACCTTTTGAAGAAATGGTTATGAAAACCTGCATTGGTATTAGACTTTCTGGTCTAATGCGTAGCTAGTGCATTAAACACCTCTTTCCTATAATGAACTTGTTGAGTACGCTCGTACTCATCCCACTCTTAAATCCCCTGCTTAGATATGGAGGCATCGAAGGAGGAGCTACGGTGCAACTCGAAGATCGAGGAGTCAACAACTACTTCAAGGGACAGGAACCTGCCAGAAGAGACAAACACCACATCCAACAAGGATAAAACCTAGCTTAGCAATAGAAAGGAACTTGTTTCCTAAACCTAGCTCCTATTTAGCTAGAATCTATTCATAGCCTCTATAGCTAGTTAAATACTCTACAAATAGAGTTCGTGATAGGATTAGACTACGAGTCGTTCTTCTGGAGTTATCTGCAGTTTTACCTCATTGTAAAGTAGGAGGCTGTGATGATCTTATGTAACAGAGTCATTGTTGTAATTCTTTAGACATACCTTGGACCCGCATATGTTTCTGTTGTACCACTCTGAGCGATATAATGCTAGTGAAACGGTGTTTCATTGGTGTTATATCAGACTTGCATACTACACCATGCAGTGGTATGCTGGGTCACCACATAAATCTAGAACAAGCAATGCTAAGTTAGCACCCCTCATGATTAGTGCTATTGCTAACAAATAAAACTTGACTACTCTAGATAGGAACTTGGTGAAGTGAAGTTGTTTTTGAATGAATTTTGAAAGGTGATATGACTAGGAGAAGATGGTGATTTTTGATTTAAAACTGATATTGGTTTGGATGCGATACCTTTCCAATTTACAAGTACCCCCACAATACCTAATTATGGGTAGGGCTTAACTGGAAGTTTGTGTGTCTTAGTATGGGTTCCCTCTGAACAAGCATCATAGGGGTTATGCCGAGGCTGCCTCCGTTGTTGAGAAATGATGTGAACTGAGGTGAATTGTCCGGCCAAGCCTGTGCAGTTCCCGCGTTGCGTCTTCACCGGGAGGCCAAGCTCATGGGAGAGGTGCCTATACTAGGATATATAAGTGAAAGGTTAAGGTTGATGATCCGCGTACTGAGTACGATGATTCGGGGTTATTCCCGACGGATGAAATCAAATGTTGTGGCACAAGTGTGCAACCTCTGCAGAGTGTAAACCTATTCGAATAGCCGTGTCCCGACGGTTTACCCGGTGTCAGAATTTCTTGAAAAGGTTGAATGGTGGATGGTGACTTGACTTGAATCACAACTGAGTTGTGGGAATGACACTCCAAATTGTTTTGAATGTTTGGAACTAAAACTGGCTTTATGAAATGGAGAGCTTAGCCCCCTTAGTTAGTTAGCTACTTACCTTGTTTGTGAACTTTATGCAAATGAAACTAGAGCTTAGAACCCCTTATTATAGTTGATACTACTTACCTTAGTATTAGTTTGCGAGTACTTTAAAGTACTCAAGGCTGTGTCCCTGGCTATTCAAATGGCCAGACTATGAAGAAGAGTACCGGAACCCGGAAGAAGGACAGCAGAACGTCTACGACAACTAGGATCACTCCTGACGTCAACAGTTGCCTGTGGAATAGATGTACTACTACTACGCTACTTCGCTTCCGCTATGTGTGTTGTAATTGATCGATAGATCAACTATTATTGTAATGAGACTGGATCATGTGATCCTTTGTTGTAAGACTATTATGTGTTGTAATGAATGATGTGTTGTGATATCAATCTATTATGTCTCGCAAAAACAATATTCCTGGGATTGCGAGGAATGGCATAATAGGCATCTGGACTTAAAAATCCGGGTGTTGACACCGCAGCATCCGCCGCTCCATCAACCACCCCAGCGACCACTCCCAGCCCTGTGACCCCCGTGGAAGTTGCTTCGAGGGTGTCGTCGACGACAGGGGTGAAGCGGCGTCGCGCGGGAACGCATCTGCTTCCGCAAGCCGGTGGTGCGGCAGTCACCGGTGACGGGTCAGCGGTGAAGCCGAAGGCAGTCCGTGCGAGACCGAAGAGTTCGGCTCCGAAGCGGAGCAAAGTGAAGGCGGCTACTTCCCGTGGCGCCCCGCCTCCGTGCCCATCTCCGGCAATGCCGCCGCCGCCTCCGGAAGCCACCACGAACGCCGCCCAGGACGTGCTCGACGACGGGTCAGCAAGGTACATGATCTGTTCCTCCGTTTATTATTGGTTGCGAGTAGATACTGAGGCCTCGTCAAATTAGGAACGATTTCGCGTCGTACATGGAGATGTTGGGGGAGGTGAACATTAACCCACTACCTCCGTTCGGCGATTGCAACGACGAGGTGGAAGAAGGGGAAGAAGGGGAGGAAGGGGAAGAAGGGGACGAGGAAGGGGACGACGGTGTGGTGGAGGTCACCGCCGATGGAAATCGGAAGAAGCGGCGGGCCAACAACTACACTGAGATTGAAGACGCCACCTTGTGCGGAGCTTGGGCCTCCGTGGGGATGGATGCCGTCTCCGGCATGGATCAAACCGGAAAACGGTACTGGCAGCGCATCGAGGACTATGCATTTGATTGTGTCAGATGATTGTGTTATTTGATGTTTGCACTATGAACTATGCATGATTTGTTTGCGTTTTATCGTCAGGTTTGATCAATCATATGCAAATCAATTTGATAAACCTTGTTTTTATGGGTTCGGATGCCGATGGCGCAGAACAGAGTCCGTAAACGAAAACTGAAAAATATTATGTTTTTCAGTTTTCGTTTACGGACTCTGTTCTGCGCCTGCCATTTTCCGGCCCGTAAACACGAGTTCGGTGCACTGAACTCGTGTTTTTCGGTTCGCCCTTTTACGGGCTCTGTTAGAGATGCTCTTATGATATGCGGCGGCAGTGATTCGATGGTGTTGGACGATGCGCTGCTTCTGGCTCCGGTCTCTGTATTTGTTTGGTGACGATGAGGATAATGGGCTTGATTGTGGTATGGAAGTATGGTGTGAGGTTATTCTTGCGAAAGTCTAGGATCATAATGTATTTTCCTTTATTTTTGGATTCATTTGTAATCGGTTTCGCCAATGAATTCCACCGGTTATTATCTCAAAATGATATGAAATGGTACACGTATATTTTTTTCGAAAAAAAAACAATAAGGGGTATGTGATGTAAAAGATTAGGGGTTCAATGAATTGAAACGGACATAGCCTAAGGTGATTTCTGAAACGTTAGAAAAAGCCCGAGACGTCTATAGGTAGGTGAAGAATCTGTATTTCAGGTGTTGTCACGCTGGTGGGTTGTATTGCTATTGCTAGGTCTAGAAATTGTAGTGGCACTTTTATTTCTTAGTTTTCTTTACTCCTTTTTGGCTGTGTGCATCCGTACAACACTAGGATGGGCCGTTGTTGCAGAGGCTGGGTGTAATTAATATCTTTTGAAATTAATATATTCCCTTTATAAAAAAGTTAGGTGGAATTGATGGTTTGCAGGTTCAAGGATCCCTCCTTCTACACATGCAGTTCGGTGTTAACTTAGGTCCCAACTTCACTATAGTGTTTGATAGTCCAGGACATTGGGAGAAGAGTGTAGAACGATAGAGAGGGAGAGAGATTGGTGGAATATGTTGGATGTATTATTGAGCCTCATGAGCAAGTATATATATAGGTGTAGATGGATCATCTTGGAGTGCAAGACAAGACACGAGCTCTATCTCTATCCTAGATTAACTAAACCGTACGTATACTCTAACACTCCCCCGTAGTGGTAGCGGGAGCGTCGTGAACAACATAAACGACATGGACGGTCAGACTGGAGATAAACCGAAGTGGACCCCAGAAGGCTGACACTCCCCCGCAGTCGTAGCGGGAGCATCGTGGACGGTGTCGCGTCGCGGATGCTTGGACTGTAGAAGAAGCCGATGTGCTCATGCGAGGTGATAGCCCTTTGTGCCGATGTCGAGGTAGCCGAGAGCGTGGGTGCTGCAACCTTGGTCGGGGTATCCACGTGAGGGGATGCCGTGGTCGATTTCGTGGTCGGGTGCCGGTGTCGAGGTAGCCGCACATGAAGCCGCAAGCGCATAGTGCGCGAGGAGAGTTACGGAGACGCGTCGAGGTAGTCGTCGAAGAGGGTGTCGATGCCAAAGTTGATGCAGTCGGAGCCGTCGAGGACGAGGTGCTGCCCTAGTTTTGCCACAACCAGGCGCACATCGGGGACGAAGGCATACTTCAGTTTTGCTTGAACAGAGTACGCGAAGACGAAGTCGGCGATGCGGTCGAGGCAGTCATAGAAGAGTCGATACCGGGGAAGACGTTGTCGAAGCCGCTGAGGACGAGGCGTCGATCCGAGCTTGCCATTATGACGAAGGTACGTACCGGTGTTTCCAATACCGAGCGTGCGAGGGCAGGGACCATCATGGACCATGCGCCAGTGTCATGGGGACCAGCAGAGGAGGTCTCCAGAGCGGTGGCGAGACGCAGAGCAGCGAAGAGGGATAGGTGTCGATGTAGTCCGCGATTGTTGGAGTAGACGAAGTAGTCGGGGACGAGACGATGACGCTGGTGACAAGGTCGTGGTGGACGGAGACGTAAAAGGCGGCGAAACCAGCGGCGGCCAGGAGTGGCCATGCTGGATGCCTAGACTGTAGAGGTGGTCGGTGAGGCCTGCGACGAACAGAAGTGGTCATGCAGGTTAACTGTGGAGGTGCGGTGGTGGTATTCGAAGTAGTCGAGGAAGAACCCGGCGACTTTACGTAGACCTTGCGCTAACGGTGGCGACCAGCGCCGATGTGGTGGCGCGGTAGTAGCCTGGAAAGTCGGTGCGCGGGGGACGGCGAAGTAGACTGAAGTGACGTCATGGCCCGAGGGACCGGCGTAGCTGAATGGCGCGAGTCGGTGCATCGGCAGGAGGCCACCAGCGACGTACACGCCTTGGAAGGCGCGTCGGAGGCCGGTAGCGTGGACCAAAGGCGGCGGCGCTGCGACCCGAAGGGGCGACACAACGGCAGCCCGTAGCTCGATCAGTGGTATGCGCGTGCTCGGGGACGTGCTTGGCAGAGACGTGCGCGCGATCGGTTGATCAGACCGACAGCGGCGCTGTACGCGCCATGGCATGGACGATGCGGAGATTGGAGTCGATGGCGGCGTTTTTGATGTAGTCCCAGGTGATGGCGACGCAGACGGACATAGCGGGTCGGCGGCGGCAGCCCACCGAGTTAGGTGCAACAACTGCCAAGGTTCGCGACACGGTACCGAGGTAGGCGCAACAGCCGCCAAGGGTCGCGACACCCTACCGTAGACACCGCGGCAGCCTGCTGAGGCAGGCATGACAATAGAGGGAGGCAGTGGTGCGCGGGTGTGGATTGTCGATGCCGATGTCGGAGTAGAGGCATGCGGCGATGACAACGGTGGGCGACTCAATCCGATCTATGAACGGTAAATCAAAAAAGAAAAAAACACCGGTCGAGCGACCGACGAACAAAAAAGAAAACCGATCTAAATATCGGAAAAAAGATGCGAGGGCAGCCGATTAACCGATCGGCGGATGAACACTCATACGGGTTGCGCGGCCCCTGGAGTAGGTCATTGAGATCGACCTCCCCGGGGGCGCGTAGAAACTTGTGCGGTGGTTAGGTCAAGAATCGTGGCGCTCTGATACCATATAGAACGATAGAGAGGGAGAGAGATTAGCGGAATATGTTGGATGTATTATTGAGCCTCGTGGGCAAGTATATATATGCGTACAGGGATCATCTTGAAGTGCAAGACAAGACACGAGATCTATCTCTATTCTAGATTACCTAAACCGTACGTATACTCTAACAAAGAGACCTCATTTGCAGCTATACGCCTCTGGCTTTTTTTAGTTTTTTCCGAAATGGGGGAAATATCACCCCAGCTTCTGCATCCAAGGGATGCACATGGCTTTTCTATTAGATTATTCATAACACCTTACAAGAAGCAATACAAAAGAACAAACTCGAAGCCACCTCGCTAAACCTACAGTGGGATGAAGGGGGTGACAATACACCAACTCACATCATCCAAAAAACCAAATTCCTTCCCAGACCGTCCAATAGCAGATGAGAAGCACATCCAGTCAAGCAAACTCTCAGCGCACGCCAAAGCACACACCACAGAAGCTGCTACCGCCGTCTTCCTCGACTCCATCTTTAAGAGGGACGTTGCATTGACCTTGTTAGGTCTGCCATCGACGCCGCCACGGCGCTAGACGACACCGCCATCCTGCGCGTGTCCATCACACTACGTCCGTCTCCGAGACCCCACTGCACCATGCCGCGGAGACTCGACGACGCCGACACAGGAAAGAGCACCGCTCCACCTCATCACCACCACCATCTGTTGTCTGCTCCAAAAACTATGCCCCAACAGGTAGAACGGCGTTGCACGCCGCCATCGTCCAATCCGGGAGACCCGGGTCTAGGGTTTCCCCTGGACCAGCCCAGGCGAAGAACGCAGACTGCAGAGACAATGCCTTCAACAAGGTAACAACGAACATGCGCTGCCATCATCCGCCATTACCGAAGTCAGGGCCGGCTTTCACCGGCAGCTACGCCTCACCATCGGGAGCTAGACGACGGATCACGAGATCCGCCAAAGCTAGCCACACAACTAGCCGATCCCTCCGGCGAAAGAGAAGACCACCACCGCCATGCCTAGAGTAGAAACTCCAGGCACCCTCGTGAAGCGGAAGGGACACAAACGAGGACCGCACGCCGCTGCCCGCAGGAGCCCGCTCATCCCCTCTGCCCGAACCCCATGGGGACTGGATCAAATTGAATGGAGCAGCCGCTGCATCTTGCGGCCACCGAATCCGTTGTGGCCGCCGTCCCCTCGCTGCACCGACGCCATGAGAAGAGACGGCGAGCGCCGTCATCGCCGTCAACTTGGCGCCAGGAGGGATGTCCGCCGCCGCCACCACACTGCCCAAGCTTTGCCTGGCGATGCTCCCGGCAGCGGCGGGGGAGAGGAGATCGCAGGAGGGGGCTGGAGGGGGCGGAGGCTAGTGGGCGCCCTGGCGGCGGCGCGGCGCCGCCGCGCGTGGGCGGGTTAGGGTTGGGTTGAGAGAGACCTACTGAGAGTCTGGCTTTTTTTAGTGCAACAAGATAGTTACATATTAGGAGAAGTAGGAATATCAAAGCAGATTATGAGACTCGACTAGCTCTCAGAATTCAGAATCCTCCTCTAGCAATTTGATGTTTAAGGTCATAAGCCGGCCAATGTCCTGGCAAGGGCATCCTTCTAGCTTCTACATCTAGCGTGGATCCCCTCCCCCGTCACAGCTATTTTTTTCTGTAAATGCAGATGAGTTGAATAAAAAAAATCTTTTATGTTAAAACTCCGTAAAGGAAAGGAGCTTCATAGATCGCACGGAAGGCATCCAACGTTCAGAAGTCACAACAAAGGATAATCACATGAAGCCGTGTATTCGCGTTTTTTTTTTTGCGACGACGCGTTTCCTGGTTTTTGCAGTACCACCTTTCTGTTCTTGTTTCTTTCTTGTTTGGCTCGGAGGAACACCTTTCCATTTCTACTTAGCCGCCGAGCGTATAAATCATCTGCACGCACGCCGGTAGCCCCAACCCTAGCCGCAAAATGGAACCGGTTCCCCCCCAGCTCCCTCTGGCCGCCGCCGCCGCAGCCACCGAAGCTCCTGAAACGGCGATTGATCGGACTCGGACGTTCTTCGTTTTCATCACTGGTGCTGACGCCGGCGACCAAGAAAGGTCAGTTTGTATATTAGATATACGGAGTAGCCTTAGATCTTTTAGATATTGCTCTACGATTTTCGGGTGGCCTCGCTGATCTAATCCAGCCGGCCAATTCTATTTCGTTTTCGCGTGTAAATACTATATCTTCCAGAGTGAGAGTTCCAACCTAAGCATGATTTCGAATGGATCTTTTCGCAGAGTGTGCTTCCGTACGGAGGAGCGGGACTGGATGAACCTCCCCGAGCTCGTCGTATCCAAGGTGGCCGAGATCGCGCTACGCACGGACGTCACGGACTACATCCGGATTAGAGCCATCTGCAAGACATGGAGAGTTATCGCCAAAGCGGACCCTAAGTTCATGGGGATGGACCCGCGCTACTTCCCACGGAACTGGGAAATAATCGACAAGGGCGCGCGCCGCGAGGGGAAAACCAGGTTCATGCACACTCTCACCGACGCCTCCATCTGGCTCGACATCCCTCCAGAGTACGGAAAAGTCATTGCCAGCGCCGAGGGCTGCCTGATCCTCGCCTCGGGACGGGGGTGCGAACACAAACTACGCCTCTTCAACCCGGTGACCAGGACCGTCGCTGACCTGCCCAATGTTCCACGGGATAGCAAGATTACATCTGCTGGATTCATCTACGACGCCGAGGCTGATGTTGATCCAACCGTGGTGCTCTGCACCGAGGATCCCATCCAATGGATCCTGTACTACAAGCCCGGCGACACAGAGTGGCGCATCGTCGACTACGAGGAGGACGAGCACGGCGAGCTGCTGCCGTATCCCACGGGCGGTCTCTCCGTGCGCGGCAGGTTCTACGTTCCGACACCCACAGGGAACGTGCGCATGTTGGAGCCTCGGCCGCAGCCTCACCTCGTGTACGTGGCTACGCAGGAGGCTCGCCACAGGTGCGGCTCCAACTTTGACGCGAGCTCCTTGCTGAAGGACGACGGCGACGGCCGCATGCTGTTGCTACGTTACATCTACATCGATGACAATGACAGGGTCGAGATGTTCATGGTGGACTTCACGGGTGACAAGGGGAGCCTTACCCTGGTGGAGGACCATGAATACATCTACAGCTGCTTTCGCCCGTTGCTAGCGCTCGGCAGTATGCATGTCTAGTTCACTGCTCTCACTTAGAAGATACATGGGGATGCTGTGTATCAGATGCGCCGATCGAGATCTATTATCTATTTCCCTTTAGTTTTTAAACATTCAGTGGTGTTCCTCTAATTTGCTATTCAACAATTTTCCATCAGTTATTTCTACATATTCATGTCAGACATTCATCATATAGTTATATGTCTGGAGTCTACTATTGTATTTCTCAAACGGCGTGATTTAAGTCTCTTTAATATTCTGAAGCTGATAATTCTAAGTTCTTTTGCATGTGTCGATTGTTAGAATCGGTGGATATGCAGTGCATATACTTTATTTCGTATGAATTATTTTGCCAAAAAAATCCTCTTTGCAATTTCACATGGAAGATTACAACAAATCCGTTTCTGGAACATCAATGCGTACTCCTCCTAATTTTCCTATTTTTTTCCTTTTTCAAATTATACGAATCAGAGACACAAAAGGTGCTCCTTTTTTAAAAGATAAATACGATACTCCCTCCGGTTCTAAATATAAGCCATATAGCTTTTTTTGAGAAAAATTACAGAATATAGGGTGTATTACAATGCACCGCGTGCATGGACAATATTTTTAGAGATTTGATTGTGTTTACTTACCTTACATAAACTCCTCTATTTTATCATGTCAAATGTATAGTGGTAATCCCGCCTAAACCTGGTGTAATTTTCCCTAAACATGTGTTCCTTAATTTCCATGTCTAAAACTATATAACTTATATCTAGTAACGGAGGGAGTATATTTTATAGAAGCAAATAGTATATGGTAGAGACACGTGAGGTGTTTCCACCGATTAGAAAATAAAATCTAAAAGACATAAGAAAATCTTAGAGGTCTTCAAACCTTTTCTTCTTCCATAATACAATCTTGTATTTTTCCAAAGGTAACTGAAAAAAACTATGTAGTTATGTACTACTACAAAGCTAGCAAGGCTCTTTGGAAAGACACATAGATGTGTTCCCAGTAGTTACATTTTATAAATTAGCTAAAGGTTTGTATTCTTTACATTTTTTTTACCGAGAAGTTGATATAAAGAATTAAATTCTATGGAATTTTCATAACTTTATCGTTTGCACTAAGTTTGTTGTAAATGGTTTGACTCCAACTTGTTAAAAATATTTCTATACCTTTGACATAATCAATCAAACAACTTGTCCTTCTATAGGAATCCAGATGACGCTGTACGATGCTTTTATCTATTCTTGTGATTTAGGCTGATACGATTCAAAGAGGCCACCACATTAATCAATCTATGTACTCACTCCAGTTCTATAAAGCACGACATCCTGTAAAACTTTAGTATCAAACACTGAAAATTTCAAGTACTAAGATCTGGAAATATAATAAGTGGTAGACAAAGGAAAAACAACTTGGAGGGCCAGAGCATCAACACATAGCCTAAACAGCTTGGAGAACCCAATGTTGTTACTAGAAACTGTTAAGTCTGGTGCATCGATAGCTAATAGATTTAATTGGGACATTCCAAGATGTCAACCACTCATCTCAGGTGTATACATACTTTTAAGAGAGTGGAGAATGACTAGTTCCCAGCTCTAACAGAGAAGAACCCAATGTTACTACTAGAGACGGAAAAAATGCTACACTTACGGACTGACTTCTATATGGAAATGGCCTACGGGACTATGTGGCAACAGCCAGTTGGTTCAGTTTTTGTTCCCTTCATGATTTTGGAATGCACTGGGTGACTCCACAGTAGTCCGTAAACCACACCCCGTAAAAATGACCCTGTAGATGTAACGTTGCTGCTAGAAACAGTTAGGGTACATCAATATTGTGACTAATAGCTTCAATTGGGGCGTTCCAAGATGTCAACCCAATGTATGGGGATGTTGTGACTAATATGCGCCGACATCTATTATCTGTTCTCCTTTAATTTTAAAACAAAAATTGGCATATAGTGGTGTTCCTTTAATTTGCTATTTAACATTTAGTCCTCAGTTATTCCTATGTATTAGTGTAAAACATTCAGCTTATGATTATGTCTGGAATATTTAGTCGAGTGGACTGCTATATTTCTCCAACAGTGTGATCTAGAAGGGATATTAAACTTCAATACATTGTTTCCATACGCATTAAAAATCAGAAGCTGATCATTCTAAGTTATTTGCATGTGAGGATTGTTATATTTTGTACGGTATACAATTCATACACCTTATTTTGTAAAAATCCTCTTGCAACAATCCTTTGCAATTTCATATGTAAGACTACACCGAATCCTTTTTTTGGAATGGCTGTTGTGTATTTAGCATAAGGTAAGTCAAACATATTTTTTTCTTATCTACGATTAAGATGACATGAAAGTATTGTCTTGATAATTTTCTTATTCTTTCATTTTCAAATTCCATGAAGCGAAGTCCCAAAAGTATGTAGGCACTCCTTTACCCTCTATGTACTACTACAAAGATAGCAGAACTCTTCAGAAAGATACATAATTAAAGTCCAACACTTTGCCTGGAGATGTTTCTCAATATTTTCATTTCATACTTATTAAACATATAACAACTCTGTAGCTGGAAATCCCCCTCCCGGGCCGCCACGCACGGGCGGCTCCGGAGGCGCCCCCCACGCCAACCCTAGAACCTCCGCCGGATCTCCTCCCCCGGCTGCTGCCGTCGCCAGGGCCGGCGGTGGCGGCACGCCTGGCCGTCGAAGACGGCGGGTGAGGGCGGGCGCGGCCCAGCGGGCCCCCGACGTGCGGAGGCGGGACGCCATGGGCGGCGCGGTGGGCGAGCGCGGTCGGCGGCGCGAGGCTTCGCGGGCTACGGCGGGGAGGCGCGGAGGAGCGGAGCATCTCGGCGGTGGACGCAGCGGCGGCGGGCGCGCGGTGGAGGAGGCTCGGCGCTGGACGGGGGCGGTGACGGCGGGTCAGGAGCTTGGTGGCGGCGGCGGCGTGGAGTGCGTCCAGGGGAGTCCTGGCGCAGCGGAGGCCGGCCGGCGGCCAAGGAGGAGGACCGCGTCCTCGTTTCCCCCGATGGCGCCGACGAGGAGGACGGTCCGGAGGCGCAGGGCCCAGATCTGGGTCCTTCTTGGGCCCGATCTAGGTTTCGGGCCGGGTGGTCGGTGGTGCCTGCTGCTGTGCGTGTCTAGGATGGAGGTGGAGCTCGGAGTGTGTCCTCCTTGGCCATGCCGGGAGCGGGTGGAGCACCTTGGTGAGGCTACGGCGACATAGTGCTGTGGCGGCAGCGGTGTGGACAACAAGATCAGCGGCCCCAACCCGGCGGGCAGCGTGGGCGGGGTACGGCATCGGACGAAAGTCTAGCCCGCTTGGCCGGTGCCGGCGGTGACGGTGCCCGTGGGCGTCGTTTCCCACCTTGGGGGCGCCGCTGAGGTATGCCGACACTTCCCTGCTCCCGCGTGGGTTTGGTGCTGTCTCCGGGCGAAAGCCTAGGTTCGGTGGAACCGACGCATTGGCGGCATTTCGATGTCGTTCCTCTGTTGGGAGCTTTGCGGTGGAGACACGGCTTGTCGTTTATCTTTGCGTTCCTCCGGTGTCCGCCACTGTCCAAGGTTGATCTTCCGGGGCGCTATGTACGACGTCATCGGAGAGTCCAAGATGACGTCGTCGGAGAGTCCAAGATGACGCCTTTTTTGGAGGCCGACCTAGTCCCGCCATCTTCTCTTTTGATGGTGCGTCGGCAAAGGAGAGCTCTCTTGCAGATGTCGATCTTCGGAGGTTTTCGGTGTGGAGCGAGACGCGGCTTTGAGGATTAGCTTTGGATAGGTTCTTTGTGTTGTAGTTGTATCTTTGGTGTTGGCTGGTCTTCGGATTAGCCGGGGGGAGTTCGTTCTGCACTCGTTGTTCGCAGCGAGTTGTAGTCATCTTGTACTAAAATTCTGCCTTCTATAAAGATACGGTACGTCTTTGGCGTACTCTCGAAAAAAAAACTTATTAAACATAATAATGCTTTTTGTGAATTACTTTCATACAGATTTGTACTCTTTAGATTATTTATTTTACTAAGAGAGAGTGCCTGGCTTGAAGAATTATAGTCCATGCAAGGGTTTTTCATAACATCTGAACCAAGTTTGTTGTACATTATTTTGATTCCAGCTTACTAGAAATATTGCTATGCCTTTCCCTAATCAGTTGAAAACATATCTTTCTATATGAGTCAAGATGATGCGGCAGTATCATACTTTTTGTCAATTCTTGTGATTTTGGGATGATAGGATTCAAAGAAGCCACTACTGTGATCAGTCCTTTGTACTCACCACAATTATATAAAGCAAGACATTATGTAAAGTTTTAATATGAAACTTCCAAAACTTAGTGTACCAAGACCCAGAAGTTTATTATTACAAGACAAGGAAAATTAACTCGGAGAAGATCAGAGCATCAACACATAGCCTCAATAGTATAACCCAATCTCATTAGAAACGGTTAGTTGTACTCCAAGGACAACTAATATCTTCACATGGGGAATTCCAACATGTCAACCACTCTCTCAGGTGTATACATACTTGTGAGATTGTAGAGTGTGCCTAGCCCCTCATTAATTTCACCTCTTAATATTGTTAACATTTGAAGTTTGAAATATTCAAGAGATGTCATCTCATGCATATATTTTACTATATATAGTGGATATATGCATATTATAGCTTCCATTGTTGATACCCTTGATGCTATTTTCCTAAATCATAATTTTTAGTTACATAGTGCCCATATTCGTTCTACCTGAACACACATTGTAAATAATTATGTTCTTTTATTCTCTGTATTTCATGTGTGCCTACGATACTCATCAATTTATATACATAAATATGGCCAGCATCAATTTTTTGATATGTCGGACATACCAATTCGTAACAGGATATAATCGCTTTGATGTGGATGTGCCTGCCATGCTAGGAATCCAGGCTATCCACTACATTATATTTTACAAGAAATCCAGTTTAAATGAACAACAATTTCTTCAGATGTTATCTCCTTTCTATTCCAAATATAAATACTTTTGAGACAGTAAAGAGTGTTTAGACCCTCATTAGTTTATCCTCTTGATTTTGTTAAAATTTCAAGTTCTGAATTGTCGAAACATATCATCTCATGTATCTATTTAATATATATATACTCGGTGTATGCATACAACACCATGCCATTTTTAACCCCCCCCCAATGATGTTTTCTTTTCTAATTAAAGCACTTGTTCCAATTTTAAATCTACCTGAAGATACGATGTAAATATTTACATTTATTGTACTATGTGTCATTATTGTCTGCTTGCGATATCGATCCATTTACTAGAAATTAAAATGATAGAAAAGCAATGGTACAACATTAAAAGTGTATGTGGAGGTACGAGTGATTGTATCTCAATCATGGATATATGGGATAACTTGAATGCAACACTAAAGCATCAAAAGTATTCTCTACCATTTCCTTTATAAACATTATAGACATACTAGTCGAGTGTCGGTCTTAGTATGGCTACAGTTTCATGTGGCAGCAGAGCTGAAAACAAAACAAAGCAGCTTATTTCAGTCTGGAGTTGGTATTATATAACAATCATAAATGATGATAGAAGGAATGAAGTCTTAGTGTTCTGTTCCATATTACACAGTTGTTAATTCCCAGCCTCCTGATAAAAACAGCGCCATGTAAACTTCCATTCCGCCAACGTCTCTGATTGAGAGAATGAGAAGTGCAGTAAAATATCGATATCATCAGTTCAGAATGAAAAGAACATGATAGCTCCATCTGTTGTCATCTATGTGAAGATAAGAAATTGGCTCGGTCATTAGCATGAATAAGATTCAGCTAATGCTTCACTCAAAAAATCAGCTAATGCAGATTGAACTTGCATTACGAATCAATTCTAGGAAACAAATACAGTTTGTCAAGCCAAACCATTCCCATCGGAAAAAACACAGAGAAAGTACAAGATATATCTTTTCTACTTTGCTAGGGTGATGGATCTCTTCTCTTCTACTTCTTATGACTTTTGATTTTCAATGTTGCTGCTAGCAATTATCCACAAAACACAGGTAGATAAGATTATCAATATTATGCATCCTTCAACTATATTGAAATGATTTGCATGTAGCATGATGCTTTAAATATTCTCATAAAATCAGGGATAGGATATCTATAGAAGTGCTGCCACTTGCATGCAATCTGACGGTTTATGAATTGCATATACTCAGAAGAAGTCATGTGTGCCCACCTTTGGTGGGTAAAATAAAACAGTACTAGATCATGATGGCCCGCATTTCCTCGCCCATCAATTTCGGCAATAGAATAAAATTTACAAAAATACATGAAGATACACGAAGTAAAAAAATTGAAATTTCAGTAGAAAGATATGTTTGTTATAGTGGCCCAAACTTCTAATTCCATTTTTATTTGAACATTATTCCGGTACATGCAGATCATAAGGCACTGGTATGGTGTACAAACCGATAGTAATACCTAGACATGTCAACTGAGAACACAAATAAAGGGTGTATGTGCACATACCCAAAACAAATGAAAGAAGGGAAATTCCATGTCCATACCTAACTTACTCTGAGAAACAATTTACCATCTCCAAGATTATGAAAAATCATAAAAATAAATGTAAATAATGATTGCATCCATGCAATACATTAAAATACTTTTGGGTTTAATTCGTGATATTGCTTAATTTAACAATTAAGATGCAATATCTTTTTCACATGATTTTTTTCGAAATGGGTATAGCCCCGGCATCTGCAGCGGTTGATGCACACAACCTTTTATTAAAAAAGTGAATATTCAAGTGTTACAAAGCATGGATCAACGAGGGTTGATACAAAAATCAAGCATCTAAAAATAAGAAGTATGCTAAGCAGTCTAAGAATCTTCTAGTCTCTTAATAGGCCGCCATGTAGCTTGGTAGAAAATATCCTGGGCAACCATTTGAAGGTGGTTGCATCCAGAAACCATGCACTCCCGCTGGTCCTCCCGGAGTAAGAAACGCCAGAGCCGGATCCAATGGATCATAGTGTGGATAACTTGCAAAAAATTAGTAGAATTCTTTTTGTTAAAAACAATATCATTCCTGCAATTCCATATCAACCAACATAAAGCTGAAACACCGATGTGAATCCTAGCTTTATCTCATTTGTCCGCTCCATTAAGCCAATTCCCAAACATATTTGTGACATTGGATGTAGGTGGAATATTATAGGCAGCAAAAACTACTCGCCATACAAGTCTAGCAAAAGGGCATGAAATAAACAAATGTTCAACTGATTCCTCGGAGTCACAAAAATAACATTTTGTATTTCCATTCCAATTCCGTTTTGCAAGGTTATCGCGAGTCAAAATTACTTTTTTGCTAAGGAACCACATGAAGATTTTAATTTTTAGTGGTATTTTAAGTTTCCAAAGATATTTACGTAAGTATCTAGTATGTTCATCTAACATATCAGCATACATAGACTTGACTGTGAAATTTCCTGAAGATGTAAGACTCCAAACGAATTTATCCTGCTCCTCATTAAGATTTATTTGCATTAGTCTTTGACATAGGTGTATCCATTGATCCCATTTATTACCCGTAAGCTGAGTCAAACTCATAACAGTTGCCACGGTATCATGCTTTCGATGAACTATGTTATATAATTGTGGGTATTGAGATGCAAGTATTTTCTCACCTAGCCATATATCTTCCCAAAAACGAACATCTTCTCCCGGGCCGATTTTAAAACTTCCTCTACTAAAAAATTCTCCTTCAACTTTCATTAAACCTTTCTAGAAAGGTGAATCAGTTGATTTAGTTTCAACTTCAGCCAAGGTCTTTTGTGATAGATATTTGTTTTTTAATAATTGCTGCCATAGTCCTTCTTCAGTAAGAAGTTTATATAGCCATTCGCTAAGAAGGCAAGCATTTTTTATCTCTAACACTTCAATCCCAAGACCACCTTGGTCTTTGGGTCTGCAAATCATGTTCCACTTAGTTAGCCGATTTTTTTATTATTTTCCTCACATTGCCAGAAGAATCGTGATCGAAAAAAATCTAATCTCTTTCTTACCCCTTTAGGTATGTCAAAGAAAGATAACATAAACATGGGTAAACTAGTGAGAACAGAATTAATCAATACCAGACGGTCACCATATGAAAGCATCTTCCCGGCCCAATAGCCAAGTTTTCCTTCAAAACGACTTTCAACATGATTCCATTCTGAATTTTTAAGTTTTCTGTAATGTATTGGTATCCCCAAATACCTAACGGGCAAAGAGCTGGATTCACTACCAAGCAATTTTTTATATTGTTCTTCCTCTTTTTTAGCCTTACCAAAATAGAAAATCTCGCTTTGTGAAAAATTATTTTTAGCCCTGACAATTCTTCAAAGAACCGTAGTATTAATTTCATATTAACAGATTTTTCAATATCATGTTCCAAGAAAAGTATGGTATCATCGGCATATTGCAAAATTGAAATCCCTCCCTCAACTAGATGAGGTATTAGACTTCCAATCTATCCATCGTCCTTTGCCCTTGCAATTAAGATGGCCAACATATCTACAACAGTGTTAAATAACATGAATAATTTATTAAGGATGAACTTCTAAGACTAGATAGCATGCTATTATCCGTTGAGAAATTTCTTCACTGCATAATATTTATGTCTTGCATTGTAAGTACAAAATCCGTGAATAATTAAATACACACATTGTGGTGTAATTAGTACCTTGCTTTGGCTGTTGACGTCATTACACTTCAGCAGCTAAACCAAGTCTTAAATGGTATATGCTTCCTAGTATCATTCATGGTATATGGAAGCATAAGCGCGATGTGCCAAGACGCCCGTGGTGTTAATATTTTGCCATATATAGCTAGCGCTAACTACTCTGGATTTGTGTATGTTGAGGTATGAGTGAATGTGCATCGTATGGCCATGTAAGTTTTCCATGTACAAGGCGTCAGAGAGAAGACGATTAGTATAGGTAAGTGCAAGGTAGACAGTGGCATGCATGTTCTCCATCTTTTAGTGGAGGCAAAGTACATGTTGGAGTGATTTAATTTGAAAATTATGTGGATACTTATACAGTATTTGGCCCTAGTCCAATAAGTTTGTCCGAGAATGCATGGGAGGCATTACAGTGTGTGCCTTTGATAAGCAAAGTAGCTAGCTCAGATCAAAGTGTGGCTTAATTTTAGCGGGCAGAATTGTATGGAAACAGAGGAACATAGTCAAGGTGATTATATACAGTTGGCTGGCAGGTGATTAGTTCTGGGACATGCTGAAGGTTCTTGCTGGTTGGAGCAGTTTGGCATGTACCCTTCTTTTTTTTAAAGTACAACCTAACCCTCCCCACAACCTAACCCTCCCCGTGCGGTGGTGCCGCGCTACGCCTGGGAGGTCGCCGGTGGCCCTCTCCCCGTCCCCTCCTCAAGTTCCCTCTCCCACCGCCGCCGCCCTGTGCGCTGCTGGGCAAAGCCCCGGTGGCGTGGCGGCAGCGGCGGCCTTTACCTCCACCGGCGATGGGAGGAATCGGCTGCGGCCTCCACCGGTTCCTTCCACTTCATCGATGGCGACAGCGGGGCAGCAACGGCCAGGGGCGGCACGCCATGGTGGCGGTTCGGCCGGGTTCGACGGCAGGTCTCCTAGCTATCTGAGCCCAGATGGGCCTAGGCGGGCTCGTGTGTCCGCCCTCGATCCTCCCTGCGGCTGCGGTGTTTTCCTGGGCTTCTTCCGCGTCTTGAGGTGGCCTGGGGCAGTAGCTCCGGGCATGGCGGTCGTGCTCGTCTTCTTCGTCGGAGGCGGGCGACCAGATTGGGGCTGTTCGTGGGGATCTTTTGATTTCATGTCCAGTCCCAACAATGAGTTGGGGAGCGCAGCTGCCGGTGAAAACCGTGCTCTGACTTTGGTCATGGCGGACGATGGCGACGTCACACGCCATTACTAAAGGATAACGTTGCATAGAAAACAAAAAATTTCCTACCGCGAACACGCAATCCAAGCCAAGATGCAATCTAGAAGACGGTAGCAACGAGGGGATGATCGAGACTCACCCTTGAAGATTTTCAAAGCCTACAAGATGAGGCTCTTGTTGCTGCGGTAGACGTTCACTTGCCGCTTGCAAAAGCGCGTAGAAGATCTTGATCACGGCGCCACGAACGGGCAGCACCTCCGTACTCGGTCACACGTTCGGTTGTTGATGAAGACGACGTCCACCTCCCCATTCCAGCGGGCAGCGGAAGTAGTAGCTCCTCTTGAATCCGACAGCACGACGGCGTAGTGTCGGTGGCGGTGGAGAATCCCGGCGGAGCTTCGCTAAGCGTGCGGGGAAGAAGGAGGAGTGGGGCGGCTAGGGTTTGGGGAGAGGGGGTGCCGGCCATCTAGGTGGTGCGGCCACCTTGTTGTGTTGGGGTGGCCGGCCCCCTCCCCTTGGTCCTCATTATATAGGTGGAACACCCAAGAGTTGGTCTACAAGTCTTCGAATAAGACCCCAAACCAAAACCTTCCATATGACATGAAACCTACCCAAGCTAGGACTCCCACTAGAGGTGGGATTCCCACCTTCCCTTGGGAGGGGGTGGCCGGCCACCTTAGGTGGATTCCACCTGGGACTCCACCCCTTAGGGTTGGCCGGCCATGGTGGTGGAGTCCCTTCGGGACTCCGCCTTCCAAAGTGACTTTCTTCCAGAATATTCTAGAACCTTCTAGAACCTTCCATAAATGCACCAGATCATTTTCAAACACATAAAATGACTTCCTATATATGAATCTTATTCTCCGGACCATTCCGGAACTCCTCGTGATGTCGGGATCTCATCCGGGACTTCGAACAAATCTTCGAACTCCATTCCATATTCAAAAACTACCATTTCAACATCAAACCTTAGTGTGTCACCCTACGGTTCGTGAACTATGTGGACATGGTTGAGTACTCCTCCGACCAATAACCAATAGCGGGATCTGGAGATCCATAATGGCTCCCACATATTCAACGATGACTTAGTGATCGAATGAACCATTCACATACGATACCAATTCCCTTTGTCACGCGATATTTTACTTGTCCGAGGTTTGATCATCGGTATCACTCTATACCTTGTTCAACCTCATCTCCTGACAAGTACTCTTTACTCGTACCGTGGTATGTGGTCTCTTATGAACTTATTCATATGCTTGCAAGACATTAGACGACATTCCACCGAGAGGGCCCAGAGTATATCTATCCGTCATCGGGATGGACAAATCCCCTTGTTGATCCATATGCCTCAACTCATACTTTCCGGATAATTAATCCCACCTTTATAACCACCCATTTACGCAGTGGCGTTTGATGTAATCAAAGTACCTTTCCGGTATAAGTGATTTACATGATCTCATGGTCGAAAGGACTAGGTAACTATGTATCGAAAGCTTATAGCAAATAACTTAATGACGTGATCTTATGCTACGCTTAATTGGGTGTGTCCATTACATCATTCATATAATGATATAATCTTGTTTATTAATAACATCCAATGTTCATGATTATGAAACTAATCATCTATTAATCAACAAGCTAGTTAAGAGGCTTACTAGGGACTCTTTGTTGTTTACATATCACACATGTATCAATGTTTCGGTTAATACAATTATAGCATGGTATATAAACATTTATCATAAACATAAAGATATATAATAACCACTTTTATTATTGCCTCTTGGGCATATCTCCAACAGTCTCCCACTTGCACTAGAGTCAATAATCTAGATTACATTGTAAGGTACCTAACACCCATGGCATTCTGGTGTTGGTCATGCTTTGCCCTAGGGAGAGCTTTAGTCAACGGATCTGCTACATTCAGATCAGTGTGTACTTTGCAAATCTTTACTTCTCCATCTTCGATGTACTCGCGAATCTAATGATAACGCAGCTTGATATGCTTCAGCCTCTTGTGTAACCTTGGTTCTTGTGCATTGGCGATGGCACCCATGTTGTCACAATAGATGACTAATGGGTCCAATGCACTAGGAACCACACCGAGCTCTACAATGAACCTCTTCATCCATACCGCTTCTGATGAAGCCTCTGAAGCCGCTATGTACTCCGATTCTGTTGAGATTTCGCCGTGCCTGCTTGAGCTTGCCCATTTGCTGCAGCACCATTCAATATAAACACGTACCCAGATTGTGACTTAGAGTCATCAGGATCGGTGTTCCAACTTGCATCGGTGTAACTTGTTACAACGAGCTCTTGGTCACCTCCATAACAAAGAAACATATCCTTAGTTCTTTTCAAGTACTTCAGGATATTCTTGACCGCTGTCCAGTGTTCCATTCCTGGATCACTTTGATATCTGCTAGTCAAACTAACAACATGTGCTATATTCGGTCTTGTACATAGCATGACATATATGATAGAGCCTACTGCCGAGGCATAGGGGATCTGACTCATCCTTTCTCTTTCTTCTGCCGTAGCCGGACCTTGAGTCTTACTCAAGACCTTGCCTGGTAACATAGGTAAGAATCCTTTCTTACTTTCGTCCATTCTAAACTTCTTTAGAATCTTGTCCAGGTATGTACTCTGTGATAGCCCTATTAGACGTCTTGATCTATCTCTATAAATCTTGATGCCTAATATATACGATGCTTCACCAAGGTCTTTCATTGAAAAACTATTATTCAAATAACCCTTTATACTGCTTAATAGTTCTATATCATTCCCAATCAATAATATGTCATCTACATATAATATCAGGAATGCTACAGAGCTCCCACTCACTTTCTTGAAAATACAGGCCTCTCCATGACAACGTATTGTAGGATAACGTTGCATAGAAAACAAAAATTTTCCTACGGCGAACACGCAATCCAAGCCAAGATGCAATCTAGAAGACGGTAGCAACGAGGGGGTATCGAGTCTCACCCTTGAAGAGATTCCAAAGCCTACAAGATGAGGCTCTTGTTGCTGCGGTAGACGATCACTTGCCGCTTGCAAAAGCGCGTAGAAGATCTTGATCACGATCGGTTCCGGCGCCACGAACGGGCACCTCCGTACTCGGTCACACGTTCGGTTGTTGATGAAGATGACGTCCACCTCCCGTTCCAGCGGGCAGCGGAAGTAGTAGCTCCTCTTGAATCCGACAGCACGACGGCGTGGTGTCGGTGGCGGTGGAGAAATCCGGCGGAGCTTCGCTTAAGCGTGCGGGATATGGTGGAGGAGAGAGAGACCGCGGTTTGGGGAGAGGGGCGCCGGCTAGGGCACCCTTGAGGGGTGCGGCCATGGTGGTGGCTTGAGTGGCCGGCCAGCCCCTCTCTCCCCCTCTTTATATAGGTGGAAGCCCCAAGGCTTAGGTCAAAGAGTCCGAATAAGACCCCAACCAAAACCTTCCAAGTGTCCAAACCTAGGGAGTGGGACTCCCCCTTTCCTTGGTGGGGTGGCGGCCACCATGGTGGGGAGTCCACTTGGGACTCCTCCTCCCTTAGGTTGGCCGGCCAAGGTGGGTGGAGTCCCTTTGGGACTCCACCTTCCATCCTTATTTCTTCCGGACTTTTCTAGAACCTTCTAGAACCTTCCGTAGAACCTTCCGGATCATTTAATTCACATAAAATGACTTCCCATATATGAATCTTATTCTCCGGACCATTCCGGAACTCCTCGTGATGTCCGGGATCTCATCCGGGACTCCGAACAAATATTCGAACTCCATTCCATATTCGGTACTACCAACATCCAACTTTAAGTGTGTCACCCTACGGTTCGTGAACTATGTGGACATGGTTGAGTACTCTCCGACCAATAACCAATAGCGGGATGGAGATCCATAATGGCTCCCACATATTCAACGATGACTTTAGTGATCGAATGAACCATTCACATACAATACCAATTCCCTTTGTCTCGCGATATTTTACTTGTCCGAGGTTTGATCTTCGGTATCACTCTATACCTTGTTCAACCTCGTCTCCGACAAGTACTCTTTACTCGTACCGTGGTATGTGGTCTCTTATGAACTCATTCATATGCTTGCAAGACATTAGACGACATTCCACCGAGAGGGCCCAGTATATCTATCCGTCATCGGGATGGACAAATCCCACTGTTGATCCATATGCCTCAACTCATACTTTCCGGATACTTAATCCCACCTTTATAGCCACCCATTTACGCGGTGGTGTTTGGTGTAATCAAAGTACCTTTCCGGTACAAGTGATTTACATGATCTCATGGTCATAAGGACTAGGTAACTATGTATCGAAAGCTTATAGCAAATAACTTAATGACGAGATCTTATGCTACGCTTAATTGGGTGTGTCCATTACATCATTCATACAATGACATAACCTTGTTATTAATAACATCCAATGTTCATGATTATGAAACTAATCATCCATTAATCAACAAGCTAGTTAAGAGGCATACTAGGGACTTCTTTGTTTGTCTACATATCACACATGTACTAATGTTTCGGTTAATACAATTATAGCATGATATATAAACATTTATCATAAACATAAAGATATAAATAATAACCACTTTATTATTGCCTCTAGGGCATATCTCCTTCAGTCTCCCACTTGCACTAGAGTCAATAATCTAGTTTACATTTGTAAAGATATAACACCTTGGCCTTATGGTGCTTTATCATGTATTGCTCACGGGAGAGGTTTTAGTCAACGGATCTGACATGCTCAGAAACGTATGTATTTTGTAATTCATTTGCGTCTCAACGCATCACTCATTTCCAAATGAGTCGGCATTAAATATGTTTGGTCTTCTGGTGGAACCTTAATTCCGCGGTCTGAAATATGTCACTAATATTGTCACACACAATATAGCTTCAAAGTTCTGACTCTGTCGGAACTACACCAAGCTCTCAAAGAACCTCTTGACTTAACATCCTTTGTCATTGTCAAAACAATGACATACTCTGCCTTCTTTTGTAGAATCCGTCACGATATTTAGAACTCTTCTAAATCTAGCATAGACAACTTCTAGCTCATTGTGCTACCTTTTAAAACAACACTTAGTCTAATTTGAGATTTGAAATTTTATTTTCATATGTGACAAAACCAATATCGGTGTAACACCTTACGATTTGTTTGTCATTTCTTCATACAAAAATATATATATATATATCCTTAGTTCTTCTAAAGTACTCAAGGATATTCTTACTGTCGTCCCATGATCATCTTATGAATCATTCCGGTATATGCTCATAACATTTTAGAGCACAAGATATCTGATTTTGTACATATTATTTGTGATCTAAAATCACTCATGTGTTTTTACTCATCGAGTGTCAGATACACTCAAGTCTTGTTAAACCTTCACATGACAAGAACATTTTCTTAATATTTCTATATTGAACTATTTCAATATCCATTCTATGTACTTTGACTTAAACTTATTATGTGTTTCAATCTATCTTCATAGATCTTGACACTAAATATGTTTTAGTCCATATCCTTTCATTGAAGTTAATTTTCAATGAAACATTTTAATCAAGTATATAATTACATTATTTATAACCAACTATATGTCATCTACATAAAGTATTATAAATATGTCTGCTCCCACTTAATTTCTTGCAAATGCAAGCTTCTTCATCGTCTCGATGAAATCAAAAACTCTTTGACTATTTCATCTGGTGAAGATTCCAACTCCGCAATACTTACTTCATCCAATTGAAGTTCGTATACCTATCTAGTATTCACAGAGACCAGCAAAACTCTTGGTTGTATCTTGTATACACCTTTAATACATACTTCTGATAAGTAATGTATTTTGCCATCCTACTAGCATATCTCCTAAAAGAAATATGTAGTGATTACTAGAATAATCCACATAGACTATAAGCATTGCTACGGAAGATCTAATCTTATCGTAGTCAACTCTTTGAACTTTGTTGAAAATATTTTTCAACAAGTCGAGCTTTCTTCAAGGATATTTCATCCAAGTCTATAGATCCATTTACTTTCAAAAGTATTCATCTATTATGGATTTCAAGGCGCATGGCCATTTTAACGGAGTCAGGGCCCATCATAACTTCTTTGTTTGTAGTTGGTTTATCATTGTTCAAAATCAATCCTTTGTCCACAAATCATTTATTTGATCACAAAGTAAACCATACCTACAAGGTTCAATATGTACTTCGATCTCCATGGCTAAAACACTTTGTAGTCATGAGAGCCATGATCGTCGTGGCCGCTTCCGAAACCAATTCCGATGCTGCGCTACTCTGATCATTATGCTCAGTTCATAAACCTTATCAAATTATATTGTCCTCCCACTCAAATACTTCACTAGAACAATTTCTCGAAAATAAGAAACATTGACAAACACTTTTGTCTTTGTCTCGTGGGAAGAATTCCCAATTAAATCTCCGGGATAACCAACAAAGACATTCATCCGATTTTGGTTGTAAACTCTTAGACCAAAATTTAAAGAAAAGACTATTAGGGTTTATACCCATGTCATAACTTGTATGATGTCATTTCATCGGATCATGATGATGCTCTATTCAGTGTAAAAGCGGTAGTCACTAAAGCATAATCCACAAAAATATAATGGCATCAATATTTTATCTCATCATTGATCCAACAAGGTTTGGATACATATCTCGGATACTATATCATCATTATGATATTCCAAGAAATGTGAGTTGTAGAATAATTTCATAACTCTCTTAGATGTTCGCTAAAACTCGTAATTCAAATATTTCCACCATGATCCAATCATAGATATTTGACTTTTCTATTACGTTGATTTCCACTTCATGTTGAAATTTATTTGAACCCATTCAAATGTTTCAAACTTCTTCCTTATCGAATATATCCATATATATACTCAATTCATTGTTGAAAGTTTTCATGAAGTAGAAGAATCTCCCGCAACAACTATGCTCAGTGAACCATATACATCATTATGTATTTTTCCACTAAGTTTGTTGCCCGTTCAACTCTTGGCCTATGAACGGTATTTTAATCATTCTCTTTAGAAAAGATTTGCAAGCGTCAAATGATTCAAAAATCAAATGACTCCAAAAATCCATTTGCATGGAGTTCCTTCATGCGTTCCTTTCTAACATGACCTAAATGGCGGTTCCACAAATAAGTGGAATTCAAATCATTTGCCTTATGGCATTTTAGCGTCAGTTTTATGTATGTGTGTTTCACCATTAAGATTTATAATAACTTATCCATCGTACATGGAGTAATGTCATAATTTGAACAACTCATTGTTTTCATTTGACCAGAGCAAAATAACAATTATTAAGTTCTTTATTATAAATTCTAAGGGCTAGATAGAATGCCAACGACGAACATAATAACACTTTATTTTGTTCCAGACGTGCTTTTCTATCATATTCCTTGTCAGTCACTTAGGCCATTATATTCTTGTATTGCGTTGTTTTGTATGACACTTCATACCAACCAATATGGTACTAATACCAAGAATTTCATTGTGTGACTTAACTAGGAATACAACCATAACATGTATATCATTTATATACACCTGAGCTAGACTTTCTAGTCTTTTCTTTCTTTTTGCCAAAATATCTTTTGCAGTTTCTCTTTTAGCTTTCCTCATTATTCAGAAAAACACTTCAACATTAATAACTTCTAGGTTTGTTGGTCAAATACCAATAACCTTGAGGTTCTTACTTTGAAGTTGATCATCATATGACAAGTGTTCCAGATTTCACTATTAGTAACTTTGTAATATGATGAACAATTTCACTCATAATTTTATCCATCATATCATGACGACTTTTCGAGACCATGTCTGTACATGCTAGGCTCGTAAAGTTTTAACCTTGGTATTCGCATGTACAAATCTGGCTTGCACCCGTTGTATGCACACGTAGAATCTATCACACCCGATCATCACGTGATGCTTCGAAGCGACAGTCTTAGCAACGGTGCATACTAAGGATGATAACTTCATGGATATGCGAATATTATTAGTGCCCCAATAGTTGGAGGATTGTGACGCCTGGCATCTTCAACCTTCATACATTCCCATAAAACTTATGAGTTTATGTAGTCTCACCAAATTTATATTCTATCATCTTGCAATAAGGTCTTAGATATCACATATATCTCATACCTTGATTATTTCTGAAAACTAAATTTTCAGCTCCTTACTTTTCAAACAGATTTGAACTTCAAGTTTCACGGAGACAAGATAACTTTGGGTACTAATTGAAACCATAGCTCTTTGAATCAACAATGTGAGGTTTACTAAAAGTTTGCAATAGGACTTAATCAATTCTTGATTCTTTAACAATACGGTACTAATCCGTAAAGTTTCTTATCAGATTTAACAGTATTTCTATCTCAATAACAAGACTAGCGCATAGTAGTTAACGGATGCCAATACTACAAAATTAATACAAAATACTACTCAGACTATGTTTATGATAATTAGTTCATGTTTTAATCTAATTACTAATGAACTCCCACTTAATACAACATCCCTCATAGTTGTTAAGTGGTACACGATCCAAATCCACTACACCAAAACCGATCATCACGTGAGATGATGTAGCTTCAATGGTGAACATCAACATGTTGATCATATCATCCATATGACTCGTGTTCAACCTTTCGGTTTCCGTTGTCCCGAGGCCATGTCTGTACATGCTAGGCTCGTCAAGCAAACCCAAGTATTCCGCGTGTGCAACATGGCTTACACCCGTTGTATGTGAGCGTTGAGTCTATCACATCCGATCATCACGAGATGCTTGAAACGACGAACTATACAACGGTGCATACAAGGGAGAACACTTTATTATCTTGATATTAATGTGAGGGATCATCTTATAATGCTACCGTCGCGATCTAAGCAAAATAAGATGCATAAAGGATTAACATCACATGCAGTTCATATGTGATATGATATGGCCCTTTTGTCTTTGCGCTTTCGATCTTCATCTCCAAAGCACGGACATGATCTCCATCATCAACGGGCATGATCTCCATCATCGTCGGCGTAGCGTCAAGATTCATGGCGCCGTCTTCATGGTTGTTCACCTCATGTAGCAACTATTACAACTACTTTGAAATACTACTCAACATGAAAATTAAAGACAACCATAAGGCTCCTGCCGGTTGCCACAATACAATAATGATCATCTCATACATATTCATCATCATATTATGGCCATATCACATCACCAAACCCTGCAAAAACAAGTTAGACGTCTCTAATTTGGTTTGCATATTTTACGTGGTTTAGGGTTTTCGAGTAAGATCTAATCTACCTACGAACATGAACCACAACGGTGATACTAGTGTTGTCAATAGAAGAGTAAATTGAATCTTCACTATAGTAGGAGAGACAGACACCCGCAAAGCCTCTTATGCAATACAAGTTGCATGTCGAACGAGGAACAAGTCTCATGAACGCGGTCATGTAAAGTTAGTCCGGGCCGCTTCATCCCACTATGCCACAAAGATGCAAAGTACTCAAACTAAAGATAACAAGAGCATCAACGCCCACAAAACCATTGTGTTCTACTCGTGCAACCATCTATGCATAGACACGCTCTGATACCACTGTAGGATAACGTTGCATAGAAAACAAAAATTTTCCTAGCGAACACGCAATCCAAGCCAAGATGCAATCTAGAAGACGGTAGCAACGAGGGGGTATCGAGTCTCACCCTTGAAGAGATTCCAAAGCCTACAAGATGAGGCTCTTGTTGCTGCGGTAGATGATCACTTGCCGCTTGCAAGCGCGTAGAAGATCTTGATCACGATCGGTTTCGGCGCCACGAACGGGCACCTCCGTACTCGGTCACACGTTCGGTTGTTGATGAAGACGACGTCCACCTCCCCGTTCCAGCGGGCAGCGGAAGTAGTAGCTCCTCTTGAATCCGACAGCACGACGGCGTGGTGTCGGTGGCGGTGGAGAAATCCGGCGGAGCTTCGCTAAGCGTGCGGGATATGGTGGAGGAGAGGGACCGCTAGGGTTTGGGGAGAGGGGCGCGGCTAGGGCACCCTTGAGGGGTGCGGCCATGGTGGTGGCTTGAGTGGCCGGCCAGCCCTCTCTCCCCCTCTTTATATAGGTGGAAGCCCCAAGGCTTAGGTCAAAGAGTCCGAATAAGACCCCAACCAAAACCTTCCAAGTGTCCAAACCTAGGGGGAGTGGGACTCCCCCCTTTCCTTGGTGGGGTGGCCGGCCACCATGGGGGGAGTCCACTTGGGACTCCTCCTCCCTTAGGTTGGCCGGCCAAGGTGGGTGGAGTCCCTTTGGGACTCCACCTTCCATCCTTATTTCTTCCGGACTTTTCTAGAACCTTCTAGAACCTTCCGTAGAACCTTCCGGATCATTTTAATTCACATAAAATGACTTCCCATATATGAATCTTATTCTCGGACCATTCCGGAACTCCTCGTGATGTCCGGGATCTCATCCGGGACTCCGAACAAATATTCGAACTCCATTCCATATTCAAGTACTACCATTTCAACATCCAACTTTAAGTGTGTCACCCTACGGTTGAACTATGTGGACATGGTTGAGTACTCACTCCGACCAATAACCAATAGCGGGATCTGGAGATCCATAATGGCTCCCACATATTCAACGATGACTTTAGTGATCGAATGAACCATTCACATACAATACCAATTCCCTTTGTCTCGCGATATTTTACTTGTCCGAGGTTTGATCTTCGGTATCACTCTATACCTTGTTCAACCTCGTCTCTGACAAGTACTCTTTACTCGTACCGTGGTATGTGGTCTCTTATGAACTCATTCATATGCTTGCAAGACATTAGACGACATTCCACCGAGAGGGCCCAGTATATCTATCCGTCATCGGGATGGACAAATCCCCTGTTGATCCATATGCCTCAACTCATACTTTAGGATACTTAATCCCACCTTTATAGCCACCCATTTACGCGTGGTGTTTGGTGTAATCAAAGTACCTTTCCGGTACAAGTGATTTACATGATCTCATGGTCATAAGGACTAGGTAACTATGTATCGAAAGCTTATAGCAAATAACTTAATGACGAGATCTTATGCTACGCTTAATTGGGTGTGTCCATTACATCATTCATACAATGACATAACCTTGTTATTAATAACATCCAATGTTCATGATTATGAAACTAATCATCCATTAATCAACAAGCTAGTTAAGAGGCATACTAGGGACTTCTTTGTTTGTCTACATATCACACATGTACTAATGTTTCGGTTAATACAATTATAGCATGATATATAAACATTTATCATAAACATAAAGATATAAATAATAACCACTTTATTATTGCCTCTAGGGCATATCTCCTTCATGTATAAACCCGAAGTCTTTAATCACCTTATCAAAGCGTCGGTTCCAACTTCTTGATGCTTGCTTCAGTCCATAAATTGAACGCTGAAGTTTGCATACTTTGTCAGCATTTTAGGATCGACAAAACCTTTGGGTTGTACCATATACAACTCTTCCTCAATGTCTCCATTAAGGAACGCCGTTTTGACATCCATTTGCCAAATCTCATAATCGAAAAATGCAGCTATTGCTAACAAAATCCTCACAGATTTTAGCTTCGCTACAGGTGAGAAAGTCTCATCGTAGTCAACACCTTGAATTTGTCGGAAACCCTTTGCGACAAGTCGAGCTTTATAGACGGTAATATTACCATCAGCATCTGTTTTTCTCTTGAAAATCCATTTATTCTCGACAGCCTTTCGGCTATCAGGTAAGTCTACCAAAGTCCACACTTTGTTATCATACATGGATCCCATTTCGGATTTCATGGCTTCTTGCCATTTGTTGGAATCTGGGTTCATCATCGCTTCTTCATACGTCGCAGGGTCTTCATCATTGTGGTCCACAATCATGACATTTAGACAAGGATCATACCAATCAGGAGTGGCACGTTCCCTTGTCGATCTGCGAGGTTCAGTAGCTATCTCGTTTGAAGTTTCATGATCATTATCATTTGCTTCCTCTGTTGCCGGTGTAGGTGGTACAGGAACAACTTCCGGTACTGCGCTACTCTGATCAACAAGTGAAGATTCATCAATCTCATCGAGTTCTACTTTTCTTCCAGTCACTTCTTTAGTGAGAAATTCTTTCTCAAGAAAGGTTCCGTTCTTAGCAACAAAGATCTTGCCTTCGGATCTGTGATAGAAAGTGTACCCTATAGTTTCCTTAGGGTATCCTATGAAGACGCATTTCTCCGCTTTGGGTTCTAGCTTGTTCGGTTGTAACTTTTTTACATAGGCTTCACAACCCCAAACTTTTAGGAACGACAGCTTAGGTTTCTTATTAAACCATAATTCATACGGTGTCGTTTCAACGGATTTTGATGGTGCTCTATTTGTTATCACCAGAATTTGACCGAGTCAGAGGTGGGCCACGATTGAGATAGACTTGAAGATATACATGGAAGGAAGAACAAGAATTGGCCTTATACACGAAGTTGGGCTGAATTGCCCATGTATCTGTAATATAGTAGATCGCATCTTAGATTGAAAGTTAGAGTTTTACTCGTGCACGGTTAGGTGCACGTCCGAATTAGAAAGTCCCCTGGACTATAAATATGTATCTAGGGTTTATGGAATAAACAACAACTCACGTTCAACCCAAAACAAACCAATCTCGGCGCATCGCCAACTCCTTCATCTCGAGGGTTTCAATCAGGTAAGCGACATGCTGCCTAGATCGCATCTTGCGATCTAGGCAGCACAAGCTCCACGTTGTTCATGCGTTGCTCGTACTGAAGCGTCTTTGATGGCGAGCAACGTAGTTATCATAGATGTGTTAGGGTTAGCATAGTTCTTCGTATAACATGCTTACGTAGTGCAACCCTTGCATGTCTAGCCGCCCTCACGCCTATCTCAGGTGTGGGGGCGGCACCCTGCTTGTTCATCATCTAGTAGATCTGATCCGTTACGATTGCTCCTTGTTCGCATTAGTTTAATATCTGCAATAGTTAGGCCTTACAAAGGGGGGAGGATCCAGCGGCACGTAGGGTGGCGTTCGCAAGTCCTAAACAGGATGTTCCGAGGATCAACGTCATGTTGGTTTTTAGGCCTTGTTTAGGATCGGCTTATGAGCACCGTGCGTGGCCGCGAGGCCCAACCTGGAGTAGGATGATCCGATTATGCGGTGAAAACCCTAAATCGTCGTAGATCTCATTAGCTATATTTTGATCAAGCAGGATCACCAAGTATTCGTGCACCCCGTACGAATCATGGGTGGATCGGCTCTTTGAGCCGATTCACAGGATAACCTGAGAGACGATCGAGGCTCGTATTTAATGTTTACGTGTATGCCATGCAGGAACTAAGCGAGGCATCCCCATCACCTTCCTGACCAGGTATAGGTCAGGTGGCACGCCATCGCATCGCCGCGTGTGACCAGAAGAGCATTGCGGGCCGTCGCTCGGAGGGGTCTCAGCCAGCAGCTCTAGGCTCTTCCCGGCTCTGCGTGTTGACAGGCCGCTGCCCGCCGGTGGGTTTGGCAGACAACACATTCTGGCACGCCCGGTGGGACAATCGTCTACATCAACCACATCGCCATCTACATCTGAGATGGCGGCGGACGGCACGCCAGTCCTACGAGGAGCTGCCTGCCGAGCTCAGAAATATGACGAGATCAAGGTCACCCTCGAAGCCGACCTCATCGGCTCTTTTCAGAGAACCCGCTCCCATGGCATCGGATGGAAGGGATTCTCACCGCAAGGTGCACTCGATGGGATAGATCTCTCTGCCCCGTCGGAGGAACGCACACCAGGGGCCTACGGCAGGAGATCAACTACTTGGTGGCTCACTCACTCTACACCGCCACTCTGAAAACTTGGTCAACGTGTTGGAGCGTCTCGCTCTGCGCGTGATCCAGGAGATCATGAGCCACCGGTACTCGCCGTCGGGACCAGCTCTCGGGACGCATCAAGGAGAGTTGCCGCTCAGTCCCGTCCACCGCTGCCATATGCGTTGGCAGCACCACCTGAAGTGCTGGCTACACCGGCATTCATCGTCTACAAGATTGGTGGTGATCCTAGTGACTACCAGTTCTTGACCGAGGCGCCTAAGGAGATCCCTCAAGGATACGCGTGCACGTATGTGCCAGATTGTGGCAACTGGGCACTCTCAAACCAGGCCACAACATCGGGGACTCCGGCGAAAACAGGAGAAACGTCAGCGACAGAGCTTGAAAAGCAGACGTGGCTAACTAAGTACGCCACCCCGACGAGACTCCCAAGCCCAGCTCCTGCAGTTGGCTCAGAGCTGGAAAAGCAAGCATGGCTGGCTAAGTACGCCACCCCGGCGAATCTTCAGAGTGCAACTTCTGCAGCCAGCACAGCGGATCAGATCAGTACCATACTGAGAGACCAGTTCGGCATGGTGCCGAAAAGAAGGCAATCGGCTATTCCAAGCCGTACCCCGACGAGTACGTGATGATCCCGCGCCACCTAAATATCGGCTCCATGACTTCTCCAAATTCAGTGGATCAGATGGTTCCAGCTCCATCGAGCACGTCGGCCGATATTTGGCGCAACTAGGACCGGCTTCAGTGTCGGATCAGCTACGCGTGAGGCTCTTTTCACAGTCCCTCACAGGATCGGCTTTTGGATGGTACACCTCTCTGCCAGCAAACTCCATCCAGTCTTGGAAGCAATTGGAAGAACAATTCCATACGCAATACCATTCAGAAGCTTCCGAGTCTAGCATTGCCGATCTAGCACAACTACGTCAGAAGCGCGGAGAAACGGTGACAGAGTACATCCAGCGCTTCAGGAATCTTAGGAACCGATGTTATTCGGTTCGTATAGCTGAAAAGGAAGCAGTCGAGTTGGCAGTAGCTCCTTGCAACACAGCTCAAGGACATGGCCTCCCAAGCAGATTATCCTGCCGGCGCACATGGTTCAGAAACTATCAGCATATGAACAGCGCCACCCGGACCTGCCAAGACAAGTTCAAGCGTGCAGTAGTCCTGGTCGATGCAGAGGAAGGAAGTTCTGCGGGAGACCAAGAAGTAGCAGTGGCTGAGTGGACTCGGGGAGGAACCCCCGTGTCCTGCAAATGGGTAAAGCCACCAGGGCCGCCCAGGGGATTTGATTTTGACGTGACCAAGACTGAACAAATCTTCGACCTCCTGCTCAAGGAGAAACAGTTGACGATTCCTGAAGGTCTCAAGTTCCCCACGGCGCAAGAGCTAAACGGAAAGCCGTACTGCAAATTCCACAACTCGCTCTCCCATGCCACCAACGACTGCAGGGTGTGGCGTCAGCACATCCAAGCGGCGATAGAAGGGGCGTCTAATTTTCAACCAGTACGCCATGAAGGTCGACACCCAACCCTTCCCCGCCGTTAACATGGTAGAAGTCATCTACCCTGGGTTGCCAGCCAGGTCCCACGTTCAGCATCAACATGGTAGGACCTGGGAACTACTCTGGCAAAGATGGAGATGAGGGCAGCTGCTCTCATAGCAAGGACACAGAGGAGGCCGCTCCACGCGTCGGCTCCATCATGATGGCAAGCGCTACGTCACGGAGGGAGAAGTGAAGAATATAAGATATCAACGACCTCTCTCTGATCACCTCCTCAACAAATATGTGAGTCGGTATGACCAACGCCGACGGTCCAACTATGATGATGAAGGAGATCGTCTGGCTAGAGAAGCCAGAAGACATCGTCGGCAGGATCGCGATGAGGAGGAGCACGAGCGCCGTGCCACGGAAAAATCAAGGGAGCAAGATGACAACGCAGACACTGGGACTGCCCTTTCTTCGGACACTGCTGGGATTCAGGAATGAGCCGATTGCCCACAATCGGCAATTGCCCAGAATGCAACAAGAAGAAGAAGGAGGCAGCCAACGTGTCTGTGTTCGAGCGCTTAGGGCCTCTCCCGCCACAAAGCAAACGCGCTGAGTCACCTCGTTGGGCAGATCTTGAGGATTCCGAAGACGAGACAAGAAGAAGAAGAAGACAGGTACCACCGTCCAAGGTGGTGCCCTGATGGACTCAGCCGTTCACAAAAACGCAGGGTTCAGCGGTTGCGCGGCCTGGAGGAAGCCGAAAGGTTATACCTGCATACGCTAAGGAAGGCACGGCCTGATCTGGCTGCAAAGGTTCAGCGAGCCCTGGATGAAGAGGGTCGTCCACGGAAAATGGAGTGGCGCCCCAAACAAAGGAGAGCCGATGATGAAACATCGGCTGGCACGAACATGGTGTTCATCCTCCCTTCGGAGTTCAGTGCTCCAGGGTTAGATGAGACATCCGTGGCACAACTTGACTGCGGCACGGCCGGTTATCTTTGAGAAGCCACGAGAAAAGAGCTACAGGCATCTGAAGGCCCTGTACTTGCGAGGATATATCGATGGGAGGCCTGTAAATAAGATGTTTGGACACCGGAGCGGCAGTTAACATCATGCCGTACTCTATGCTACGTCGGCTGGGACGCTCTAGCTCGATTTGATCAAGACCAACGTGACATTGAGCGATTTCAACGGCCAAGCGTCTGAGGCACAAGGAGTTCTGAACGTGGATCTGACCGTAGGAAGGAAAACTATCCCTACAACATTCTTCATCGTTGATAGCACGAGCAGTTATGCTGTGCTGCTGGGAAGAGATTGGATCCACGCCAACTGCTGTATTCCCTCCACGATGCACCAATGCATAATACAGTGGGATGGAGATGAGGTAGAGGTCGTCCAGGCCGATGACTCAGCCGAAATTTCAACGGCTGGCATGAACGCATGGGAAGCAGCAGGCCAAGAACCCCTTTCAGGCATCAACTTGGACGACTGCGAGCGCATCGATGTGACAAAGGGAAGGGTTAAGCTGGTTTTATCCACTGGCCTGACCATGTAGTTGAAGCGAAGCGATGTGCAACTTGGCGAGGCTGATCCTTGTGATCGGCCCCAAAGGTCTATGAAGGGACATTACAGAACCTTCAGTCAGCGCTCCAATCATTATGGAGGCCGATCCCAGCAATCGGCCAAAATTATCCTCACCACATGTTCTGCTTGTGTTCGACCCTATCAGCCGACGTGCGAATTACAGAGCCGATATCTGCCATTCTTTGACAGCTTCGGCTCGGGGGGGCACCTAAACATGGGAAGCAGAATGCAGTGGCGATGTGTAATCAAATATGGGGGCCGATACACAAATCGGCCGGTAAAAAAAAAATTTATAGCCGATGTGCAAGGCATCGACTTTAGGATTGAGAAGTAGCCGATCGAATGGGTCTCCTTGGAATCATGCGATGTTTATCGAGTCTCCACCAAATCCAGGCCAACGGTGGTGCCTTCTGTTGCTTCGAGGGAATAAAACAATGAAATTTCTTCAGCGGCTTCGAGCCGATCCGGGTTCCTGAACCTTTTTGTCGAGGATTTCCAATCTCGGGGCTAGTTCAGCGAAACGGAAGATTATCGGCTGTCTGAGGAAGAAAGAGGATCGGCTTTGGCGCATTCTCTCTGACATTCTCGCCTCGAGTGAGGCTCGGGGGGCGGGCTCGAGTAAGGCTCGGGGGGCAGCAGGCCTAGTGGATACTCTGTTTAAAGAACCGATGGGGATACCATCGGCTGATCCTTCATTGCAACCTTCTTCACAATGATGGGTACTGAAAAGGATTATTGGGTTTGGTTGGAAAAGTTTAAAGGTTTTCCTGAAGATCCTGCATTTTCTGCCAGATTTAGAAAATCATCAGTTGAAGAAGGGAAGGGTGAATTTCAAAGGACCGATGCGGTGCTATCGGCTCATTACGCATTGGCAAAGGGGACGAATCGGCAAGGTCAGTAGAAGAGGGAATCGGCTCAATTAAACTCAGAAGAAATCGGCAAAATCAAATTGGGGAAAAGTTCTTCATTGATTAGATGAGATTTCTTACATAAAGAGCTAATTGCTCTCAAAAGGGAAATACTAGGGGATCCATTGCCCCATCTACTACTACTGGCCCTATTCTAGAGGCCCTATCTATGGGCCATCACTGCCCTCGTCGTCGCCGTCGTCGCCACTATCGGCGCTGCTCCCGGCGGGCTCGTCGTCGCTCCAATGGCCGCCGACCGGGCCCTCGTTGTCTTCATCTTCATCTTCTTCGTCAGCGTCGTCCTCGTCGCTGTCGAAGTCGCTAAGGTTGCGCCGGCCAAGGGCAGAACCGCCCCGGCGGCTCGTCGGAGGAGCTCTCGTCGTCGTCCTCCTCCTCTCTTCCTGCTCCTCCTCCCGGAAGAGGTGCGCCAGGAGAAGGCATCGTCGTCACTCTCCTCCTCCGTTCCCCAACGGCGAGGAAGCGGAGTCGCTCTCCCCGTCCGTCGAGGATTGGTCGTCCTCGGACCAGATGGAGAAGTCTGGTGGGCCGCAATGGCGCGGCGGGTGTTCGCCGCGTGGACCTCCTGCCGGGTTGTACTCCGGCGTCGGCTCACGGGATGTGGAGGACTGGCTGGAAGGATCCGATGGAGCAGAGGAGGAAGAAGACATGGTGGCGCAGGAGGGCTTTTGGAGTGCTAATGCGGAGGAGATGCAGAGGAGAACTGTTCAGGCGGTTAAATAAAAGGGGATATAGTGGAAATTCAATGCCACAGCAGTTTCCGAGGAAGTGGTGCCTAAAGAAAAAAAAACTGCCAGATCACGCGGAGAAGTTGAGAAGGCAGGACATCATGATGAAGGATACTGCAACAACTCTGCTCTGCCACGACATGACCCGACGAAGGAAAGCATAATGATTTTGGAATTACCAATTCCAAAACCAGGGGGGCATGTGTTATCACGGAAATTTGTGAGTCAGAGGTGGGCCACGATTGAGATAGACTTGAAGATATACATGGAAGGAAGAACAAGAATTGGCCTTATACACGAAGTTGGGCTGAATTGCCCATGTATCTGTAATATAGTAGATCGCATCTTAGATTGAAAGTTAGAGTTTTACTCGTGCACGGTTAGGTGCACGTCCGAATTAGAAAGTCCCTGGACTATAAATATGTATCTAGGGTTTATGGAATAAACAACAACTCACGTTCAACCCAAAACAAACCAATCTCGACGCATCGCCAACTCCTTCATCGAGGGTTTCAATCAGGTAAGCGACATGCTGCCTAGATCGCATCTTGCGATCTAGGCGGCATATCCACGTTGTTCATGCGTTGCTCGTACTGAAGCGTCTTTGATGGTGAGCAACGTAGTTATCATAGATGTGTTAGGGTTAGCATAGTTCTTCGTATAACATGCTTACGTAGTGCAACCCTTGCATGTCTGGCCGCCCTCACGCCTATCTCGGGTGTGGGCGGCACCCTGCTTGTTCATCATCTAGTAGATCGATCCGTTACGATTGCTCCTTGATGCAAGGATTAGTTTAATATCTGCAATAGTTAGGCCTTACAAGAGGGAGGATCCGGCGGCACGTAGGGTGGCGTTCGCAAGTCCTAAACGGGATGTTCGGATCAACGTCATGTTGGTTTTTGGGCCTTGTTTAGGATCGGCTTATGAGCACCGTGCGTGGCGCGAGAGGCGTGAGTAGGATGATCCGATTATGCGATGAAAACCTAAATCGTCGTAGATCTCATTAGCTATATTTTGATCAAGCGGGATCACCAAGTATTCGTGCACCCCGTACGAATCATGGGTGGACGGCTCTTTGAGCGATTCACGGGATAACTTTGAGAGCCGATCGAGGCTCGTATTTAATGTTTACGTGTATGCCATGCGGGGAACTAGCGAGGCATCCCCATCACCTTCACTGACTAGGTATAGGTCAGGTGGCACGCTTGCACTTCGCATCGCCGCGTGTGACCAGAAGAGCATTGCGGGCCGTCGCTCGGAGGGGTCTCAGCCAGCCGCAGCTCTAGGCTCTTCCGGCTCTCTCTGTGTCGCTGCGCGCCGGTGGGTTTTGCGAGCAACACTATTTAAAGTAATGCGGTGTCTCTAATGCATAACTCCAAAATGATAAAGGTAAATCAGTAGAGACATCATAGAACGAACCATATCTAAGAGATTCGATACGACGTTCGGACACACCATTTCGTTGAGGTGTTCCGGCGGTGTCAATTGTGAAAGTATTCCGCATTTCTTTAAATGCATGCCAAACTCATAACTCAGATATTCACCTCCGCGATCAGATCGTAGAATTTAATCTTCTTGTTACGTTGATTTTCTACTTCACTTTGAATTCCTTGAACTTCTCGAAAGTTTCGGATTTATGTTTCATGAAATAGATATACCCATATCTACTCGGATCATCTGTGAAGGTTAGAACATAACGATAACCACCGCGCGATGCTACACTCATTGAGTCCGCACACATCGGTATATATGATTTCCAATAAAGTCGATAGCTCGCTCCATAATACCAGAGAATGGAGTCTTAGTCATTTTTCCCATTAGACATGCTTCGCATCTATGAAGTGACTCAAAGTCAAGTGATTCAAGTAATCCATCGGTATGGAGTTTCTTCATGTGTTTCACTCCAATATGACAGTGCCACATATAAGTAGAATTATCATTCAATTTAATTCGCTTAGCATCAATGTTATGTATATGTGTATCACTACTATCGAGATCTAATAGAAATAAGCCATTCTTTTCAGGTGCTCGACCATAAAGATATTATTCATAAAAATAGAACAACCATTATTCTCAGACTTGAATGAATAACCGTCTTGCATTAAACAAGATCAGATATAATGTTCATGCTCACGCGGGTACAAAATAACAATTATTGAGGCTTAAAACTAATCCTGAAGGTAGATGTAGAGGAAGTGTGCCGACAGCGATCACATCGACTTTGGATCCATTTCCAACACGCATCGTCACTTCATCCTTTAGTAGTCTTCGTTTATTCTTTAGTTCCTGTTTCGAGTTACAAATATGAGCAACCGAACCAGTATCAAATACCCAGGTACTAGTGCGAGAACCAGTAAGACAAACATATATAACATGTATATGGATATACCTTCTTTCTTCTTCTTGACAAGGCCGCTCTTGAGATCCGCCAAATACTTGGAGCAATTACGCTTCCGGTGTCCCTTCTCCTTGCAGTAATAACACTCAGCATCGGGCTTAGGGCCAGTCTTAGGTTTCACGGGAGGCGTGGCAGCTTTCTTGCCACCCTTCTTGAATTTTCCCTTAGACTTGTTTCTTGAATGGTGGTCTTGTTGACCATCAACACTTGGTGCTCTTTCTTGATCTCAATCTCAGCAGATTTCAGCATGGAGAAGAGTTCAGGTAACTCTTTGTTCATGTTCTGCATATTGTAGTTCATCACAAAGTTCTTGTAACTAGGTGGCGGTGATTGAAGGACACGATTAATCCCCAGTCGGTTAGGAATCACTATTCCCAAATCACTGAGTTTCTTCGCATGCCCGGTTATGGCGAGCATGTGCTCACTAACGGAGCTACCTTCTTCCATCAGCTGAAGAAGTGTTTCGATGCTTCATAGCATTCCACGGCCGCATGAGTTTCAAAGATAGTTTTCAACTCATTGATTAACTCATGTGGATCGTGGTGCTCAAAACGTTTTTGAAGATCGGCTTCCAGACTGCACAGGATGGCACACTGAACTTGAGAGTACCGAGTTTTCCGAGTCGCGTAAACATTCTTTACTTCATCGGTTTCAGTTTCTGCAGGAGGGTCACCTAGCGGTGCATCAAGCACATATTGCAGATTTCCGCCATTGAGAAGATCCTCACATGACGGAACCAGTCGGTGAAGTTGCTACCGTTGCTCTTAAGTTTTTCTTTCTCTAGGAACTGGTTAAAATTGATTGGGGACGCCATATCTACAACATATATTTGCAATAGTTTAGACTAATGTTTATGACAAATTGAGTTCAAATTTTAATTCAACATAATTAAAAACTAGGTGAACTCCCACTCAAAACAATATCCCTCGCATTGTCTTAGTGATCACATGAACCAAATCCACCACACCAAGTCCGATCATCACGAGACAAGATGTAATTTCAATGGCGAACATTCAAAGTGTTCATCATATCAATCATATGATTCATGCTCTACCTTTCGGTATCACGTGTTCCGAGACCATGTCCATACATGCTAGGCTCGTCAAGGCCACCTTAGTATCCGCATGTGCAAAACTGGCTTGCACCCATTGTATGCACTTGTTGAATCTATCACACCCGATCATCACGAGATGCTTGAAAATGACAAGTCTTGGCAACGGTGCTACTAAGGATGAACACTTTATTATCTTGATATTTTAGTGAGAGGGATCATCTTATAATGCTACCGTCGCGATCTAAGCAAAATAAGATGCATAAAGGATTAACATCACATGCAGTTCATATGTGATATGATATGGCCCTTTTGTCTTTGCGCCTTTGATCTTCATCTCCAAAGCACGGACATGATCTTCATCATCAACGGGCATGATCTCCATCATCGTCGGCGAAGCACCAAGGTCAATGGCGCCGTCTTCATGATTGTCTCCATGTAGCAACTATTACAACTACTTTGAAATACTACTCAACATGAAATTTAAAGACAACCATAAGGCTCCTGCGGTTGCCACAATACAATAATGATCATCTCATACATAGTCATCATCACATTATGGCCATATCACATCACCAAACCCTGCAAAAACAAGTTAGACGTTCTCTAATTTGGTTTGCATATTTTACGTGCTTTAGGGTTTTCGAGTGAGATCCAATCTACCTACGAACATGAACCACAACGGTGATACTAGTGTTATCAATAGAAGAGTAAATTGAATCTTCACTATAGTAGGAGAGACAGACACCCGCAAAGCCACTTATGCAATACAAGTTGCATGTTGAGCGTGGAGCAAATCTCATGAACGCGGTCATGTAAAGTTAGCCCGAGCCGCTTCATCCCACTATGCCACAAAGATGCAAAGTACTCAAACTAAAGATAACAAAAGAATAAACGCCCACAAAACCATTGTGTTCTACTCGTGCAACCATCTATGCATAGACACGGCTCTGATACCTTTGAAGGATAACGTTGCATAGAAAACAAAAATTTCCTACGCGAACACGCAATCCAAGCCAAGATGCAATCTAGAAGACGGTAGCAACGAGGGGATGATCGAGACTCACCCTTAAAGATTTCCAAAGCCTACAAGATGAGGCTCTTGTTGCTGCGGTAGACTGATAACCCACAAGTATAGGGGATCGCGGCAGTCTTCGAGGGTAGTATAACCCAAATTTATTGATTCGACACAAGGGGAGGTAAAGAATACTTATAAGCCTTAACAACTGAGTTGTCAATTCAGCTGCACCTGGAAAAGCACTAGCAACAGGGGTGATGTGAAAGTAGCGTAATATGAGAGCAGTAAAGTAACACAGCAGCGGTAATAGCAATATGAGAGCAATGGCACCGAAGATAGTTGATACTACTTCCAATGACATATGAACGAGTATATAATGATGAGAGATGGACCGGGGTTCCCAGCGATCTACACTAGTGGTAACTCTCCAATAAGTGACAAGTGTTGGGTGAACAAATTACAGTTGGGCAATTGATAGGAATCAAAGCATTAAGATAGAACATCAGATTATTAATTATGTAGGCATGTTTTCCAATTATAGTCGTACGTGCTCGCAATGAGAAACTTGCACAACATCTTTTGTCCTACCAGCCGGTGGCAGCCGGGCCTCAAGGGAATCTATTGGATATTAAGGTACTCCTTTTAATAGGAGTACCGGAGCAAAGCATTAACACTCAGTGAAAACATGTGTCCCTCACATCACCGCCATCCCCTCCGGTTGTCCCCATTTCTGTCACTTCGGGGCCTTTGGTTCCGGACAGTGTTGACATGTGCATACAACTTGTAGATACAATCTAAGCAATAAGTATAGAGCTCAAATCTAAGATCATGCCACTCGGGCCCTAGTGACAAGCATTAAGCATAACAAGATTGCCAACAATAACTTCACAAACTTTATAGATAGACTAATCATAATGTATCATCCATCGGATCCCAACAAACACAACACCGATTACATCAGATGGATCTCAATCATGTAAGGCAGCTCATGAGACCATTGTATTGAAGTACATGGGAGAAGAGAGTACTACTGCTAGAACCCGTAGTCCATGGGGGAACTACTCACGGAGCATGGCGGAGGCGGTGGCGTTGATGGAGATGGCTTAGGGGCACTTCCCCGTCCGGCAGGGTCTTAGGACAGAGACTTTGTCCCCCGAATTGGAGTTTCGCGATGGCGGCGCCTGAGTCTTTTGGAGTTTCGTCAATTGGTACTGCGTTTTTAGGTCGAAAGGGATTTTATAGGCGAAGAGGCGGCGTAGGGGCACCTGGAGCGCCACACCATGGGCGGCGCGGGCCCAGGCCAGGCCGCGCCGCTATGGTGCGGTGGCCCTCGGCCCCTCTCAAACTCTTCTTCGGTGTTACGGAGCCTTAAGGGAAAATAGGAGGTTTGGCGTTGATTTCGTCAATTCGAAATATTGCCCGAACAGCCTTCGGAACCAAAAACAATGAAACGGGGAACGCTTTGTGGCATCTCGTTAATAGGTTAGTTCCGGAAGCATGAAATCATCATAAAGTGCAAGCAAAACATGTAAGTATTGTCATAAAACAAACATGGAACGATAGAAATTATGGATACGTCGGGGACGTATCAGCATCCCCAAGCTTAGTTCTGCTCGTCCCGAGTAGGTAAACGATAAAAAGAATAATTTGTAGTGACATGCTACTTACATAACCTTGATCATACTATTACAAAGCATATGAAATGAATGAAGTGACTCAAGGCAATGATCTATAGTTGCTAACAAGTAGATAACATATAGCAAAACTTTTCATGAATAATACTTTCAAGACAAGTATCAAAAGTCTTGCACAAGAGTTAACTCATAAAGCAATAAATTCAAAGTAAAAGCATCGAAGCAACACAAAGGAAGATAAAGTTTCAGCGGTTGCTTTCAACTTTCAACATGCATATCTCATGGATAATTGTCAACACAAAGTAATATGATGAATGCAAATATGCAAGTATGTAAGAATCAATGCACAGTTGACACAAGTGTTTGCTTCTAAGATGGAAGGAAGTAGGTAAACTGACTCAACATAAAGTAAAAGAATGGTCCTTCAAAGAGGAAAGCATCGATTGCTATATTTGTGCTAGAGCTTTGGTTTTGAAAACATAAAGAGAGCATAAAAGTAAAATTTTGAGAGGTGTTTGTTGTTGTCAACGAATGGTAGTGGGCACTCTAACCCCTTGCCGGACAAACCTTCAAAGAGCGGCTCCCATTTTATTTTATTTTTGGGTGGCACTCCTTCCAACCTTTCTTTCACAAACCATGGCTAACCGAATCCTCGGGTGCCTGCCAACAATCTCATACCATGAAGGAGTGCCTTTTTATTTTAGTTTTATTATGATGACACTCCTCCCAACCTTTGCTTACACAAGCCGCAGCTGGCAAATCCTTCGGGTGCCGTCCAACAATCACATACCATGGAGGAGTGTCTATTTAGGTTAATTAATTTGGAACTGGGAATCCCATTGCCAGCTCTTTTTGCAAAATTATTGGATAAGCGGATGAAGCCACTAGTCCATTGGTGAAAGTTGCCCAACAAGATTGAAAGATAAACACCACATACTTCCTCATGAGCTATAAAACATTAACACAAATTGAGAAGCATTTTGAATTGTTTAAAGGTAGCACTCAAGCAATTTACTTTGGAATGGCAGGAAATACCACATAGTAGGTAGGTATGGTGGACACAATTGGCATAGTGGTTGGCTCAAGGATTTTGGATGCATGAGAAGTATTCCCTCTCGATACAAGGCTTAGGCTAGCAAGGTTGTTTGAAGCAAAAGAGAGCATCAAGAGGCAAATCCAAAACACATTTAAATCTAACATGCTTCCTATGCAAAGGAATCTTGTACACAAATAAATTCATGAAGAACAAAGTGACAAGCATAAGAAGATAGAACAAGTGTAACTTCAACAATTTCAGCATATAGAGAGGTGTATTAGTACCATGAAAATTTCTACTACCATATTTTCCTCTCTCATAATAATTTTCAGTAGCTTCATGAACAAACTCAACAATATAACTATCACATGCAGCATGCTTCTCATGATTTCCAAACACATAATTTTTATCAAGTTCAAGAATAGTGGAATAAAAACTTTCAAGCTTACTTTTATTAATAATATAACAAGGTAGTTGATCAATCTCAAGAGATATGGGACTCATAGAATAAGTCAGGACTCTCCAATCCCATTTTCATTAGTAGTACAATTAATAGTATCAAGTAACATAGGACCATCATCTAGAGCTTTATCATAAACATTTGCTAAGCAAAATTCTTTAGTACCATGCATTTCGACATCAGGCACAAACAAAGCATTATCATAAAATTTATCAAAGTAGCATGGATTATCATAGACAACAGTAGCATAATTATTCTCACAAGTTTTACTCATAGGGAATATTTCAAGAGAATCACAGGAACATAACATTCAACCTCTTTCGGTAAGCATGGAGGACAATCAAATAGTGTAAGAGATAAAGAGTTACTCTCATTAGAAGGTTGGCATGGGTAGCTAATCCATTCTTCCCCCTTTTGTTCATCGCTCTCCTCTTCTTTTTCATCCAATGAGCTTTCAGGTTCATCAATTTCCTCCTCTTTTTCATCCAATGAGCTTTCAGGTTCATCAATTTCTTCTTCCACCGGTTCCTGCAAATTGTGAGTGCATTCTTGTGCATTAATGTGTCTCTCTTTATAATCAAGGATATAAGGATTCCCTACTGTAGCATTCTATGCAAGAATTAAGGATAGTAGAGACATAATCTTTAAGGTCCTTACAAATAGCACAAGTTTCATAATTCTCAACCATGAAGGATTCTATCTCGGAGGCTCCCATAAATAAGACAAATTGTTCTACCTCTTCGAACCCATAATGAATATAGCAATTCCGATTATAGTTCTTAATAAAAAATTCCTCACTAAAGCCACATTGAAATTTAAGATGTTTAGTATCCTGTTGAGAGCAACAGTTTATATCATGGCGTCTAAGCAAGATTCTAGCAATTGTATTTAATTTTTCTATCATAGCACTCATCACTTTTCCCGTTCTTGATTCTCTATAACAATTATAACATTCCATAAGCTCCAAGTAGGTTGTAGGTTCTCCCATAATAGCAGTTTTAATTTTTCGGTTTTTCAAATTTTTATGGGTTTTTGGGTATATGAGACAAATAAAACAAGAAAAAAATAAACTAAGCAAAAGTAAACTACGCAAACTAATAACTAGACAGAAATAAACTAAGCACAAATAAACTAGGCAAAAGTAAACTAAGCAAGAAAATAAAACAAATTAAAAACAGAGAGAGAGAGGTAGAGTGTACTCCCCAGGTGAACTTATGAGTAGAGCTATGCCTCCCCGGCAACGGCGCCGAAAACGATATTGATAACCCACAAGTATAGGGGATCGCATGTAGCAGTCTTCGAGGGTAGTATAACCCAAATTTATTGATTCGACACAAGGGAGGTAAAGAATACTTATAAGCCTTAACAAGCTGAGTTGTCAATTCAGCTGCACACTGGAAAAGCACTAGCAACGGGGTGATGTGAAAATGGCAGTAATATGAGAGCAGATGCTTGTTAACACGACGGCGGTAATAGCAATATGAGAGCAATGGCACCAGAAGATAGTTGATACTACTTCCAATGACATATAGAACGAGTATATAATGATGAGAGATGGACCGGGGTTCCCAAGCTATCTACACTAGTGGTAACTCTCCAATAAGTGACAAGTGTTGGGTAGACAAATTACGGTTGGGCAATTGATAGGAATCAAAGCATTAAGACAGAACATCCAGGTTATTAATTATGTAGGCATGTTTTCCAATTATAGTCATGCGTGCTCGCAATGAGAAACTTGCACAACATCTTTTGTCCTACCAGCCGGTGGCCGGGCCTCAAGGAAACTCTTTGGATATTGAGTACTCCTTTTAATAGAGTACCGGACAAAGCATTAACACTCCGTGAAAACATGTGTCCCTCACATCAACGCCATCCCCTCCGGTTGTCCCGATTTCTGTCACTTCGGGGCCTTTGGTTCCGAACAGTGACATGTGCATACAACTTGTAGATACAATCTAAGCAGTAAGTATAGAGCTCAAATCTAAGATCATGCCACTCGGGCCCTAGTGACAAGCATTAAGCATAACAAGATTGCAGCAACAATAACTTCACAAACTTTATAGATAGACTAATCATAATGCATCATCCATCGGATCCCAACAAACACAACACCGATTACATCAGATGGATCTCAATCATGTAAGGCAGCTCATGAGACCATTGTATTGAAGTACATGGGAGAGTACCAACTAGCTACAGCTACTGCTAGAACCCGTAGTCCGTGGGGGAACTACTCACGGAGCATGGCGGAGCGGTGGCGTTGATGGAGATGGCTTCCGGGGGCACTTCCGTCCGGCGAGGGTCAGGAACCAGAGACTTCTGTCCCCGAATTGGAGTTTGCGATGGCGGCGGCGCCTGGAGTCTTTACGGAGTTTCGTCAATTGGTGCTGCGTTTTTAGGTGAAAGGATTTTATAGGCGAGGTGGCGCGAGGGCACCTGGAGGCGCCACACCATAGGCCGGCGTGGCCCAGGCCGCCCGCCTTATGGTCTGGTGGCCCTCGGCCCCTCTCAGGCTCTTCCGGTGTTCTGGAGCCTTCGGAAAAATAGGAGGTTTGAAGTTGATTTCGTCCAATTAAGAGGCCGAACAGCCTTTACCGGAACCAAAAACAGCGAGAAAACGAGACGCTTGTGGCATCTCGTTAATAGGTTAGTTCCGGAAAACGCATGAAATCATCATAAAGTGCAAGCAAAACATGTAAGTATTGTCATAAAACAAACATGGAACGACAGAAATTATGGATACGTCGGGGACGTATCATAGACGTTCACTTGCCGCTTGCAAAAGCGCGTAGAAGATCTTGATCACGGCGCCACGAACGGGCAGCACCTCCGTACTCGGTCACACGTTCGGTTGTTGATGAGACGACGTCCACCTCCCGTTCCAGCGGGCAGCGAAGTAGTAGCTCCTCTTGAATCCGACAGCACGACGGCGTGGTGTCGGTGGCGGTGGAGAATCGGAGCTTCGCTAAGCGTGCGGGGAAGAAGGAGGAGTGGGGCGGCTAGGGTTTGGGGAGAGGGGGCGCCATCTAGGTGGTGTGGCCACCTTGTTGTGTTGGGGTGGCCAGCCTCCCTTGGTCCTCATTATATAGGTGGAACACCCAGAGTTGGTCTACAAGTCTTCGAATAAGACCCCAAACCAAAACCTTCCATATGACATGAAACCTACCCAAGCTAGGACTCCCACTAGAGGTGGGATTCCTTCCCTTGGGAGGGGGTGGCCGGCCACCTTAGGTGGAGTCCACCTGGGACTCCACCCCTTAGGGTTGGCCGGCCATGGTGGTGGAGTCCCTTCGGGACTCCGCCTTCCAAAGTGACTTTCTTCCGGAATATTCTAGAACCTTCTAGAACCTTCCATAAATGCACCGGATCATTTTCAAACACATAAAATGACTTCCTATATATGAATCTTATTCTCCGGACCATTAGGAACTCTCGTGATGTCCGGGATCTCATCGGGGACTTGAACAAATCTTGAACTCCATTCCATATTCAAAAATACCATTTCAACATCAAACCTTAAGTGTGTCACCCTACGGTTCGTGAACTATGTGGACATGGTTGAGTACTCTCTCCGACCAATAACCAATAGCGGGATCTGGAGATCCATAATGGCTCCCACATATTCAACGATGACTTAGTGATCGAATGAACCATTCACATACGATACCAATTCCCTTTGTCATGCGATATTTTACTTGTCCGAGGTTTGATCATCGGTATCACTCTATACCTTGTTCAACCTCGTCTCTCGACAAGTACTCTTTACTCGTACCGTTGTATGTGGTCTCTTATGAACTTATTCATATGCTTGCAAGACATTAGACGACATTCCACCGAGAGGGCCCAGTATATCTATCTGTCATCGGGATGGACAAATCCCACTGTTGATCCATATGCCTCAACTCATACTTTCCGGATACTTAATCCCACCTTTATAACCACCCATTTACGCAGTGGCGTTTGATGTAATCAAAGTACCTTTCCGGTATAAGTGATTTACATGATCTCATGGTCGAAAGGACTAGGTAACTATGTATCGAAAGCTTATACCAAATAACTTAATGACGTGATCTTATGCTACGCTTAGTTGGGTGTGTCCATTACATCATTCATATAATGATATAATCTTGTTTATTAATAACATCCAATATTCATGATTATGAAACTAATCATCTATTAATCAACAAGCTAGTTAAGAGGCTTACTAGGAACTCTTTGTTGTTTACATATCACACATGTATCAATGTTTCGGTTAATACAATTATAGCATGGTATATAAACATTTATCATAAACATAAAGATATATAATAACCACTTTTATTATTGCCTCTTGGGCATATCTCCAACAATTACCTTCTTGAAGGCATCATCGTCGTAGCCTACGGCTTCTTACTCGTGCTGCTCCGAGGAAAACCCTAGATCCAGCCTGAGTCGGACGATGATGGTGTTCCCTACGTCGTTCTACCTCTTGGGGCATCGTTTTTGGAGCAGCGGCTGGATGGAGGTGGATCTTGGTGGACTGGTGTTCATATACCACGTTGTCGTCGATGATACGTCTCCAACGTACCTATAATTTCTGATGTTCCATGCTTGTTTTATGACAATACCTACATGTTTTGCTCGCACTTTATAATGTTTTTATGCGTTTCCGGAACTAACCTATTAACAAGATGCCCACGGTGCGGTTCTGTTTTGTTGTTTTGGTTCCAAAAGTACATTGGAAATATTCTCGGAATTCGACGAAACAAAGACCCAGTATCTTATTTTTCCCGGAAGATTCCAGAACACCGAAGGAGACGAAGATGGGCCAGGGGGGCCCCACACAACAGGGCCGCGCGGGCTCCACCCTGGCCACGCCGGCCTATGGGGAGGAGCCTGCGCCCTTCGACTCCGCCTCTTCGCCTATAAGAGCCCTTCGACCTACAAACGCGATACCGATTGACGAAACTCAGAAAGACTCCGGGCGCCACCACCATCGCGAAACTCCAATTTGGGGGACAGAATCTCTATTGCACCACGGGGGGAAGTGCCCCCGGAAGCCATCTCCAACGCCACCGCCTCCATCATGCTCCGTGAGTAGTTCCCCCATGGACTACGGGTTCTAGCTGTAGCTAGTTGGTATTATCTCCCCCATGTACTTCAATACAATGATCTCATGAGCTGCCTTACATGATTGAGATTCATCGATGTAATCGGTGTTGTGTTTGTTGGGATCCGATGGATTGTTACATTATGATTAGTCTATCTATAAAGTTTGTGAAGTTATTGTTGTTGCAATCTTGTTGTGTTTAATGCTTGTCACTAGGGCCCGAGTGGCATGATCTTAGATTTAAACTCTATACTTATTGCTTAGATTGTATCTACAAGTTGTTTGCACATGTCTATGTCCGGAACCAAAGGCCCCAAAGTGACAGAAATTGGGACAACTGGAGGGGAAGGCTTAGATATGAGGATCACATGTTTTCACGGAGTGTTAATGCTTTGCTCCGGTGCTCTATTAAAAGGAGTACCTTAATTTCCAGATTCCCTAGAGGCCCGGCTGCCACCGGCTGGTAGGACAAAAGATGTTGTACAAGTTTCTCATTGCGAGCACGTATGACTATATATGGAAAACATGCCTACATGATTAATAATTTTGATGTTCTGTCTTAATGCTATTTCAATCCTATCAATTGCCCAACTGTAATTTGTTCACCCAACACTTGTTATTGGAGAGTTACCACTAGTGTACATAGCTGGGAACCCGGTCCATCTCTCATCATCATATACTCGTTCTACATGTCATTGGAAGTAGTATCAACTATTTTCGGTGCCATTGCTCTCATATTGCTCCGCTGCTTGTATTCTGTTACTCGCTCTCATATTGCTGCTTTCACATCACCCCTGTTACTAGTGCTTTTCAGTGCAGCTGAATTGACAACTCGTTGTTAAGGCTTATAAGTATTCTTTACCTCCCCTTGTGTCGAATCAATAAATTTGGGTTTTACTTCCTCGAAGACTGTTGCGATCCCTATACTTGTGGGTTATCAAGACTATTTTCTGGCGCCGTTGCGGGGAGGCATAGCTCTACTCATAAGTTCACCTAGGGAGTACACTCCACCTCTCTCTCTGTTTTATTTTATTTTGTTTTGCTTAGTTTACTTTTGTCTAGTTTATTTGTGCTTAGTTTATTTCTGCCTAGTATTATTTTGCTTAGTTTACTTTTGTTTAGTTTGTCTTGTTTTATTTTCCCTATATACCCGAAAATCCATAAAAATTTGAAAAACCGAAAAATTAAAAACTGTTATTATGGGAGAACCTACAACCTACTTGGAGCTTATTGAATTATATAATAATTATAGAGAATCAAGAACGGGAAAATTTATGAGTGCTGTGATAGAAAAACTGAATACAATTGCTAAAATCTTGCTTAAACGCCATGATATAAACTGTTGCTCTAAACAAGATACTAAACATCTTAAATTTCAATGTGGCTTTAGTGAGGAAGTTTTAATTAAGAACTATAATTGGAATAACTATATTCATTTTGGGTTCGAAGAGGTAGAACAATTTGTCATATTTATGGGAGCCTCGAGATAGAATCCTTCATTGCTAAAAATTATGAAACTTGTGTTGTTTGTAAGGACCTTAAAGATTATGTCTCTTCTATCCTTAATTTTTGCATAGAAATCTACAGTGATAATCCTTATATCATTGATTATAAAGAGAGACTCATTAATGCACAAGAATGCACTCACAATTTGCAGGAACCAGTGGAAGAAGAAATTGATGAACCTGAGAGCTCATTGGATGAAAAAGAGGAGGAAATTGATGAACCTGAAAGCTCATTGGATGAAAAAGAAGAGGGAGTGATGAACAAAAGGAGGAAGAATGGATTAGCTACCCATGCCAACCTTCTAATGAGAGTAACTCTTTATCTCTTACACTATTTGATTGTCCTCCATGCTTACCAAAGGAGGATGAATGTTATGTTCCTGTGGATTCTCTTGAAATATTCCCTATGAGTAAAACTTGTGAGAATAATTATGCTACTGTTATTTATGATAATCCATGCTATTTTGATAAATCTTATGATAATGCTTTGTTTGTGCCTGATGTCGAAATGCATGGTACTAAAGAGTTTTGCTTGGCAAATGTTTAGGATAAATCTCTAGATGATGGTCCTATGTTACTTGATAAATTTAATTGTACTACTAATGAAAATGGGATTGGAGAGTTTTGACTTTATCTATGAGTCCCATATCTCTTGAGATTGATCGATCATCTTGTTATATTATTGATAAAAGTGGGTTTGAAAGTTTTAATCCCGCTATTTTTGAGCTTGATAAAATTATATGTTTATGGATCATGAGAAACATGCTTTATGTGATAGTTATATTGTTGAGTTTATCCATGAAGCTACTGAAAATTATTATGAGAGAGGAAAATATGGTTGTAGAAATTTGCATGGTACTAAAACACCTCTCTATATGCTTAAAATTTTGAAGTTACTCTCGTTTTACCTTCTTATGCTTGTCACTTTTTTCTTGATGAATTTATTTGTGTACAAGACTCCTATGCATAGGAAGTGGGTTAGACTTAAATGTGTTTTGAATTTGCTACTTGATGCTCTCTTTTGCTTCAACTCTTATTTCTTGCGAGTGCATCATTGAAACTACTGAGCCCATCTTAATGGCTATAAAGAAAGAACTTCTTGGGAGATAACCCATGTTTTTATTTTGATACTATTTTGTTGTGTCTTGGAAGTTGTTACTACTGTAGCAACCTCTCCTTCTCTTTATTTTATTGCAATGTTGTGCCAAGTGAAGTCTCTAATAGAAGTTTGATGCTAGATTTGGATTTCTGCGCAGAAACAGATTTCTTGCTGTCACGAATCTGGGTATGATTCTCTGTAGGTAACTCAGAAAAATCTGCCAATTTACGTGAGTGATCCTCAGATATGTACGCAACTTTCATTAGCTTTGAGTTTTCTGATTTGAGCAACGGAAGTACCTCTTAAAAATTCGTGTTTACTGGCTGTTCTGTTTTGACAGATTCTGTCTCTGTTTTTTTGCATTGTCTCTTGTGGACTTTAAGTGAGGCTTTCTAGACGTGGAGAGCTGTAGCTAATGTTTTATTGAGTTCTTGCAATGTGTCACTACAGGACCAAAGTGGATTAAAGTTTTTGAGTACTAACCCCTCTAATGAAGTTTATGAGAAGTTTGTGTGAAGGAAGTTTTCAAGGGTCAAGAGAGGAGGATGATATATGATTAAGAAGAGTGAAAAGTCTAAGCTTGGGGATGCCCCGTGGTTCATTCTTGCATATTTCAAGAAGACTAAGCTTGGGGATGCCCAAGGCATCCCCTTCTTCATCAACTTATCATGTTTCTTCTATTGAAACTATATTTTTTTTCGGTCACATCTTATGTGCTTTACTTGGAGCGTCTGTGTGTTTTTATTTTTGTTTATGTTTGAATAAATTCGGATCTTAGCAATCCTTGTGTGGGAGAGATACACGCTCCGCTTTTTCATATGAACACTTGTGTTCTTCGTTTTACTTTTAATGTTCAATGATAAAAGTTGGAAGCTATTGCATTTATTGCTATTTGGTTGGAAAAAGAAAATGCTTCATATTGTCTTGGATAATTTGATACTTGGCAATTGTTTTGAGCTCTCAAGTAGATCATGATTAAGCTCTTGCATCATGTAGTTTAAACCTATTAGTGGAGAAATACCGTAGAGCTTGTTGAAATTGATTTGCATGATTGGTCTCTCTAAGGTCTAGATATTTTCTGGTAAAAGTGTTTGAGCAACAAGGAAGACAGTGTAGAGTTTTATAATGCTTGCAATATGTTCTTATGTAAGTTTTGCTGTACCGGTTCATACTTGTGTTTGCTTCAAACAACCTTGCTAGCCAAAGCCTTGTACTGAGAGGAAATGCTTCTCGTGCATCCAAACCTTCAGCCAAAACCTATGCCATTTGTGTCCACCATATCTACCTACTATGTGGTATTTCCCGCCATTCCAAGTAAATACTTCATGTGCTACCTTTAAACAATTCAAAATCTATTATCTCTTATTTGTGTCAATGTTTTATAGCTCATGAGGAAGTATGTGGTGTTTTATCTTTCGATCTTGTCATTTACTTTTGACAGCCTTTCACAATGGACTAGTGGCTTCATCCGCTTATCCAATAATTTTGCAAAAAGAGTGGCAATGGGTTCCCAGCCCCAATTAATCAACCTTCATTAATAATTATCTTCACATGTTTTGCTCTGAATCAGTAAGCAACTTAATTTTGCAAATAGACACTCCTTCATGGTATGTGAATATTGGAAGGCACCCGAGGATTCGGTTAGCCATGGCTTGTGTAAGCAAAAGGTTGGGAGGAGTGTCAACCATAAATAATGAAACTAAAATACATGTGTAAACAAAAGAGAAGAGGGATGATCTACCTTGCTGGTAGAGATAACGTCCTTCATGGGAGCCGCTCTTGAAAGTCTGGTTGATGAGGTAGTTAGAGTGCCCACTACCATTCGTTGACAACAACAAACACCTCTCAAAATTTTACTTTTATACTCTCTATATGATTTCAAAACTTAAAAGCTCTAGCACATGATTTAATCCCTGCTTCCTCTGCGAAGGGCCATTCTTTTACTTTATGTTGAGTTGAGTCGTTTACCTACTTCCTTCCATCTTAGAAGCAAACACTTGTGTGAACTGTGCATTGATTCTTACATACTTGCATATTTGCATTCATCATATTACTTTGTGTTGACAATTATCCATGAGATATGCATGTTGAAAGTTGAAAGCAAGCTGCTTAAAACTTCCTCTGTGTTGCTTCAATGCCTTACTTTGAATTTATTGCTTTATGAGTTAACTCTTATGCAAGACTTTTGATGCTTGTCTTGAAAGTACTATTCATGAAAAGTTTTGCTATATGTTATCTATTTGTTAGCAACTATAGATCATTGCCTTGAGTCACTGCATTCATCTCATATGCTTTATAATAGGATGATCAAGATTATGTAAGTAGTATGTCACTACATAAATTACTCTTTTTATCGTTTACCTACTCGAGGGCGAGCAAGAACTAAGCTTGGGGATGCTTGATACATCTCCAACGTACCTATAATTTCTGATGTTCCATGCTTGTTTTATGACAATACCTACATGTTTTGCTCGCACTTTATAATGTTTTTATGCGTTTTCCGGAACTAACCTATTAACAAGATGCCACGGCCAGTTCTGTTTTCTGTTGTTTTTGGTTACGAAAGGCTGTTCGGGCAATATTCTCGGAATTCGACGAAACAAAGACCCAAGATCTTATTTTTCCCGGAAGATTCCGAACACCGAAGGGGAGACGAAGATGGGCCAGGGGGCCCCACACAACAGGGTCGCGTGGGCTCCACCCTGGCCGCGCCGGCCTATGGGGAGTGAACCCTGGCGCCCTTCCGACTCCGCCTCTTCGCCTATAAGAGCCCTTTCAACCTAAAAACGCGATACCGATTGACGAAACTCAGAGAAAGACTCCAGGGCGCCGCCACCATCGCGAAACTCCATTCGGGGGACGAAGTCTTTGTTCCGGCACCCTGCCGGACGGGGAAGTGCCCCCGGAAGCCATCTCCATCGACGCCACCGCCTCCATCATGCTCCGTGAGTAGTTCCCCCATGGACTACGGGTTCTAGCTGTAGCTAGTTGGTATTCTCTCCCCCATGTACTTCAATACAATGATCTCATGAGCTGCCTTACATGATTGAGATTCATCTGATGTAATCGGTGTTGTGTTTGTTGGGATCCGATGGATTGTTACATTATGATTAGTCTATCTATAAAGTTTGTGAAGTTATTGTTGCTGCAATCTTGTTGTGTTTAATGCTTGTCACTAGGGCCCGAGTGGCATGATCTTAGATTTAAGCTCTATACTTATTGCTTAGATTGTATCTACAAGTTGTTTGCACATGTCTATGTCCGGAACCAAAGGCCCCAAAGTGACGAAATTGGGACAACTGGAGGGGAAGGCTTAGATATGAGGATCACATGTTTTCACGGAGTGTTAATGCTTTGTCGGTGCTCTATTAAAAGGAGTACCTTAATTTCCAGATTCCCTAGAGGCCCGGCTGCCACCGGCTGGTAGGACAAAAGATGTTGTACAAGTTTCTCATTGCGAGCACGTATGACTGTATATGGAAAACATGCCTACATGATTAATAATTTTGATGTTCTGTCTTAATGCTATTTCAATCCTATCAATTGCCCAACTGTAATTTGTTCACCCAACACTTGTTATTGGAGAGTTACCACTAGTGTAGATAGCTGGGACCCCGGTCCATCTCTCATCATCATATACTCGTTCTACATGTCATTGGAAGTAGTATCAACTATTTTCTGGTGCCATTGCTCTCATATTACTGCTACTGCTGCTGTGTTACTGTTACTACTGCTCTCATATTACTGCTGCTTTCACATCACCCCTGTTACTAGTGCTTTTCCAGGTGCAGCTGAATTGACAACTCAGTTGTTAAGGAAGTATTCTTTACCTCCCCTTGTGTCGAATCAATAAATTTGGGTTTTACTTCCCTCGAAGACTGTTGCGATCCCCTATACTTGTGGGTTATCAGTCGATGATTCTCGGCGGCGTGCAGCTGTGGGGTATCGAAGACGGGCGAGGACTGCTGGACATGTGCAGGATGGTGGAGCTGGCGTCATGGTGACATCAACGGCAGGCCTGACATGATCAATGCGTTGATCTCTCTTGGAGATGGCTTTGAGATAGATGGTGGTTGCGAACTCTGTGACGTGTGCAATGGCATACTCTCAGGGTTTTTCTTTCATGGTCACCCCCTTCATCGTAGGTATAGCGAGTTGTCGCTAGGAAGGAGACTTCAAGTTGATCTTTGTATTCCCCTTGTAAGGCTTTGCGAATAATTTTATAAAGCAGAGAGTTGTGTGCATCCTTTGGATGCAGAGGCTGGGGCTATGCTCCCTTATCTAAAAAAAAATCTAAGGTTAATAATAAGTATCACCCCTCTAACCATGTTGAGTAATATCCTTATTTGATGATTTTTCGTGTCTGCAGACTGTTCAAGAGGAGCGCCTTTTCCATATATGTGTTTGGAGCAATAAATGAATATCCAGGTAGTTCTTCTTCCTCCCAATCTGGAAATTGTTGTGTAAATTTCGGTGTATACAGTGTAAGCAGAAAATTCATGGTGTATATATACTCTGTTGTGCATTGTGTCCTGAAAAGTGAAGGCAGAGCGCAGATTGGAGTGGCTTGGTTTGACAAACATATGTGTATGATTGCAGTTATTGGCTTTGACAAACAGAGTAGCTCACAAGGAGGGTAGCGCCTATTTTTAGCAAACAGAATAGTGTAGAAGCGGAGGAGCAGAACAGAGACAATTGTACGTCTAATAGTAGTTATTTAATATTACAACACGCTGAAGATACTTGTTTGCTGGAGGGATAAGTAGGTCCATAATATTACTAGCAATGATCGGCCCGGCGGCACGCCGCGCCATATGGTGGGTGATTAATGGTAAATTTTAGTAGTGGTAAATGTTTGTAGGTTCCTGGATGTGTTTTTGTATAGACTATCATTTGATTGTTGGTTAATCTTGATATAATGGTTGTTACGTGCCCACGGAGATGGACATGCATTCGAGGACAATGGTTGAGCGTTGCATTCATTCTTGCTTGCGCGGTTTTTGGATCTTTGTAGCGTAGCTTTGGATACCCTTTCACCTTGCTAAAATGTGCATAATCTACCTAGAAGAGATGCAAACTTTCTCAAAAAAACACTATAAAGAAGCAACGGAGTACCACTAATGACCTAAAAGGGAGCAGAGTAAAACAAAACTTTCAGAATCTAGAGAGTAAAACAAAATTTTCAGAATCTAGAGAACACAACTTGCAGGTCGAGCTTGCATAGATCCTACACAATGAACCTAGAATACAATGCCAAATACACAAAATAAACATGAATAAAGATTGTAATTAACCCCAACAACAGCTCAAAGAGTAAAGCACTTCACATCAGATAAACGCTCACTTCTTGAACTCCCACTAAGAAGATTCCAAAAAAAGTTGTACTACCACTGTAAAATAATTGGATAGGTGCATCCACACACAAGAATGAAGGAGCGTGGTATCCCAAATTTGCAGTAAGAACTAATTACAAAGCCCATGCGATTGTGTGACATAAGCAGCATGTACTACTACATAATTAGTATTGAAAATAATATCATTGTATCTTTGATTGATTGCATCCTCAGGCTAGTCAAAAGCAGCATGTTTGTACGATCAAAACCATGATAAAGGAAAAGCTTGTTGTGCTTGAATTTCTAGTCACCATATTCCGCAGCATGTGAATCCGCATTGACTTTATCCGAGCTTGAATTTTTCTTTTCTTAACCTGCGGCTGTGAATAGATGTCATTAACCAGAATGAACAAAGTGTATTCCAGACTTACCACCTTGTAGTGACCTTTCATTGTTTTCTTCATTACATTGTGTGTTGCACTGCATGGTAGGATCGAACGGTTCAAAACAGCAACTACCATGGTTATAGGACATCTCTGTTACCACCATTTGAGAATGCAGTGTGACTTCTAGGTGAGTACGCTTCCTTAACCACAAACCCATATTAACACACACCCATGTTGTGACTTCTAGGTGAGTATACTTACTTAACCACATACAAACATGAATGCATGTCTTGTGCGTGGTGATGACTGATGAAGCAAGAATTAATTATGAATAAGTTCTGAAAATCAGGCTGCAGATATAAACTTAACACACAAGAGCCCAGCAAGATAAAATGCAATGGGTTTACAATGGCAAACCAGTTTCAGGCTTTCAGCATGCGCAACAGTCTAAACATATCAATTAGTCTGCTATCAAATATTCCTGATATAAGTCATCCAACTATAAGACATCACATTGAGAAGACAAAAATCAAACACATAATCCCTATAGGCATAAAATAGACGATTACTATACTGAAACCTTCAAAAAAATTGGGAAGTAATCCCTATAAGGCAAGTAATGATTTTCTGATTTGAAGACTAACACTTACAAATATGTATCTTATGTTGCCAACAAAGCTTATATAAGCATAAAAATTTGTTGCAAAATAGTGTATTTCAACAGAAACCAAGAAATAAGTTTTTCCGATGGCTCGACATCGAAATTTCAAAGAAATCAATAAATAAATTGTGCATGCCTATGACTCGACCTTGACAGTGCGGATGATAGTGTAGATGTTTCAGAGCTATTGGCCTAGGATACTTTCCAAGCGAATATTATTGGTGAAAAGGCAAACACTATAAGATGACTAAGGTGTGACACTGTGACCAAATGAAGAAAATCAAAAGATGTGCCAAAAGCAGCACTCAGCAGACATCTGATTAAGGCAACCTATTTGCAATGACTAAATTGAAAGGAAGAAAATCTAACAGGCTAGCTAATACATACACTCATCTGGGTTTTTCTATATCATTAGTCGTAATGATTGACATATTAAACAAAACAGTGAATATAATCATTTATCTGGGTTTACAATTTGATTATCAGATGTATTTCCTGCATTTTCTCATTAAAAAGATATTGACTACAAAAGACTATAATGGAAGTTAAAGATATTACCAAGAAATTAAAAGGGTTAATCACTACATACCACAGTTGTACGAAGATCTAAATTCTTAGATAGCAATAACCGAGTGACATAGGCATCCCAAATGGGCCTGCCGAAGATAGTACCCGGGGTTTACTGAAGGCCCAATACTCGAAGAATAAGAAGATTCGGGAGCCCAAGATATATTAAGGAAAGTTAAGAGTTGTAATAGGAAGTGTTATTTGTAATCTGGCGGGATGAGTTAGAAACCGTCCCGGACTCTGTAACTTGTATAGCACGAATCCCTCGGCTCCACCTCTTATATAAAGGGGGAGTCGAGGGACGAAGAAATAATCGAATCATTGTCTGCAAACCCTAGTTTTCATAATCGTCGAGTACTTTTCGGCTGAAACCTTCGAGATCTACTTGCCCTCTACTTTTAACTAAACCCTAGACTACAATCCATAGGCATTAACAAGTTGATACCTTGTCAATTGGCGCCGTCTGTGGGAACTAGAGGTGTAAGGATCTGATCTCGATGGCACGTTCAAGATCTTCGACATCGTCAACTGCAAGCAACACAATGGATCGAGATGCGTATCTGGCGGAGCCCATGGAGATGACGTTCGGAAGGTTTCACTTTCGCGTCGAGAAGGAAGGATCGTATCGTGTCGAGGTTCCGATTTCGTCGGGATCGTCGGAGGTCGATTCCGATTTTTCAAGCTATGCATCGTCAACCGAGTCAGAAGAAGAAACTTCGGCGACACGCTACGTCAGCACCAGAGCAAGAGAGAAACTCGCCAAGATCTTCAACGACATTTCGTTTGAGTCATCTGCGGACTCATATATAAGCGATGGCTCAAGTGATGTCGACAGTTACGACTTCATCGACAAATCTATCACAGTGGGCAAGGTCTTCATCAATCTCAGCGATGATGTCACCAAACCCAACATAGATCTGAGTACAAAGCATCATCAGATTTACGCCATTGAAGATCAAGAGGAAACATCTGAGGCTTTCGACGATTTGGGAAATCCATACGTCGATCCCTCCAATCTGCGACAAGGCCTAGGCAACAAATACGTCGGACCAGAGCCGCGAGACAGAGTTCAACTTTCACAAGCAGCATGGGACAGAGCCACTAGAGCTATGAACGGTACAGAACCAATGGCCACCACGGCCACACCAGAGGAATTACAAGCATATCAATATTGGCTCGCACGAGCCACCAGAGAGTTGGAAAAACAGACAGTCGAGTTAAACGAAGAAAGGAGGCAGCTTCTGCATCCAGCAGGAGAAGGGCAGACCTAAGTCGACAATCTAGAACTTCGGGTGATAGCCACAGGGAGGCTCGGAACAGAGGAAGATCAAGGTTACAACACATACCCGAAGCTGAAAGAGAGCACTTGGTTCAAAATCTCGACATGTCCTTTATGTCGATAGATACAAGAGGGAACATTATTCCTAAGACACCAGAAGCTAGGTATATGGCAACACAAGCCTTTATCCTTGCATCTAAACCACCTCCAGGTGATCCAAGGGAAACACTATACAATATGGCGATAGCAGGGGTTGGAGCTATGGGAACAGCATTTGTATCAACGCCTCCCGAAGGAACGGCAAGACAAAATAGTCCACGACCTGCAGCAGCAACGGCGGCAGCCCCTGAAGGGCCAAGCGGAGCAAGAGACACGGCAGCACAAGCAAGAGTCGACAGAGCGCGGCAAAGCAGAAGAGATCATCGGCAATCTCCGGAGCTTAACGACGAAGATATGTGCGGCTTGCCATGCTTCACGAGGAGAGTCCGAAAAACTCGAGTCCCTTCAGGATTCAAGTTACCCGACAACTTCAAGAAGTTCGACGGCCTTCAAGATCCAGAGGATTGGCTAGTTGATTATCTCAAACGGTGAAGCTCACGGGAGGAACCAGGGCAACAGCTATGCAAAGCATTCAGGTGCATTTGAGCGGAGCCGCACGATCGTGGATAAAGAAACTCACCCGGATCTATCGACAGCTGGGAAAATTTCGAGGACGTGTTCGTCAAGAACTTCAGATCACGTGCAAAAACCTGCGTCGTTAGAGGAGTGAGAGCATGTCGACAAAAGCCGGATGAGCCAATGAGAAAGTACATCCAAAGGTGGAATATCATCAAAAACTCGGCAGAAAATATATCTGACGAGAGAGCAATAGATGCGTTTGTCGCAGGAATCAGGCGTGGAGATTTTGTCGAGGACTTGGGAAGGACCAATCCAAGGACAGTATCTGCGTTAATGGAGATAGCAAACAAATGAGCAGATGGAGAAGATGCTGTCTACAACAAACGGCACAGGTCGCCAGAGGAGGACCGTGGTCGAAATTATCAATCGAGGCGACTTCCTCGACAAGCCAATTATGATGCTCCAGGGCAAATTTCAGCAGGTTTCGAGCAAACACAGGAGGAAACAACAGAGATGATTATCGAGAAGCAGTGAACAGCGAGGTGATAATAGGGATGATTCTCGCAACAACAGGCAAAATAGCGGGCCTAGGTTCCCAAGGCCTTTCGTGTCCCCCGAAGAGATGATGAACGGACCGTGTCGATGCACTTTTCCTCGACGAACGGTAAAAGACAGTCAGGGCACCTGGCAGAAGACTGTCGAAATTTTCAGGCAATGTTAAGATATGCAGAGCACGCTACGCGCGGGCAACACAGAAATCCTCGAGAACCCAGGAGCGAGATTCACCTGCCACCACCTCCCGCGATTACAGACGACAATCGACACCAGCTTAGAATAGCGGCAGCACCTCCACCACCACCTTATGTTGATCCCAACTCTCACGGAGCGGTGTCGATGATTCAGAAGGCAAGGCCGTCAAATAGAGCTCAGAAAGTAATCTCACGACAAGTGTTTATGGCAGAAAAAATGCCTCCACCAACTGTCGAGTATCTTAATTGGTCAGGGCAAGACATTGGCTTCACAATAGCAGATCATCCGCAACAAGTTCCTCGACAGGGCAGTCAGCACTTATTCTACCAGCAGTTATTGCGGGGTTTGATGTCTCTCGGGTGTTCATAGACGGCGGCAGCAGCTTAAACCTCATGTATGCAGACACACTGAGGAAGATAAACATATCCTTAGCAAACCTGAAGCCAACAGACACAAGGTTCCACGGCATCACACCGAAGAAATTATCCATTGGGAAAAATCAACCTCGACGTTCAGTTTGGAACCCGAGAGAATTATAGAATCGAGACGCTGGAATTTGAAGTCGTGGATTTTCCCTCGCAGTACCACGCTTTGTTGGGACGACCAGCATATGCTAGATTCATGGCGGTGCCACACTATACATACCTGTTATGGAGGTTGCCTGGACCAAGGGGACCAATCACAGTCAAAGGAAGCTTCGCTTTAGCCGATAAATGCGATAAAGATTTTCATCGGCTGTCAGAAACTTTCGGGATGCAAGCTGAGTATTTGGCGTCAAAAGTATGACTGACTACGACGTGCTGCCAGATGTTGGAAGGCCAAATAAAGACTCAACCTTCAATACCGAGAAAAATTCTAAGGAGGTGCAGATTCACCCGACAGACCCGAAAAAGACGACGTCCATTGCAACAAATATGGATGTCGCATAGAAAGCGCGCTCGTCAAGTTCCTCCGTGAGAACTGAAAATCTTCGCATGGTGTCCAGCTGACATGCCAGGAGTACCCAGGGAACTTGCCGAGCATCACCTCAACTTAGATCCTCTCGCGAGACCAATCAAACAACCTTTGCGGCGTTTTTCGGAACCAAACCGCAAATCTATGCTATCAGAAATAAATCGACTCAAAGATGCTGGTTTTATCAAAGAGATATCTCGAAGCCACATGGGTAGCTAACCCGGTGATGGTGCTGAAGAAACACACGAGTCCTTCGCATGTGCGTCGACTTTACGTGTCTCAATAAACATTGTCCAAAGGATCACTTTCCCCTCCCGAGGATCGATCAAATTATCGATTCCACGGCTGGATGCGAACATCTTTCCTTCCTGGACGCATATTCTGGTTATAACCAGATCAGATTGAAAAAAGAAGATGAAGTAAAGACCGCATTTATTACACCATACGGCGTGTTTTGCTACAGAACAATGCCCTTTGGTCTAAAAAATGCGGGAGCAACATATCAGAGGATGATGCAGAAGTGTTTGGCAACACAGATTGGGAAAAACGTGCAAGTATACATTGATGATGTCATCATAACGTCAAAAAAGGGGGCAACACTAATCGAAGATCTCAAGGAAACTTTTGACAACCTCGACAAATTCTGCCTCAAGCTGAACCCGACGAAGTGTTCTTTTGGCGTCCCAGCAGGAGAACTCCTTCGGTCTCAGCAAGAGGGATTGAAGCAAATCCCGACAAAATACAAGCTATAGTAACAATGAGGAAGCCAACAAAGTTGAAAGAGATACAGCAGCTAACCGGGCGAGTCGCAGCATTGAGCAGATTCGTCGCCAGGATAGGAGAAAAAGCGTTACCATTTTACGCTTTGATAAAGCAAGGAGATAAATTCCAATGGAACGAAGAGGCCGATAGAGCTTTCGAGGATTTAAAGCGCAAAATCTCGACACCACCAATTCTGGTGGCGCCAAAGGAAAAGGAACCTCTCTTGCTGTATATTGCAGCCACACCTCAAGTGGTTAGCACGGTGCTAGTTGTCGAAAGAGAAGAAGAAGGAAAAATCCATGGAGTGCAAAGGCCAGTATACTTCGTGAGCGAAGTTCTGTCGCCTTCAAAACAAAGGTACCCTCAGTACCAAAAGCTAGCATATGGAGTGTTCACAACAGCACGAAAATTGCGCCACTATTTTTCGGCACATCCGATCATAGTGGTCAATGAAGCTCCCTTGTCAAATATACTAAACAATCCAGAAGCGACGGGTCGTGTCTCCCTTTGGGGAATAGAACTTTCCCCTCGGGACATCACGTATGAAAAAAGAAATCAAGTCGCAAGTTCTCGGACTTCATCGCAGAGTGGATGGAGCTGCAAAACACGGGACCCCAGACTTGTCGAGAACATGGACCATGAACTTTGATGGGTCCAAGAGACTAGAAGGAGCTGGCGCAGGAGTAGTACTTATATCACCTGAAGGCGACAAGTTAAAATATGTCCTTCGGATGACGTTCCCTAACGCATCCAATAACGAAGCAGAATATGAAGCTCTCATACACGGGATGAAGATGGCGAAAGCTTGCGGCGCAACTCGACTGAAAATCTTTGGCGACTCACAATTGGTGGCTCAGCAAGTTATGAACCAATGTGACGCAGTCAATGATAGCATGATGGCATACAAGGAGGTGTACAACGAGCTCGAGAAGTTGTTCGATGGATGCGAAGTAAATCATATTAGTAGATTGAGCAACGACGAAGCCGACGTTCTTGCAAACATCGGGTCGCAATGCCTCGCAGTCCCGCCAGGTGTATTCTGGGAAGAGATAACAGAGAGATCCACCAATTTAACAAAATCAAAAAAGAAGGAGAAGAAACCCTCGGGGGCTATCAAGGAAAAGCAAGAGGAAGAAGAAGAAGATCAAGACCTGGTCATGGTGATACAGATACCATGGATGCAGACGTTCATATCGTACATCCTCAGGAAAGAAATACCCGATGATCCAGTTGAGGCAAGGCGAGTAATTCGACGCTTCAAAGCTTTCACGGTGATTAAAGGCGACTTGTACAAGCGGAGTATTTCAGGCGTCCTGCAAAGGTGTGTCACACTCGAAGAAGGAAGAATAATTTTGAAGGATGTACACGAAGGAATATGTGGCCACCACGCAAGTAGTCGAGCTATTGCAGCCAAGGTATTTCGAGCAGGATTCTACTGGTTGACAGCAATCGAGGACGCCAAGGAAATAGTAAGAACTTGCGACGCGTGTCAAAGGTTCGCCGCAAAACCTCACTCTCCAGCAGCAGAACTAACACCAATACCATTGTCATGGCCCTTTGCCCAATGGGGACTTGATATGGTGGGCAAGTTACACAAATCCTGGCCAGGAGGAAAGGAGTATATGCTAGTAGCTGTCGATAAATTTACAAAGTGGATAGAAGCAAAGCCGATAAATTCACCAGACGGAGCATCTGCAGTAAAATTCATAAAAGGCCTCGTCTTCAGATTTGGAGTGCCCCACAGCATCGTCACAGACAATGGCAGTAACTTCACATCCACTGAATTCAAAGATTATTGCAAAGAAGTGGGTATCAAGTTGCACTTTGCGTCAGTTGCACATCCTCAAACCAATGGGCAAGTCGAGAAAGCCAATGGCATCATCTGCAATGGCATCAAGAAACGCTTGTTGGGACCACTGGAAAAAGCTCGACATACCTGGCCAGAAGAACTACCAAGTGTGTTGTGGAGCATCCGAACAACACCAAATACGGCGACACAGGAGACCCCGTTTTTTCTGGTCCATGGAGCAGAGGCAGTACTACCAATAGAAATAGAGCACGACTCCCCCAGAGTCACAGAATATAATGAAGAAACTTCTAAGACAGCGTTGGAAGATGACGTCGACGCACTCGACGAAGCTCGAGATGAAGTACTATCAAGGGTAACCAAATACCAACAGGACTTGAAGAATTACCACAGTCGACGTTTGCGGCCGAGGTCTTTTCAAGTGGGAGACCTAGTTCTTCGTCTCACGCAAAAAAGTCATGAAAAACTCGAGTCACCATGGCTTGGCCCTTACATTGTCACGGAAGTAATCGGAGGAGGAGCATACATGATAAAGGACAAGAAGACAGGGGTGGAGGAGCAAAACCCCTGGAACGTGGCGCAACTCAGGCGGTTCTATGCCTAGAGCCGAAATATAGTCCTTGTAAAACTTCAATGTACTGAAACGCCCGCGAGTTTTCAGATGCACTCTTTTCCTTTTTCGAGGCACCGAGTGGGGCCGGAAAAGGTTTTTAATGAGGCGGGCTCGCGGTGCTGCAATATAATAAAGATAGTGTTCATATAACTTTTCTTTATCGACATGCTCAAAGTCTCCAAACCGACGAATTTCAATATAGTTCATCGAAAAAGAAAAACCTCGCCTTGGTATTAAAATACCTCGTGAGCTAATCAAAATACAAAATAGCACTCAATAAAGAAGCTCGGGGGCTGATACTCGCCATAAATATAATGCCTTGGTTCAAAACCTCGCAATATACAAATACAGTAAATAGCCACCGAAATACTCGGGGGCTAGACAAATATAGAAATATGATGATCGCTTCACAATATAATCAAAGTCATGGGTTACAAAGAAGAGTTATCTACAAAAGGACAATAATTACTCATGATTCAGTATGTCATCAAGGGTAATTCTGTTTTCTTCAGGGGCAGCGCCAAGAAAGTCAGCATAATGACCATCGGCAAAAAAGTCGGCATCCATCCGAAGAAGGTCTTCAATCATTTCTTCGGCTATAGGCGAAATCTTCGTGTTAATTCGGTCGACACCAACTCTTCGACGCCTTACCTTCTCATGAACTTTCGCAACAACTTCGGTCAGGTCAAGCTTCGAGTGGCAAATCTGAAGCATGATAAGGGCAAATCTGGCGCCAGCTACAAGTTGCGCTCTGACAAAATCATGGATCCTGTGGGCATCCTTGAATTTCTCCATTAACTCGGGAAGAGTTTTTGGCTGAACGTTCCGAGGAAACATGGAGTTGTAAACCATAAACAGGGTTTTGGTACAAAAGTTAAGGAAGTCGCGAGTTTGAGAGACGCGATCCTGAAATCTGACAATCTGGCGAGTCCTCTCTGGGGTAGCCCAAAACAGAGAACCATGGTCAAGAGAAAGGTTAACAAGGAAGTTCGTCCTAGTGTTTACCCTCTCTTCTTCGGCAACAGTATCAGCAAAGGAACCTATTCAAGTAATGAAGCAGAAAAACGTCAAGAAACATAGCATGAAGACGGAAGATATTGGAGGATGAAACAAGCGTACCCGACATATCTGCACTGGCTTCATTCATTAACTCGAGCATGAAATTTTCTCGAGTAGTCGCCTTTTCAGCCTCGGAAGCAGCAACCTCCTTAGCAGCCACGGCCTCGCAAGCTTGCTGAAGTGCAATTTTTTCGGCTTCAGATGACTTATGAGACTTTTCCATCATCACAAGTGTTTGCTTCTTCGCATACTGAAGTTGCTCGAAGTTCATCCAGTTCTTGCGACAAGGTATCTTCGACAGGTGCAATCAGCAAAAGCTCTCCTCGAGCGAGAAGAAGAAGCGAAATATTGGAAGGAGCGGAAGACGGAGTATAGTTATCAAATATCAACTGAAATTTAGACAAGACAACATCAAACAACAAGCAAAGATAGAGTTTTCATTAATCTCTTGGAATAATTACAAAGGCATTACAGTGGAGCTAAGGAAGTACGTGTCGCCAAACGACTACTTTGGCGTCAAGAGCAAAAGAAACATAGAAAGAAACATAAAGGGGCATGCAACTAGACCTCCGGCCTTGATGAGCTAGGAGTCGACGCTGGTCTGATCCCGAGATAGGCCAAGATCTTCTTCGTGTTAGGCTTGGCTGCCTTAATCAGCGACCTCCATCTTGATTGCTCTATCTGCTCGATGTCGCCAACTTTCGTCCAATCAACAGCCTGTTGACTGTCAGCAACCAAAGCGACAGTGCTTTCGATGGCAATTTTCATATTTTCTTGGCGCATCTTCAGTCCAAGGTCTTCTGGTGAATTGAACATCTTGGCAAGGTTAAGGAAAGTCGAGGGCTCCTCTTTCTTCGGGAAGAAGTAGGGGAACAACGCCGACAATCCTGCATTAGCATTTGCCACGCCTTCACGAATTTCGGACCCATGCAGCTCCAGATAGGAAAGTGCGTCAAGGAGAGGGTCATCGACAGGATTCGCCAGATCAAAATCTTGGTTTGTTTGGTCTGTCAAGAAAACAAAGCATTGGTCAAACAACAAGAAACAGCGGCTCTCATAAAAATAGAAGGGATCAATGACATTACTGAAAGTGCGTCGACTTTGTGATTTCAGGCGCTTGAGGATCCCTTGTTCACGAGAAGCTTGTGCAGCTTTGTGCTCGTTTAAGGCAGATGCAGTATCCTCAAATTTTTTCTGCAGTTCCTCGACACTAGCAGCTTTTGCTTTGGCTTCATCGGCCTCGGCTTTGGCTTCGCTAGCAACAAGTTCGGCTTTCTTACGAGCCGCCTCACTTTGCTCAAGTTTTTGAGCAAGTGCGTCGGCACCTTTGTTGGCCTCTGCAAGTTTCTCTGTCGAGATATAAAAAAGAGAGAGAAGAAAGATCAAAAACCGCGACAAGCAATAGGAGCAAAAAGTATAAAAGTGGCAAGTATAAAAGTATAAAAGTTGTTACCTTCGGCTCTGCTAGCATATTCACGGTACCCAATAAATTGGGATCCGATGCGGAGAAGCTCTTTGATCATGGGCTGTTAAAGAAGAATACAGCAAATGAAACATCGGCATGAAAAGAAAGGGAAGGCGTAAAATAGAAGAAATATAGATGTCGACAAACTTACATCATCTAAGAGCAGAGTCGACGAGCTGCCCAATTGAGGGGCAGGTTCAACAATCGTTTCAACCCTTGTCCTTTTTGGTGACGGAGCAAGGGGGCTTGCTGGCGGAGTTGTGGTGATGACGTTTTGTTGAGGAGGCGAAGATTCTTCTCCTTCAACTAGTGTGTCTGAGGCAAGTACAGTATATGACGTGCTTGTTCGAGGAGCTACGTCAACAGTTGGTACTTCTTCCTCGTCATCACTGTTGATCAAAAAATCGGCAGCATAAAAAGCAAGACAAAGATAAATATTTCGAGTACAAACATAGGGAGAAATAAAGGCGACTTACGAACTGACGAGGGATTCAATATAAGGATCATAAGCTGCCTTCGGATGTGAAGGAACAACTTTTTCAGCCTTAGAAGTGCCAGAATTCTCGGCATCATTCCTTTTCCTTTTGTTCCTTGGGGAAACAGCAGGAGGAAGGGATTGCGTCGATTCACTGGCTTCAGATTCAACTTCTTTTTCATGGGAAGCCGCAGATTTGTGAGAACCTCGCGACTTCACTTTCAGAATAGAAGAACCTTGAGTGTCTTCAGCAACGATAGCCTGTTCTTCGACTTCTCCATCTTCAGGAAGAGGAGGAAGGGAAGCCATAGTAGGATGGTTCTGCAAGAAAATAGCGACAAAAGAAAATTAGCGAGATACCAATACAGTGAGATGCAAGGAAAGTTCGGAACAAGACAGAAACTCGAGAAGACAAAATACCTCAGGAAGAGGATTGGTAGCACTGTATGGTTCCACTCGACAAGAGGAAGGAATAGGATCCTTCTTGGCTAGTCGAGAAACTCTTCGAATCAATTTCTCCAAGTCCTTTGCAGAAAGATCACTGGAGACTCTATTCGTCGTTTTCATTCCAAAGGGGATTTTTGCGAGCCTGAAGAGGCTGCACTCTAATCCTAAGGAAGTAGGCAGTAATTTGAACACCGGATAGTTCTTTGCCTCGAGTATTTTGAAGCTGATGAATACGAGACATAAGTGCTTCTGTCGCCTTTTTCTCTTCTTCGGAAGCTTCAGCGTCCCAGGAATGGCGGCGCTGAATTTTGGCACTTCCCGAAAGGGATTATGTTGTGTTCCACGAGTTGGCGCTTTGTGAATGTAGAGCCACCTTTGCGCCATCCTTGGACAGAATCAGGAAATTTGACGTCGAAGTAATCGACATCAGTTCGGACACGATAACAACGCCGCCTATGTTATAGGTGGTGTTGTGGGAGCCATTGCGGCGGAGGCAGAAAATGCGTTTCCACAGAATCCAATTAGGAGGGATTCCGAGGAAGCATTCGCAAAGTGTGATAAAAATGGAAATGTGAAGGATGGAATTGGGGGTCAATGCAGTTGAATCCCGTAAACAAAAAGAAGGCCGCGGAGGAAATCGTGAATTGGGGCCGAAAGGCCGCGGATGAGATGATCAACGAAACTAACCCGGTACTCCATTGGAGGGTTGGGGTAGCTTTCTTCGCTGGGAAAGCGGATGGCGTCTTCCTTCTTCATGAGGCCAAGCCTCTTCAGCATGTTGACGTCCATCGGGAGAGCAATATAAGTCATATTTGACTCGATAAAATGTGCCAAGCACAAGGTATTTCTGTTGGAGGTATTTCTGTTGGAGGCGAAGGACATAATGACAATATAGTGACAAGGTGGACTAAAATGTTGAGCCTACAACCAAGCACAAGTTCTTGGCTGTAGCCTCGGGGGCTACTCCCATCGGGAACGCTGTTCGCGTACCCGATGAAGTTCAAAAATAAAAGATAGAAAGCAAGAGAGTATATTTCGAGTTATAACTAACTCTACATATACTCCCATCGGGAGAGCAATATAAGTCATATTTGACTCGAAAATGTGCCATTCCAACAGCCGGAAAAGCACTCGACAATATATTCTCAGAACGCCAAAGTTGCGATCAATTTCTGAATGCCGCAAATTTGCGAAGTAAGGATCCGTTCTGCTGGGCGTGGCATCGCCAAAGACTGCGTCTCTACTTTTATCCGTATCAGATACGAAGAAAAATCCTAACGACGCGTTAGGTACTCGATAAATTTGACTGGGACTCGAATGGTAAGACCTTAAGCGGCACCTGTCGAAGTTTACACCAGTATCCCGAGATCATGTCCAGGGACGTGATCTTGAAGTAGGTTTTGCGGATTGCCACTAGAGCAGTTAACTAGTACCTGATCCGTCGGATGAACTAGCCCCAACTACCATTATCCCTGTACAATATAGAATTTTATGTGAAGAAGTATAAAAAGGTTAAAGCTTTCGAATAAAAATAAACAGTAGAGATTTTCCCGACTCTACGATTCAAGCAAAATCTCGGGGGCTACTGACATAGGCATCCCAAATGGGCCTGCCGAAGATAGTACCCGGGGTTTACTGAAGGCCCAATACTCGAAGAATAAGAAGATTCGGGAGCCCAAGATATATTAAGGAAAGTTAAGAGTTGTAATAGGAAGTGTTATTTGTAATCTGGCGGGATGAGTTAGAAACCGTCCCGGACTCTGTAACTTGTATAGCACGAATCCCTCGGCTCCACCTCTTATATAAAGGGGGAGTCGAGGGACGAAAGAAGAATCATCGAAACCCTAGTTTTCATAATCATCGAGTACTTTTCGGCTGACACCTTCGAGATCTACTTGCCCTCTACTTTTAACTAAACCCTAGCCTACAATCCATAGGCATTGACAAGTTGATACCTTGTCACCGAGTGATGAGAGCATATCACTGGCTTGCGACTGTGTCCAACGGAATGTACATTGTGAGCCAGGAAGCGAAGGGAAAAACATAACTAAAAAATAGCCTACAACAACCTAACGACCTGTGGAGATGTGCCACCAATATCACAATATTATAATTGTCTTGTTATCATTGCATCTCTCACATTGCGTTATGCACCTTAATTTCCCTCAGTTCCTCATACACATGATAACCAGCTATACAAATTGGCAAAACTGAAATGAAAATCGAAGCACATATCAATAACAAATAGTTCTACCCTTTTACCGATTCACATCTTGATATTGCGGTAGGTACTGATATAACATACTACATCCTACAAAGTCATCATAAGAATTCTTCACATGCTTAAAATCTAACTTAGAAGATCAGAAGAAACCCGTATGTTGGTCAATAGAAAAAGGAAAACCCAATGCAAGAGTTGACGATGTTGGCCCAGCCCCACTACGCCGTCGAGTACGGTCCGACGACGATCGACGAAGAAGACTTTCCGGCGAGACGACGACCTGCACACACGTAGCAAACAAGCCAAAGCTATTTTGCAACAAGCAACAGCCCAAGTACGATCAGCTAGAACTCACGCACACGAAAACAATATATCGCCACAGGCTCGTATCGAGCCTGTTGTTTACTTTGTATTGATTCTCGATGTGGTGGTTTACAAGTGCTGGTTACACGTATACTTATACACGGCTAACCTGACTCCTACTCGGTGGTGTACTCAGCGTCCAACACGGTACAAACCCAACACGACGCCGACCCGGTTCTAAATCCGGTTTAGACTCTCCTAGACGTATACGGAAACTACGACGCACACGACATCTTGCCGATGTCGAGAGTGATTAGTTCTAACAATCACCCCCCTAAGCACGATGTGCTCGTCTTCACAGCTTGGATGCCGATCCTTCGTCGCATCTCCAAGAACTTCAGTCGACCCAAAGACTTGGTCAGAATATCTGCAAGCTGATCATCGGTGCGAACATAGTTGACTTCAATCTTGCTCTCCTCTACACACTCCCGTATGTAGTGATACCTCGTATCAATGTGCTTACTCCTGTCATGGTGCACCGGATTCTTGCACAATGAGATTGTAGACTTGTTGTCAACATTGAGCACCACCCTTTCCGCTTCCTCGTTCATGAGGTCACCGAGTAGCCTTCCTAGCCACACACCTTGACACGCCGCGGTTGCAGCTGCTATATACTCAGCTTCACAGGAAGATAATGCAACTACCTTTTGCTTCTGTGATAGCCAACTTACGATGCTATTTCCAAGGAAATATGCCACGCCCGAGGTACTCTTACGGTCGTCAACATCGCCTGCCATGTCGCTGTCACTATAGCCAAGTATCTTCACCTTCCCCTTCTCCTTCAAATAGACAACACCATAGTCAGTTGTCCCTTTGATGTACCTGAGTATATGCTTTACCGCTGCCCAATGTTCTGTTGTGGGCGCTTCCATGTAGCGACTCACAATGCCAACGGAATAGGCTAAGTCCGGTCTTGTGTTCACGAGATACCTCAAACTTCCGACCACACTCCTATACTCCGTTGCATCAACCGCGGGTGCTTCACTCTTCTTGCTTAGTTTAAGCCGAGGTTCCATTGGAACTTGAGTTGGATTGCAATCTTCCATGCCACAATTCTCGAGTATTCTCTTTGCATATGCCTCCTGGCATAGTGTGATCTCACCCAGCTTTTGTTGCACCTCGATCCCAAGATAGTAGGTCAACAAGCCTAGATCACTCATCTTGAATAACTCCTTCATCTGTAGCTTGAACTTAGCAATCTGCTCCTCATCCGCTCCGGTTATCAATAGGTCGTCGACATAGATGCCAACTAGTAGACGATCCCTTCCTTGACCTCGCTTATACATAGCATGCTCCAGTGGGCTCTTCTCGAATCCGAGAGAGATCAATGTACGATCAAGCTTGATGTTCCACGCCCGAGGGGCCTGCCGTAGCCCGTACAATGCCTTGTGTAGCTTCAATACCTTGTGTTCCTCTCCTCGCTAGACGAATCCCGGTGGTTGCCTCACATAGACTTCTTCTTCCAACTCTCCATTCAAAAACGCGGATTTCACATCCATGTGATGCAATTTCCAAGATTCTTGAGCCGCGAGAGCGATAATTAATCTCACCGATTCCATCCTTGCAACGGGAGCGAACACTTCTTCGAAATCCACATCTTGCTCTTGCACGTAGCCCTTGGCCACTAGCCTTGCTTTGTGTTTCACCAAATTCCCTTCGGCATCCTTCTTGATCTTGTACACCCACTTGAGCCCTATGGCCTTTTGGCCGTTGGGTAGATCGACAAGCTTCCATGTATTGTTGTCACGGATCGACACCAACTCCTCATCCATAGCACGACGCCAACACTCCTCCGTGTTTGCGTCCTCGAACTTCGTCGGCTCCTCGGTGAGTAAACACCGACCTTGTCCTCTCCCTCGCGCACGCGTTGTGCGAAGGGTCTCCGGCGGATACAACTCCAATACACTTCGGAATTTTTCCGGAGTAGGCGGACGTCTCCTTTCCATTGCAGTAGAAGGAGACCCCGGAGCTGACGTACTCGCGCTTGCTTCTGCGTCGGCAGAACCTTCACGAGCTGACGATTTTCCAGAGGATATACTGCCTGCTGGCGACGCGAATCCGTCACCTACGTCCGATCCTGGATAGGCGCTGCTTCCTGGCGATGCATGGCCTTCAGGCGGACCAAGATCACTCGTCTCTGCTCCTTCTGGATCACGTCTTGGTGATAGCACAGCACCATGTGATGCTGATCCCGCTTCTGGCTCGCTGCTGCGTGCGCTCCCTCGCGGGGAGCCTCCAGGCGTAGTGCTGGAGCGAGCGGTCTCGCCCGCGGATCCTGCCGAGCTGCTGCTGCTCGCGCCAGGAGCGGCGCTGCTGCTGCTCGCCTCGCCCGCGGATCCTGCCGAGCTGCTGCTGCTCGCGCCAGGAGCGGCGCTGCTGCTGCTCGCGTCCGGACCTTCATCTTCTGAACCAGCGCCGGAACCCGTCGTAACACCACGGGACGACGTTTCCTGATCATCTGCATGCGAATCACTGTAGACCACAGTAAAAATTTCGTTAGAAATTGATTGTACCGGTTCCGCGGAGCTCCAATTCCATGATTTCTCCTCCTCAAAGACGACGTCGCGTGTCACAACCAACTTCTTATTCACCGGATTGTACGCGCGATAAGCCTTTGAACCGGCTTCATAGCCGATCATGACCATTGGACTACTTCGATCCGCCAACTTGCTAGTATGCCCGGATACCGTCTTCACATGCGCCACGCACCCGAAAGTGCGAAGATGATCAACCGAGGGCTTGTGTCCGTACCATGCTTCGTATGGAGTCATACCAACAACGCTCTTAGTTGGTGCCCTGTTCAGTAGATAGACGGCCGTCGTGACCGCCTCGCCCCAAAACCTGCCCGGCACGCCTTTGCTTTTCATCATGCTACGTGCCATGGCCACCACGGTTTGGTTCCTTCTCTCCACAACACCGTTTTGCTGCGGTGAATATGGCGCGGTAAGGTACCGCTGGATCCCATGAGCTTCACAAAACGCCTTGAATTCATTGGATTTGAACTCCCCACCCCGATCGGTACGGAGGGCCTTCAACTTTGCCTCGGACTCCACCTCGGCTGCCATCTTCACAATCCTGAACGCTTGCAAAGCTTGATCCTTACTCTTCAGCAACACAACCCACATGTATCTACTGAAGTCGTCGACGATGAGCAAAAAGTACTTGTTCCCGGCGGGGGTCGCCGGCGTGATTGGTCCGCATAAGTCTCCATGCACCAACTCAAGAACCTTGCTTGCTCGATATTGTCCCTCCCTTGGAAACGGGGCTCGCCTTTGCTTCCCAATGAGACAACCGTCGCACACCTGCTCAACATGATCAACACACGGTAAGCCACGTACCATCTCCTTCTGTCCAAGTTGCCGTAGAGCCTGGAAATTAAGATGCCCGTAGCGCGCGTGCCACCTCCACGCCGAGTCTTCCATGCTTGACATCAAGCATACCGGATCCACCCGATCCAGGTTGAGGATGTAGAGTCGATTCCTCGCTCTCTCCACCTTCATGATGAGTTGCCTTTGACGATCATACCCCCATAAGAACTCGTCCTCGATCACGATCTTGCATCCACGCTCCGCGAGCTGACCAAGACTGATGATGTTGCTCTTCAACTTGGGGATATAGTACACATCCGTGAGTACTTTGTGACCGCCGTTCTTCAACTCAAACAGGACAGTACCTCGCCCTGCTATCCCAACGGTCGATCCATCGCCGAATCGAACTGTCCCTCCCACCGAGAGGTCTAGCTCAGAAAACTGAGCCTTGTCACCGGTCATGTGGTTGCTTGCGCCTGTATCGAGGTACCAGACATGCCTTGCTGTCCTCATCCTCGCCTTGTCATGAAGGACTAATCACTCTCGACATCGGCAAGATGTCGTGTGCGTCGTAGTTTCCGTATACGTCTAGGAGAGTCTAAACCGGATTTAGAACCGGGTCGGCGTCGTGTTGGGTTTGTACCGTGTTGGACGCTGAGTACACCACCGAGTAGGAGTCAGGTTAGCCGTGTATAAGTATACGTGTAACCAGCACTTGTAAACCACCACATCGAGAATCAATACAAAGTAAACAACAGGCTCGATACGAGTATCGAGCCTGTGGCGATATATTGTTTTCGTGTGCGTGAGTTCTAGCTGATCGTACTTGGGCTGTTGCTTGTTGCAAAATAGCTTTGGCTTGTTTGCTACGTGTGTGCAGGTCGTCGTCTCGCCGGAAAGTGATTAGTTCTAACAGACGATAGATTAATCTTTACAAGAAAAAGTAGAGAGTGTTCAATGCAAGAAAACTCCCAGATTAAAATGACATCAAAACTGAGAACTTGTTCCGCCCATTATAAAAAGAAGGAAACATAATTGACATTGTAACTGATAATTCGCACAATAATTTAATCTGTGCCTGCCATGTTGCCTAAACATGCTAAAAGAAAACTTGGCAGCACTCTACTTGCAGAAGAGCACATAAATAATCAACTTGATGTTTTTAATAGAGGATGAATTGGAGTGGCCATCTCTCTCAGCCAACACAATATGAACATGCAAGAGAAGTGTGCAGTACAGCTTGTGTTGAGGCAGGCCCATCTCTCCAGCCAAGACAGTATGAGCAGGCAAGTAAAGAGTGGAGTACCTTGAATGTGCGGATGCAGGTCTAACTTAATCGAACTATGTCAGCTGCAAGACCATCAACTCAACTATGTAAAAAAAATGACAGTACAACAATAAATCAACAACTAAAATGAGTGGACAATATTAGATATGATTTTAGCTCCTTAATCCAGAGACATGCAAATCCTCTTTAGTACATAATCCCTAAAGGAAATGTCCATCTTTTGAGAATTAAAAGAGCGAGGAGAGACCGGAAACAAATGAAAGAAGTTTTTCGAGGATCAACATAGTAATGTACCGTGTACACTGTTGATGTTCTTTATTGAGAGCAAACATATTAAGGCTTGGAACAACATATAGATTAGTTCTCCTCAAATGCCCTTTACTTGTTCTCTTTCTCCAATACATTGACGACAAACATTAGGAAACTAATCTAGAATGATGAAACAATAACATCACAACCTTATTTGACAGTCACACATACACGGTTTCAGATTTTACATATGTGTGATTAGATATAGTCTACGAAAATGGACTACAGATAACAAAAACTAATTTATTATTCAGTTCATTAACTCAACTGGAGAAAAAGAAGAGAACATAAATAACTGCCTACAGGTAACGAATCAAGCAAAATAGAAGATTCTCAGTATGACTGTCGGTATTGGTATAACATACTTGGATTTAATTGTACTGTGCTGCAAGATAATGACAAAGAAATTCCTGAACTAAGAATGAAGAACATACACACTTACAATGGACTGAATTAGCTATCTGCTAAAAGATGTGTCTCTATTAGCAAATCAAATATCGAGTACACAGATAATACAACCATTTGTCTAGAAACACAACAGAAGCAGTCCATAAACATTCATAGAATTCACTTAGCCTGCCTTTTACGATGGCCTCTGAAGCCATACACACCTAGGTTGGATGCCAAAGAATGAACTGAAGTCATACACATCTAGCTTGGATGCCAAAGAATATTTTTTTGAAATACCTAGCCTGCAAGAACCAACATAGACGCATCTACTGTCATATGTTTATCCCTACAACTGAAGGGGCGGCAATCGATTATTGAATGTTACATAGAAAATTAAGCAAACTTCAGATCGTTGGGGCCAGTAGAAGCACATTTATACACGTAAAAAAAGAAAACATCTGCAATAATGAATCACCGTCACCTCGTCATACAGAGAGGGTTCGTCCTAGAGAGAGAGGGTCACCATGATGCACCGGGCGGTAGATGAATCGCGAGGGGAGCACCGGCCGGTTCTACCCTCGGGGAAGCAGCCGGAGATGGGTTGGCGGCAGCAACTCGTCGGCCGCACAGTGGCCGTCCCGGTCGTCGTCCATGTGATAGCTGGGCGGATTCCACGCGACCCTGCCGTCCCAAACCCGGCGGCAGCGTCCGTATCCAGGCCGGTGATGTAAGAACCACCGTTCCAGGCAAGGGGCTCGGGCAAGGAGGGTCTCAGCAGGTGCAAGAGCACGTCGAGGACTACCAGCCTGCTTCTCCCTACGGGCGTCGCGCCTTTCCCGCAGCTTTCCTCCGCTGGTATTGATCCCCTCTGCTCCGGCCTCCGGAGGAATAAGACATTGAGGAGGCCAACTTCATCAAAGTTCCTCGAGGCGCATGGAAGGCCATGGTTATGTACCAGACTCTGCACCCTTCATAGCACTCTCCCAGCTGGTTGTCTATGTGAGAACGCCGCCACAGCTGTAGTGGCGGCGACCTACACGACCTCAAGCGGCAGTGAACGGGTACCTGCAGTGAACACAGCGAGGAGGGCGAGTGGGCGACTGTCAAGTCCTCCAAGATGGATGGATTACTCGATTGGAGGTGAGGCGCCGCGTCCTCCGTTGCCGCCGGTGGACGCCGCGGCCTTTGTCCTGCCAATGGATCCGCCTCGATCCCCGCCAGCGGACGCCACAGTCTCCACCACCTCCGCCCACCTCCCTGGAGCCACACCGCCTAGGGTCCCTCCCGCCGCGGTCGCTGCCCGGCCCTCTGTCCGCTGCCTCCACAGGCCGCCGCCACCCGCCCGTGGACCGAGCCGCCGCCACCAGCCCGCGGACCGAGCCGCCGCCTGACGCTTGATGTAGCGGAGTGGCATACCACGAGGAAGGTTGTGTAGGCTCAGCAACATTTCGGCAGGGAGAGGAGAGGAGGGCACGCTGAGGTCCTCTGCGCCATCATCTGCGAGAGAAGTGCGCCGAGCTCCTCTCCGTGCTGCCTGGGATGAGAGAAGAGATGGGGGCAAGCAAAATAAATGATGCAGCATTAAGCGGTGATCGTGGAACCGTGTGCACCGCTTTGACCGCACCAAGTCCAAAACTTCAGGCCCACTAGTGAAAACAACAGGAAAACTCCAGAAATCATTGACCCTAGACTCCTAAGCTGCTACCTCACGTAACTCCAGCATTACCACAAATTGGGGGAAAGAAGCCCATGCACACAAAAGGACCCCTGAAAATTACCACAGAACACCGAAAGTGCACACACAAAAACCCAGCAGAAATCTAAAGATTTGAAGTGTAGACGTGTCAGCCCCACGTTAATTCTAAACATGGCTCAAAATTATGAGAATAATCAAGCCTGTTAAGGTTTAATATAGTAGATATATACACGATACTTCGGATGGTCGAAGTTGGCATGTTGGTAATTTTCTGCCAAATTCCTTGCTTCACCAGCTTCACTGTTCTTTTTTGTCTTGGATTCCTAGGTAGAGCAAGCATGGCAGTTGGGAGGTGCATCATCTAACCTCACGTAATTGCAGCGAAAACTGAAGTCAGTTTCGGGACGGTTTTGAGAGTGAGATAGTACGTAACACTTTCAGCAAGGTTAAGCTCGAGCTAAGCAACATCACGGCTGAACTTGAGCGGCTGCAATCTGACCCGCATCAAACCGGACCTACCAATGCTGAAATGAAGGTGACTGATCGAGTTGTCCAGCTGAGGCATATAAAGAAGATAATGTAGCAACAAAGGTCAAGGATTCAATGGTTCACAGCAGGAGATAAGAATACTATTTTTTTTTCATCTACATGCTAGTCAAAGGAAGAAGAAAAACAAAATAATGAAGCTAAAGAAAGAGGGTGGCTCGGTAACGGATGATGCACACGAGATGGGGTACGCCACCACGACATGTCATAAGAACTTGTACACGTTGGAGGGGACACATGACATGGAGGCTGTTTTAGAGACGGTTCCCATCAAGGTCACCGGCCCCTGAAATGAACGATGGTCTGCTGGAATAGTTTGTGGAGAAGGAGGTGAAGGAGGCTCTTTATCAAATGTTTCCCACAAAGGCACTAGGTCCAGATGGGTTTCCTGCACATTTCTTCTAGTTTCATTGGGAGATTTTTGGTGTGGAGGTTGTTAGATGTATATATTTGTATATTGTAGTTTCCCCATATGTTAGGGGGCTTGATTAATTAAGACATTTAATATGGTGTTTGTGGCCACCTGGTAATACAACAAGCATATTGCCCTAACATGGTATCAGAGCCGAAATTGGTTCTCTAAATTTCCCAGTAGACGTTGCTTGTTCGTCGCCGTTCGTCTCTCCGTGCTTCTCGTCTTCGATCGATCTTGCTCTGCTCCCGATTCCATGCTCTGCTCTTCTCCACCGGACGCCCTGCTCCCGATCGATTCGGGCCCCGCCCCGATCAAATCGAGCCGAGCCAGGATCCGGAGCCCCGTCCCCGATCTCTTTCAGCGCCCCCGATCAAATCGGGCCGCCTCCACCCTCCTGCCGCCGCTCCGCCGATCCGTCGCCCGCCCTCCTTCTCCAACCTCGCCTCCAGGCTGCCGTCGCGGGCGGTTGCCGCCGTCCGTCGCCCGCCGCGTTCGCCCACCGCCGGCCCTCTCCTCCCCGCTCTCTCCCTGCAGCCTCCCGTCCCGGTCTGCCCGATCGTCTAGTTGACTTCGATCTGAAAAAAAGCAAAAAAAAAAGAGCTATGTCTTCCTCGGGCTATGTTGCGATCCCTCGCTGCCCGGTGATCTTTGATGGCGCGAATTACCCTGATTTCGCTGCCTTTATGCGTGTCCACATGCGCGGTCTTCGTCTTTGGGGTGTGCTTTCTGGCGAGGTCTCCTCCGCCGCGCCCCGTTGCTCCTACGGTGCCTGTTGCACCGCCCGTTGCCCTTGCCCCCGATGCTACTTAAGGACGCAGCCAAGAGTGCCGATGACACTGCTCTGGCTGATTATGACCGGAAGGTCCAGGACCACTCTACGCCGTTGCGACTTACCGGCAGGATCTGACAGTACACTCAGTGGATTGATGAGGATGGTCGTGCCGCGTGTTCTCACCTCCAAAGGTCTCGTCATGCTGCTGAGTTTATGGGTCTCCCACCGCGTTGCTCGTGGGCTTTTTCTTCGCGCTATCACCACCGGGTGATGCTCTTTACCTATCCGTGGTCCGCCGTGAGCATGCTCTTCAGCCAGGTGATTCTACTATTGATGAGTTCTACACTCGAGTGCTTATTTGGCGTCGCTTGATTCTCTCCGGCTGCTGTGTGTGCCACCTGCCCCTGTCTCGACTGTGCGCGCGGACTGGAGTTTCAGCGCGTTTTTGAGTTCTTTGTCGCGGTCCGTAAGGAGTTTGAGCCGCGTCGGGCCCACCTGCTTGCCCGTGGTCGTGTTCCGCTCTCTCGAGGTACTTGGAGCTGTGCCGAGGAGACTCGTCTTCGTGGTGCTGGTCTTCTTGAGGTTCCCTCTGTTCTGCCGCTCGTGGCCCTCCTGTGCCGTATGCTCGTGGACCTCCTATGCCGCCGACTTCGTTGCGGCCTCCCGGCACACCCGATACTTCCTACTCCTCCATTCCAGGGGTCAGCGTCCCCAGCAGCCTCGTGGTTCAACGTCACCTCCTTGCACCTACTGTGGCCGGCCACACTATCTCTACTGCGGCGAGGGATCCCAGCTTCGCCCGCCGCATCTTACTCGTTCGTCAGCTTGTTCTTCTGATCTTCGCGTTGCGCTGTCTCGATCGGGACATTATCCGTGGTCTTCGTGGTCTCGCTGGTACAGGCTCTTCCTCGACGGGTACCGCTGGTTTGTGCCTGGCTCTTCCGCACCGGCGACCACCACCTTCCACACAGTCACGTACGTCATCCCCGTGGTATCCGGATTCTGGAGCTTCTTTTCATATGACCTCTCTCGTCTTCTATTCTTCTGCTCTTCGCTCTCTTGTTTCGCTTGTTCGTGTTATCACGGCTGATGGTACCTCTCTCCCTGTTTCCAGTCGAGGCACCCTTTCTACTACCTCTTTCTCTGTTCCCGATGTTTCTCATGTTCCTAGACTTAAGATGAACCTGTTTTCCGCTAGTCAGCTTACTGATTCTGGTTGTCGCCATTCTTGACGCTGATCGCGTGTGCTGTTCAGGACCGCCGCACACAGGCCCCGGTTGGAGCTGGCCCTCGCAACCTTGAGTCCCCGGGGCTCGGGAGTTAGACTGGCTTCTGCTCTTCTGCCACTTCATCTGCCTCCGCGTTGCCGCTTCCATTGGATCTTTTCAGCAGTGGCATCATCGGCTGGGTCACCTCTTGGCCCTGCTTATCGTCATTAGTTCGTCGTGGTCTTCTGGGGTCTGTCTCAGGAGATGTGTCTTTGCATTCGTGTCAGGGTTGTAGGCTAGGCAAACAGATTCAGCTTCCCTATCCTACTAGTGCGTCTGTATCTCAGCGACCTTTTGATTTAGTTCATTCGGATTCCTTCGAAAGGGGGTCATCGATATTATATTTTGTTTATTGATGATTTTTCGCGATACACCTAGTTGTTTCTTATGCACTCTCGCAGTGAGGTGCTTTCTATTTATCAGCGTTTTGCAGCCATGGTTCGTACTCAGTATTCCACGCCTATTCGTGTGAGGTCACTCTGTGCGAGTATATCTCCCAAGACTACATGGTGTTCTTGCTCAGCAGGCACCTTGCCCAGCTTCTCGTGTCCCGCCCATGCTCAAAATGGTGTCGCCGAGCGTAAGCATCGTCATATTCTTGAGACTACCCGTGCTATGATGATTGCTTCCTCTCTTCCGCCGCATTTCTGGTCTGAGGCTGTCGCTACGTCGACTTACCTCATTAACATTCAGCCTTCTGCTGCCCTTCAAGGTGGCATTCCTCTCGAGCGTCTTTCTGGTTGCTCTCCAGATTACTCGACACTTCGTTTATTTGGTTGCATTTGCTACGTTCTTCTCCCTCGTCGCGATCGCACCAAGCTGACCGCTCAGTCTGTTGAGTGTGTTTTTCTTGGATACAGTGATGAGCATAAGGGTTATCGCTGTTGGGACCCCGTTGGTCGTCCGATGCGCATCTCTCGTGATGTCACGTTTGATGAGACGCGTCCCTTCTATCCTCGTCCCACCTCGGGTACTTACCCGGTGGATGATATCTCTTTTCTTCTTTTCCGGATGCACCCCGCTATCCCATCTCCTCCCACTCCTAGTCCTGATGCGCCCTGCCTCTGCCCTCTCTCTCTATCTAGTCCACCTAGTACCTCGTTCCTCCGCTTCGGATCCTTCCGATGCTGTCCCTTCTTCCGCTTCTTCGATGAGTTGTCCTTCGCCGATGACCTTCCCTCACGGCCTCGTCCGTCGGGCGTGCTCTAGCCTCGTTACCTCCTAGTCGCATGGTCTCTCGTCAAGCTTCCGACCGACTTCTTATCGGGATGCCGAACGTCATCCTGAATGGCAGCTTGCCCTGGTGAGGAGATCGCCGCGCTTGAGCGCACCGGCACTTGGGATCTTGTTTCTCCACCTTTCGGTGTTCGTCCTATCACGTGTAAGTGGGTCTATAAAATTAAGACTCGCCCGATGGATCTCTTGAGCGCTATAAAGCGCGTCTTGTGGCTCGTGGCTTTCAGCAGACACGGCCACTATGATGAGACTTTTGCCCCGTGGCTCATATGACTACCGTGCGTACCCTTCTTGCCGTTGCTTCGTTTGCCGCTGGTCTGGCTCTGCCTGATGTTCATGCTTTTCTTAATGGCGTAGTTGAGTGAGGAGGTTTACATGCAACCTCCTCCTGGGTATTCTGTCCCGATTGGATGGTTTGTCGTCTTCGACGTTTATGGTCTCAAACAGGCCCCTCGTGCCCCGGTTTGAGCGCTCGCTCCTGTGGTGACTCGCTCGCTGGTTTCTCTCCTGTCTTCATGATCCAAAGACTTTCGTTCACACTCTCCTCGTGGACGTACTCTTCTTCTTCTCTATGTTGATGATGTGATCATTACCGGTGATGATCCTGAGTATATTGCCTTCGTCAAGGCTCGTCTTCGTGATCAGTTTCTTATGACCGATCTTGGTCCTCTTCGCTATTTTCTTGGCATTGAGGTTTCCTCCACTTCTGATGGCTTTTCTATCTCTCAGAAAGTATATTCAGGATCTTCTTGCTCGTGCTGCTCTTGGGGATGAGCGCACACGGTTGATACTCCTATGGAGCTTAATGTTAAGCTTTCCTACTGATGGTGATCCTCTTCCCGATCCCACCCATTACCGCCATCTTGTTGGGAGTCTTGTTTATCTTGTCACTCGTCCCGATATTTCTTATCCTGCTCATATTCGAGTCGGCTTTGTCTCATCTCCTACCACCGTTCACTATAGTCATCTCCTCCGTTCTCGTTATCTTCGTGGCACGATCACTGTCGCCTTTCTTTCCCTGCTACAGCCTCTCCAGCTCCGGGGCTATTCGGATGCTACGTGTGCGAGTGATCCTACGGATCGTCGTTTGCTTTCGCTTACCGTGTGTTTCTTGGTGGTTCGCTGGTTGCTTGGAAGACGAAGAAACAGTCTCAGCTTTCCTGCTCGAGTGTTGAGGCTGAGTTGTGGGCTATGGCTTTGTTGATTGCTGAGGTGACTTGGTTACGGTGGTTGCTTGCGGACTTTGGGGTCTCTGTTACAACACCCACTCCACTTTTGTCCGACAAAGACAGGTGCTATCAGATTGCACGTGATCCGGACAAGCATGAGCTGACCAAGCATATCGGTGTTAATGCTTTTTACACGCGTGCACGGTACATGATGATGTTGTTGGGTTCATTATGTGTCTTCGATTTGCACTTGGCGGATTTCTTTACGAAGGTACAGACTCGAGCGCAGCATGATTTTTACTTCCAAACTCTGTTGTGGATCCACCGTGAGTTTGAGGGGGTGTTAGATGTATATCTCGTATATTGTAGTTTCCCCATATGTTAGGTGGCTTTCTGCATATGTGCACCTGTACATGTACTATATATTGTGGCCTTTGGCCCCCTGGTAATACAACAAGCATATTTCCCTAACAGAGGTGACCTCAATTGTCCCGAGGGTTTTGAGAGGGGAGGATGATCCATCTCTTATTAACAAGACTTTCATTGCTCTTATTCTGAAGGTAGCGAGTCCTGAGGTGTTGCAGCAATTTAGACCGAAAAGTCTATGTAATATCATATACAAGATACCATCTAAGGTAGTGGCAAATAGACTTAAAGAGATTCTACCAGAGATTATATCAAGAGGAGCAATATGCTCTTGTTCCCGGGCGGATTATCACAGATAATATTATCACAATATTTTAGTGCTTGCATTTCATGAAGCGCAAACATGCAGATGAGCTGCGGCGTAGTGCTTTGAAGCATGATATGAGGAAGGCCTGCGACAAGGTAGAGTGGGGGATTATCTTCGAGCCATTATGATCCGTACATGCTTCCATCATCAGTGGGTGCAAATGGTGATGGACTTGGTAACAACTGCTTCATTTCAATTCTCTTTAATGGCGACCATCTTGACAGTTTTAGTCCCTCAAGAGGCATCTGCTAGGGTGATCCTATTTCTCCTTATCTATTTTTATTGGCAGTAGAGGGTCTTTCGTGCCTGTTAAAGTCAAGAAATGAGTCATCAAACTAAAGTGGTATTGAAGTGGCACCGCCAGCTCTGCCGGTTAGTCACTTGCTCTTTGTTGATGACAGCCTATTGTTTTTCAAAGCGAATAGGGAGTGCGCACATGAGGTCAGGGGTGTGCTACAACTGTAATGCAGTGCGTCTTGCCAACGGGTATATTTGGACATGTCATGAATTCCTTTTGCCAAAGGTTGCCAGAATGTGGTCAGGGAAGAGATCATGGAGATAGTTAATGTTCACAATGTCTACTTGAGTGAGAACTATTTGGGTATGCCATCTGATGTGGGTAACTCAGTTAATGGAATGTTCAAATACCTCAAGGATAGGATATGGAAGAGGGTCCAAGGATGGATGGAAATGTTGTTGTCAGCAGCTGGAAAGGAAGTGTTAATCAAAGTTGTTGCATAGGTTGTGCCAACATATTCCATGTCTTGTTTCAGACTCCCCAGAGGCCTCTGTCACCATATTAACATTTTGTTGCGGAACTTTTGGTGGGTGAGGAAAGATGGACAAAAAAAAGACATGCTTGGTTGCGTGTGAAGAGATGACGAAGCCAAAATACATGGGTGTACTCAGATTTAGAGATATTGAGTTATTTAATCTAGCCCTTCTTGTTGGTCAGGCGTGGCGTATACTACAGGATCCCACCTCTGTGAGCTCTAGTATTCTTAAGACGGTTTATATCCCTAATGGTGATCTTTTGGAAACTGAGATTGGGGTGTCACCATCTTGAATCTAGCCAGAAATATGTGATGGACGAGATGTACTAAAGCAATCATTGATTGGAGAATAAGCACGGGAGAAGGAACCAATTTTGGATATTGATGTCTACGGGTACTTCTATTCTTGTAGACAGTGTTGGGCCTCCAAGAGCAGAGGTTTGTAGAATGTTGAAGTTTCCCTTAGTGGATCACCCAAGGTTTATCGAACTCGTGAGGAAGAGGTCAAAGATATCCCTCTCAAGCAACCCTGCAATCACGATACAAGAAGTCTCTTGTGTCCCCAACACACCTAATACACTTGTCGATGTATAGGTGCACTAGTTCGGCGAAGAGATAGTGAAATACAAGTGGTATGAATGAATATGAGCAGAGTAACGGCGCCGTAAAAGTGCTTGTCGGGCGTGCGCTGATGGTAGTAATATTGGCAGAAGTAAAGATGCAAAGAAATGAAAGAAACAAGCGATTGCGTATTTGGAAACAAGGCCTAGGGATCATACTTCACTAGTGGACACTCTCAACATTGATCACATAAATAAATAAGTTCTCTTCCTTTGTGCTACATATACTCTTGTTTGATAATGAACACCATTCGTTGTGTAGGGCTACAAGAGCACCTCAATGCCGGAGTTAACAAGCTCCACAACATTCGGCATTCGTATTTAAGTAACCTTAGAGCATAATAGATCTTTGCAATTTAAACCGAGTACTAACATAGCATACACACTGTCACCTTTACACTATGATGGGGGAATAAATCACATCAATACTATCATAGTAATAATTAACTCATGTTATCACCAGAATTTGACCGAGTCAGAGGTGGGCCGCGATCAAGATGGGCTTGAAGAATATACATGGAAGAATATACGTGAATCGGCCTTATATGCAAAGTTTGGGCTAGTTTGCCCGTGTATCTGTAATATAGTAGGATACGTGTTGATTAGATAGAGTTTGGCCCGTGCCCGGTTGGGATTATTCCCACGTTAGAAAGTCTACGGACTATAAATATGTATCTAGGGTTTATGAAATAAACAACAATCACGTTCACCACAAACCAATCTAGGCGCATCGCCAACTCCCTTGTCTCGAGGGTTTCTTCCGGGTAAGCATCATGCTGCCTAGATCGCATCTTGCGATCTAGCAGTACAAGTTTATTCGCTGTTCATGCGTTGCTCGTACTGAAGCCTTTTTTGATGGCGAGCAACGTAGTTATCTTAGATGTGTTAGGGTTAGCATTGTTCTTCGTATTATATGCTGTCTGTCGTCGTGCAACCCTTAGACATCTAGCCGCCTTTACACCTATCTTAGGTGTAAGGGCGACACCCCGCTTGATCATTATTTAGTAGATCCGATCCGTTATGGTTGCTCCTTGTTCTTCAAAGATTAGTTTAATATCTGCATGGTTAGGCCTTACAAAGGGTTGAAGGATCCAGCAGCGTAGGGTGTAGTTTGCTAGCCCTAGACAGGATGTTCCGGGATCAACTTCGTGTTGGTTTTTAGCCTTGTCTAGGATTGGTTTACGATCACCGTGCGGCCGTGCTCAATCACGAGTAGGATGTTCCGGATTATGTGGTGAAACCCAAATCGTAGTAGATCGTTTTTAGCTTTATTCTCGATCACAGACCACCATATATTCGTACACCTCGCGAATCATGGTGGATCGGTTCTCGAGCCGATTCACAGACAACCCGAGAGCCGATCGAGGCTCGTATTTAATGTTTACGTATGCTATGCAGGAAACTAAGCGAGGCACATCGATCACCTTCCCGACTGTATAGTCACGTGGCACGCCTGCACCAAAGATCGACGTGCGTGCCGAGCCTTGCGGGCCGTCGTCGGAGGGACCAGGCCAGCCGCAGTCCCGGGAGCCCCGGCTCTATCGTGCTGTCTGCCGCCGCCGCCGGTGGGTTTCTCGACCGCAACACATTCGGGCACGCCCGTGGGACAATCGTCGACATCAACCGCATCGCCATCTACATCCGAGATGGCGGAAGGCACTCCCACGTACGAGGATTTGACCGAGGAGCTCAAGAAAAGTATGACGAGGTCAAAGCGATCCTCGAGGCCGACCTCATCGGCTCTTTCACGTAACCCGCTCACATGGCATCGGGGAAAGGGTTCTCACGAAGGCGCGCTCGATGGAGTGGACCCGTCCGCCCCGTCGAAGAACGCACCTCGTGTCCCCGTCAGAGATTAACTTCATGGTAGCTCACTCGCTGCACCGCCATTCCCGAGCCCGTGAACACTTTGGAGCGTGTCGCCTGGTGATCCAGAAATCACAGGCACCGCATTCTCCGTCAGGACCAACTCTCGGACTTACCAAGGAGAGATGCCACTCCGCCCCGTCCACCGTTGCCATTCGCGTTGGCAGCACCAGTGCCGAATTCACCGGCATACGCCGTTGACATGGTGGAATACATGTACCCTGGGAGGTGCCAGCCAAGATGCTCGTTCAACATCAACATGGTAGGACTTGGGCACCACCCTGGTAAGGATAGGGACGAGGGCAGCTGCTCTCATAGCGAGGACAAGGAGGAAGCCGTTCCACGCGATCGGCCCCGACACTTCCAAAATCCTGGTGACAATCAGATGAAGGCCGATTCCGAATCGCCCGTATTATCCGTACCACCCGCTCTCCCCGTATTTGGTGTCGACCTCACAGGTGACGGAAAGCTGGGTATGGGTTTACATCGGCTTGTGAGCTCGAGGAAATCGGCATTGGTCATGTCTGCAGAGCCGATGTTCAGGTATAGTTCGTGGATATCGCAGAGCCGATATCTCGCAAAGTAACCCGACAGATCGGCTCGGGGGCACATAAGCAGATAGACAGATGCTATGAACATGTGCGATACATGGGCAATAAAACATGAACGTGGGCAATAAAATATTAGGGGCCGATAGGAAAATCGGCGTAAAAAAAAATACAGCATCGACTTCAGAAGGTAAAGAGCCGATGCACAGTCATCGATTCTAGAGGTACAAGTTCAGCAAAACATTCGACTCTAAAGTCTCTACTGAAGAAACGCGCTGAGGGCGTGAAGGGCGTCAGCACGGATGCGATCCACCTCGGCGATCTCGCCTCGCTGCCCTCGCCTTTGCCCGTCACCACCGATCGCTGGGGTACGAATTTCAGCCAGATCGGTCTTCGACCGGCCGTGAGGCCCTTTGCTTCCTCTGAGAGCGGGCAATAAGGGCTTCCTCATCTTGGATAAATCCGTTGGTCACCCCGACCTCTCTTCAAGGTCCTCCGGCTCCTGCAGTGGTCTCGAGTTCGGCGCTATTGCGTAGGTGCTCGGCTTGGCGCTCTGTGCAGCTCTCTTCTCGTTGAGACGCTGACACTTGGCTGCACATCGGCTCTCAATGGAAGCTGGGTGTGGCGAAGATTAATCCTTTGGCGAGCCGATTGTACCCTTGGCCTCGAAGACCGATAGTCACAACTGGCCGAGCTTCACTTGCGTGTCACCGGGAGATGGGCTGGATATCTTCGAGGATGCCTTGACTTCCCTCGGAATTTTCAACCAGGGTCTCATTGAGGAAGAAAGCAAATCCTTGAGGCGCTGGAGTGGACCATGGACTGTGCTAGGGCGGGGTTCTCCACTTGCCTTGGAAGTAGTTGGTTCGATGGATTCAGGATCGAACGTCAGCAAGCTTGAGAGATCACAACCCTGACAATACGAACAAAAGTGGTGTTAGCATACAACGAAGAAAGTGATAGAGCCAAGGAAGTGGGGTGTACCTCTCCCAAGGTAGGAGGAGCAGCCGATGCTGTGATAATCGGCTTTTCCGTGGACTTGGCTAGGTTATCCACTTGGTCAGCCACTATCGTCGGGGGGGCTAGATCTAGCGTGGTGGACGGCATCAGTACCTCCTCGACGTCTCCGCTAGAGGTATCATTGGTCTGCAAAAGGAAGTAATTAGCCGATCCAAGTGTCAATGGGTTAGCATGAAGTGTAAGCCAGGGAGATAAATACATTTGAGACCTCCTGGCTTGATGGAGAAGCTCGTGGGTCTTTACGAGCCCTTTTGACGCATCGACGCTTCACGCGTGACCCGATTTGGTCGGGGCTGTGGGAGCAGGAGGCTCGAATCGACCTTTTCTAGAAGCCGGCGCTGGCGAGGCCGTCTCGCTCGGGTGGTAGACCTCTCTGAGTTGCCCGAGCTCGAATCCCTCCGGCTGGATTCCGCGGCCCCGCCGGAGTTTTCTTCGGTGGAAGTCTGTAGAAAAGAGTACAAGCATGTTGCAAAAGACCGGGAGGACAGATAAATGTGGACAGGGCACAAAGCAACTTACGTGCAAGCTTTCTTGGGCGTGAGCTTTGCGCTTCAGTGGTCTTTCTCTCGCGCCACCTTCTTCATCGACGTCCTTGCTCGAGTCGAGGCTCGGGGCAAACCGCCCGAAGATGCTTTACTTTGGGAGCCGATTTCGGTGAAATCGGCCGATTCGCATTATGACTTTCTTCGTGGGTGGCGAGCTCGCGTAAGAGAACTACCGGGGCCGGGAAGAAATTCGAAGGGGAGCCATCGGCCTGTGAGCTGGCCATCTTGTTGCGGCCAGAGATGGAGTCAGGTTACAGACAATCGCCATAAGCCATTACAAGAAATTCATAAGTAATGGTACCTGGTCTCGCAGGCGTCATACTCGGCATCAAGTTGTCTCAGCAGCGGTCCTAGAGCTTCCAAGCATGGGTCTTCCACATAGACCACCAAGTCTCGAAACCATCGGCAGAGTGAAGGTGAAACGGAGGTTGTGGGGAATTGGAATGGCCAAAGCATCAAAGAAGGTATAGCACCTTGGCCGTAAGGATGTCGCTCAGCCTTCGCTGTCAGGTGATGTAGGGAAGAAGTGTGGAGGTACCGCCCGAGACCAAGCCGTCGAGCTACTACTACCGGTTGGTAAGATTCATAATCAGGTTTGATGATCCGGTTTGAGGTACTCATGCCAACGGGAGAAAGCAAGGACGGATCATAATGAGTACAAATGCCGGGTGCTAGCCATCGGCAAAGTTATCCAATCAAGGAAACTGGTTCTCAAAGTTCTCCGATTCAGATAAGGAAAGAACAGGGGTTGTCCAAACCTTGGAAGAAAATCTTGAACCACCCCGCTGCTTCTTTAGCGATCAGCCGTCTGGGAGACCGTACAAGGCTTGGCCATAGCTGGTGCATCGGATCTCCTTTCCGTTAGCATCTGGAAGGTGCAGTGGCCAAAGGTGGGAAGTCCGGGGATCTGGTTCTCTGAAGTACCGAGCCCATAATCGAATAAACCACCAGGGGCCTCTGCTTTTAACTGCTTTTGAGAGAACAAATGGATGTGTACACTCGCTGAAGAGACCGATAGACCTCTCCAAGAAACAGCTTGCCAAGGCTGTTGGGTGCCTTTGGCAAGTTCATAGGCCAGGGAAAGTGTACTGGTAGAAGTAGTGATGGGCCACATATGAAGTGCTCCAACCAGAAGTTCAGAAGGCCGTGTGTTCTCTCTCTGTCACAGGGCCTTTGGTTTTCATATAACGATTGAGGTAGGCACCCCAGCTGTACACTCTTTTTGGAGGAAAGGGTGAAAGGAACTTTCGGCAGTTTGAATGCAGAAGGGCTTGGGGATGCAATGTCTAGGCCTCGTGATCATGGCCACATCCAGCAGAGTTGGTGTCATAGGGCCATGGCCAAACATGAAGTAGTTCAGGCATCGACTGTAAGTAGCCGATGGTTTTCAGAATATTTTCATTCTTTTCAAGGGGAGACAATGATAATGACAAGGCATCGGCTATCCCTATGGCTTCCCAGGTGGCATAGTGGGTTTTGGATACTCTATTGTACCATGCCACCCAACCCTCAGGAGGATTAGGCAAGCTCGCAGCAAGCCGCCCAGAAGACAGATCTAAGTTCTGGGTTCACGAAGGGGATTCTGTTAGCCTCGCATGAAATTAAGAGAGCGGGACTCTCGGAAGAACGGGGACCGAGGCACATAGAATTTGCGAGAGAAGGATGTGGCAGGATGTCTGAAACCTAAAATTAATAACGGAACAGAACATTAATTCAGGTGTTTGCTATTAATCCTAACGTCGATTCGAATGGCAAGAGGAGGTTAAGGATTACCTTCAGACCGGAGACCATGGCCTTGGTATTGGATGATTCCGCCATTGGATGCGCTGTAGAGTTGGGGCGGCGCGGTCGAGATCTGGGATACGGGTGGCCGTGAGATGGAACTGCTCAGGCGGCGATTTGGGGATCTGAGTTTGCTTTCTCAGACGGAGGTCGCAGGTTACCGTTTGGAGGGGCAGCTGGGTCGGCCTTACTCGTGTTTTTATGGTAGAGACCGATGCGATGCCATCGGCTCTTTTGGGAGATCGTTTGACTTTGACTATCGGCAAAAAGATTGATTGGAAATACTTCTTCATTAATAGAAGGAGGATTTCTTACAAAGAAAGAGCCGATTGCTCAGGAAAGAAAGAATAAAAGGGCCGACTACTACTACTAGTCCCTAATCTAAGGGCCGTTGCTGCCCTCATCGTCGTCATCGCTGCCGCCGGCGCAGCTGCTGATGGGCTCCTCATCGTGGCTCCCGTAGCCTTCCACGGGAGCCTCGTCTTCCTCATCGTCGTCATCGCTGTCGTCGTCCCACCAGGCGCGGAGGCGCTTCGCCGGTGGGTAACCTTCGAGGGAGTCGTCGGCTCCTCCTTCGCCTCTTCCTGAGGAGGTGAAGTCGTCCCAGGAGAGGCGGTCGCCCTCACTCTCCGCCTCCTCTTCCCGTCGACGAGGAATTGAAGGTCGCCCTCTCCATGGATTTGTCATCCTCGGACCAGATGGAGGAATCGTGTTCCTCCTTGTCCCACGTCGTTGGGGCGAGGATGTCGTGCGCCGCCACAGCCCCACTCTGGCGTCGGCTCACGGAAGGGAGATGATATGTAGGAGAGGTTCGAGGAGGCAGAGGAGATGGAGGAAGAGGATGACATTGCTGCAGGGGAAGAGGGTTTTTTAGGTGCCGATAGCCGGAACAGAGCAAGGGGATGAAGTGGCGAACCATTCGGCGCAGTTAAATAAAGGAGATATAGTGGAGATTCAATGCCACAGCAATTTCCGAGGAGGTGGTGCCCAAAGAAAAAAAAACTGCCAAGTCACGCAGAGAAGTTGAGAAGGCAAGGCATCATGATGAAGGATACTGCGACGGTTTTGCTCTGCCACGACATGACCCGACGAAGAAAAGCAGTGATTTTGGAATTATCAATTCCAAAACCAGGGGGCATGTGTTATCACCAGAATTTGACCGAGGCAGAGGTGGGCCGCGATCAAGATGGGCTTGAAGAATATACATGGAAGAATATACGTGAATCGGCCTTATATGCAAAGTTTGGGCTAGTTTGCCCGTGTATCTGTAATATAGTAGGATACGTGTTGATTAGATAGAGTTTGGCCCGTGCCCGGTTGGGATTATTCTCACGTTAGAAAGTCTACGGACTATAAATATGTATCTAGGGTTTATGAAATAAACAACAATCACGTTCACCACAAACCAATCTAGGCGCATCGCCAACCCCTTGTCTCGAGGGTTTCTTCCGGGTAAGCATCATGCTGCCTAGATCGCATCTTGCGATCTAGGCAGACAAGTTTATTCGTTGTTCATGCGTTGCTCGTACTGAAGCCTTTTTGATGGCGAGCAACGTAGTTATCTTAGATGTGTTAGGGTTAGCATTGTTCTTCGTATCATATGCCGTCGTCGTGCAACCCTTAGACATCTAGCCGCCTTTACACCTATCTTAGGTGGGGCGGCACCCGCTTGATCATTATTTAGTAGATTCGATCCGTTATGGTTGCTCCTTGTTCTTCAAGGATTAGTTTAATATCTGCATGGTTAGGCCTTACAAAGGGTTGAAGGATCCAGTGGCGCGTAGGGTGTAGTTTGCTAGCCCTAGACAGGATGTTCCGGGGATCAATTTCGTGTTGGTTTTTAGGCCTCGTCTAGGATTGGTTTACGATCACCGTGCGCGGCCGCCAGGCTCAATCACGAGTAGGATGTTCCGATTATGTGGTGAAAACCCTAAATCGTAGTAGATCGTTTTAGCTTTATTCTGATCAAGCAGACCACCATATATTCGTACACCTCGTGCGAATCATGGGTGGATCTCCTGAGCCGATTCATAGGACAACCCGAGAGCCGATCGAGGCTCGTATTTAATGTTTACGTGTATGCCACGCAGAAACTAAGCGAGGCACATCCATCACCTTCCCGACAGGTATAAGGTGGCACGCCCTGCACCAGCATCGGACGTGCGTGCAGAGTCTTGCGGGCCGTCGTCGTGAGGGACCAGGGCCAGCCAGTCCCGGGAGCCTCCCGCCATCGTTTTGGCCGTCGCCGGTGGGTTTCTGACCGCAACAACTCCATAACCTACAAGAGATTATGATCATAGCCTACGCCAAGAACTACACGATGCACACACTGTCACCATTACACCGTGAAGGAGGAATAGACTACTTTAATAACATCACAAGAGTAGCACATAGATGAATAGTGATACAAAACACATTGCAATCATAAAGGGATATAAATAAGCACTTCACTATGCTATTCATAACAGTGAATAAGTATTCTGTGAAATATAGCCTAAGAGACCCACACGGTGCACACACTGTCACCTTTACACACGTGGGACAAGGAGTCTCCGGAGATTACATAAGTAAAATCCACTTGACTAGCATAATGACATCTAGATTACAAGCATCATCATATGAATCTCAATCATGTAAGGCAGCTCATGAGATTATTGTATTGAAGTACATAGGAGAGAGATTAACCACATAGCTACCGGTACAACCCTTAGCCTCGAGGAGAACTACTCCTCCTCATGGGAGACAGCAGCGTTGATGAAGATGGCGGTGGTGTCGATGGAGAAGCCTCCGGGGCACTTCCCGTCCCGGCGGCGTGCCGGAACAGAGACCCTATCCCCAGATCTTGGCTTCGCGATGGCGGCGGCTCTGGAAGGTTTCTCGTACCGTGGCTTTTCCGTATCGAGGTTTTAGGTCGAGGAGGCTTAAATAGACGAAGAGGCGGAGTCGGAGGGCTGACGGGGCCACCACACAATAGGGCGGCACGGCCAGGGCCTGGGCCGCGCCGGCCTGGCGTGTGGCCCCCCCAGGGCTCCTCCGGCGGCTCTGGGTGTCCGGAAGCTTCGTGGAAAAATAGGATGCCGGGCATTGATTTCGTCCGATTCGAGAATATTTCCTTACTAGGATTTCTGAACCAAAACAGCAGAAAACAGGAACTGGCCCTTCGGCATCTCGCCAATAGGTTAGTTCCGGAAAATGCATAAAAACGATATAAAGTGTGAACAAAACATGTAGGTATTGTCATAAAACAAGCATGTAACATAAGAAATTATAGATACGTTTGAGACGTATCAGATATCCAACTGGTTGCCGAGAGATGCCCCCCCTCCGCTCGGTTGCATGCATGCATGATGATCCACCCCAACTTGTAAGCGAGCTCTTCAACAACTACAACATGGGTTGGGACATACAAAAACTGCAGAAGTTTTTCTTGCCAATGGACAAGGAAGCGATACTGAGTATTCCTCTAACCATTAGAAGGCAAGATGATTTTTGGACCTGGCACCATGTCATGACTGTAATATTGTCGGTACGATTGGCATATCATATGCTAGTTGATACGCGAGGACGAATGACAACATGGCTCGATGAGCGAGCTGGTTCATCACGAGTCGGATTTGCTCGATTTGTGGGGACGCGGATTTGTGGAGGCATTCACTTTTAGAGTGCAATATGGCACGATATGTTTGGAAACTTGCACTAGAGGAGATCGCGGACCTAATTGTCAATGTCTAGGAAACTAACGCAAAGGAGTGGCACGGGATAGTATTCGAAGACCTTCAACATCAAGACTTGATAAGATTAATTGTGACCTTATGGGCTCTTTGGTATGCGAGCTGGAAGGTAATCCACGAGGGACTTTTCAAAAGCCCTCTATCAACCAACTGTTCTGTCGAATGGTTCATTGCCAACCTCCAAATGAGTGCACATCTAGCGACTGAAGGGCATGCACGAGTTTCTAGAGGACCGGCTTTGATTCCGCCATCGGCGGGAATGGAAAAGATGAATGTAGATGCAACTACCTCCAAGAACTCTATAAAATGCATGATCGCGGTGGTTGTTCGAGGGGGTGATGTAGATTTCTTGGGTGCATTAACGGTGGTGACTGCCGGAATCACTGACCCGGAAATGCTAGAAGCGATGGCTACCAGAGAAGGACTAGCACTGGCTGCTGATCTTATATTGCAGCGTTTCCGAGTAGCGACAGAATGCATCAATGTTGTGTGGAGCTTGAAGGGCAAAGGAAAGTGATCAGACGGGCGCATTGTTCAGGAGCTAAAGACAAGAACCTAAATCTTTCAGAACGTTGAGTTTGTTCATGAAAAAAGAGAAGCAAATGTTGATGCACACAACCTGGCGAAAAGATCCATATACCTCTCAGTTGTCACGCTTGTTTGGTTTCAATCTCCACCAGATGATGTTTGTGTAAGATATGATAAAAATGTTTAATAAAGTTGCTGGGAATGCTAAAAAAAAATAACAAGTTCGATACAAGCCGATCGATCAAGTGGATTAAGTGTGCTGAGGATAAGTAGAATCATGCTTTATGGCATGTGTAATGGCGACTTCTTAGCCGCGCTACGTGGATAAATGATGAGGTGGAGGAAAGAAAAAGTTGAAAAAAGGTTTGATTTCTCATAGTTAAGAGATGATCTCTTAATGACAATCTGTCTCACCACAAATTTAAAGATAGCTGGTTAGTAGAGATAATATAACAAAATAATACATCGTACATCGTGTTTTATAGTTTAGTTATATCTAGATTACGTGGTGGGACTAAGATAAGATAATGTTGTCAACCAATGTACATACCTTTAGTAGTTAGTAGAGAACACATAATCGGAACAGAGAAACCCAGGTTCGGTCGCAATCGCGACGCACACCCGGGGGTCCGTGTCAACATGCGCACCTTCTCACCGGATTCCCATCGATCTTGCCGCTGACTTGCCATGAATTCTTGGTCACTTTCGGCACCTGCAGAAGTATGTACGTACGTACTATCTGCATCAATCCCACCCAAACCCACACGTGACAATTCCCCATTGTTGCCATTTTTCAGACGCATTTCAAAGTCCCACTTCCCGTGCGCGAGAAATTCTCGCGGTTGTAGCTTCCACGCCAGAATTCCAACCTCGTCGCGACGTAGATCCTCGTATCCATGGCTGCGTGTCTGGGCGGCCGGTGCAGGTGTCGCTTCCAGGACGCTTCCGCCTCGTACGTCTCGGCTGCTGCTGCTGACTTTCCAACGCCTCCGGCGACCATTCCAACGGTCGAAGGCAAGAACCCGCCCAGTACAGTACCCTTGATCGCCATCGATCCCTGATTCCCTGTATATAAACCCCATAACCCCACTGAAAACTAAGTACCAAAATACATACTACTCACGCACATACACTACAAAAGTTACAAACGTGGTGCAGCTGCAGCTCGCTTATTGTTCATTACCTGCTTTCCGATCAGTACATATGGCTGGTGAGCTCAGGCCGCGACTGCCGACGGCAACTGCTCTTCTTGTGGTGGCGTGCCTGGTTCTTGCCACCGCGGCAGCCGTGAGTGGCGCCAGACCGCTCGCGATGCCGGAGGAAGATGGCCCTGCTCGCGCGGCGGTGGAATCGCCGGCGGGAGATGTTGTCCAGACGATGGCGAGGGCGATCGAGCGCAGGTTAATGTTCGACGTCTCCCTGCTCAGCGGGATCAAGGACGCCGGGCCCAGCCCAGGAGCGGGCCATTAGCTTAAGGCGCCTTTGGGTTGCGGCAAAAACTCGGGACATCGTCGTGGGATGTTGCGCGCGAGAGCCGATTTGTGTACAGGCACGCTTGCTAGAAATGGGCGCCGTATGTAATTGATTAATTATGTTCATATTTGCTTCTTTAGTTTGTTTCCAAGAAATTAGTGCCCTCACAAATAGTTCATCTGCTCTAGCAGGCGCCCTAGATTTTGAGCTTTAAATTTCATAACTCGTAAGCATGCTAAGTAAGTTAGACGTCCTAACTGTATGATATGTATACTTTTCTTTACACTTAAAGTCCTGCTTCTAAATGGGCCAAGAATTTTTTTTTCTCCTTTTCTTTCTTTTGTTCTCTCCTTCCGCCCTCCCCTCCTCCATCTCTCTATGGGCTCGATCATTATCAGAGGGAGTGGCTCTCCACACGAGCCTAGCAGCGTGTTTGGCAGCTCTGGGGAATGGGAATGGGAGTTTGGAGCGGGGAGTTGTGAAGAGGATTGGCATAGGGAATTTGATAATTAGTCCCAATCCCATGTATGGTGTGTTGGAGGAATTACGGAAGGGTATTTGACAGGAAACTATTTTTGGATACTGTCGTGATGTCCTCTGTCGCCTCCATCCGTAATTTCTTCGGCGCCGCCTTCACTCACGACTTCGTGTCCTTCGCCACCTCCAACAGTTTGCACCGCGAACATGTCCTTGCAAAGTCATTGTGTAACGACAGCTGCAGGTGACATAGTTCTAGCTCCGTCGAGTAATTTTTGACAGGCCTAACTCTTGTCAAGCTGACTGAACTTACTTTCTGGCTAATGCTTTTGGCTGAGATCGAGATACATGCACGAAGCTAGCTCAACTTGATAGACTAGCAAACTTTCTATCAGCATACGGCAATGCAACTAGATTGATCTTTGTGGCTAGCTCAATATATACATGCACGCGGCCGCCGGCGTACGGGTCGACGCTCTCTTGTACTGGCCGGAGTTGATAGCCTGGACGTCAACAGGGTGCTCGCACTTGACGAGGTACATTCTTCCTGAACGGCATCTGAGAAGAGCCCGCTGATGGATGCATGGCCGGTGAGACAATGACGGATTTTTTTAGTTTCTTTTTTCCTCTTCCAATTCTCTATCCCACGACGAATTACCTGGGTCTCCCCAGGGAAGAGATCGGAGGGAGTTTGCAGTCTAAACTCTCAATCCACCTCCCGCCAATATTCTCATGCCCCCTAATCAAACAGTGGATTTCTAGTCCCACACCCCCTCAACTCTCATTCCCCACGTCCAATTCCCTCCAACCAAACACGCTCTAGGTTCTTGGAAGCCATCCTCCTACCACCGTAACTTATTTGCCGATCTCACGGAGGGGCGCTATGGATTAGGCCCATATGTCATGCCTGGCCACATCCCCATCTAGAATATGAGGTGGAACTATGTGTCCCCTATGTCGGTGGTGAGGCCATCCCCGATCCGGTCTTCAATCCAAAGGCGAGAGCATGGGGGTGGCATGTACGACTTCCAGTCTGGTGGCCGGTGGTCTTTTTTTATAGGCGTACACTAGTGTAAAACAAGGATTTAGTCTTGGTTCATTTGGGGTTTTAGTCCCGGTTGTGCAGCCGGGACTGCACAATCGGGACTAAAGGCCTCCACCTTTAGTCCCGGATCAAACATAAATCGGAACTAAAGGGTCCTCCACGTGGTGTGGTCAGGGGGCTCCTGGTGGAGGACCTTTAATCCCGGTATGTCATGCGAACCGGGATTAAAGGGTCTCTGCCGCGATAGAGAAAATGATCGTTTCTCTGCCGCGGCAGAGGTTTAGGTTGAAGCAGCGTTTCTCTGTCGCGGCAGAGTTTCATGGTTTTATGTTATTCACTCAAATCTGCATGCATACATCATTCAAGTGTGGATTGTTTTGTGTGAACTCGAGTGACAAAAGCTCTTAGGCATTTCATCGAGCACCTCTTGTGTGCAGAAGAAAAGAGAGCAAAGCAACATACACCTCTCTTGTGCTAAGAAGTGGAAAAAACTAAATGCGACTCACACTTGCAGGGCAAGGTATATATATAGAGAGAGAGAGAGAGAGATGGGCCTTTAGTCCCGGTTGGTAAGGCAAACTGGAACTAAAGGTGCACGGGCCGTGGCGTGGCCTGATGCAAGACCTTTATTCCCGGTTTGTATGACAAACCGAAACCATTTGAACCGGAACCAAATGCAAACGAACCGGAACTAGAGGGTGGCGTCACCCCACGCCGGTCAAACCGAGACCAATGCCCCTATTAATCCCAGTTCGTTTTTAAATCGGGACTAAAACTTCCGAGAGCTTTGGACGAAAGCCATGTTTTCTACTAGTGGTAGTGACGATCATGTCGAACGTCTCGGTGTCAACAATGGTGGTAGGCTGCGTTAAAATCTTTTTGGAGACGTCATCGTGGAGCTCTGGAATCTCTTAGGCTCGATCTGTTATCATCAGTGGTTGGGGCTTGGGCAAGTTCGAAACCAGTCTTGAGGCCTTGGCGTTCTCCGCGTCCTCCTATCTTTGACACGTGATCGAGTTATCACCACTATCTGTCCTTGATGTCCGCTAGCATGATCCGCGCTTCCCAGCCTGTAGCGAGAGGGCAGCGCCACCCTCTCTAGCGACTTGCACTATTTGGATATGTTTATGGGTAGAAATATTGGTCTTTTTTCCTTTTGATATTCTCTGCTACGCATTGTTCGGATAACCTGCAAGGTACATTGACAGTCACGTACTCAACTGCATTCTGACTTTCTAACGCGTAGGGTTGACCATCTCGTTCTAAAATTGAAGGATCGGACAACCCTCTAGTGGCGTGCATCAATTGCTGCTTGGACAATCCTCTAGTGGCGTGCATCAATCGCTAGATCTAAATATTTCTGCAACCACTATCCAGAGGATACTACATACGATGGCATCTACACAGTGTCGGGTTTTCTATTGCAAGTACGTGCAAGCACCAAAACTTATCACTATCAGTAATTGAGGGATTTGTAGCGCACTGATTAATTGATGGAGTAGTAAACAAATTATAATTACTCATCGACTAAATATTCTTCAGTGTGGCGGATGACGTTTGTTAGCAATAATCTTTCCTAGTATTAGACTTGTGAGTAGTATTAGTGTTGGTCCATAGCTAGCTATTGTGTGGGTGTTTCACAACTAGGAATAGGCCGGTTTGCTGTAATAGGTTTGCAGCTAGGTGAGTTTGATTAGGACTAGTAGTAGTACTAATAGTCTAATACGAGTAGGTCTCGACGTGAAATCGAGTCGGTTTGGTTTCCTAGTTCAGTCCTTCGTGCGTGTATATAAGAACAAGGCTACGTGAGTATAGTTGTACCGAGAGTTGAGAAAAGAAAATAAAGAAAAGTTCAGAGGGTGCGACACGCATCTTGACGATAAGTTTTGTCTTCGCGTGTGTTCATCTAGTTTCATCTGATTGATTCATGGGCGAATTCCAACAATTCGTAGCAAGGTCGAAGATTTGAAGCCAAGCTTGCCCCGGGGAGGTGACCCTACTAGCACCTCGGGGCGGGCGATCGTTGCTCAGCGGAGCGACAAGGAAGGGACGGCAAGGTGTTGTCGTCAGCAAGGTGGTGTTGGTGGATGATCGTTGATGGGAGAGGTGGTGCCGAGGAGCGGTACCGGGAGTCTTGTTAAGATCGCCGTCCGGGAGTTTCGTCAAGGTCGTCTTCGAAGGTGTTGGATGAGTCAAAGAGTCAAGTGTGTGCATGTCTACACGTGCGGTCGTCGTCGAGTCCGTGAGTCGTCGTTGTGTCCAAATGCTTGTCTCTGTGAGGATCCATTGTAGTTGATGCGTGTGGAGGTTGAGGGACTGTGCGGTGAGGGATATCACCATGGGCGAAGACGCATAGCGGGTAGCCATCAGCGTGCCTCAACCAAGTCATTTACGTGTCTCGACGAGAGGATCAATGTCAAGTGTGAATGAGGGCGGTAAACCAGTGAAGGGGGGTCTCTTTAATGAGGATCTGTCTCTACATGAGGCTGGAGTGGATGGTGTAGTTCACGAGGTAGTCGGCATGTATTGGGCTAGGGTGGACGGTGTGTTCCACGATTGCTAGCATGACTGGATAGTCCGGATCATATTTGAATTGTTTCGTAAATTCGCCAATTTAAAATTGGGGAGAGCCAATTAAACTTGTCCTGGAGGGAGACCTAGAAAAAACGCGGATATGCAACAAGTTCAAATTGAAGGAGCATGGAAGACCAAAAGTTAAGATTAGAAAGAGATTGTTAGCAATAATATTTCCTAGTATTAGACTTGTGAGTATTAGTGTCGGTCCATAGCTAGATAGTTGTGTGGAGTTTGGGCCAGGTTTCACGTGTCCTAGTTGTAATAGGTTTGCTGCTAGGTGAGTTTGATTAGGACTAGTAGTAGTACTAATACGAGTAGGTCTCTCGACGTGAGATCGAGTCGTTTTGGTTCCCTAGTTAAGTCCTTCGTGGGTGCACTACGGGAACCAGTCAAGGTGCCGACGGCCAGATCCTGTGCCGACGGCAAAATATCGGGGCCGTCGGCACAGGACTCGTTCTGGCCAGGCCAGCAGGTCAGCCGTCGGCACAGGTAAACCGTCGGCACATGAAGGTTTGTGGACGGTTTCGGCCGTCGGCATAGCCTCTCCGCCGTGACGGCGAGCTAACAGCGTCAGGCCTGTGCCGACGGCAAAGCCGTCGGCATATATTTCAGCCGTGTGCCGACGGCAAAGCCGTCGGCATAGCTATTTTCCATTTTACGACATTAATCTTAAAAAAATCATAACTAAATCATTATAATTCAGAAAATACAAATAATATATCAAAATTTTCAGAAAAATAAGTTCTATCTTGGAAAAATATCAAACTTGAAATATTTAAAATGAAAAAGATCTTCATGCCCGCCGTTTTGAATATAGTTTGAAACGGGCATAAAAATTCAAAACGATCCAAACAATGTGAAACCTTCGCATGGTGTCATATTATGTGTCATAGTTGCAAGGAAAAATATTAAAGTTGGAAAATTGCGAACATCACAAAATGAGCTATCAAAATGAGCTATCATGTTCGAGGTTTCATGACATTTAGGTCAAACGACCATGTTATGGATAGAATCGCGGCATAGTTTGTGATAATGTGCCCATATTGTGCACACATGTGCATCCTGGGATGTCTTACGATATTGCAGGAGGAAGTTTTCCATTTTATCGCACGAAAAAACCATTTTCCATTTTTGAGGTGCCGAAAACGGGGTGTTTTGTGAAGCAACCACCAAATTAAAGACTGACATTGGTACCAACACATTTTAAAAAAATACTAGACCAACTAAGATGCAAAATTTCTCAACCGGTGTATCTGAAACCTTTCTGTCCACCCCTCATGAAAAAGACAAATTCCTGCCGAATCGGTAGGAGGCCGACCAGATTTGAACCTGTACATGAAATATTGCTCAAGATTTTTGTAAAAATCATTTTTAGATTCACAACATGCTATTTCATCGGAGATCCAGTGCAAGTTTGGCGAGCCTCAGGCCCGGGCAAAGGATCTTCATTCCCGCCGTTTGGAATATAGTTTGAAACGGGCATAACAAATTCGAAAACGATCCAAATAATGTGAAACCTTCGCGTGGTGTCATATTATGTGTCATAGTTGCAAGGAAAATATTAAAGTTGGAAAATTGCGAACAACACAAAAAATCCTTCACAAAATGAGCTATCATGTTCGAGGTTTCATGACATTTAGGTCAAACGACCATGTTATGGATAGAATCACGGCATAGTTTGTGATAATGTGCCCATATTGTGCACACATGTGCATCTTGGGATGTCTTACGATATTGCAGGAGGAAGTTTTCCATTTTATCGCACGAAAAAACCATTTTCCATTTTTGAGGTGCCGAAAACGGGGTGTTTTGTGAAGCAACCACCAAATTAAAGATTGACATTGGTACCAACACATTTTTAAAAAATACTAGACCAACTAAGATGCAAAATTTCTCAATCGGTGTATCTGAAACCTTTCTGTCCACCCCTCATGAAAAAGACAAATTCCTGCCCGGTAGGAGGCCGACCAGATTTGAACTCCAGGTACATGAAATATTGCTCAAGATTTTTTGTAAAAATCATTTTTAGATTCACAACATGCTATTTCATCAGAGATCCAGTGCAAGTTTGGCGAGCCTCAGGCCCGGGCAAAGGATCTTCTTGCCCGCCGTTTTGAATATAGTTTGAAACGGGCATAAAAAAATCGAAAACGATCCAAACAATGTGCGCGTGGTGTCATATTATGTGTCATAGTTGCAAGGAAAAATATTAAAATTGGAAAATTGCGAACATCACAAAAAAATCCTTCACAAAATGAGCTCAACCGGTGTATCTGAAACCTTTCTGTCCACCCCTCATGAAAAAGACAAATTCCTGCCGAATCGGTAGGAGGCCGGCCAGATTTGAAATACTGGTACATGATCTAATGCTCAAGAATTTTTGGAAAAAATATTTTTAGATTCAAAATATGATATAGATGTCATATTTGGATTCCTCTCATTTTTCTAATCGATTTAGACATATTATTTGTCAAATTTTGATTTACAAATTTAAAGATATTAATTATTCCATATTAAATAAAAAAGAAAAAAATAAATCATTTATTGTCCATTTGAATTCAAGATTAATATACTTATTCTTGTAGTTTATGTAGGTAATTGTTTGGAATTCAAAAAATAATGATGTGCAACATCAAGTAATAAGGGTTAATAGTATTGATATGGTATTATTGTCAACAAGGTGTCATTTCTTTCATGGAATCTAGTCTAAATGGAACCAAGAAGTTAAGCGTGCTAGGGGTGGAGTAGTGTGAGGATGGGTGACTGACCGGGAAGTTTGACCATGAGTGGAATTTGACCTAATATTAAGTGTAATTAGAGTTAAAATGGTGTATGTGAGAGATTAAAAAAATGGGATAAAAAAATATGAAAAAAAAATTTTGAAAAAATTTTAAATTTTTTTTTTGAAGAAATTCGAGCCAGAATTACCAAACGGTGTTATTTCTATGCCGACGGCTTTGCCGTCGGCACAGATGCCGTCGGCAACTTGATGCCGGCGTTATTGTGCCGACGGCAACCGACGGCTGCCGTCGGCACAAGCCTATGCCGAAGGCAAAGCAAACTGTGCCGACGGCCGCCGGCCGTCGGCACCTTGACTGGTTCCCGTAGTGGTGTATATATGCACAAGGCTACCTCGTGAGTATAGTTGTACCGCGAGTTGAGAAAAAAAATAAAGAAAAGTTCAGAGGGTGCAACACGCATTCTTGGCGATAAGTGTTGTCTTTGTATGTGTTCATCTAGTTTCATGTGATTGATTCGTGGACGAATTTCAACAATGTTCCGTCTATAGCGAGGTGCCTATGGTGACTTCATCAATCTCAAGATCCGTCGGATCAGATCTTTGACGTAGTCTCTCGAAGGTGCTCGTAGGGGTAGGATGTGCGTGTGTGCGTTCTTAAGAGTGAGTGTGTGCACGTATGTGTGAGCGTCTTTGATTGTACTGTGTTTCGCGAAAAAAACTATAGTATTGCGAGGATGATATCTCTTTGGTGTACATATCAATCTATCTTTACTATTATATTGGAGTTGGGGATGGTGTCACTTTAACATCAAACATTGGAGAAATCACGACCATTAAATTGATCTGAAACACACCCAACAAACATTGAAAGAATCATAGCCCCCCATCCCATGTGCGTCCATCCCATTTAAAAGTGTGTGATGACTTGGAAATCAATCGCCTGTTAAGGAAGTATATTGTGTACCAAATAATCAGGCCATAATGGTAATTTATAGGATTGCTAAAATCACGGTAAAGCAAAACGCTGCAATTTAAAAGCCACCACGGGGAAACACCGGCGTGCATAATTAATGTGTAAATCTCACCGCGTGCTACCCATCCCCATGGAACACCGGCGTCCTCCCTCCGTGCTCTTCTTCGCTCGATAGGGTTCTATCACGCGTCGCCGCCGTCAGAGCGATCCCATCTCACATATGACATTGCCAGCCACCCCCTCATGTGTAGTGCATCGCCATCCTCGCTGACGGCAGCGACAAGTCGGACTGTGACCTGCGTGTCTGGGCCTCTAGGGGTGTTGTGTGCACGCCGCATGCTTAGCCACCACTGGTGGAAAAACAGGCTTCGGGTGAGCCCCATAAGTCGCGATGCTGCAGGATCCGCGACAAATGGTACCTTTAGTCGCGGTTCGGGAGGAGAACCGCGACCAAAGGCCTGGGCCCAGGGCGCTCGGTGCACGTGCTTTAGTCGCGGTTGGCCAGCCCAACCGCGACTAAAGGGCTCGAAGGCCTTTAGTCGCGGTTGGCTGTGCCAACCTGGACTAAAGGCCCTCCCCTATATATAACAATCCAGGAGCCAACACTTAGCCATTTGGTGCCATTCTCTTCACAAGCTCACAAGTGGGTGTTAGGTTTGCTTTTGGTTCCTCTTATGCACATAAGGTGTTTGATGAAATGCCCCAAGAGCATGAAACAAACATGATATGAAGTGTTGGAGCCACACTTGAGCTTTCTCATTTATTTTTTCCTCCTCGATCGCGGTTAGCAACTTGAACCTTTGATGTGTCGTTGATAAAATGTGCATGTGTGTGTAGTTCATTGTTTAATTTATATTGTTTGTAGCTAGTTAGTTTAACAAATGCATGATGGTTAATTATATATTTTATATTATAATAATGCAGATGAATCGACAATGGATGTACGGTAACCGACTCTCCGGCGAGTTCAACGGGTTTGAAAGATTTTCGTAGTGGCTAATGCAAAGCAGGGAGGGTTTTGTTATCTGTCCATGTGTTAAATGTAAGAATCAGAAGGGTTACTCTTCCTCAAGAGATGTTCACATGCACCTGCTTCGGCACGGTTTCATGCCAAGCTATAATTGTTGGACCAAGCATGGAGAAAGAGGGGTTATAATGGAAGAAGATGAAGAAGGGATGATTTCATCGATGAAAGCTATCTTGCTCATTTCGGTGATACTTTCATGGAGGATGCTGAAGGTGAAGGGGAAGGTGAAGGGGAAGGTGAAGAAGAGGCACGTGATGATCCCGTTGATGATCTTGGTCGGACCATTGCTGATGCACGGAGACGTGCTAAACTGAAAGAGAGGGAGAATTTGGATCGATGTTAGAGGATCACAGAAGGCGGACCGGATGCGATGATGGTCTCAAAAAAGCCGCACACTGGATTTGCCGAGATGGAAGGCACAGGCAGGTGTAGCTCACTCGGCATTTGAAAACTTGCTGAAAATGTTGAAGAATATGTTTCCAAAGAATAACGAGTTGCCCGCCACTACGTACTAAGCAAAGAAGGTTGTCTGCCCTCTAGGTTTAGAGGTTCTGAAGATACATGCATGCATCAACGACCGCATCCTCTACCGCGGTGAATACGAGAATTTGAATGAATGCCCGTATGCACCTGCATTGCGTTATAAGATCGAGGCGATGACCCCGTGACGATGTTGAGGCCGAAACCTGTGAAGAGGGTTCCCGCCAAGGTGATGTGGTATGCTCCTATAATACCACGGTTGAAACGTTTGTTCAGGAACAAAGAGCATGCCAAGTTGTTGCGATGGCACAAAGAGGACCGTAAGTCGGACGGGGAGTTGAGACACCCCGCAGATGGAACGCAATGGAGAAAGATCGACAGAGAGTTCAAAGATTTTGCAGATGACGCAAGGAACATAAGATTTGGTCTAAGTACGGATGGCATGAATCCTTTTGGCGAGCAGAGCTCCAGCCATAGCACCTGCCCGTGACTCTATGCATCTACAACCTTCCTCCTTGGTTGTGCATGAAGCGGAAGTTCATTATGATGCCAGTGCTCATCCAAGGTCCGAAGCAACCCCGCAACGACATCGATGTGTACCTAAGGCCATTAGTTGATGAACTTTACAGCTGTGGGGCAGACCTGGTGTCCGTGTGATGAGCACAAAGAAGAGGAATTTGACCTACGAGCGTTGCTTTCGTAACCATCAACGATTGGCCTGCTCTTAGTAACCTTTCGGGACTGTCAAATAAGGGATACAATGCATGCACGCACTGCTTACATGAGACTGGAAGTGTACATTTGCCAAATTGTAAGAAGAACGTGTACCTTGGGCATCGTCGATTTCTTCCGAAAGGTCATCCAGCAAGAAAGAAAGGCAAGCATTACAACGGCAAGGCAGATCACCGGCCGAAGCCCGCGGAACACACCGGTGCCGAGGTATTTGATATGGTCAAGGGTTTGAAAGTCATCTTTGGAAAGGGTCCTGGCGGACAATCAGTTCCGAAGGGAGCCGACGGGCACGTAGCTATGTGGAAGAAGAAATCTATATTCTGGGAGCTAGAATATTGGAAAGTCCTAGAAGTCCGCTCCGCAATCGACGTGATGCACGTTACGAAGAATATTTGCGTGAACATCCTAAGCTTGGCGGTATGGGAAGTCAAATGATACAAAGGAAGCACGGCAGACCAGCAAAGTTTGAAAGACCCCGATGACCGGCATCCGGAACGGTTTCAAGGTCGTGCCAGCTACGCTCCGACCAAAGAAGAGAAGGTCATCTTTTTTGAATGCCTGAGCAGTATGAAGGTCCCATGGATTCTCGTCCAATATAAAGGGAATAATAAACATGGCGGAGAAAAAGTTCCAAACCTCAAGTCTCACGACTCGCCACGTGATTATGACGCAATTGCTTCCGATTGCTTTGAGAGGGGCTCTGCCGGAAAATGTTCGACTGCCCATTGTGAAGCTATGCATTCCTCAATGCAATCTCTCGAAGGTAATCAATCCAGTAAGTTCTACCACAAGCATAATCGATGATCCAATGTCTTGTCATTTCGAGTTGGTGTTCCCGCCATCCTTCTTCAATATTATGACGCACCTCCTGGTTCACCTAGTCGATGAGATTTCCATTCTCGGTCCCGTATTTCTACACAATATGTTCCCTTCGAGAGGTTCATGGGAGTATTAAAGAAATATGTTCGTAACCGTGCTAGGCCAGAAGGAAGCATCGCCAAGGGCTATGGAAATGAGGAGGTAATTGAGTTTTGTGTTGACTTTGTTCCGACCTTAAGCCGATTGGTCTTCCTCAATCGCGGCACGAGGGGAGACTAAGTGGAAAAGGCACGATCGGAAGGAAATCAATGATATGTATGGACGGCCATTCTCTGATGAAGCACACCACACGCTCGACCAATTCCAGCCTTGGTTGCTCCGTACTTTGAGAAACACAAGAATATTTTACGCTCTGACAACCCGGGAAGCCCGAATCCTGGATTAGGAAGGCCCACATGGAGACTTTCGCCCTTGGTTGAGAAAACATTTAATGAGTGACAATAAGGTTGTAGATCAGCCTGTACATGTTGGCCAAGACACCATCTTCGACTATAACGACTTTCCAAGGGTACGAGATAAATGGGAATACATTTTACACGATCGCCCAAGATAAAAAGAGCACCAACCAAAACAGTGGTGTCCGCTTTGATGCAGCAACCGAGAATGGGCAAAAGGTCACATATTATGGTTACATAGAGGAGATATGGGAACTTGACTATGGACCTTCCTTTAGGGTCCCTTTGTTCCGTGCAAATGGTTCAAGCTAACAGGAGGTGGGGTAAAGGTGGACCAGCAATACGGAATGACAATGGTGGATTTCAACAATCTTGGTTACCTTGACGAACCATTCGTCCTAGCGAAAGATGTCGCTCAGGTTTTCTATGTGAAGGACATGAGTAGCAAACCGAGGAAACGGAAAGATAAGAAAACGATCAATACATCATGCGATGATTCAAAGCACCACATTGTTCTTTCAGGGAAAAGAAACAGTGGGAGTGGAGGACAAGACAGACATGTCCGAAGATTATAATATGTTTGTGAAATTCGCCTTCAAAGTGAACACCGACCCAAGCATTAAGTTAAATGATGAGGATGCTCCATGGATACGGCACAATCGTAAGCAGGCAGGGACACAAGGAAGAAATGATGTGTAATAATTTATTGTACCAAACTTTGTTGAATGAATCATGTGAATTATATTACCCGTGATGTGTTTGGTGTCCATTTTCGAATGATTCAATTGACTCGAGATACCACTGATGATACATGAAATTTGGAGAAGGCGTCCCAAGTATGCTGGTTATCGGGATGCCAGCGGGGATTCATCCGCTGCTCCGGCGTGAGGTCGAGGTAGTAGTGGTTCGTGATGGCCGCCCGGCGCGCAGTACCGAGGGACGGGAGGGACCGGCACGCCGCCGGCGCTTAGGCTCCAGCGGCAGGGACGCGGTAGGAGGGCAAGGGTAGTTCGAGGCGCAAAGCTCCTCCACCTGCTGGTAGGTTAGAGTGGGTGCGTGTGGAAGCCATGATAGAGTGATGAGAGATTGTAGAGATGTGATGCTGGCCAAGCCGGGCTACCTATATGTAGTGACAAATGGCGGGAAAATGGGAGCGGGAAGACAGGAGGCGGGAAGAAAGAGAAGGAGAAGTGGAAGAAATTGGCGGGAAAAAAAATTTGGCGGGAAGAAAGAGGCCGGAAGAAATTGGCGGGAAATAATTGGCGGGAAGAAATGGCGGGAAGAAATGGCGGGAAGACGAGGAGGGAAGAGGGGTCGGCGGAAAAAGGCGGGAAGAGGGGGCCAACGAACTTTTGAATTGAATTAGTTTTATTTTTATGAATTTATTGATGTATTATTTGTATTTTTAAAATTTTGAATTGAATTAGTTTTATTTTTCTTAATTTTTTGATATATTATTTGTATTTTTAAGAATTTGAATTGAATTAGTTTTACTTTTTGATTTTTTGATGTATAATTTGTATTTTTAACATTTTGAATTGAATTAGTTTTATTTTTCTGAATTTATTGATGTATTATTTGTATTTTTAAAATTTTGAATTGAATTAGTTTTATTTTTATGAATTTTTTGATATATTATATGTATTGTAAACATTTTTGAAATGAATTAGTTTTATTTTTCTTAATTTTTTGATATATAATTTGTATTTTTAACATTTTGAATTGAATTAGTTTTATTTTTCTGAATTTATTGATGTATTATTTGTATTTTTAAAATTTTGAATTGAATTAGTTTTATTTTTCTGAATTTATTGATGTATTATTTGTATTTTTAAAATTTTGAATTGAATTAGTTTTATTTTTCTTAATTTTTTGATATATAATTTGTATTTTTAACATTTTGAATTGAATTAGTTTTATTTTTATGAATTTTTTGATATATTATATGTACTCTCAACATTTTTGAAACGAAATAAACTGGTGAGTACATTGCAGGCCAACCGCGACTAAAGCTCCGAAACCGCAAAAAAAGGTTTAGTCATGGTTGGGCTACCAACCCTGATCAAAGGGTACTTGTCGGTTGGTAACCCCAATCGCGACTAAAGCCCCGACGGTATAAATACGCGAGGCGGACCGCGGTTCGGCTATCTTCTCCGCTGATCAGAAGTTCTCGCGCCGCCGCTCGTCGCCGCGTCTGCTGATCCCCCGCTTCGCTTTCGACGCCGCCGCTGCCCGCGCCATCAACGCCGCAGCTCGCCGCTTCGAGCACCACGCTCGCCCCGCTTTCGCCAGTGCGGTATCGTTGCGACGGCGCCGCTGACACACACGCGCGTCGCAGACACGCCGCCGCCTCTCGAACCGCCGCCGCCCACCGCCGCCTCTGCACGTCGCCGCCTCTCGAACGTCGCCGCCCACCGCCGCGCGGGAGAGAGAGATCGAGGGCGCGCGCGCGGGGCGTGCCGGCGCCCGGCCCGATCTCATTTTTTTTTTTTTTTTTTTTGTTTTTGCTAACTAAAATTGTAAACTAAAATTGGACTTCAAAAGATTTTGGAAAAAAACTAAAAATTGACTTAAACGAATTAACTTGTTGTTAATTAAAATTGTAAACTAAAATTTGCCTAAAAAACTAAAATTTGACTAAAGTGGGCCGGTGAACCAAATTAACTTGTTGTTAATTAAAATTGTAAACTAAAATTTGCCTAAAAAACTAAAATTTGACTAAAGTGGGCCGGTGAACCAAATAAACTTGTTGTTAATTAAAATTGTAAACTAAAATTTGACTAAAAAACTAAAATTTGACTAAAGTGGGCCGGTGAACCAAATAAACTTGTTGTTAATTAAAATTGTAAACTAAAATTTGACTAAAAAACTAAAATTTGACTAAAGTGGGCCGGTGAACCAAATAAACTTGTTGTTAATTAAAATTGTAAACTAAAATTTGACTAAAATACTAAGATTTGACTACTAAAGTGGGCCGGTGAACCAAATAAACTTGTTGTTTCATCACAATATGTAACTTGTTGTTTCATCACAATATGTAACTAAAGTGGGTGAACCAAATAAACATGTTTGATGAACCAACAAAAAACGAATTACATGTTAGAGGAGACGGGATCCCATGACACGAAAGAAGTCCGGTGGGTTGCATCATGCATATATAAGCTAACGACGGACTAGTCGGCCAATCCCACCACCGCACAGCCACAGCAAACAGGGATGGGGTAATGGGGACAGGAGAACACACGGCACCGCCACTGCGCTTTTGCCACCGCCGCCCTTTCGCCACCGCCACCGCGCGCCTACCTTCCGCCGCCCCCCTTTCGCCACCGCGACCCCGCATATACCGCGACACCCTCTCCCACCCTTTTTTCGGCAGAGGATCGGCACCGCCACCGCCACCGCCCTTTAATTAATTTGTTTTGACTACATGTTTTCAGGACTGACATATGGCGGACGATAGAGCTGACCCGATTCTGGACAACTATGATCTGACGCTGAAGACCATATGTTCGGCATCATAAATGGCGATATTCCATTTGTGCCGACCGGAGAAGAAGAAGATGATATCTCTTCTTATCTGAACCTTGAGGGTGAAGATGAAGGGCATGGTCAGCAAGATGGTGCCGAAGAAACGTCGATAAACGACGATCTTCAGTTGGAAGTAGCAACCACCTCCGGCGCCGAGGTATATATATATATGTACATATTGAGCGTCTGATTTGAATAAATGTGTGTGTACTAACGCGCGCGACTCTCTTTCTTATTTTAGCCCTCGGCCGGATCGTCGAAAAAATCGAGTACGTCGTCAAAGCGTGGCGCAACCAAGACGATGAAAGCAGGAGAAACATGCACCATCGATGTTGTCGATGAAGCAACCGGCAGGCCGCTGGAGCCCAGCAAGAACGCCACCAAGTTTGTCAGCCAATGCGGAGCCGTTGTTAGAGACAACGTCTCGATCACCCGCCAGAGTGGAATGAGCCAAAGAAGGCACGTGTTGGTTTCACTTTTGTCGATAAGAGAGAAAAAAAAGATTGCTTCAACAAGCTTATGGAACATTTCGTTCTACCTCCGGAATACCGCAAATACGATGAGGAGGGTAACAAGATTGCGGAAAACAAGGAGAGGCGCAAGCTAGTCAAACAGTTCGCTCTTTCTAGGATGGCCAACGCATTCCGGAAATACAAGCAAAATCTAGCCCATGACTTTGTCAACCAGGGCAAGACTCCGGATTTCATAGGACAATATGAGAAACTGCAACATGATTGGCCAGAATTTGTGAAGCAAAAGAAATCGGAGCAGTTCCTTGAACTATCGAGAAAAAATAAGGAAAATGCGGCCAAGAAGGAGTACAATCATAAAATGGGGCCAGGAGGGTATCGCTTTTGGCAGCCTAAGTGGGAGAAGATGGAGAACGAGCCGAGGGCGCGAGGAATCCGTCCAGGTACGGAGGGATGGGACCCAAGGGCCAAAAGCTGGTGGTACGGGCATGGGGGATCGCTGAACCCGGAGACAGGGGAGTGTGTTTATCAGGGCAAAATAATTACACCCACCCAAAAGCTTATTGAGGCAATGAGGGAGGCTCAAGAGGGGAGGATCAAGTTCAACAGAGAGAACGACGCCCCCCGACAAAAGCTCCTCGGGAATCCTGAACACGGAGGACGTATACGAGGCATGGGGCCCATTCCGTGAAAAGTAGGGTTTAACGATGACCCGTACGGTTACGGAAGCCGTAAGAGAAAGATGGATCGGGATGCAGATGTTGTGGCGAAGTTGGTAACGAAATGGATGTGATGAAGAAAACCGTGAGTGTACTAGTAGCCGAAAGAGATGCAGCTCGGGCGCAGCATGCTGAAGATCATCCAATGGATCTCGGAAGCCAGCAGAGAAGAAGCAGCGTGGCTTCCACGGAGGCCCCACCGGCTGGTGCACCGACGATAGAAATTACTGCACCGGAGCCTCTGGTGGTCGAAATTACTGCACCGGAGCCTCCTCGCTACCCCGTGGACGATATAAAGGAGATGAAAGCATGTCATCTGTATTATCCTATCGGGAACATGTCCATGAAGGTAGCCATCGGCAGTGCTTTACCACATGAGCACTCCACCACAACAACCCCATTCAAGATGGCTATGCTCGTGTGACGGTGGAGGAGATAGTCCAAGGGTTTGAGGACCTGGACATTGACATTGCTACACCTGAAGGGGTGAAAAGACTTGGAGATGTCAAGCGCCGTTCATTCTATGGCAGTAAGAAATTTATCAAGTTTCCAGGCGAGGCGCCAACAAGTCCACCCCCGTACGGTGGTGGTGGTGGCGGTGGCGGTGACGGTGACGGTGGCGGTGGCGGTGACGGTGGCGGTGGTGCTTCACCTAATACACCTCATTCACGTCAGCCCACGCCGCCGCCCCCCAGTCCTCGTCCGGCGGGTGATCGACACCGTACCGCCCAATCCACCTCCGGCGAAGAAGCAGAAGGTCCTGGGTTATTAACCCGGACCCTTACGTACCTAAGAAAACAAAGGTACCGGAGGTATCACTGAAGCCTCTCCCCACGAGGCCTTGGGAAAGTAGTGCCGAGGAAGTCGAGGCGGGCGCGGCTGCTGATTTAGAGAAATGGAAGGCGAGCGTCAAGAAGAAAATAGAGGCGAGCCCAAGCCAGTATATTCTGACAAGCAAAAGAAGTGGGCTAAGTCATTTTTGAACACACCGTCCCAAGCCGCGAAGAATCTGCCGACGACTATTTACGTGAACTTCGTAGGCAAGCACTCGCGTTCAAGAACAGGAAAGAGTTGGCGGAGAAGAAAGCCGTGAAGGACGAGGCCGAGTCAAAATTAGAAAGGGGGAAAGAAGTTGCCCAGCTCGGGAACAAAGTAAACAATCGATCGCCCCGCTCATAGTGCAAGCCGCCGATCCGGATGCCCCCGATATCATAGCAGCTGCGGCAGCACATGGATTGACTGTAACGAGTGCCAGAGAACAAGCGGCCGAGTTAGGTATCACTCTTCGTGCACTGCTAGGCCTTGATGAGGCGCCAATGAAGGACGTAGTATTTACATATGTGAAGAATGGCCCTCTCGTCGAGCCTGCGCAGGAAGGGGATCTACCTCGACAAATGCTAGGTCTGCTAAATTGGTACAAGGGTTACATAAAACATAAAAACGCCAAAGACTATATCTATGCGGAAGTTAGATATGAGCATCACTTCAAACATTACTGGGTACAAATTCCTCTGAGTGAATTGTTCCAGCTGTTCAATCTGCGCGACCTCGACAAATCTATCATCAGTTGCTACGTTCTGTAAGTGATTTATTAATTTCTACCCCATCTCGTTCATTATCCTAACTATCTTGTTGTGTACGCTATTATGCAGAATGAAGAAGCGGGAAATGCGAATAAGGAACATCCATGATGTTGGGTTCATTGACCCACACATCGTTAATTCACATGTGTTAGAACACCACCCCGCCGACGTGGAGGATGACCTGTGGCGGTTTATTAGAAAACAGCAACAGAAAAGTGATATTCTATTTCCTTACCATTTTGGGTGAGTGTTTCTGTCTTGAGCACATTCTCTTTTGTTTACTCCATGCATGGTATGTGGCTAATCGATGAGTTATGCATGATTGTGCATGTATCGTGTCCGCAGGTTCCACTGGATTCTTATGGTAATTAAAGTTCAGACCTCCTCAGTTCTCGTCCACGACTCTCTGAATATGGATCCGGCGCTTTGGGGCGACATGAGAAAAATGATGCAAAAGTAATTATTTTCATTCATTTGCGCTCTATATCGATCGGCCTATTTCGTTCATCATTTCCTAATATCAAGTAACTAATTAATAACTCTCTTGTTTATTTAATTTTCTTTGCCTCGTAGGGTTTGGAGACGGTTCGTAGATACCAAGGTCGGTGAATTCAAAAAGGAGCTACATTTTAAAATGGCAGTGGGACGACTGGGGATACTCAGCCACCGGGGACCAACCTATGTGGATACTATGTTTGTGAGAGGATCCGGAGATACTGCAATGAGCGGGACCAGACGTGTGAGAACAACATCCCGAGGAATAACCTCCGGAAGACGCTTAGTCCAGAAGCTCGCTTCCGACCACTTCAAGAGGAACTAGCTGGATGGTTGGCGAGGGAAGTCATCGATCCTAAAGGAGAACACTATTACGATGACGTAGAACTTTATATGCACCAGAATTTGTAACTAACTTGTTCAAAATTGTATATGGTCATCCGATATTGAATATATATTGTATATGGTCATCCGATATTGAATATATATTGTATATTCCTCTTGAATTCTTTTTGGTTCTAATTTCAAATTTGTTTGAAATTGTACATTCATATGCATGTATGTATACAGTACCGTAGAATATGTGAAACTCCTTCAAAATTAAAACCCAAAAGAAATAAAATAATACAAATTAAAAAGAAACCAGATTTAGGGGGAGGGGGGCTAAAACCCTAAACCCTGCGGAGGCCTTTAGTCGCGGTTGGCCTAAATATGTGAAACTCCTTCAGAATTAAAACCCAAAAGAAATAAAATAATACAAATTAAAAAGAAACCAGATTTAGGGGGAGGGGGGGCTAAAACCCTAAACCCTGCGGAGGCCTTTAGTCGCGGCTGGCCAGAAGAACCGCGACTAAAGGTCCTCCGCTCGCCTCCTGGCCCACGTGGACGGGCCTTTAGTCGCGGTTCGTAAGGAACCGCGACTAAAGGGGGGGGCCTTTAGTCGCGCAGCTTTGGTCGCGGTTGCGCCACCGCGACTAATGGCAGTTGCCAACCGCGACCAAAGCCCTTTTTTCCACCAGTGCACGTGATAGAGTTCTGCATGGTTGGAAATGGTTCGCCATCGTGCTATGTGTCACACGCGGCAGACGCCACAAACACCGCGAAACCTCCATCCCCACCCAAGCCTCCTTGTGTCAGCGTAGGAGACTGGTACCAACGGAGTACGAGTAGGGCAGAAGCGATATTTGGGCCTTGGATGAGCCAGGGGCTTTGCCGTGTCCATGACCACGGAGCGTCGAAGGCGGCATGCCCAATGTAGGAGATTGGTACCAGCGGAGTACGAGTAGGGCAGAAGCGATGTTGGAGCCTTGGATGAGCCAGGGGCTTGCCGTGTCCACGACGGAGAGTCGAAGGCGGCATGCCCAGCCACCTGCAGAATCCATGGAACTCATCCCTTTCAAGTTTCAAGTTCAAGAAATTTGTGGTCTGACCATATATATCTGAATTGCTGCTTCTTACATTGTCTAATTGGCGGAGTTCAAGGATTTCTGATTGTTACTAAACCTTTTTTCTTCTCTCATTTAGCTTGTGCTTGTGCGTTTTACTATATCAGATATACCTGTCTCTCCACTCGCGTAGGCAGTGGCAGCCAAGGGCATGCGATGGCCTGAAGCTGTGCGAACCGGCCAGCGTTACCTACTGAAGGTCTGAGTTCGATGGCCTAGGGTTGCCGAACCACTTCGACTCTCCCCCTGTACTTCTTTTCATCTGTTCTCTGATATCTACTGATATCTACTGTTGATGGGGATACGTCCAGGGGGGCCATCATCAAGCTCACTCGCCAGATGAAGAGAGCCCATGGCAGTTTCAGTCGGCGGGCGACCTGGCGACTGAAGCCAGGAGCGACTGGATCTGCACAAGGCCCATGAAGGAAGCGTAGTGGCCCAAGAGGCCTGATACTTGTAAACCCTAGGTGGCTGCCTATATAAAGCCACCAGGGGTACCTCCTTGAGGACAGATTCCCACACATGACCTCAGATTAGATACAATCTCCCCCTCCGCCTCCGGCGGCTACCACAAAGCAAGTCGTCTAACGCTGGCGACACTATGATCATAGTGATTTATAGCAGGACGTAGCGATCCTCCACCGAGGGGACGTGAACCTGGGTACATCGTGTGCCACACTCGTTTCGGAATCTCCTACGCCGCCATGTCTCGGGCCGGGCCGGGCCGAGGAAAGCCCGACGGGCAAAAATCAGGCCCAAGACCGGCCCGACATGACCAAATACCCATGAAGCCCATCGGGCCGTCGGGCCACGGGCCAGGCCGTAGTGTTAAATGTTTTTTTTGGGCTACCCAGGCCTGGCCCGACCCGACCATCGGGCCAACATTTTCGGGCCCAGGCCCGAGTTTTTTGGGCCGGGCTTCGGGCCGGGCCTCGGGCCGGGCCTCGGGCCGGGCTGCCCATGGCCAGGCATGCCGTGGAGCAAGCGGCGCTTGGAGTCACTGGTGGAAAAAGGGCCTTTGGTCGCGGTTCGCAACGGCCATTAGTCGCGGTTGCGCAACCGCGACCAAATAAGCGCGACTAAAGCCCTCCCTTTAGTCGCGGTTGCTAAGAACCGCGACTAAGGCCCGTCACGTGGGCGCCAGGCGGCGTCGGGCGGAGGATCTTTAGTCGCGGTTCTTATGGCCAACCGCGACTAAAGGCCATAAACCTGCCCCCCCCCCCCTAAACTAGGTTTCTGTTTAATTTGCATTGTTTTATTTCTTTTGTGCTTTATTTTACCTGCCCCCCCTAAACCAGTTTTCTGTTTAATTTGTATTATTTTATTTCTTTTGTGCTTTATTTTAATTTTGAAGGAGTTTCACATATTCTACGGTACTACATACATGCATATGAATATACAATTTCAAACAAATTTGAAATTAGAACCAAAAAGAATTCAAGAGGAATATACAATATATATTCAATATCATCGGATGACCATATACAATTTTGAACAAGTTTCCATACATAATTTAACGCATATAAAGTTCTACGTCCTCGTAATGGTGTTCTCCTTTAGGATGGAGGACTTCCCTCCTGAACCATCCAGCTAGTTCCTCTTGAAGTGGTAGGAAGCGAGCTTCTGGACTAAGCATCATCCGGAGGTTATTCCTCTGAGCATTGGTATCACTCGGAACCCGCTCAGAGGTGTATCTCCGGATCATCTCACAGACATAGTATCCACATAGATTGGTCCCCGCTGGCTGAATATCCCCACCATTCTTAGCCTTTGACCTTTTGAATTCTAGCTCTTTTTTGAATTCACCGACCTTTGTATCTACGAACCGTGTCCAAACCCTACAAGGTAAAGAAAATTAAATGAACAAGAGAGTTATTAGTTACTTGAAGCTTAGGAAATGAACGAAATAGGCCGATCGATATAGAGCGCAAATGAATGAAAATAATTACTTCTGCAGCATTCTTGCCGCTCCAAAGCTTTGGATCCATATTCAGAGAGTCGTGGACGAGACATTCTGAGGTGTCAATTTTAATTACTAGCAGAATCCAGTGGAACCTGACACGATACATGCACAGTACGTCATGCATAACTCATCGATTAGCCGGCCACATACCATGCATGGAGTAAACAAAAGAGAATGTGCTCAACAGAAACACTCACCCAAAATGGTAAGGAAATAGAATATCACTTTTGAGTTCCTGCTTTGTAAGAAACTGCCACAGGTCTGCCTCCATGTCGTCGGGGTGATGCTCCAACACATATCCATTAACGATGTGTGGGTCAATGAACCCAACATCATGGATGTTCCTTACTCTGCATTCCTTAATCTTCATTCTGCATGTATAATAGCGGACACAACAATATAGTTAGGACATATATATAGTGCAGGCAATATGAACGAGATGGGGTAGAAATAAATCACTTACAGAACGTAGCAACCGATGATAGATTTGTCGAGCTCGCGCAGATTGAAAAGCTAGAACAATTCACTCAGATGAATTTGTACATAGTAATGTTTGAAGTGATGCTCATGTCTAACTTCCGCATAAATATATTTTTTGGCGTTTTTATGTTTTATGTAACCCTTGTACCATTTCAGCAGACCTTTCATTTGTGGAGGTAGATCCTCTTCCTGCGTAGGCTCGACGAGAGGCCCATTCTTCACATATGTAATTACTACCTCCTTCACTGGCGCCTCATCAAGGCCTAACAGTTCACGAAGAGTAATACCTAAGTTGGCCGCTGTTCTCTGGCACTCGTTACAGTCAATCCCTGTGCTGCCGCAGCTGCTATGATATCGGGGTCATCCGGACCGGCGGCTTTCACTATAAGCGGGGCAATCGATTGTTTACTTTGTTCCCCGAGCTGGGCAACTCGTTTCCCGCTTTTTTACTTTCTAATTCCGTTTTCTCGGCCTCCTCCCTTCTCCTTCAACATGAGTGCCTGCCTACGAAGTTCACGTGCATAGTCGTCAGGCAGATTCCTCGCGGCTTGGGATGGTGTGCTCAAAAATGACTTAGCCCACTTCTTTTGATCATCAGAATATATTGGCTTGGGCTCGGGCTCTCTTTTCTTCTTGCAGGCCGCCTTCCATTTCTCCAAATCAGCTGCCGCGCCCGCGTCGACTTCCTCGGCACTACGTTCCCAAGACCTTGTGGGGAGAGGCTTCAGTGATGGCTCCGGTACCTTTGTGGTCTTAGGTACATAAGGGTCCGGGTTAATAATCCAGGACTGCTTCTGCTTCTTTGCCGGAGGTGGATTGGGGGGCGGCGTCTGATCACCCGCCGGACGAGGACTGGGGGGCGGCGGCTGATCACCCGCCGGACGTTGTGGACTGGGGGGCGGCGTCGGCTGACGTGACGGAGGTGTAGGTGAACCACCACCACCACCACCACCACCACCGTAGGGGGTGGACTTGTTGTCCTTGGCGCCTCGCCTGGAAACTTGATAAACTTCTTTTGCCATAGAATGAACTGGCGCTTGACATCTCCAAGTCTTTTCTCCCCTTCAGGTGTAGCAATGTCAATGTCCAGGTCCTCAAACCCTTTGACTATGTCCTCCACCGTGACACGAGCATAGCCATCTTGAATGGGGTTGTTGTGGTGGAGTGCTCCAGGTAAACATGGTAAAGCACTGCCGATGGCTACCTTCATGGACATGTTCCCGATAGGATAATACAGATGACATTCTTTCATCTCCTTTATATCGTCCACGGGGTAGCGAGGAGGCTCCGGTGCAGTAATTTCGACCGCCAGAGGCTCCGGTGCAGTAATTTCGATCGTCGGTGCATCTGCACCAGCCGGTGGGGCCTCCGTGGAAGCCACGCTGCTTCTCCGCTGCTGGCTTCCGAGATCCGCTGGATGATCTTCATGCTGCGCCCGAGCTGCATCTCTTTCGGCTACTAGTACATCCACGGTTTTCTTCAATACATCTGATACCTCTCCGACGTATCGACAATTTCTTATGTTACATGCTACTTTATTGATGATACCTACATGTTTTATACACATTATATGTCATATTTATGCGTTTTCTGGAACTAACCTATTGACGAGATGCCGCAGTGCCAGTTCCTGTTTTCGCTGTTTTTGGTTTCAGAAATCCTAGTAAGGAAATATTCTCGGAATTGGACGAAATCAACGCCCAGTCCCTATTTTCCCAACCATCCGGAACACCCGAGAGCCGCCGTAGGGAAGCCCGGGGGCCCCACACGCCACCTGGCGCGGCCGGAGGGGGCCGCGCCGCCTATGGTGTGGTGGCCCCAGGCCCCCTCCTTCCGCCTACTTAAAGCCTCCGTCGCGAAACCCCGATACGATTGTGAAACCCGAAAAGTTCCGGAGCCGCCGCCATCGCGAAGCCAAGATCTGGGGACGAGTCTCTGTTCCGGCAAGCCGCCGGGACGGGGAAGTGCCCCGGAAGGCTTCTCCATCGACACCACCGCCATCTTCATCAACGCTGTTGTCTCCATGAGGAGAGGAGTAGTTCTCCATCGAGGCTCGGGCTGTACCGGTAGCTATGTGGTTCATCTCTCTCTCTATGTACTTCAATACAATGATCTCATGAGCTGCCTTACATGATTGAGATCCATATGATGATGATTGTAATCTAGATATCGTTATGCTAGTCAAGTGAATTTTACTTATGTGATCTCCGGAGACTCCTTGTCCCACGTGTGTAAAGGTGACAGTGTGTGCACCGTGTGGGTCTCTTAGGCTATATTTCACAGAATACTTATTCACTGTTATGGATAGCATAGTGAAGTGCTTATTTATATCCCTTTATGATTGCAATGTGTTTTGTATCACAATATATCTGTGTGCTACTCTAGTGATGTTATTAAAGTACTCTATTCCTCCTTCATGATGTAATGGTGACAGTGTGTGCATCATGTAGTACTTGGCGTAGTTTATGATTATGATCTCTTGTAGATTATGAAGTTAACTATTACTATGATGGTATTAATGTGATCTATTCCTCCTCTCATAGTATGAAGGTGACAGTGTGCATGCTATGTTAGTACTTGGTATAGTTGTGTTGATCTATCATGCACTCTAAGGTTAATTAAACATGAATATCGAATGTTGTGGAGCTTGTTAACTCCGGCATTGAGGTGCTCTTGTAGCCCTACACAAATAGCGGTGTTCATCATCCAACAAGAGAGTGTAGAGTGGTTTTATTATGTGATCAATGTTGACAGTGTCCACTAGTGAAAGTACGATCCCTAGGCCTTGTTCCTAAATACTGCTATCGCGCATTTCTTGTTTCTTTACTCTTGCGTTGCTACTGCTTATTTACACCACCTGTATTTCACTATCTCTTCGCCGAACTACTGCACCTATTAGGTGTGTTGGGGACACAAGAGACTTCTTGCTTTGTGGTTGCAGGGTTGCATGAGAGGGATATCTTTGACCTCTTCCTCCCGAGTTCGATAAACCTTGGGTGATCCACTTAAGGGAAAACTTGCTGCTGTTCTACAAACCTCTGCTCTTGGAGGCCCAACACTGTCTACAGGAAAAGGAGGGGGCGTAGACATCAAGCTATTTTCGGCGCCGTTGTCGGGGAGGAAAGGTAAAAGGCACTCATACTCCGGTTCCAGGTAACTTTTCTGGCGCCATTGTGTTTGTGCTCGAAGCTATTTCCTTTAGATCCGCAATTGCAACTTTTTGTTTCTTGTTTACACTAGTTAGGCATAATGGAAAACAACAAAAATATGAGAGATCTTTATGAACTTTATCTTGAATTAGGACATGATGTGTTTGAAGAGAGAATTAAAAAACCCATGGAACTTTATATGCATGCTAATGGGAATGTTATTAATATGAATGCTTTGAACACTATTGTTGCTAATGCTATGGAAAATTCTAAGCTTGGGGAAGCTGGTTTTGATGAGCATGATCTTTTTAGTCCCACAAGCATGGAGGAGAAAATTTACTTTGATGATACTTTGCCTCCTATTTATGATGATTATAATGATAGTAGTTTTTTGTTACCACCTGTTATGGAGGATAAATTTGATTATGAATACAATATGCTTCCTATATTTGATAATGAGAATAATAATGATAGCTACTTTGTTGAATTTGCTCCCGCTTTTACTAATAAAATTGACTATGCTTATGTGGAGAGTAATAATTTTATGCATGAGACTCATGATAAGAATGCTTTATGTGATAGTTATATTGTTGAGTTTGCTCATGATGCTACTGAGAGTTATTATGAGAGAGGAAAATATGGTTGTAGAAATTTTCATGTTACTAAAACACCTCTCTATGTGCTGAAATTTTTGAAGCTACACTTGTTTTATCTTCCTATGCTTGTTACTTTGCTCTTCATGAACTTGTTTATTTACAAGATTCCTTTGCATAGGAAGCATGTTAGACTTAAATGTGTTTTGAATTTGCCTCTTGATGCTCTCTTTGCTTCAACTACTATTTCTTGCGAGTGCATCATTAAAACTGCTGAGCCCATCTTAATGGCTATAAAGAAAGAACTTCTTGGGAGATAACCCATGTGTTATTTTGCTACAGTACTTTGTTTTATATTTGTGTCTTGGAAGTTGTTTACTACTGTAGCAACCTCTCCTTATCTTAGTTTTGTGCAATGTTGTGCCAAGTAAAGTCGTTGATAGTAAGGTTCATACTAGATTTGGATTACTGCGCAGAAACAGATTTCTTTGCTGTCACGAATCTGGGCAAAATTCTCTGTAGGTAACTCAGAAAATTATGCCAATTTACGTGAGTGATCCTAAGATATGTACGCAACTTTCATTCAATTTGAGAATTTTCATTTGAGCAAGTCTGGTGCCTCAATAAAATTCGTCTTTACGGACTGTTCTGTTTTGACAGATTCTGCCTTTTATTTCGCATTGCTTCTTTTGCTATGTGGGATGGATTTCTTTGTTCCATTGACTTCAGTAGCTTTGAGCAATGTCCAGAAGTGTTAAGAATGATTGTGTCACCTCTGAACATGTGAGTTTTTGATTATGCACTAACCCTCTAATGAGTTTGTTTCGAGTTTGGTGTGAAGGAAGTTTTCAAGGGTCAAGAGAGGAGGATGATATACTATGATCAAGAAGAGTGAAAGGTCTAAGCTTGGGGATGCCCCGGTGGTTCATCCCTGCATATATCAAGAAGACTCAAGCATCTAAGCTTGGGATGCCCAAGGCATCCCCTTCTTCATCGACAAATTATCGGGTTCCTTCTCTTGAAACTATATTTTTATTCGGTCACATCTTATGTACTTTACTTGGAGCGTCTGTGCTTTTTGTTTTTGTTTTTGTTTGAATAAATGCTTGTGTGGGAGAGAGACACGCTCCGCTGGTTCATATGAACACATGTGTTCTTAGCTTTTAATGTTCATGGCGAAGGTTGAAACTGCTTCGTTAATTGTTATATGGTTGGAATTGGAAAATGATACATGTAGTAATTGCTATAATGTCTTGGATAATGTGATACTTGGCAATTGTTGTGCTCATGTTTAAGCTCTTGCATCATATACTTTGCACCTATTAATGAAGAAATACATAGAGCTTGCTAAAATTTGGTTTGCATATTTGGTCTCTCTAAGGTCTAGATAATTTCTAGTATTGAGTTTGAACAACAAGGAAGACGGTGTAGAGTCTTATAATGTTTACAATATGTGTTTTATGTGAGTTTTGCTGCACCGCTCATCCTTGTGTTTGCTTCAAACAACCTTGCTAGCCTAAACCTTGTATCGAGAGGGAATACTTCTCATGCATCAAAAATCCTTGAGCCAACCACTATACCATTTGTGTCCACCATACCTACCTACTACATGGTATTTTCTGCCATTCCAAGTAAATACTTCGTGTGCTACCTTTAAACAATTCAAAATGCTTCTTAATTTGTGTCAATGTTTTATAGCTCATGAGGAAGTATGTGGTGTTTTATCTTTCGATCTTGTCATTTACTTTTGACAGACTTTCACAATGGACTAGTGGCTTCATCCGCTTATCCAATAATTTTGCAAAAGAGCTGGCAATGGGGTTCCCAGCCCCAATTAATTACAACTTGCATTAATAATTCTCTTCACATGTTTTGCTCTGATTCATCAGTAAGCAACTTAATTTTGCAAATAGACACTCCTCCATGGTATGAGATTGATGGTAGGCACCCGAGGATTCGGTTAGCCATGGCTTGTGTAAGCAAAGGTTGGGAGGAGTGTCACCCATAATAAAAACTAAAGTACATGTGTAAACAAAAGAGAAGAGGGATGATCTACCTTGCTGGTAGAGATAACGTCCTTCATGGGAGCCGCTCTTGAAAGTCTGGTTGATAAGGTAGTTAGAGTACCCATTACCATTCGTTGACAACAACAAACACCTCTCAAAATTTTACTTTTATGCTCTCTATATGATTTCAAAACTTGAAAAGCTCTAGCACATGATTTATCCCTGCTTCCCTCTGCGAAGGGCCATTCTTTTACTTTTATGTTGAGTCAGTTCACCTATTTCTCTCCACCTCAAGAAGCAAACACTTGTGTGAACTGTGCATTGATTCCTACATACTTGCATATTGCACTTGTTATATTGCTTTGCATTGACAACTATCCATGAGATATACATGTTACAAGTTGAAAGCAACCGCTGAAACTTCATCTTCCTTTATGTTGCTTCAATACCTTTAATTTGAATTATTGCTTTATGAGTTAACTCTTATGCAAGACTTATTGATGCTTGTCTTGAAAGTACTATTCATGAAAAGTCTTTGCTTTATGATTCATTTGTTTACTCATGTCATTACCATTGTTTTGATCGCTGCATTCATTACATATGCTTACAATAGTATGATCAAGGTTATGATGGCATGTCACTTCAGAAATTATCTTTGTTATCGTTTACCTGCTCGGGACGAGCAGAACTAAGCTTGGGGATGCTGATACGTCTCCAACGTATCGATAATTTCTTATGTTCCATGCTACTTTATTGATGATACCTACATGTTTTATACACATTATATGTCATATTTATGCGTTTTGAACTAACCTATTGACGAGATGCGCAGTGCCAGTTCTGTTTTCTGCTGTTTTTGGTTTCAGAAATCCTAGTAAGGAAATATTCTCGGAATTGGAAGAAATCAACGCCAGTCCCTATTTTTCCCGGAACCATCCGGCACAAGAGAGCCGCCGAGAGGGAAGCCACAGGGCCCCGCACTCACCGGCGTGGCGAGAGGGGCGCGCCCTATGGTGTGGTGGCCCCAGCCCCCTCGAGGCTGCCCTTCCGCCTGCTTAAAGCCTCCTCGAAACCCCGATACGATTGACGAAACCCGCAAAATCCTTCCAGAGCCGCCGCCATCGCGAGCCAAGATCAGGGGACGAGTCTCTGTTCCGGCAGCCGCCGGGACGGAAGTGCCCCGGAAGGCTTCTCCATACCGCCATCTTCATCAACGATGCTGTCTGAGGAGGGAGTAGTTCTCCATCGAGGCTCGGGGCTGTACCGGTAGCTATGTGGTTCATCTCTCTCTATGTACTTCAATACAATGATCTCATGAGCTGCCTTACATGATTGAGATCCATATGATGATGATTGTAATCTAGATGTCGTTATGCTAGTCAAGTGAATTTTACTTATGTGATCTCCGGAGACTCCTTGTCCCACGTGTGTAAAGGTGACAGTGTGTGCACCGTGTGGGTCTCTTAGGCTATATTTCACAGAATACTTATTCACTGTTATGGATAGCATAGTGAAGTGCTTATTTATATCCCTTTATGATTGCAATGTGTTTTGTATCACAATATATCTGTGTGCTACTCTAGTGATGTTATTAAAGTACTCTATTCCTCCTTCATGATGTAATGGTGACAGTGTGTGCATCATGTAGTACTTGGCGTAGTTTATGATTATGATCTCTTGTAGATTATGAAGTTAACTATTACTATGATGGTATTAATGTGATCTATTCCTCCTCTCATAGTATGAAGGTGACAGTGTGCATGCTATGTTAGTACTTGGTATAGTTGTGTTGATCTATCATGCACTCTAAGGTTAATTAAACATGAATATCGAATGTTGTGGAGCTTGCTAACTCCGGCATTGAGGTGCTCTTGTAGCCCTACACAAATAGCGGTGTTCATCATCCAACAAGAGAGTGTAGAGTGGTTTTATTATGTGATCAATGTTGAGAGTGTCCACTAGTGAAAGTACGATCCCTAGGCCTTGTTCCTAAATACTGCTATCGCTGCTTGTTTACTGTTTTACTGCGTTACTACTGCTATGTTGCTACTGCTTATTTACACCACATGTATTTCACTATCTCTTCGCCGAACTAGTGCACCTATTAGGTGTGTTGGGGACACAAGAGACTTCTTGCTTTGTGGTTGCAGGGTTGCATGAGAGGGATATCTTTGACCTCTTCCTCCCTGAGTTCGATAAACCTTGGGTGATCCACTTAAGAGAAAACTTGCTGCTGTTCTACAAACCTCTGCTCTTGGAGGCCCAACACTGTCTACAGGAAAAGGAGGGGCGTAGACATCAACATCCATTTCCGATGCCAACCGCACCACAACATCTGCTTCCTGATCCATCTTTCTCTTACGGCTTCTGTAACCGTACGGGTCATCGTTCTGGGGGAATGATACGTCTCCGACGTATCGATAATTTCTTATGTTCCATGCCACATTATTGATGTTATCTACATGTTTTATGCACACTTTATGTCATATTCGTGCATTTTACGGAACTAACCTATTAACAAGATGCCGAAGTGCCAGTTCCTGTTTCTGCTTTTTGGTTTCAGAAATCCTAGTAAGGAAATATTCGAGTGGACGAAATCAAAGCCCGGAGGCCTATTTTCCACGGAGCTTCCGAAGACCGAAGAACACACGAAGTGGGGCCACGAGGTGGCGACACCACGTGGCGGCGCGGCCAGGGGGCCGCGCCGCCCTGTGGTGGGCCCCCGTGGCCCCCTCTTTGCTACAAATAGCCTCCGTGACGAAAACCCCGTGCAGGAACCACGATACGGAAAACCTTCCGGAGACGCGCCGCCGCCGATCCCATCTCGGGGGATCCAGGAGATCGCCTCCGGCACCCTGGCGGAGAGGGGAATCATCTCCCGGAGGACTCTACGCCGCCATGGTCGCCTCCGGTGTGATGTGTGAGTAGATCACCCCTGGACTATGGGTCCATAGCGGTAGCTAGATGGTTGTCTTCTCCCCATTGTGCTATCATTGTCGGATCTTGTGAGCTGCCTAACATGATCAAGATCATCTATCTGTAATTCTATATGTTGCGTTTGTTGGGATCCGATGAATAGAGAATACTTGTTATGTTGATTATCAAAGTTATGCTTATGTGTTGTTTATGATCTTGCATGCTCTCTGTTACTAGTAGATGCTCTGGCCAAGTAGATGCTTGTAACTCCAAGAGGGAGTACTTATGCTCGTTCATGCCTTCATTGATACCTGGGACAGTGACAGAAAGTTCTAAGGTTGTGTTGTGCTGTTGCCACTAGGGATAAAACATTGATGCTATGTCTAAGGATGTAGTTGTTGATTACATTACGCACCATACTTAATGCAATTGTCTGTTGCTTTGCAACTTAATACTGGAGGGGGTTCGGATGATAACCTGAAGGTGGACTTTTTAGGCATAGATGCAGTTGGATGGCGGTCTATGTACTTTGTCGTAATGCCCAATTAAATCTCACTATACTCATCATGATATGTATGTGCATTGTCATGCTCTCTTTATTTGTCAATTGCCCAACTGTAATTTGTTCACCCAACATGCTCGTCTTATGGGAGAGACACATCTAGTGAACTGTGGACCCCGGTCAATTCTCTTTACTGAAATACAATCCTACTGCAATACTTGTTCTACTGTTTTCTGCAAACAATCATCTTCCACACAATACGGTTAACTCTTTGTTACAGCCAGCCGGTGAGATTGACAACCTCACTGTTTCGTTGGGGCAAAGTACTTTGGTTGTGTTGTGCAGGTTCCACGTTGGCGCCGAATCCCTGGTGTTGCGCGCACTACATCTCGCCGCCATCAACCTTCAACGTGCTTCTTGGCTCCTCTGGTTCGATAAACCTTGGTTTCTTTCGAGGGAAAACTTGCCATTGTGCGCATCATACCTTCCTCTTGGGGTTGCCCACGAACGTGTGAAATACACGCCATCAAGCTCTTTTCGCTTGCGCCGTTGCGGGGAACCGAAGAAAAGCTACACCACAGTGCCTCCCACGCAACTCTTTTACGGCGCCGGGGAGATCAAGACACGCTGCAAGGGGAGTCTCCACTTCCCAATCTCTTTACTTTGTTTTTGTCTTGCTTAGTTTTATTTACTACTTTGTTTGCTGCACTAAATCAAAATACAAAAAAATTAGTTGCTAGTTTTACTTTACTTGTTATCTTGTTTGCTATATCAAAAACACAAAAAAATTAGTTACTTGCATTTACTTTATCTAGTTTGCTTTATTTACTGTTGCTAAAATGGCCAACGCTGAAAATACTAAGTTGTGTGACTTCACAACCACAAATAATAATGATTTCTTATGCACACCTATTGCTCCACCTGCTACTACAGCAGAATTCTTTGAAATTAAACCTGCTTTACTGAATCTTGTCATGAAAGATCAATTTTCTGGAATTAGTTCTGATGATGCTGCTGCCCATCTTAATAATTTTGTTGAACTATGTGAAATGCAAAAATATAAAGATGTAGATGGTGATATTATTAAACTAAAATTGTTCCCTTTCTCATTAAGAGGAAGAGCTAAAGATTGGTTGCTATCTCTGCCTAAGAATAGTATTGATTCATGGACTAAATGCAAGGATGCTTTTATTGGTAGATATTATCCCCCTGCTAAAATTATATCTTTGAGGAGTAGCATAATGAATTTTAAACAATTAGATACTGAACATGTTGCTCAAGCTTGGGAAAGAATGAAATCTCTGGTTAAAAATTGCCCAACCCATGGACTGACTACTTGGATGATCATCCAAACCTTCTATGCAGGACTAAATTTTTCTTCACGGAATTTATTGGATTCAGCTGCTGGAGGTACCTTTATGTCCATCACTCTTGGTGAAGCAACAAAGCTTCTTGATAATATGATGATCAACTACTCTGAATGGCACACGGAAAGAGCTCCACAAGGTAAGAAGGTAAATTCTGTCGAAGAAACCTCTTCCTTGAGTGATAAGATTGATGCTATTATGTCTATGCTTGTGAATGATAGGACTAATATTGATCCTAATAATGTTCCATTAGCTTCATTGGTTGCACAAGAAGAACATGTTGATGTAAACTTCATTAAAAATAATAATTTCAACAACAATGCTTACCGGAACAATTCTAGTAACAACTATAGGCCATATCCTTATAATAATGGCAACGGCTATGGTAATTCTTATGGGAATTCTTACAACAATAATAGGAATTCACCCCCTGGACTTGAAGCCATGCTTAAAGAATTTATTAGTACACAAACTGCTTTTAACAAATCTGTTGAAGAAAAGCTTGGGAAAATTGATATACTTGCTTCTAAAGTTGATAGTCTTGCTGCTGATGTTGATCTTTTGAAATCAAAAGTTTTGCCTAATGAGAATCATCATAATAAAATTACTACTACAGCAAATGCCATTCAAGTTAGAATTAATGAGAATATAAGATTAATGGCTGAACTGCGTGCTAGGTGGGATAGAGAAGAAAATGAAAAACTAGCTAAAGAAAAGAATATAGCTAAAGTTTGGACTATTACCACCACTAGTAATGCTAATGCTACACATGTTGCTGCACCTCCTACTCATACTAATAAAAGAATTGGTGTTAGCAATGTTTCCACTTCTAATGCAAAGCGCAAAACTGCCTGAAACTGCTAAAACTGCTGAAACTGCCTGTGATAAAACTGCTGAAATTTTTTCCAACATTGGGGATGATGATCCCATTGCTTTAGATTATAATGGTTTGAATTTTGATGATTGCCACATCTCTGAAGTTATAAAGTTCTTGCAAAAACTTGCTAAAAGTCCTAATGCTAGTGCTATAAATTTGGCTTTCACGCATCATATTACAAATGCCCTCATAAAAGCTAGAGAAGAGAAACTAGAGCGCGAAGCCTCTATTCCTAAAAAGCTAGAGGATGGTTGGGAACCCATCATTAAGATGAAAGTTAAAGATTTTGATTGTAATGCTTTATGTGATCTTGGTGCAAGTATTTCTGTTATGCCTAAGAAAATTTATAATATGCTTGACTTGCCACCGCTGAAAAATTGTTATTTGGATGTTAATCTTGCTGATCATTCTACAAAGAAACCTTTGGGTAAAGTTGATAATGTTCGCATTACCGTTAACAATAACCTTGTCCCTGTTGATTTTGTTGTCTTGGATATTGAATGCAATGCATCTTGTCCCATTATATTGGGAAGACCTTTTCTTCGAACTGTTGGTGCTACCATTGATATGAAGGAAGGTAATATAAAATATCAATTTCCTCTCAAGAAAGGTATGGAACACTTCCCTAGAAAGAGAATGAAGGTACCTTTTGATTCTATTATGAGAACAAATTATGATGTTGACACTTCATCTCTTGATAATACTTGATACACACTTTCTGCGCCTAGCTGAAAGGCGTTAAAGAAAAGCGCTTATGGGAGACAACCCATGTTTTTACCTACAGTACTTTGTTTTTATTTTGTGTCTTGGAAGTTGTTTACTACTGTAGCAACCTCTCCTTATCTTAGTTTTGTGTTTTGTTGTGCCAAGTTAAGCCGTTGATAGAAAAGTAAGTACTAGATTTGGATTACTGCACAGTTCCAGATTTCTTTGCTGTCACGAATCTGGGTCCACCTCCCTGTAGGTAGCTCAGAAAATTAAGCCAATTTACGTGCATGATCCTCAGATATGTATGCAACTTTCATTCAATTTGAGCATTTTCATTTGAGCAAGTCTGGTGCCATTTTAAAATTCGTCAATACGAACTGTTCTGTTTTGACAGATTCTGCCTTTTATTTCGCATTGCCTCTTTTGCTATGTTGGATGAATTTCTTTGATCCACTAATGTCCAGTAGCATTATGCAATGTCCAGAAGTGTTAAGAATGATTGTGTCACCTCTGAATATGTCAATTTATAATGTGCACTAACCCTCTAATGAGTTGTTTCGAGTTTGGTGTGGAGGAAGTTTTCAAGGATCAAGAGAGGAGGATGATGCAACATGATCAAGGAGAGTGAAAGCTCTAAGCTTGGGGATGCCCCGGTGGTTCACCCCTGCATATATCAAGAAGACTCAGCGTCTAAGCTTGGGGATGCCCAAGGCATCCCCTTCTTCATCGACAACATTATCAGGTTCCTCCCCTGAAACTATATTTTTATTCCATCACATCTTATGTGCTTTTTCTTGGAGCGTCGGTTTGTTTTTGTTTTTGTTTTGTTTGAATAAAATGGATCCTAGCATTCACTTTATGGGAGAGAGACACGCTCCGCTGTAGCATATGGACAAGTATGTCCTTGGTTTCTACTCATAGTATTCATGGCGAAGTTTCTCCTTCGTTAAATTGTTATATGGTTGGAATTGGAAAATGATACATGTAGTAATTGCTATAAATGTCTTGGGTAACGTGATACTTGGCAATTGTTGTGCTCATGATTAAGCTCTTGCATCATATGCTTTGCACCCATTAATGAAGAAATACATAGAGCATGCTAAAATTTGGTTTGCATATTTGGTTTCTCTAAGGTCTAGATAATTTCTAGTATTGAGTTTGAACAACAAGGAAGACGGTGTAGAGTCTTATAATGTTTTCAATATGTCTTTTATGTGAGTTTTGCTGCACCGGTTCATCCTTGTGTTTGTTTCAAATAAGCCTTGCTAGCCTAAACCTTGTATCGAGAGGGAATACTTCTCATGCATCCAAAATACTTGAGCCAACCACTATGCCATTTGTGTCCACCATACCTACCTACTACATGGTATTTTCCAGCCATTCCAAAGTAAATTGCTTGAGTGCTACCTTTAAAATTCCATCATTCACCTTTGCAATATATAGCTCATGGGACAAATAGCTTAAAAACTATTGTGGTATTGAATATGTAATTATGCACTTTATCTCTTATTAAGTTGCTTGTTGTGCGATAACCATGTTTCTGGGGAACGCCATCAACTCATTGTTGAATTTCATGTGAGTTGCTATGCATGTTCGTCTTGTCTGAAGTAAGGGCGATCTACTCTGAGTTGAATGGTTTGAGCATGCATATTGTGAGAGAAGAACATTGGGCCGCTAACCGAAGCCATGTTCCATGGTGGAAGTTTCAGTTTTGGACAAACATCCTCAAATCTCTAATGAGAAAAGAATTAATTGTTGTTGAATGCTTAAAGCATTAAAAGAGGAGTCCATTATCTGTTGTCTATGTTGTCCCGGTATGGATGTCTAAGTTGAGAATAATCAAAAGCGATCCAATGCGAGCTTTCTCCTTAGACCTTTGTACAGGCGGCATAGAGGTACCCCTTTGTGATACTTGGTTAAAGCATATGTATTGCGGTGATAATCCAGGTAGTCCAAGCTAATTAGGACAAGGTGCGGGCACTATTAGTACACTATGCATGAGGCTTGCAACTTATAAGATATAATTTACATGATGCATATGCTTTATTACTACCGTTGACAAAATTGTTTCATGTTTTCAAAATCAAAGCTCTAGCACAAATATAGCAATCGATGCTTTTCCTCTATGAGGACCATTCTTTTACTTTCAATGTTGAGTCAGTTCACCTATTTCTCTCCACCTCAAGAAGCAAACACTTGTGTGAACTGTGCATTGATTCCTACATACTTGCTTATTGCACTTATTATATTACTCTATGTTGACAATATCCATGAGATATACATGTTACAAGTTGAAAGCAACCGCTGAAACTTAATCTTCCTTTGTGTTGCTTCAATACCTTTACTTTGAATCATTGCTTTATGAGTTAACTTTTATGCAAGACTTATTGATGCTTGTCTTGAAGTGCTATTCATGAAAAGTCTTTGCTATATGATTCACTTGTTTACTCATGTCATACACATTGTTTTGATCGCTGCATTCACTACATATGCTTTACAAATAGTATGATCAAGATTATGATGGCATGTCACTCCAGAAATTATCTGTGTTATCGTTTTACCTGCTCGGGACGAGCAGAACTAAGCTTGGGGATGCTGATACGTCTCCGACGTATCGATAATTTCTTATGTTCCATGCCACATTATTGATGTTATCTACATGTTTTATGCACACTTTATGTCATATTCGTGCATTTTCTGGAACTAACCTATTAACAAGATGCCGAAGTGCCAGTTCCTGTTTTCTGCTGTTTTTGGTTTCAGAAATCCTAGTAAGGAAATATTCTCGGAATTGGACGAAATCAAAGCGGGGCCTATTTTTCCACGGAGCTTCCAGAAGACCGAAGAACACCGAAGTGGGGCCACGAGGTGGCGACACCACGTGGCGGCGCGGCGGGGGCCGCGCCGCCTATGGTGTGGCCCCCTCGTCTGGCCGACTCTGCCCTTCCGCCTACAAATAGCCTCCGTGCCGAAAACCAGTCCGAGAACCACGTACGGAAAACCTTCCGAGACGCCGCCGCCGCGATCCCATCTCGGGGATCCGGAGATCGCCTCCGGCACCCTGCGGAGAGGGGAATCATCTCCCGGAGGACTCTACGCCGCCATGGTCGCCTCCGGTGTGATGTGTGAGTAGTCTACCCTGGACTATGGGTCCATAGCAGTAGCTAGATGGTTGTCTTCTCCCCATTGTGCTATCATTGTCGGATCTTGTGAGCTGCCTAACATGATCAAGATCATCTATCTGTAATTCTATATGTTGCGTTTGTTGGGATCCGATGAATAGAGAATACTTGTTATGTTGATTATCAAAGTTATGCTTATGTGTTGTTTATGATCTTGCATGCTCTCCGTTACTAGTAGATGCTCTGGCCAAGTAGATGCTTGTAACTCCAAGAGGAGTACTTATGCTCGATAGTGGGTTCATGCCATTGACACCTGGGACAGTGTAGAAAGTTCTAAGGTTGTGTTGTGTTGCCACTAGGGATAAAACATTGATGCTATGTCTAAGGATGTAGTTGTTGATTACATTACGCACCATACTTAATGCAATTGTCTGTTGCTTTGCAACTTAATACTGGAAGGAGTTCGGATGATAACCTGAAGGTGGACTTTTTAGGCATAGATGCAGTTGGATGGCGGTCTATGTACTTTGTCGTAATGCCCAATTAAATCTCACTATACTCATCATGATATGTATGTGCATTGTCATGCTCTCTTTATTTGTCAATTGCCCAAGCGTAATTTGTTCACCCAACATCTTTCGTCTTATGGGAGAGACACATCTAGTGAACTGTGGACCCAGGTCCAATTCTCTTTACTGAAATACAATCCACTGCAATACTTGTTCTACTGTTTTCTTGCAAACAATCATCTTCCACACAATACGGTTAACTCTTTGTTACAGCAAAGCCGGTGAGATTGACAACCTCAGCGTTTCGTTGGGGCAAAGTACTTTGGATTGTGTTGTGCAGGTTGTCACGTTAGCGCCGGAATCCCTGGTGTTGCGCCGCACTACATCTCGCCGCCATCAACCTTCAACGTGCTTCTTGGCTCCTCCTGGTTCGATAAACCTTGGTTTCTTTTGAGGGAAAACTTGCTGCTGTGCGCATCATACCTTCCTCTTGGGGTTGCCCAACGAACGGGTCATCGTTCTGGGAGAACCCTATTTTCCACGGAATGTGCCCCATGCCTCGTACACGTCCTCCGTGTTCAGGATTCCCGAGGGCTTTTGTCAGGGCGTCGTTCTCTCTGTTGAACTTGATCTTCCCCTCTTGAGCATCCCTCATTGCGTCAATAAGGGCTTGGGTGGGTTTAATTATTTTGCCCCGGTAAACACACTCCCCTGTCTCCGGGTTCAGCGTTCCCCCATGCCCGTACCACCAGCTTTTGGCCCTTGGGTCCCATCCCTCCGTACCTGGACGGATTCCTCGCGCCCTTAGCTCGTTCTCCATCTTCTCCCACCTAGGCTCCCAAAGGCGATACCCTCCTGGCCCCATAATATGATTGTACTCCTTCTTAGCCGCATTTTCCTTATTTTTTTCGATATTTGAATGAACTGCTCCGATTTCTTTTGCTTCACAAATTCTGGCCAATCATGTTTCAGTTTCTCATATTGTCCTTTGAAATCCGGAGTCTTGTTCTGCTTGACAAAGTCATGGGCTAGATTTTGCTTGAATTTCCGGAATGCGTCGGCCATCTTATGAAGAGCGAACTGTTTGACTAGCCTCCTCCTCTCCTTGTTTTCCTCAATCTTGTTACCCTCCTCATCGAATTTGTTGTATTCCGGAGGTAGAACGAAATGTTCCATAAGCTTCTTGAAGCAATCTTTTTTTGTTCTCTTCTCGACAAAACTGAAACCAACACGTGCCTTCTTTGGCTGATTCCACTCCTGGACGGTGATCGAGACGTTGTCTCTAACAACGGCTCCGCATTGGTTGATAAACTTGGTGGCGTTCTTGCGGGGCTCCAGCGGCCTGCCGGTTGCTTCCTCGACAACCTCGATGGTGCATGTTTCTCCTGGTTTCATCGTCTTGGTTGCGCCACGCTTTGACGACGTACTCGATTGTTTCGACGATCCGGCCGAGGGCTAAAATAAGAAAGAGAGTCGCGCGCGTTAGTACACACATATTTATTCAAATCAGTTAGTTTGTATCACCAGAGGCTCAATGTATATATATACCTCGGCGCCGGAGGTGGTTGCTACTTCCAATTGAAGATCGTCGTTTATCGACGTTTCTTCGGCATCATCTTGCTGACGGCGCCCTTCATCTTCACCGTCAAGGTTCAGATAAGAAGAGATATCATCTTCTTCTTGTCCGGTCGGCACATATAGAATATCGCCGTTTATGATGCCGAACATATGGTCTTCAGCGTCCGGATCATAGTTGTCCATAATCGGGTCAGCTCTATCGTCCGCCATATGTCAGTCCTGAAAACATGTAGTAAAAACAAATTAATTGTGTATATGCATTATCACATCTCTTCTACATATAAAGAGAGAGGCGACGAGGAGGCGAGAGGGGGCGAGACTGGCGGCCGGGGCGGTGGCGGTGCGGTGGGGGGTGGGACAAAATATCCCGCGCGTATAGGGGCGGCGAGGCCTCGCCGCCCCCTATCTGCGCGAAGGTCGGCTGCGAGGTAACCTCCGTATACATATGTGAGGTGAGGGAGCTGCGCTGGACGACCGAGAAAACTCCCGGCAAGGGAGGCGCGGATCCATTGCGTGTGGCGGGAGGTAAGGAAGCTCGAAGGGCATGGTAACCGGCCGGCGGTGGGGAATTAGGAGGCATGGCGGACGAACGTGCTGGCGCAGGAGCTCGGCCAGGCCGGAGGCGTGATGGCGCCATCAAAGAAGGTTGGAGAGAGCTAGCTCTAGGCGACGCCGGAGGTTGGGAGGCGCGGTGCACGACGGCGCAAGAGGTTCAAGAGGGCGTGCGGGGGATTGGGAAGGGTTGGAAGGTTGCGGTAATCCCGATCCTGGGCGATGGAGGCGGTGTGTTTGTGCGGGGATGAATGTGGTCTTTTGGGGCGGCCGGATACATCAAGTTAATTTACATCAAGTTTTACTTTTTTTTTGTTAATTATCAAGTTTTACTTTTTTTTTGTTAATTTACCGTTTTTGTTAAACTAATTAACTAGTTAAAATTAAAAAGAACAAAAAAACAAAAAACCTAAAAAAAAAGAAAAAAAAAGCAACCGGCTTCCTCTCCTCTCTCTCCCTCTCTCTCTCTCTCCTCACCGCGTGGCGTCGCCCCTCACTGGTGGAAAAAGGGCGGCGGCGGCGCGTCTCGCCTCTCTCTGGCCGGCGGCGCGCGGCGCCCCTTCTCTCCGTGTACTGGCCGGCGGCGCCCCTTCTCTCGCTGACCGGCGGCGACGGCGAGGGCGGCCGGCGCGCGCGACATACGTCGGCAGGGGGCGCGGAAGATTTGGGGCGGCCGGATTCTTACGGGCGGTGCACGGCGCGACGGTGATGGCGGCAACGACGACGGCGGCGACGACGAGCGCGACGATGAGGCGGCGACGGTAGCGACAACACGGCGGCGACGACGACGAGGGCGCGGCGCTCTGCAGGCTCTCTCAGATCGGCGAAGAAGAAGAATGGTGCGGCCATTCGCGCCCGCGCGTATATAAAGGGACCCCCCTTTAGTCGCGGTTGGTGTGGCCAACCGCGACCAGGGTCTGCTAATCGATTGGCTACACAGCTAACGCTAAAGGATTTTCCGCCAGAAACCGGCGGTTCCGCGGAGAAGACCCTTTAGTCGCGGTTGGGGAGGCCAACCGCGACTAAAGGTGTTTTCAAAATAGTTTTCGTTTTCAAAATGTTAAAAATACAAATAATATATCCAAAAATTCAGAAAAATAAAACTAATTCATTTCAAAATCTTAAAAATACAAATAATATATCAAAAAATTTAGAAAAATAAAACTAATTCATTTCAAAATCTTAAAAATACAAATGATATATCAAAAAATTTAGAAAAATAAAACTAATTCATTTCAAAATCTTAAAAATACAAATAATATATCAAAAAATTTAGAAAAATAAAACTAATTCATTTCAAAATCTTAAAAATACAAATAATATATCAAAAAATTTAGAAAAATAAAACTAATTCATTTCAAAATCTTAAAAATATAATATATCAAAAAATTCAAAAAAATAAAACTAATTCATTTCAAAATCTTAAAAATACAAATAATATATCAAAAATTCAGATTTTTTTCAACCCTTTACCCAACACTGTTAGAGGAGATGAAGTCTTTCACGGGCTTGCAGGAAAATTTTCCCGAGGAGCAACTTCCGAAGATGTCGTAGGGCGTGTGCACCGACGACATCTTCGAGAAGCTGCGCCACGGGAGATTTTCCAACCCTTTACCCAGCACTGTTAGAGGAGATGGAGTCTTTCACGGGTTTGCAGGAAAATTTTCCCGAGGAGCAACTTCCGAAGATGTCGTAGGGCGTGTGCACCGACGACATCTTCGAGAAGCTGCGCCACGGGAGATTTTCCAACCCTTTACCCAGCACTGTTAGAGGAGATGTAGTCTTTCACGGGTTTGCAGGAAAATTTTCCCGAGGAGCAACTTCCGAAGATGTCGTAGGGCGTGTGCACCGACGACATCTTCGAGAAGCTGCGCCACGGGAGATTTTCCAACCCTTTACCCAGCACTGTTAGAGGAGATGTAGTCTTTCACGGGTTTGCAGGAAAATTTTCGAGGAGCAACTTCCGAAGATGTCGTAGGGCGTGTGCACCGACGACATCTTCGAGAAGTTGCGCCACGGGAGATTTTCCAACCCTTTCCCCAACACTGTTAGAGGAGATGGAGTCTTTCACGGGCTTGCAGGAAAATTTTCCCGAGGCGTATCGATGCTAGGTTGGCTTGTTGGTCTGCTTGCCAAGGCGTATCGATGCTCCTTTTATAGGCACGGCGCCGCTTCTGCTTTGTCTTGTTCCTCCGACAGGGCGTCGTGCGCTACATGCTTTATCTCATCGAGCAGTGCGTCCACCCACGTGTCCTTATCTGTAGACGGCTTTAGTCACGGTTGCGGTCTCCAGCCAGGGACTAAGCACAACATCCTTATCCCATGACAGTTTTCTTAGATGACTAAAAACCACATTTAGTCACGGTTGCGAGTCTCCGGCCAGGACTAAAGCTTAAACGTCCTTATCCCCCGACAGTTTTCTTAGATGACACAAAAACCACATTTAGTCCCGGTTGTACCCACCAGCCGGGACTAAAGGTTAGATGACCAGCTCTGGATTCCTCTTCTTCCAGCCATTTCTTCCTTTGTCTTCCGCCTCTTTCTTCCTGCCACTTTCTTCCCGCCTCCTGTCTTCCCGCTCCCATTTTTCCGCCATTTCTCACTACATATATGTAGCCCGGCTTGGCCAGCATTATCACATCTCTACAATCTCTCATCACTCTCACATGGCTTCCACCGCACCCACTCTAACCTACCAGCAGGTGGAGGAGCTTTGCGCCTCGAACTACCCTTGCCCACCGGGCTATCGCGTCCCCGCCGGCTGGAGCCTAAGCGCCGGAGGCGTGCCGGTCCCTCCCGTCCCTCAGGGTACTGCGCGCCGGGCGGCCATCACGAACCACTACTACCTCGACCTCACGCCGGAGCAGCGGATGAATCCCCGCTGGCATCCCGATAACCAGCATACTTGGGACGCCTTCTTCATCAATCGGCGTGACAGGGCGCTCGCCAGGTATGAGGAGGACGGTCTGCCTCCTGGGAACTTCCACGAGGCCGCCGTCGGCTATGGTGGTACGGCCGGACTCCGCAGAGCGTCATGGACTACATCACGGCCGGCGATATCCCCCGCCTGCGCTACCCTCAGTTCGAGCCACGAGCGCCGCCGACAGCGACGACAGCAGCGACGACGACGGCGGCAACTTAGAAGGCGACGACTACCAAGACAACGGCGGCGGCTATGAAGACTACGAGTATGCATATTATACGCCTAGGCAGGAGTATGACTAAATCACTCCAAATTTCATGTATCATCAGTGTGGTATCTCGAACCAATCGAATCATTCGAAAATGGACACCAAACACATCACGGGTAATATAATTCACATGATCCATTCAATAAAGTTTGGTACAAAAAATTATTACACATCATTTCTTCCCTTGTGTCCCTGCTTGCTTACGATTGTGCCGTATCCATGGAGCATCCTCATCATTTAACTTAATGCTTGGGTCGGTGTTCACTTTGAAGGGCGGAATTTCAGCAAACATATTATAATCTTCTGACATGTCTGTCTTGTCCTCCACTCCCACGATGTTTCTTTTTCCTGAAAGAACAATGTGGCGCTTTGGATCATCGCATGATGTACTGATCGTTTTCTTATCGTTTTCGGTTTGCTACTCATGTCCTTGACATAGAAAACCGAGCGACATCTTTCGCTAGGATGAATCGTCAAGGTAACCAAGATTGTTGAAATCCACCATTGTCATTCCGTATTGCTGGTCCACCTTTACCCCACCTCCTGTTAGCTTGAACCATTTGCACCGGAACAAAGGGACCTTAAAAGAGGGTCCATAGTCAAGTTCCCATATCTCCTCTATGTAACCATAATATGTGACCTTTTGCCCATTCTCGGTTCTGCATCAAAGCGGACACCACTGTTTTGGTTGGTGCTCTTTTTATCTTGGGCGATCGTGTAAAATGTATTCCCATTTATCTCGTACCCTTGGAAAGTCGTTATAGTCGAAGATGGTGTCTTGGCCAACATGTACAGCTGATCTACAACATGATCGCCATTCATTAAATGTTTTCTCAACCAACTGCCGAAAGTCTCCATGTGGGCCTTCCTAATCCAGGATTCAGGCTTCCCCGGGTTGTCCGAGCGTAAAATATTCTTGTGTTTCTCAAAGTACGGAGCCACCAAGCTGGAATTGGTCAGAACTGTGTGGTGTGCTTCAGTCAGAGAATGGCCGTCCATACATATCGTTGATTTCCTTCCGATCGTGCCTTTTCCACTTAGTCTCCCTCGTGCCGCGATCGAGGAAGACCAATCGGCTTAAGGTCAGGAACAAAGTCAACAATAACTCAATTACCTCCTCATTTCCATAGCCCTTGGCGATGCTTCCTTCTGGCCTAGCACGGTTACGAACATATTTCTTTAATACTCCCATGAACCTCTCGAAGGGGAACATATTGTGTAGAAATACAGGACCGAGAATGGAAATCTCTTCGACTAGGTGAACCAGGAGGTGCGTCATAATATTGAAGAAAGATGGCGGGAACACCAACTCGAAACTGACAAGACATTGGACCACATCGTTCTGTAACCGTGGATTGATTACCTTCCGAGAGATTGCATTGAGGAATGCACATAGCTTCACAATGGCTACTCGAACATTTTTCGGCAGGAGCCCCCTCAAAGCAATCGGAAGCAATTGCGTCATAATCACGTGGCAGTCGTGAGACTTCAGGTTTTGGAACTTTTTCTCCGCCATGTTTATTATTCCCTTTATATTGGACGAGAATCCAGACGGGCCTTCATACTGCTCAGGCATTCAAAAAAGATGACCTTCTCTTCTTTGGTCAGAGCGTAGCTGGCACGACCTTGAAACCATTCCGGATGCCGGTCATCAGGGTCTTTCAAACGTTGCTGGTCCTGCCGTGCTTCCTTTGTATCATTTGTCTTCCCATACACGCCCAAGAAGCTCAGGAGGTTCACGCAAATATTCTTCGTAACGTGCATCACGTCGATTGCAGAGCGGACATCTAGGACTTTCCAATATTCTAGCTCCCAGAATATAGATTTCTTCTTCCACATGGCTGCGTGCCCGTCAGCTCCCTTCGGAACTGATTGTCCGCCAGGACCCTTTCCAAAGATGACTTTCAAATCCTTGACCATATCAAATACCTCAGCACCAGTGCGTTCCGCAGGCTTCGGCCGGTGATCTGCCTTGCCGTTGTAATGCTTGCCTTTCTTTCTTACTGGATGAATTTTCGGAAGAAATCGACGATGCCCAAGGTACACGTTCTTCTTACAATTTGGCAAATGTACACTTTCAGTCTCATGTAAGCAGTGTGTGCATGCATTGTATCCCTTATTTGACAGTCCCGAAAGGTTACTAAGAGCAGGCCAATCGTTGATGGTTACGAAAAGCAACGCTCGTAGGTCAAATTCCTCTTCTTTGTGCTCATCCCACACACGGACACCCGGTCTGCCCCACAGCTGTAAAAGTTCATCAACTAATGGCCTTAGGTACACATCGATGTCGTTGCCGGGTTGCTTCGGACCTTGGATGAGCACTGGCATCATAATGAACTTCCGCTTCATGCACAACCAAGGAGGAAGGTTGTAGATGCATAGAGTCACGGGCCAGGTGCTATGGCTGGAGCTCTGCTCGCCAAAAGGATTCATGCCATCCGTACTTAGACCAAATCTTATGTTCCTTGCGTCAGCTGCAAAATCTTGAACTCTCTGTCGATCTTTCTCCATTGCGTTCCATCTGCGGGGTGTCTCAACTCCCCGTCCGACTTACGGTCATCTTTGTGCCATCGCAACAACTTGGCATGCTCTTTGTTCCTGAACAGACGTTTCAACCGTGGTATTATAGGAGCATACCACATCACCTTGGCGGGAACCCTTCCCTGGGTTTCTGGCCCTCAACATCGTCACCAGGGTCATCGCCTCTGATCTTATAACGCAATGCAGTGCATACCGGGCATTCATTCAAATTCTCGTATTCACCGCGTAGAGGATGCAGCCGTTGATGCATGCATGTATCTTCGAACCTCTAAACCTAGAGGGCAGACACCCTTCTTTGCTTCGTACGCACTGGCGGGCAACTCGTTATTCTTTGGAAACATATTCTTCAACATTTTCAGCAAGTTTTCAAATGCCGAGTCAGCTACACTGCTTGTGTCTTCCATTTCAGCAAATCCAGTGTGCAGCCCAGCTTTTTCAGACCATCATCGCATCCGGGGTACAGCGCCTTCCGTGATCCTCTAACATGCGATCCAAATTCTCCCTCTCCTTTTCAGTTTCGCAGCGTCTCCGTGCATCAGCAATGGTCCGACCAAGATCATCAACGGGATCATCACGTGCCTCTTCTTCACCTTCCCCTTCACCTTCAGCATCCTCCATGAAAGTATCACCGAAATGAGCAAGATAGCTTTCATCGATGAAATCATCCCCTTCTTCATCTTCTTCCATTATAACCCCTCTTTCTCCATGCTTGGTCCAACAATTATAGCTTGACATGAAACCGTGCCAGCAGGTGCATGTGAACATCTCTTGAGGAAGAGTAACCTTTCTGATTCTTACAGTTAACACATGGACAGATAACAAAACCCCCTGCTTGTTCGCATTAGCCACTACGAGGAAATCTTTCAAACCCGTAGTGAACTCGCCTGAGAGTCGGTTACCGTACATCCATTGCCGATTCATCTGCATTATTATAATATAAAATATATAATTAACCATCATGCATTTGTTAAACTAACTAGCTACAAACAATATAAATTAAACAATGAACTACACACATGCATATTTTATCAATGACACATCAAAGGTTCAAGTTGCTAACCGCGATCGAGGAGGAAAAAATAAATGAGAAAGCTCAAGTGTGGCTCCAACACTTCATATCATGTTTGTTTCATGCTCTTGGGGTATTTCATCAAACACCTTATGTGCATAAGAGGAACCAAAAGCAAACCTAACACCCACTTGTGAAGTTTGTGAAGAGAATGGCTCCAAATGGCTAAGTGTTGGCTGCTGGATGGGTATATATAGGGGAGCGAGTCGCGGTTGGCTGGGAAAGTGACTAAAGGTGCCCGAAGTGCCTTTAGTCAGGTTGGCTAGCCAACCGCGACTAAAGCCCTCACGTGCACCAGCTGGCCACCGAGCTCTCGGGCCCGGCCTTTGGTCGCGGTTCGCCTCCCGAACCGCGACTAAAGGTCCCATTAGTCGCGGTTCCTATAGCTTCGCGACTTATGGGGCTGGACAGAAGCCTGTTTTTCCACCAGTGAGCGGTAATCCGGGCGAGACCCATCATCATCTTCAATCGCCAGATTGCATCTGGCGAGGTAACAGCGGCGGCTCGTCCGGCCGACTATCGCGATACGCCAGTACGCCGACCCTTCATGATGTGCACACCACGCGGTGATGCGTATAATTTCCACCCATCAATCCTCTTTCTCTATGATTACTTGGCCTACTCTTTATTTTATTTGGACCTGACCCTGCGTGCGATGTTTATCTGGCATACACGTATCTTTGGAGAATCGCGGCGAGCAACAAGATGGAATCAGGATTCCACGGAAATCCGAACAAGTAGCAGCGGCTGTTGTCCAAGTCCCAAGAACACAGAACCGACGTCAATGCCAAAGCCAGAATCGGTGACACCCTTCCTCTACGTTTTAATTGATACTATACGCGTAGTACATTGGAACTGCTAAAATATGATGCAGATGTAGCGACTAGAGTAATCGGTAAACAGTGCGCGCGCGCATGGGAAGGATGTGTGTAGATCGACCTACTTTGTATCCTCCCGTTTGCATGATCATGCCTTACCCTCATTTAAATCAGATAAAATCGTATACTCAGGCATGGATACTAATCCTTCTCTTTATTTGGCCTATGCACGAGGGACAAATCGCAGGTTTGGCAAATTCAGCGGTGCACTTGAGGACCACGGCGGCATGCCGCTGAGGCAGGCCCGGCTGACTCCACCACCGTGACACTGCCTGATGAAGGGAAGAATCAAACTGCACACTAGCGGTTTGGATGCCGCGCGGCGCACATACCGGGTGATACCCTTGACTCCGCGGTGGCTTCGTGGGACAAGGGTTTTGCCACCATGTCTCCATACGTCCTGTTGACACGCTATACTGGGGGACTCGGCGTGCTCCACGCAGCACCACTCGCCAGTCGTCCGAGATCGTCAGCCACGCTCGGGGACTCGGTGTGCTCCCGGCAGCGCCACTCGCCAGTCGCCATGCTCGGGGCATCGGCGCGCTACAGACAGCACCACCCGCCGGTCGCCCGACCTCGCACGACTGGCCATACTCGGGGACTCCGCCCGCCGCCGGCTCACCTGTTGCCAACTGGCCATACTCGGGGACTCCTCCCGCCGCCGGCTCGCCTGTCACCGACTGGTCATACTCGGGGACTCCGCCCGCTGGCTCACCTGTCGCCGACTGGTCATACTCTGAGACTCCGCCCGTCGCCGGCTCACCTGTCGTCGACTGGCCTTACTCGGGGACTCCATCCGCCACGTTGAGTATTGTTCGCTGTGTCGACCCCGCTCTCCATAGCGCGCCCCAGTCCGCCGCGTAGACCATGTTCGCCGGGTCGACTTCGCCAACTCCGAGTCGCCAGAGTCGCCAAAGAGAGCTCTGCGCCATGCCGCGCACCTCACCACTGGGTGTCCTCTTCCTTCGGGATGAAATTTCAATTGCCGTCATCAACCTTTGGTAGAGAAGCCCGAACTGGCTAAGTAGTGCGAGCTCCGGCTCGACCACTGCGACGCTAGGGGAAGGACCTCCATTGGAGTCGCACGCTCCACTGGCCTCACGGGCCAAGATGACCGGCTCGGCTCTGCCTCCGGGCACCCATGTCCCTCTCTACCTTGGACAGAGCGACCTGAAAAGCTAAGTACTGCGCTAGCGAGGTCGCCACAGCGGCCCAACGCGTCCAGGAAAAACGCCGAGTACGGAGCCCTCCTTGGGGTCGCTAAGCGACTGGCCTCCCGGGCCACGAGATGTGACTCGCCTCCGCAATCATCAGGCAAACAAATCGCCCTCCTCTACCTTAGGCAGGTGACTAAGTAACATGCCTGGGGACTCGTGATAACCCACACGTATAGGGGATCGCAACAGTCTTCGAGGGAAGTAAAATCCAAATTTATTGATTTGACACAAGGGGAGGTAAAGAATACTTATAAGCCTTAACAACTGAGTTATCAATTCAGCTGCACCTGGAAAAGCACTAGTAACAGGGGTGATGTGAAAGCTGCAGTAATATGAGAGCAATAGTAACAGTAACACAGCAGCAATAGTAGTAACACAGAGGCAATGGCACCAGAAAATAGTTGATAGTACTTCCAATGTCATATAGGACGAGTATATGATGATGAAAGATGGACCGGGGTTCCCAGCTATCTTCACTAGTAGTAACTCTCCAATAACAAGTGACAAGTGTTGGGTGAACAAATTACAGTTGGGCAATTGATAGGATTGAAAGCATTCAGAATATCAAGATTATTAATCATGTAGGCATGTTTTCCATATATAGTCATACGTGCTCGCAATGAGAAACTTGCATAACATCTTTTGTCCTACCAGCTGGTGGCAGCCGGGCTCTAGGGAATCTACTGGAAATTAAGGTACTCCTTTTAATAGAGCACCGGAGCAAAGCATTAACACTCCGTGAAAACATGTGATCCTCATATCACAGCCTTCCCCTCCGGTTGTCCCAATTTCTGTCACTTTGGGGCCTCGGGTTCCGGACAGCAATATGTGCAAACAACTTATAGATACAATCTAAGCAATACATGTAGAGCTTAAATCTAAGATCATGCCACTCGTGCCCTAGTGACAAGCATTAAACACAACAAGATTGCAGCAACAATAACTTCACAACTTATATAGATAGACTGATCATAATGTAACAATTCATCGCATCCCAACAAACACAACACCGATTACATCAGATGAATCTCAATCATGTAAGGCAGCTCATGAGATCATTGTATTGAAGTACATGGGAGAGAGAGTACCAACTAGCTACAGCTAGAACCCGTAGTCCATGGGGGAACTACTCACGGAGCATGATGGAGGTGGTGGCGTCGATGGAGATGGCGTGGGGCACTTCCTCGTCCCCGGCAGGTGCCGGAACAGAGTTTCCCTCGAAACGGAGCTACATGGCGGCGGTGCCCTCGGAGTCTTTCCGAGTTTCCAATTGGTATCGGGTTTTAGGTCGCGAGGGGTTTTATAGGCGAAGGAGTCGGAAGGGCGCCAGGGCTCCCTCCTCATAGGCCGGCGCGCCCCCCCCCCTCTAGGCCGCGCCGCCCTATGGTCTGGGGGCCCTGGGCCTCCTCTCCGGCCCCTTCGGTGTCTGGTCCGTCTCGGTGAAATAAGATGTTTGGCTTTTGTTTCGTCGAATTCGAGAATATTGCCCGAACAGCCTTTCTGGAAGCAAAACAGAAAAAAAGGAACTGGCACTTCGGCATCTTGTTAATAGGTTAGTTCCGAAAAATGCATAAAATCATTATAAAGTGTGAGCAAAACATGTAGGTATTGTCATAAAACTAGCATGGAACATCAGAAATTATAGATACGTTGGAGACATATCAACTCGCAACACGAACCCCGGCGCATTCGCGAAAAACGCCAGCCGAGCTCGTCCACGCTGGAGTCGCATGCGACTGGCCCAATGGGTCCCGATATGTGGTACCGCTTAAAATACAGCGCACCCCCTTGTCGTCATCATCCACGGTTGAAGCGACCCGAAAAGCTAAGTACTACGCTCGGGGACTCGCCACACGTGGCCTGCGGCGTCTACGAAAAACGCCGAGTACGGAGCCGCCCTGGAGTCGCCAGCGACTGGCCTTACGGGTCAAGATGATCGACCAGCCACAATCATCAGGCAAACAAATTGTCCTCCCATACCTCAGGTCGGACGATCCACGCGGCCAAGTAGCACGCCCGGGGACTCGCAAAACGAGCCTCGGAGGGTTCGCGAAAAAAGCTAGTCGGATACCACCTCTAGAGTCGCACAACGACTGGCTCATCGACTGGCCACCCGCTCCGCCGACCACTCAGCCATCCTTGCCATCCGGCGCTGCACCTCGCACGCAGAAGCGGCCTTCACGCCGGTCTTCGGGATTCGTCCTCGCCAGGCTCGGGGACTGGCTGGAGGACGGTCTCCGTGATTCGTCCTTGCCACGTTCGGGGACTCGCCAGTCGCCAGTCTCCACGGCTCGCCGTTCGCTAGCCTTCGCGGCGCCACTCGCCATACTGGGGACTCGCCAGTCGCCAGTCTCCCGGACTCGCCAGTCTCCCGGACTTGCCCTCATCGTGCTCGGGGACTCGTCGGTCTCCGCGGCTCGCCACTCGCCATGCTCGGGGACTCACCGGTCGCTGCTCTCCGTGGCTCACCACTCGCCGCACTTGCGGACTAATTTCGCTTGGGTGACACGCCGAGATATCAAGGAGAATAAGACTCAAGCCGCCTTCATCGAAGCCGACTCAAGCCTCGGGGACTACACCAACTGGATATACCGAGCGCATCTCCAGCGCAATGACATCTCGGCAATAAAGCCGGAAAAACTGCTCGGAGGCTCGACGTCGACCCTCGCTCCGAATTGCAGCCCGTCTCCTCCACCACGACAAATCCAAAGTGCGTCGCATGTTCGAGCTCAGGGGCGCCGCGTCCACAACACCGCGTCCACAACACCGCTGCCTAGCACCACGCACGGGCAACGGCCTCCGTACGTAAGTTCATCAGTTTCGTTTAATTGACTTCGAAATCAGAAGGCCGATCGGTAATGAGTTCTCTTTCTATTTTTATTCATTCATAACGTAACTTGATTGATCTCCACAGAGGTGTACTCGTCTCTTTATTTTCCTATTGACTGGAATACTACGGTCACGGATACTAACATCTTGTTACAACTCATCTGCATACGAGCGATCGAATGCATGAGCGGCCGACGACTGCCCCTGCGCGGACTCGTCAACGTTGACCGGCTGTCGCGCACTTGCACGCCAGTCTCCGCGGATTCGCCTAACGTCGACTCGCCTCGTTCGGATTTGTCATACTCGCCGACTCGTCTAGCGCGGACTCGTCATACTCGGGGATTCCGCCCGCCGCCGACTCGCCTAGCGCGGACTCGCCATACTCGGGGACTTGCCTAGCGCGAACTCGTCTCGCCCAGCGACTCGCCGCCACCTATTCACCAGGCTTGGGAACTCGCCCACCACGTAGACTATGAACAGCTAAGTTTATTTATATTCGTACATGTTATACAAGTCCAAAACATATTCACCTGTTGGTTCAATCTATAAAGTCGACCAGGCGGTCACATACAATCCTCTAAGGACTACGAAACCATAATTGGGATCGGTTTATTTGCGTCCGTCGAAGTAGTGAGGCTAGTTACCTGAAGTGTTTGATGCTAGAGGTCTGCCTACTCACGAAAAGACACGCATAAACCATTCATACTGCTAATTGATCCATTTAACAATGCACGTTTCATGTACAAGTCGCGTGTCTTTACATGTGTTTATTATATTTCATAAATACGCCTTATTGCAGTTGTACTTGTTTCTCCTTCTCAGCAAAACGGTCTGGTGTCTTCCTCGCCACTCGCCACGCTCGGGGACTCGTCACGCTGCAGACAGCGCCAGTCGCCCGACCTCGCCACTCTCCACGCTCGGAGACTCAGCACGCTACAGAAAGCGCCAGTCGCCTGATCTCGCCACTCTCCACGCTCGGGGACTCGACACGCTGCCGACAGCGCCAGTCGCCCGACCTCGCCACTCTCCATGCTCGGGGACTCGGCGCGCTCCAGACAGCGACGCTCGCCGACTAGCTCTCGCCGACTGGCTCACGCCGTCTGGTTCACGCTGACTGGCTCTCACCACCTGGTTCAAGCCGACTGGTTTACGCTGGTTGGCCTACGCCGACTGGCTTGTTTCGATTGCCTCCTATTTCTCGATTGTTTCCTCTATTTCAGGAGCTCGTCGCCGATTCACCTCGATCCATCGTCAAGACTCTCCGCGCCCTGCCTCAAGCTCTCGCCGAATCCACGACGCGCTCGGGGACTACTGATGGGGATACGCCCCAGGGGGGCCATCACCAAGCTCACTCGCCAGATGAAGAGAGCCCATGGCAGGTCCAGTCGGTGGGCGACTGGGCCAAGCGCCCTGGCGACTGAAGCCAGGAGCGACTGGATCTGCACAACGCCCATGAAGGAAGCATAGTGGCCCAAGAGGCCTGATACTTGTAAACCCTAGGTGACTGCCTATATAAAGCCACCAGGGGTACCTCCTTGAGGACAGATTCCCACACATGACCTCAGATTAGATACAATCTCCCTCCTCCGCCTCCGGCGGCTACCACAAAGCAAGTCGCCTAACGCTGGCGACACTATGATCATAGTGATTTATAGCAGGACGTAGCGATCCTCCACCGAGGGGACGTGAACCTGGGTACATCGTGTGCCACACTCGTTTCCGGAATCTCCTACGCCGCCTTGCTCCACACCTCTCATGTGCTACCCCGTAGCATCTGCCGTGGTCAAAACCTCGACAACTGTTTTGTCTCTAGCTCTATTTAATTTCTTTTTTGTACACTGCAGGTGTTACGACCCGTTGGCTGTGGGTGAATGAGTGTAGAGCGGGAGGGGTGGATGGACCTCATTCATCAGGACTCGTCCATTAGCCAGCTCATCCAACATTTCAATGTTTCTATCAATCGTGTTGCTCCATTTACCAAGGTGAGGACCAATTCCATTTTCTTCTCATTTTCTTTTTATCTAATTGGTGGAGTTAAAGGATTTCTGAGTGTATTGCATCTAATTATTCAAGATACATGTTTTACACAATTTTGCATTTCTAAAAATCGATTAATAATACATTTGAATAATTAGAACGAAAATACGAGATTAACTTCTGAAGTATAGGCACAAATCGATATTTAGATAATAAATGTATTGCAAACAGAGCTTGGCTCTGGTGGTTAATTAGGTCCTTTGTGGTGGGATCAACCCACCCAGGTTCAAGTCCTAGACTTGGCATCACTACGAGGAAACAGTTGACGGCCGATTAAAGCCGTCGGTTGTTAGAAGGCCGTCGGCATAGGCTGTGCCGACGGTGACCGTCGACGTAGCGTCGTCGGCATAGTTCTGGTCGGGGACTGCCCGATCACCGTCGGCACAGACTGGCCGTCGGCACAGATTGTTGTGCCGACGGTTATACCGTCGGCATAGTATTTCAAAATTTTCAAAATTTTTTTGAAAAAAGATTCAATTTTTTTAAAAAAATTAGTTTTTTTTTCATTTTCTTCTTATTCTTTTTTACTTGTTAATCTTTCACCATCACACTTACACTTAGTACACCTAATATTAGATCAAATTGCACTTGTAGTCAAACTTCCCAGTTGGTCACCCATCCTCACACTACTCCCGCCCAGCACACTTAACTTCTTGGTTCTCTTCGGATGAGCTTCCATGAAAGAAATGACGCTTGTTGTTAATACTACCATATCAATCATATTAACCCTTAGACCGTGCTGCCACATCTCTATATTTTTGAATTCTAAACAATTACTTAAATAAACAACAATGAATATATAAAAATAATAATAATATAGAATTTGAAAAACAATTAAATGATTTCATTTTTGTCTTTTTATTTAATATGGAATAATTAATATCAGTAAATGCGAATTTGGCAAATAATATGTCTAAATTGATCAGAAAAATGAGAGGAATACAAATATGACATCCATATCATATTTTGAACCTACAATTTAATTTACCCAAAAATCATGAGCAATAGATCAAGTACCTCTAGTTTAAATCTGGTTGACTTTATCGGAAATGAGGTGGGAAACGGCCTCGGCATGGCATAGTTTGCCGAAATAAGGTCATATTTGGCACGTGTGTGGGCCCTAGGATGGGAAGCAAGACCTCGGACGCGGATTTCTAATCCCACGGGCGACCATCTTTTCATTTTTGGCGTGCCCAAACGGTTTTTATTTGTGAAGCAGCTACATGGGGCGCATTTTAGTATGACGTGAAACCTCCGTGCGATGATAGTAGACCACCTACGCACCACCTATCACATGGCATGTACACGCGTTAGCTATTTGAGAACCCATGCGGCTTCCGGCGGTGTCCCGCCGAATCCGCTTAAACTGACCGGATTTGAACTAGGCCTCAACTATCCGTCACTCCAGAAATTCCAGAAAAAGTGTTTTTAGTTCAACGACGCATCATTATATGTGCTAATTTTTGTCCGTTTAGTTTGTTCGCGAATGGGTGCACCTGCAGGCCCGGTACGGCGGTACCGCATGTCCCGATTTGAACGAAGTCAAAAAAATCCCACGGAGCCGCGTGGCGTCATTTTATATGTCATGGTAACTATTCCGTTTGTCAAAACTGGGATACGACAATTATTTTGAAAAACCCTTCACGAAAAGGGCTATCACGTCCGGAGTTCTATGGATTTCAGGGGAAATGAGGTGGGAAACGGCCTCAGCATGGCATAGTTTCCCGAAACGAGGTCATATTTGGCACGTGCGTGGGCCCTAGGATGAGAAGCAAGACCTCGGACGCGGATTTCTAATCCGACCCACGGGCGACCATCTTCATTTTTAGCGTGCCAAACGGTTTTTTTTGTGACGCACCTACATGGGCGCATGACGTGAAACCTCCGTGCGATGATAGTAGACCACCTACGCACCACCTATCACATGGCATGTACACGCGTTAGCTATTTGAGAACCCATGCGGCTTCCGGCGGTGTCCCGCCGAATCCGCTGGAAACTGACCGGATTTGAACTAGGGCTCAACTATCCGTCACTCCAGAAATTCCGGAAAAAGTGTTTTTAGTTCAACGACGCATCATTATATGTGCTAATTTTTGTCCGTTTAGTTTGTTCGCGAATGGGTGCACTCGCACGCTCTACGATGTACGCATGTCCCTATGTCCTATTTTGGCCGATGGCAATTTGAACAAAAAAATCCCAGGGAGCCGCGTGGCATCATTTTATATGTCATGGTAACTATTCCGTTTGTCAAAACTGGGATACGATAATTATTTTGAAAATACCTTCACGAAAAGGGCTATCACGTCCGGAGTTCTATGGATTTCAGGGGAAATGAGGTGGGAAACGGCCTCAGCATGGCATAGTTTCCAAACGAGGTCATATTTGGCACGTGTGTGGGCCCTAGGATGGGAAGCAAGACCCCGGGTGCGGATTTCTTATCCGACCCACGGGCGACCATCGTTTCATTTTTAGCGTGCCAAAACGGCTTTTATTTGTGAAGCAGCTACATGTGGCGCATTTTAGTATGACGTGAAACCTCCGTGCGATGATAGTAGACCACCTACGCACCACCTATCACATGGCATGCACGCGTTAGCTATTTGAGAACCCATGCGGCTTCCGGCGGTGTCCCGCCGCACTGGAAACTGACCGGATTTGAACTAGGGCTCAACTATCCGTCACTCCAGAAATTCCGGAAAAATGTTTTTAGTTCTACAACGCATCATTATATGTGCTAATTTTTGTTCGTTTAGTTTGTTCGCGAATGGGTGCACCGCACGCCCGGTACGGCGATACCGCATGTCCCGGGGCCCTGTTTTGGCCAGATGGCAATTTGAACAAAGTCAAAAAATCCCACGGAGCCGCGTGGCGTCATTTTATATGTCATGGTAACTATTCCGTTTGTCAAAACTGGGATACGACAATTATTTTGAAAAACCCTTCACGAAAAGGGCTATCACGTCCGGAGTTCTATGGATTTCAGGGGAAATGAGGTGGGAAACGGCCTCGCATGGCATAGTTTCCGAAACGAGGTCATATTTGGCACGTGTGTGGGCCCTAGGATGGGAAGCAAGACCCCGGGTGCGGATTTTTAATCCGGCCGACGGGCGACCATCGTTTCATTTTTAGCGTGCCAAAACGAGTTTTATTTGTGAAGCAGCTACATGGGGCGCATTTTAGTATGACGTGAAACCTCCGTGCGATGATAGTAGACCACCTACGCACCACCACATAGCATGTACACGCGTTAGCTATTTGAGAACCCATGCGGCTTCCGGCGGTGTCCCGCCGAATCGTTGGAAACTGAATCGGATTTGAACTAGGGCTCAACTATCCGTCGCTCCAGAAATTCCAGAAAAAATGTTTTTAGTTCTACGACGCATCATTATATGTGCTAATTTTTGTCCGTTTAGTTTGTTCGCGAATGGGTGCACCCGCACGCCCGGTACGGCGATACCGCATGTCTGGGGGGCCTGTTTTGGCCAGATGGCAATTTGAACGAAGTCAAAAAATCCCACGGAGCCACGTGGTGTCATTTTATATGTCATAGTAACTATTCCGTTTGTCAAAACTGGGATGTGGCAATTATTTTGGAAAACCCTTCACGAAAAGAGCTATCACGTCCGGGGTTCTATGGATTTCAGGGGAAATGAGGTGGGAAACGCCTCGCATGGCATAATTTGCCGAAACGAGGTCATATTTGGCACGTGTGTGGGCCCTAGGATGGTAAGCAATACCCTAGACATGGATTTCTAATCCGACCCACGAGCGACCATTTTTCATTTTTGGCGTGTGTGAAAGCCATGAAACCACGAACATTATAGCTCACTTCTAAGAAAATTTATTTAGGTATTCGAAATATTCCATTTTTGATATTTTTCTATGATAGATCTTGTTTTTCTGCAAAATTTGATATATTATACTTATTTTTCTCAATTAGAATGATTTAGTTTTGCTTTTTTGAAGACTGCCATGGAGAAATAGGAAAAAGCTATGCCGACGGTTAAACCGTCGGCAGGTGTTCGTAGGGAAAAAGGAAATGTTGTGCCGACGGCAGACTGGTCCCTGCCGACGGCTAATGCCGATGGTGACCGCCGGCACATCCAGCTCTGTACCGACGGCCAATTGAACGCCGACGTCATCCTCATCGCCGCTGGCCCGGAGGTGCAATGTGCCGACGGCACTGCACGACGTGGGCCGTTGGCACATCGCCTGGCCGCGTACGGCAATTCTCCCGTAGTGCATGGGTGTTCGCATTTACCAATGGTGACTTCGTCAACCTCAAGATATGACGGCTCAGTCCCCCGGAGGTGCTCATAGGGGTAGGGTGTGTGTGCGTGCGTTCATAGGGGTGTTTGTACGTGCGTGCCTGTGAACGTCTGTGTTGTACTGTGTTCTCAAAAAAAAAGTTTTGGTGTGATTATTTCACTTCCAATGTTGATTTATCTTACATTGAGATATTAATACATTTGAGGAGGTAGATAGAAATCATGGTGGTAAACTTGGCAGGCATGAGAAGTCTGGTTCTTTGGCATGCAACTTTGAAGAAGAACATGGCTCTCCAGTACCTCAAGTAAGATATTTTTATATTTAGTAGTGAGTGATGGGAATTTCGTTCTCCATTTACTGGTATGAAACAATGTTGTGCAAAGACTCATGTACTTGAAAATGTTAAATCAAACTTAGCTATGTTCTTATCAGATACAAAGTGTCATAAAACGAAATGTTCTAGCCTCAACTAAAAGTTGTCACTCTACCAATTACTTGTCAGTTTTTTTATTGATATTTTTAGAACAAATGTGCTCAATGAGTTAATGGTTCAACTTCAAGCAAGCTACTTCCTGTGAGGAGCCGCTGGGCTAATTTATGTCGAGTAAATAAATAATATGTTGTAGAACATAAATTATGTTTTGTTTGTCACTTTTGGACCACATTATGGACCTTACTTTAGGCATGGTCAGTTTACGTTTTTATTTAAATATTTCTCAAGATAATCAAGAACTTATTTTGCACAAGTATCCTTACAACATATCGGATAAGTTGGTGTCATTTTATTGTGCAAAAAATTGCAAGGAGATGGATCAAGTCCTATGGCATACATTTGTCCGACAAAGACCACCACAAAGAAAAAGACTTGCCAAGTTCCCTCCCGGAGGCCAAGAAACACGCATTTTTCATCACCAACTTCAGAATGTGGTAAACAAATAATTAGAAGACCGTGGCAATGCACGGATATTTAACTAGTAGACATTACATCCGGATTAATGTACTACAAGCTTGTTTGGGGGGCTTGCAGTTACTACTACAGGCAGTTGACTATTTGACGGGGCAGATCCATCCCATGCATGTTAATTTAGTGTGTGACGCTTACGCCTTTCTTCTGGAACCTAGCTTTCCGCTCCTGTGACAGCATGAGAGCGAAATGGGTGAGTTCCTCCTCATTGGTGCCTCTATTCTTGTCAGGCACGCTCTTGCCGGTCTCGACGTCAACCCTGCACACGCTCCTCTTGAGCAGCGCCTTCCCGACACCGACGAGCTTGTTTAGGTTCTCAGGCGTTGACACATCGACGGAGGAGGTGTCGCCCTTGAGCTCGTCGTCCTGGATGCGGAGGTACCGCTTCTCGCAGCGCAGCGCCTGGAAGAGCACGGACGCCTCGATGTCGACCAGGTCGGCGCTAGCCTGACTGAAGCTGTCGATAAGCGGCGAGGCACCGCCATTGTAGAGCCACCCGAGGATGCCCCACTTGCCGGACGCGGCGGCGTCGTACTTCTCCTCCACCTTGGCGGAGCCGGTGCCGAGCGAGAGCACCATGAATTTCCTGTAGTCGGCCGGCTTGATAGGGAAGAAGTCCTGGTTGCCCAGTAGGATCTGTTTGCTTACGTGCGTCATCGCTAGCATCGTCTGCAGTATCCATGCATGCCAACATGTCAGTCAAACCGAGAATATCCAATGGCATCACTAGAAAAGCAAAGTGGTGCATCATTTTCTGCTAATAATGGGACGGAGACTGAAAACTATATAATTACTGACGACTGACCGGGTTGTTTGCGGCGACGCCTCCGTCGATAAGGTTGAAGGCCCGGGGCTTGCCATCCTTGTCCTTGGTCTCGAAGTGGTGGCCGGGGAGGTAAGTAGGCGCCGCGGACGTGCTGATACAGACGTCGGCCAGGAGAGCGTTCTTGGAGACATCGTTCATGGCCTGTTTATACAATCATGTGAAATGTAAGCACAGTTTGGTCGATCGACATGAAAGTATCAGGTAATCGATGGACGAGCAGGATGATTTATGTATGTACGCACGTCGTATCTGGAGAAGATGGTGGGCTGGAGCAGCTTGATGTCGAAGGTGGGGATGAGAATGTTCTGCAGCGCCTGATCCACCCTCGTATCGCCGAGCAGCTTTCTGACGACTGAGTGGAGGTACTGTCCGTCGTACTTGGGCCCTCGCATGCTCCTGAGCAAGCCCAGAGGCCCGCCGCTGACGGCAGGGAAGATTTTCGGGCAGTGGTCCAGGTAGAAGCTGTTGATGTCCTTGGCGGCGAAGAGCGGGCGGCCTGGGCGTTGGCGCCGCAAGCATCTTGCCACCAGGCGCCGGTGCTCGTCCCGGCGATCACGTCGAAGTAGTCAGCGAGCCTGGCGTCGGGTCCGTCGAGCTCCTGTAGATACGCACGCCCCAAGCAAGTTACAGTTGGTGCACGATGCAGTACCATATATGGAAGCAAGGAGGGGAGGGGAGGTGATGCTCACCTGGAGCTTCTCTTCGAGGAAGGCGAGGATGGTGCCGGGGATGATGCCGCGGACGCCGCCGCCGTCGATGCTGAGCACGGTGACGATGCTCCCGTAGGACGGCGGCGGGGACCTGGGCGTCATGGCCGCCGCCGACGACGTGAGGGCGAGGCGGCTGAGCGTCCGCTGCACCGGGTCCAGGGTCAGGGAGCCGCTGCTGGTGAGTTCCGGGACGTGCACGGGCGACATGGCTCCCTACGTACGTAGCTAGCTAATCTCTGCTAGTGGACTAGACTTTGGCTGCTCCTTTCGTCGCTTGCAAGCTGCTGCGCGCTCTCCCTTTCAAGTGTTTGCTTCTGTCGCTCCGGCCGTGTAGAATTGTGGCCATGGCAGATGCGGTGTGCCCCTTTATGTAGTGCTGCGCACGTACGCGGGGTTATAGAATGGACTCGGAATTCCATGCACGGGTCACCTTGGACTGCGACCCTCTGGGTGCACGCACCTCCGAGGAAACGGAAGCTCCGCAAGCATGGGCGCACCACCGTTGGACGGAGTCAAACTGTCAAAGGGTGAGCAAAGTCTGCACGCCGAAGCTGACCGGCCGCCTCACCGTGCGATTAGATCGAGCTGTAGCTAAATGGAGATTTCTCGGCCCTTTATGATGATTGTTCTGTGGAAAATCTTGTTACTACAAACGTCTGATCAAGTGGCTATCTTAATTAGCCTCTCAAAGCTGAGTGACGTGCAGGATAAGGCTCCAGTGCAGGCCACGTTTCGCTTTGAAGATGCTTGGTTGAGGGTCCCAGATTATCGATCAAAGAGGTTTTTGAGAAAGTTTGGGCTAAGAGTGCATGCGGTACACACTTGTTGCACTCGACCTGGTCCACTCTCCAACGTGTGGCCCGCTCCTTGAAGGCCTGGAGCCGTGAATTGGTCCGAAACAAGATCAGGAAGCCAGAATGTCACAGTTGAAACAACTATGTACTCCCTTCGGTCTTTTTTAATTAATTTAAATTTAGTATAAAATTATATTAAATCCGAGTCAATTAAAAGAGACCGGAGGAAGTATGACCGATTGATCCCTACTGAGTTCGAGAAGGATCTATGTGAGATGTTTGAGCAGGAAGAGATTACGGCTCGCCAACGTCTATTATCGGGTGGATTGGTTACGTGAGGGTGCCCGAAACACCACCTTCTTCCATGCGAAAGCTACCACATGCAAACGAGCAAACACGATTAAATTCTTGAGATCGACGTGATGATAGGTCTCGCTGTGAAGATCGATATGAAATAAAAGGTATGCTCCAAAAAAATTATGGGGCACTTTTCTCGTCAGAACCTACCTTATCATCAGATCCTGCCCTTGATTCAATACCCGATAAAGTGTCAGATGAGATGAATGCAGAATTGACCAAGGAGTATACTAATGAAGAGATTAAGGCATCCCTCTTCCAGATGCGACCGACGAAGGCTCCTGGGCCTGATGCTTTTCCAGCATTGTTCAACCAGACCCATTGGGAATTTCTACAGGCAGAAGTATGTTAGGCTATCCGATGTTTTTTTTACATTGGGGCTCTCTGGACTTTTGTGATTCAGTTATTGTGATGATTCTAAAGGTAATGAATCCAGAGCATCTAAAAAACCTCCGTCCCATCACCTTATGTAATGTGCTTTACAAGATTGCATCCAATGTTCTAGCTAATCGGTTGAAGCTGATCTTGCTATATGTTGTGTCTGAAAATTAGAGTGCTGATTTTTTTTCTGGGCGGTTGATTATTGATAATGCTCTGATTTCTTATGAGCGCATTCAAGCCATCTGACAAGAATGGTTGAAACGGCCCTTCTTTGATCTCAAAGTGGATCGACATGATGAAGGCATACGACAGACAAAAATGGTTGAAGCTGAGCGGCCGCCTCACTGCCAACCACGATAGAAATGAATCACGACACCAAGGTAGCCAAATTCTGTTGATGCAAAACCTGAGAACCAAAATATGAAGGAAGCACTCATCGTTGGGAAACAACATGACCACGGTATGAAGGATGCACGACTACCACCATAAGGACACATGCCTCAATCGGAATGAAGCAAGACAACCATCGGAAGGAAGCATAGCGTCACCATCATTGTGACTAGTTGACAGAAAACCGATACGTGGATGCCACTTTTTGTTTCATGGAAGCACATACAGAAAGTAGGAAGCAAGTAGCAAGTAGCAAGCATAATAAATGCAACTATTTATCATTATTGGTCTTATAAAACAATATGATTCGTTGAGGGTGGCGACGTGCACAGATGCATGGTGTGCTAGAGTAATTGTGTCCTTAAAATTCTGAAATAGTCTCCTAAAAATTGGAATAAATTGTAATGCATATAACAAGGGACAACACCATGATATTATGGTTGAGGGATCATCTTATAATGCTACTATCGTATATCTAATACATGCATCATAAGATAAACAACAGTAACATCACATGAAATTTAAAAAGGGGTATGACATGGTCGTCATGGCGCCTTGATCTCCATCGTACGCCCCCGAAAAGCTCCTCGGGGCGTCGGCGCCTCCACATTGGTAGTCATCGAACAATTGATAAACTTACCTTGACCATATCATACTTACGTTTTGGTTTTTGGCTCCAAAGAGCATTAGCACCGGTTGTGCTACGAATTCAGATTAAAGGTTGCATTAGCACCGGTTCGAGAGGCCAGAGTTTAAGCACCGGTTCGTGCGGGACCTTTAGTATCGGTTCGTGTATGTTACGCAACCTATATGAACTTGGTCCTTGGGTAGGTGACTATGAAAGCTTAATCAACCATTAAACAAATTTGGTCCTTGGACAGGAGAAACCCGGTTAGCCCATTTTTAGATTCTCAAAATTCCAAATGAAAATATGAAAGCTGGAAGATTTTAGTATTTGCTAGAAATTTAGGATTTTTACTTTTAGAAAAAATTTAGATTTTCAAAAAAAAATTAGGTTGGCAAAAAAAATGTAAAATAAAAATAATTTAAAATAATACAAATTAAAAGGTTAATGTTTATTTATTTATTCAAGATTATTATTACATCATTACTTTTGTTTATTAAAAGAATTATTTTAAATTCAAACAATAAAGAAATATGACATCGACCAACATATATGACTGATATGATACTAGTATCATATCAATCGAAGCACTTGGAAGCGGGACGGGAAGGAACTCGGAAGTTAAGCGTGCTAGTGTCGGGACTAGTGGAAGGATGAGGACTCGCGGGAAGCCAGACCATGAGTAAGTAATTTTGACTAGAGAAAGATAAGTGTAGTTAGACTAATAACTAAAATATTAGAAATTCTAAAAAAAGAGGAGTGGAAAGAATTAAAAAAAAATTCTTCCACAAAGTGTAGAGATTATGCACTTTCTTCTCGTCAAGGTTCTCTCACCTTTGGTACCGCGTTCGTGTTACAAACCAAGCACTCAAAGGTCTCCAGCCCCGCGGTCTCCTTCGTGCCCACGTTGAGGCACTTTTAATACCGGTTCGTAAGGAAACCTGCAAACATGGGCTTAGTTTCGATTAATTGGTACTAGCTACAACCGGTACCAAAGCCCCTCCGAATCCGGTACCAAAGACCGTTTTTCTACTAGTGTTAGACGCCTCTACTTTGTGTTTGCGCTTACGTGGTCATAGGGGCTATCGGAAGAATCGTTTCATTGGCCTACTTCTAACTTCGTAACCAAAACATCGATTAAAAATCGTCGCCAATCCCTTGTCCAATCACCCACCATACCAAGCCGCACAGCCTAAAGTAAGAGAGAGACACACCCCTGTGCCTTTATATGGTACAGTCATATGTTAAGTAAGGAACCGGGCCATGTAGGTGTACATGTGAGGTCGGTCAGGCCGCTGCATCAAACAATGCCACAGTGATAGCAATCTATAATATCCCAGTATTTGGGGTTACAAAAATAGAGAAAACAGATGTGTGCATTGCATTCATGCATAGAAAATCTCGGGGAATTTTCGCGCTTTAAAGTAACACAGTCACAAACTGAAGTTTCACTTGACCTTGATGGAACTGAAGTAGCTCATCAAGTCAAGCGCTATAAACCTCAATGTGACCTTTGTTAAAACCTATTTTGGGTAGAAATGATTTGATCGAAGGGGTTAGATCAGATGAAACCAAAACCAACACAATAACACATTAATCAATGATCAATTGCTTGATCTTATTAAAGATAATGACATGGTATTCCTTGCCATAAAATATGAACATCTATTCAAATGCAAACCAAGTAACAATAAAATGAAGAAACTATTTTTGACTTATCTTTTCCATGTCTTAAACTAATCCATGATCCTACCATGAATCTCATGGTATCCATTCCACTTTATTCTTGGAAACATGACAAGGAGATCAACTCTAAAAGTATATATTCTTATCTATTCTAAATTATTATGCATCAAAACCTAGAGAGGTGAGAGTTATACATTATTTATTAGAGAAGCAAGGTCAAACCTTGAGCAAAACCTTGGATATGCATCCATATGCTTAATCCATCACTTTGAAGAGAAACCCTAGGATATTATTCCAGACCATCTCTAGAGAGACAAACCATTTATATTTAACATAGACATTGATGAACACATCAATCTCTATAGAGCCTAACCTCAGTTTAATATTAAAGTCCTTCCCAAATGTGTGAGACCCTTCATACTAATCCAAGCTTTACCTATTTTAGAATAAAGGACAACCTTTGAACTAAAGTATTAGGTGGTAAACCATTTCCCTTGGAGTGGTGAGATAACCCATTATCACATGGAATAATACCATATCCATGAATTAATAAAGTAAGGAGGAGATTAATTCAACCAAGATAAAGTGGATTCTTAGCCTAGATACCTAAGGAAATATTAGGAGTACACCATAAACCCTAGAATAATTATTCCTATATGAGAGAGTCATTATGGTATTGGGGTACTCAAGACGCTATTAGAGTCACACTGAACTTGTAGATCCACTATAGAACTAGATGATTATATCATCATTCCCTAGTAAAACCCTAAGTAATTATCTCAGGCATTCTTGGGATATAAACTATTGAGACAACCATACAGAGATGTACACGTCCGTTGGGAACCCCAAGAGGAAGGGGTATGATGCGCACAGTGGCAAGTTTTCCTCAGAAAGAAACCAAGGTTTAATTGAACCAGAGGAGCCAAGAAGCACGTTGAAGGTTGATGGTGGCGAAAATGTGATGCGGCGCATCACCAGGGATTGGTGCGAACGTGGAACCTGCACAACATACCAAAGTACTTTGCCCCAACAAAACAAGGAGGTTGTCAATCTCACCGGCTTGGGTTGAAACAAAGGATTTCAACCATTGTGGAAGATGATTACTGCAGTAAAAGAAAACAAAGAAAGGAACAAATGGCAGATTGTATGCGATGTAAAGAATAGACCTGGGTCCACAACCACTAGAGGTGTCTCTTCCATAAGATTAAAGCATGTTGTGTGAACAATTACAGTCGGGAAATTGACAAATAAAAAGGGCATAAAAATGCATATACAGATGATGATGTGATAAATATAGTGAGATTTAATCGGGCATTACGAACAAACTACATAGACCGCCATCCAACAGATGCATTCATGCCTAAAAAGTCCACCTTCAAAGCTATCATCCTAACCCCTTCTATTAAGTTGCAAACAACACATAATTGCATTAAGTATGGTGCGTAATGTAATCAACAACAACAATATCCTTAGACATAGCATCAATGTTTTATCCCTAGTGGCAACAAGACATCCACAACCTTAGAACTATTCACTGTCCCACATTTAATGGAGGCATGAACCTAATTATCGAGCATAAATACTCCTCTTGGAGTTAAGAGCAAAAAACTTGGCCAGAAAGCCTCTACTAATAACGGAGAGCATGCAAGATCATAAACAACACATAGGTAATAGATTGATAACCACCATAACATAGTATTCTCTATCCATCGGATCCCGACAAACACAACATATAGTATTACATATAGATGCTCTTGATGATGTTAGACAGCTCACAAGATCCAACAATAAAAGCACACAATTAGGAGAAGACGACCATCTAGCGACTGCTATGGACCCATAGTCCAGGGGTGAATCCATCACTCATCACTCCTGAGGCGATCATGGCGATGAAGAATCCTCCGGGAGATGATTCCCCTCTCCTCGGCAGGGTGCTCGGAGGCTATCTCCAACCCTGAGATGGGATTGGCGCGTGCAAGGTTTTCCTGGGAAGGTTTTCCGTATCGTGGCTCTCGGTGCCGTAGGGTTTCGCGACACGGAGGCGAAAGGGCAACGCGGGGGCCACACGAGGGCCCCACACGCCAGGGGTCACAGCCAGCAAGTCTGGGCCGCGCCGCCTCTAGTGTGATGCGGCGCCGGGCCCCAATCCTTTCCCCTGCCTCTCGAGCTAAAAAAATAGGACCCCGGCTGATTTCGTCCACTCCGAATATTTCCCTTACTAGAAATTTTAAACCAAAAACAGCGTAAAAACAAAGAACTCCGTTCTTCTGCATCTTGTTAATAGGTTAGTGCCTGAAAATGCAATACGACATATAATGTGTATAAAACATGTAGATATCATCAATAATGTAGCATGGAACATAAGAATTATCGAGCTATCGCTCTGGAGACGACATCCCGAGTGCTTAGTTCGCTGTCCCGAGTGTAAACGATAAAGGATAATTTCGAGTGACATGCCATCATAACCTTGATCATACTATTGTAAATATATGTAATGAATGCAACGATCAAAACAATGGTAAAGACATGAGTAAACAAATGAATCATAAAGCAAAGACTTTTCATGAATAGTAATTCAAATAAGCATCAATAAGTCTTGCATAGATAACTCATAAAGCAATAAATCAAAGTAAAGGTATTGAAGCAACACAAAGGAAGATTAAGTTTCAGCGGTGGTTGCTTTCAACTTATAACATGTATATCTCATGGATAGGTGAAATGTAAAGTAATATAACAAGTAATATGCAAGTATGTAGGAATCTATGCACAGTTCACACAAGTGTTTCTTCTAAGATAGAAAGAATAGGCAAACCGACTCAACAATAAAAGTAAAAGAGTAGTCCTCAAAGAGGAAAGCATCGATTGCTATATTTGTGCTAGAGTTTTTATTTTGAAAACATGAAACAATTTTGTCAACGGTAGTAATAAAGCATATGTATTATGTAAATTATATCTTACAAGTTGCAAGCTCATGCATAGTATACTAATAGTGCCCACACCTTGTCCTATTAGCTTTGACTACCGGATCATCGCAATACACATATTTTAACCAAGTGTCGCAAAGGGGTACCTCCATGCCGCCCGTACAGTGTCTAAGGAGAAAGCTCGCATTTTGGATTTCGCGTGACTATTCTCAACTTAGACATCCATACCTAGAGTCACCGATACGTCCAAAACGTATCTACTTTCCCCCAAACACTTTTGCTATTGTTTTGCTCTCTAATTTGTGTATTTTGGATACAACTAACACGGACTAACGCTGCTTTCAGCAGAATTGCTCGGTGTCTCGTTTTTGTAGAAATCCAACCTTTCGGAAAATCCTCGAATTTCTTCGCATGGCCCTATTTTTTTACCAAAATAGCTGGCGGAGCCGTGTGGCAAAGGAGGCGGAGGCTCGAGGGCCCCACACCACGCATGCGCCTGTAGCCGCCGCCCTATGGGGTGGCCCCCTGCTGGCCTCCGACCCCCCTTTGGACTACTTATCGGGTTCGACCCAAAAACGCACGGAGAGAAGTCCTAGAAACCCTCCAGAGAGCCGCCACATCGCGAACTCCGTCGCTGGGAGCCGGGTCTGCTCGCCGCCGGGACGGGGAATTGGATGAGATCTTCACCGCCATCACCGCCAACGCTTCTCCATCACCAGCCATGCTTTCCCCATCCATGTGTGAGTAATTCCTCCGTTGTAGGCTGAAGGGGAGGGATTGGATGAGATTGGTCATGAAATAGTCATAAGATTGTTAGGCATAGTGCCTAGTATCCGTAGATGTCACTTTTATGATATTGTTGCAACTTGTTATGCTTGATGCTTGTCACTAGGGCCCGAGTCATGATCTCAGATCTGAACATGTTATGGATTCATGAAGATATTCGTTTTTTATGATAACTATAAGTTGTATACACATGTCGCTGTCCGGAACCAATGGCCCTGAAGTGAGAAGAATCGGGACAACCGGAGGGGATGGTAGTGATGTGAGGATCACATGTGTTCACGGAGTGTTAATGCTTTGCTCCGGTACTCTATTAAAAGGAGTACCTTAATATCCAGTAGTTTCCCTAGAGGCCCGGCTGCCACCGGCTGGTAGGACAAAAGATGTTGTGCAAGTTTCTCATTGCGAGCACGTACGACTATATATGGAACACATGCCTATTGATTGATTAGTACTTGGATACCGTTTTATTATTATCTGCAAATGCCCATGCTTTGATTGTTACATGAGTTTCTCTCATCCATGCAACGCCCACAAATCCGTCCCTGTGCCTACAGTATTTTAATCCTGCTGTTTACTATAATCACTACTGCTGTCTTTATTCCACTCGCTGCTGTTATTTCACTATTTCCACTCATAAAACCTACTGATAAACTCTTGCGAGCAAGTCTGTTTCCAGGTGCAGCTGAATTGACAACTCCGCTGTTAAGGCTTACAAGTATTCTTTGTCTCCCCTTGTGTCGAATCAATAAATTGGGTAATACTTCCCTCGAAGACTGTTGCGATCCCCTATACTTGTGGGTCATCAAGACTATTTTCTGCCGTTGCCGGGGAGCATAGCTTTATTTGGAAGTTCACTTGGATTGATATTGTTCGCTGCAAATTCTCCATTATGGGTAAACCTCGCGATACTAAGATCGCCATATTACCATCCACTACAAGAAAAGGTACAACTCTGAGTACCTCTGCTGCTCTTGATTCACCATCTGTGATTGATAAACTTGTTTCACCGCCACATGCTTCGCGCCGGTACTTCTGCTGAATCTGAAAATTCTCATAATATTGATAATGTTTCTACTGTGCTTGATGATAGTGGTTCATTGGGATCTTTTCTAGATGCTACAATTGCTAAGTCTAGACAAATTGAAAATACTGAAACTCCTAATGAAAATGTTGCTACACCTGTTAATTCACCTGAGATTGAATTATTCTAGTGATGATCCTGATGAAGATTATGTAGAGCTTGATGATGATTTTATTGAAAAATGCAATGCTACTACTGATGCAAGAAAAATTAAAAAGTTGCTTGCAGAACATGCTGTTAGATATAAACTATCTCCTGATCCTAAATTTGCCACATCTCCTATAAATATTAGGGATAAAGATTATGATTTTTCTCTTGATCTATCTCATATAGCTATTGTTGAGAAAACACCCTTTTGTGGTACTGAAAAAGAAAGTGTTGTTGAACACATGACTGAGTTATCTACTCTTAGTGGCTTGTTTTCTGATGATATTAAGATGCGTACTTATTTTGTCGCTAAAATTTTTCCTTTCTCATTAAAGGATGATGCTAAAACTTGGTATAATAATTTGCCTCCTGGTTCTATTAAAAGTCCAAAAGAATTGCTTGATGTTTTCTTCCAAATACTTTCCTGCTAGTGCTCAACATTGCTTTGCAGAGAATTTATAATTTTGACCAGGAAGATGGAGAGAAATTGCCTGAGGCTTGGGCTAGATTTTGTTCTCTTATTAGAGCTCAGCCTGACCATGATTTAGAAAAGCATGATTTACTTGATATATTTTATAGTGGACTAACTATTGAGTCTAGGGCATACCTGGATAGTTGTGCTGGTTGTGTTTTCAGGAAAAGAACTCCAGATGACGCTGAAGAATTATTGGCTAAAATAGGCCGGAATCATGATGATTGGTCTACACCTGAACCAACCCCGACACGATAGTGAAGAAGAGGGGTATGATTAAATTAAATGATGAAGATATGAGGGAAGCCAAGAAGTCTCTTAAGGAGAAGGGTATTAAACCTGAAGATGTGAAGAATTTACCTCCTATAGAAGATATATGTGAGACAATTCCCCCTTCATCCATGATTGAGGTACACTCGCTTCAACACTTTACTAGGGAAGATATTCCGTATTCAAAATCTCCTGCTCAATGCTTAGATGAATTTGATAATTATATTGTTAAGCAAGAAAACTTTAATATGAGAGTAGAGAATCATTTAATGGAAAATTCTCAAGCTATTAGTGAATTGCATGGTATTGTGGAGAGAACCTCCAATGATGTTAAGATACTTGTTAAACATTTTCAAATGGTTCAAACTCAAATTGATCAACTTACTAAAGTGCAAAATGACTTGTTGGGAAATAATTCTAAAGAAAAACATGCTTATGAAGTAACAACTAGAGGTGGTGTTTCTACCCAGGATCCTCTATATCCTTCCCAAAAGAGTTGAACAAGATTCTCAACTAATTAAAACTAGTGCTCCATCTAAGAAAAAGAAAAAGAAACATAAGAATGTTGTAGAATCCTCTGAACCTGTTAATGATCCTAATAGTATTTCTATTTCTGATGCTGAAACTGAAAGTGGTAATGAACATGATAAAGATAATGATAAGAATGATACTCCTGATAAAGAAGAAATTGAAAAAGAACCTGAAAAGCATGCTAAAAATAAAAAGTACACTAAAGAAGACTTTATTACTGAGAAGCATGGTAATGAAAGAGAACCTTGGGTTCAAAAGCAAATGCCTTTTCCTGCTAAGAAACTAAAATCAAAGGAGGAGGAACATTATAATAAATTTTGTGATTGGATGAAACCTTTATTTTTGCAAATTCCTTTGACTGATGCTATTAAATTGCCTCCTTATTCAAAGTATATGAAAGATATTGTTACTAACAAAAGGAAAATCCCCAATGAGGAAATTTCCACTATGCTCGCTAATTACTCCTTCAATGGTAAGATTCCCAAGAAGTTGGGCGACCCAGGTATACCGACTATTCCTTGTTCCATTAAGAATAATTATGTTAGAACTGCTCTATGTGATTTGGGAGCAGGTGTTAGTGTAATGCCTTTTTCTCTTTATAAGAGACTTGATTTAGATAAATTGATACCAACTGATATATCTTTGCAAATGGCTGATAAATCTACTGCTATTCCTGTTGGTTTATGTGAAAATGTTCCTGTTCAAGTTACTCAAGCATTGCTTGATATTAACTGATTTTGTTGTGTTGGAAATGCCTGAAGATGATAATATGTCCATTATTCTTGGAAGACCCTTTCTTAATACTGCAGGGGCTGTTATTGATTGCAATAAAGGCATGGTTACTTTCAATGTTGATGATAAGGAACACACTGTCTATTTTCCCAAGAGGATTGATAAAGTATGTGGAGTCAATACAATTTTTAATGTGAAAACTATCAAAGTGGGATCCATTGATTGTCCTATATATGAGCCTAAAGAAGAATATCAAACTCTTGTGATTGGATCCATATCAATTCAATATAAGGTAACATGATTGATTTGAGGTTTATTTTTCTTATGTCATATAAAATTTATTTGGTAGCAAGACTTGATCAACCTTGTTAACAAGTATATTTTATTGCATAAAAGAGCTAAACAACACTTCTTTCTTTCTTTCTCCTTCCACCTATTTTACTTGCTGTAGCACTTTTTGTTTTGCAATATGCTTTAGTCATTTAAGATTTTAGAAATCATTTTCCTGCGCAGTAAATTAATTTAACACCCAGAAATGTGCATTTTTCGAAGTTCTCTAAAAATTACAAAAATTACACCGTTGGTCCTATTTTTCGACGAGGCATCTGGGAGCACCAGAGGATGACCTGTGGGGCACCAGGGGTGCCACACCATAGGCCGGCGCGGCCAGCCGCGCCACCATGTGGTGTGGGCCACCCCTTGCCCCACTACACCATCTCTTCCTCCCAGCACCTTCTCTCTCCCGAAAAAAAACAAGTTTCTCTCACTCGTGTTTCTGCTCAAGAACTCGCGATTTTTCGATCTCCTTGCTCAGCCCAGATTTCTGTCTGAAATTTGGCACATTTACTCCTGGTATGTGACTCCTTTGATTGTCCAATTAGAATTTCATTTGGTTGAGTATATCTTGAATATTTTGCTGCTGTAGATAACATGTTTAGTGGCTTGCATGCTTGTTCTAAGTGGTAGAAATTAGTTTTGATGCATGTGTAGTACTCTAGCAAGTTCCTATAGTAGTTCCCTTCAATTACACACCTTGAAATCAAATTTTATAATGATTGTTGAAAATTTCAGAAGGGGAAGATGAAGAAATTCAAGTTTGGAGAGTTGTTCAAGAAAGCAACAACCAGCACCGGTAGGCCCTCAAGGGCGTCTACTCAAATTAGGCGATCCTACAATGAGGATGTCATCGCGCCTAGCTTCGCGCCCGAGGAGGACCATGGGGCTCCTAATGCTTCATCCTTCCCTTGTTATGAGTTTCTGACCAATGCAGGGATATTGGATGACTTCTTCACCCTCGTCAACAGGGCAGGCCTAGCCACCTACGTGGGAGACGAGAGGGGACAATATTACAGGCTCACCAAAGTTTTCGTTGAGAGCTTCAAGTTCCACAACACGGAATATGAGCCGACAGTCGCATTCAAGATTTATGATATTCCTGTTACCATGAAATTGGAAGAATTTTGTTGTGCATTGGGTATTGCCCCTGTAGGTACAGCAAGGAGGATTGATGACAACCCCCGGGACTTGTTGGAGCTCTACCGAGGGATCACCGGGGATGATTGCCGCACCATCCAGCGAGGGAAGATAAGAAACATTCAACTCCCCGCTATTAAGTATTTCGCATATTACATTGGTACTAGCATTTTGGGTAGAGAAAATACTAGTAACATCTCTAGCTACCATCTTGCTTTCTTGAATGTTGCACTTACTGGAGAGACACCTTATCATCTTGGTTCTCTTATTGCTCGCCGCCTGTCTAGCAGGGGGCCTATTTTTGGAGGAACTATTGCACTGCGCATTCTAACACATCTAGATATTCCTCTTGATTCTAATGATGTACCATTAACCCCTAGGAAGCTAGATATTGCTGCTATGAAGAGCCATCGTTTTGTTACTACTGACTCCACTATAGATAATATGGTCTATAAAATGTTGTTTGCTGATGGGAATGAGAAAGAAATCCCTCTTCCCCAGCAGGGTTTGTTTAATATTGACAGGCAATCATGGTCGCTAACAAAGGAGGTGGTGGAGGAACATATGAAGATACAAGAATTCCACCAGCAACATGACTCCGAGAACGCCGAGCCCTCCTACGACTACACCGTCACGTACCCCGACGTTTCCTCCAGCACATACATGGAACCGGGTCGTTCTTCGTCATATTACGAAGACACCACTTCATGGGGACCGTGGGAATGAACTCCACTTAGGCCAAAAGCCTAAGCTTGGGGGAGGTATACCGGCATCACTCATTCTTTGCATATTATGGTTGCTGGATACTTGTACATATTTGTTTAGTCTCTAGAGTGGTTTTCTAATGAGAGGGAGATGATATTTGGGGAAGTGCTGTCCAAAAACAGATTCTGTGCTGTTACCAAAAAAATTCGTACGCACAGCCAGAACGTTATTTTGAGTTGCCAATTTTTGAGCATGTTCCCCAGGTTGTTATCTAACTTTCATTAGTTGAACACTTTTTGGTCTGAGCAATGGAAGATTTTTGTTAATTTCGATTTCTGTACTGCTGTCAGGATTTGGCAGATTTCTGTCATCCTGCTTTTCTGTGTTTCTGTTAGTTTGCATTCTTTTGTTTTCGCTTTGTTTCTTTCCTAAAACACAAAAAGACCAAAATATTTCTGTTGTTTCTCTTCACCATTTATTTTTGGTTCCTTGCTCTTAGTTTGCTTTATTTGCTATCGTTAGTTTGCTATAAGAAAACCCAAAAAGATTTTGCTTTGTTTGCTTGTTTTCTTTCGTTCTTGTTTCTAATTCGAAAACACCAAAAATATTTGCTGTTCTTCTTTGGTTTGTAAAGTTCATCATGAGTTCAATGGTCTTCGGTGGCTGGAGCGTGGTTTTCATTTCATATTATCCAAGCTACACAAGTGAAAAGGCAATAATGACGATCTACGACAATCTGATTGTGGTGAGAGGCTGGTATGAACTCTATTTGCTTTCATTTTTGTACATATACTCATCCATATGAGCATGCTTAGTTGGTTCATGTGAGGTATATGTTATTTGAGAAAGTCTAGTAGTTCATGATCTCTCATGTTTAGTTCCAATTTATTAATATGAGTAGCATGTCATGGATGTTTGCTTGCATTGTTTTATTCATAAGTAAGTATGGCATTGTGGTATCCTCCTCTGAATAATTCATTTATATCGACTTGGCACATGCTCACGCATGCATATGACTGAACAAAAAGTCAATTAAGCCTCGATGATTTATATTGCTTCAGAGTTCTTGTATCACTTTTATGCCTCCGTTAATTTATTTTGCCGCAAGCATAATTATGACAGTTACTGCTCTCTTGATTTGTCGCTCCCTAGTCTTTTGCTAGCCTTCACTTGTACTGAGCGGTGACGCCGCTCGTGCTTCCAAACACCTGAAAACCAAGTTGTTCCAAAAGTGTCCACCATAAATACCTATGCATGGCATTTCAAACCATTCCAAGTAAATTCTCATGCGCTACCTTTAAAACTTTCAAAATGCTTCTCAATTTGTGTTAATGTTTCATAGCTCATGAGGAAGTATGTGGTGTTTAGCTTTCAACCTTGTCATTTACTTTTGACGGACTCTCATATGGACTAGTGGCACATCCGCTTATCCAATAATTTTGCAAAAAGAGCTGGCAATGGGATTCCCAGTCCCAAATTAATTAACTTAAATAGACACTCCTCCATGGTTTGTGATTGTTGGACGGCACCCGAAGGATTCGGTTAGCCATGGCTTGTGTAAGCAAAGGTTGGGGGGAGTGTCATCATCATAATAAAACTTAAATAAAAAGGCACTCCTTCATGGTATGTGATTGTTGGCAGGCACCCGAGGATTCGGTTAGCCATGGTTTGTGAAAGAAAGGTTGGAAGGAGTGCCACCCAAAAATAAATAAAATGGGAGCCGCTCTTGTGAGTCCGGTTGATGAGGTAGTTAGTGTACCCATTACCATTCGTTGACAACAACAAACACCTCTCAAAATAATTTTACTCCTGCTTTACAAATGAAAAGCTCTAGCGCATGTTAATCCCTGCTTCCCTCTGCGAAGGGTCAATCTTTTACTTTTTATGTTGTGTCTCCATTCTTTCTTTGAGCACTATCTTGAGAGCACAACTGTCATTCTTAGTATAATATGCTTGTCTCAAAATATGATTGATTGTGGTATAACTTTGATGCTTTTATCTTTGACAATCACTACTTCTAGTCTTTCTATGAACTCAAGAGGTGCCTCGGCATTTATGTTTTGCCGATCAAATACAGGCAAGCGAGATACCACTTTATCATATTCTCTTATGAACATTGCAATCCTGCTTATATACATGATTCATGGTGCTTATTATTAATTGTTGGTACCTCTCCATGATTGACATAGTTGTTGGATGATCTTATTTGCATGTATCTCATTATGAACTGCTTAAGTATTAGCCATAGCATGAGAATATATACATCATATGAGCAAATGTGTTCGTGAAAGTTCTTTTATCGCTCAGTTGTTAACTGAATTGCTTGAGGACAAGCAATAAGCTAAGCTTGGGGGGTTGATACGTCCAAAACGTATCTACTTTCCCGAACACTTTTGCTATTGTTTTGCCTCTAATTTGTGTATTTTGGATACAACTAACACGGACTAACGCTGTTTTAGAATTGCTCTGGTGTCTCGTTTTTGTGCAGAAATCCAACTTTCGGGAAAATCCTCGGAATTTCTTCAGATGGCCCTATTTACCAAAATATTGACGGAGCCAGAAGGGCAAAGGAGGTGGAGGCCCGAGGGCCCCACACCATATGGCGGCGCGGCCAGGGGGGGCCCGCCGGCCCTATGGTGTGGCCCCCGGCTGACCTCCACGCCCCCCTTTGGACTACTTATCGGGTTCGACCTAAAAACGCACGGAGAGAAGTCGAAGTCGCGAAACCCTCCAGAGAGCCGCCACATCGCGAAACTCCGTCGTGGGAGCCAGAAGTCTCCGTTCTGGCACTCCGCAGGACGGGGAATTGGAGAGATCTTCACCGCCATCACCGCAACGCCTCTCCATCGACCAGCAATGTTTTCCCATCCATGTGTGAGTAATTCCCCCGCTGTAGGCTGAAGGGGATGGTAGGGTTGGATGAGATTGGTCATGTAATAGTCATAAGATTGTTAGGGCATAGTGCCTAGTATCCGTAGATGTCACTTTTATGATATTGTTGCAACTTGTTATGCTTAATGCTTGTCACTAGGGCCCGAGTGCCATGATCTCAGATCTGAACATGTTATTGATTCATGAAGATATTCGTTGTTTATGATCTTACCTATAAGTTGTATACACATGTCACTGTCCGGAACCAATGGCCCCGAAGTGACAAGAATCGGGACAACCGGAGGGGATGGTAGTGATGTGAGGATCACATGTGTTCACGGAGTGTTAATGCTTTGCTCCTGGTACTCTATTAAAAGGAGTACCTTAATATCCAGTAGTTTCCCTAGAGGCCCGGCTGCCACCGGCTGGTAGGACAAAAGATGTTGTGCAAGTTTCTCATTGCGAGCACGTACGACTATATATGGAACACATGCCTATTGATTGATTAGTACTTGGATACCGTTTTATTATTATCTGCAAATGCCCATGCTTTGATTGTTACATGAGTTTCTCTCATCCATGCAACGCCCGTTAAATCCGTCCCCGTGCCTACAGTATTTTAATCCTGCTGTTTACTATAATCACTACTGCTGTTTTTATTCCACTGTCTGTTATTTCACTATTTCCACTGCCATAAAACTGTTACTACGATAAACTCTTGCGAGCAAGTCTGTTTCCAGGTGCAACTGAATTGACAACTCCGCTGTTAAGGCTTACAAGTATTCTTTGTCTCCCCTTGTGTCGAATCAATAAATTGGGTAATACTTCCCTCGAAGACTGTTGCGATCCCCTATACTTGTGGGTCATCAACAACATGGACAACAGATAATGGACTCCTCTTTAATGCATAAGCATGTGGCAACAATTAGTGTTCTCATATGAGATTGAGGATATATGTCCAAAACTGAAACTTCCACCATGATTCATGGCTTTAGTTAGCGGCCCAATGTTCTTCTCTAACAATATGCATGCTCTAACCATTAAGGTGGTAGATCTCTCTTACTTCAGACAAGACGGACATGCATAGCAACTCACATGATATTCAACAAAGAGTTGATGGCGTCCCCAGAAGCATGGTTATCGCACAACAAGCAACTTAATAAGAGATAAAGTGCATAAGTACATATTCAATACCACAATAGTTTTTAAGGCTTTTTGTCCCATGAGCTATATATTGCAAAGGCGAATGATGGAATTTTAAAGGTAGCACTCAAGCAATTTACTTTGGAATGGCGGAGAAATACCATGTAGTAGGTAGGTATGGTGGACACGAATGGCATAGTGGTTGGCTCAAGGATTTTGGATGCATGAGAAGTATTCCCTCTCGATACAAGGTTTAGGCTAGCAAGGTTATTTGAAGCAAACTCAAGGATGAACCGGTGCAGCAAAACTCACATAAAGATATATTGTAAACATTATAAGACTCTACACCGTCTTCCTTGTTGTTCAAAACTCAATACTAGAAATTATCTAGACCTTAGAGAGACCAAATATGCAAACCAAATTTTAGCAAGCTCTATGTATTTCTTCATTAATGGGTGCAAAGTTTATGATGCAAGAGCTTAAACATGAGCACAACAATTGCAAAGTATCACATTATCCAAGACATTTTAGAATTACTACATGTAGCATTTCCGATTCCAACCATATAACAATTTAACGAAGAAATTTCAACCTTCGCCTTGAACATTATGAGTAAAGCCTAAGGACATATTTGTCCATATGCAACAGCGGAGCGTGTCTCTCTCCCATACAGTGAATGCTAGGATCCATTTTATTCAAACAAAAACAAAAACAAAACAAACCGACGCTCCAAGCAAAGTACATAAGATGACTGAATAAAAATATAGTTCCAGGGGAGGAACCTGATGATGTTGTCGATGAAGAAGGATGCCTTGGGCATCCCCAAGCTTAGTCGCTTGAGTCTTCTAAAATATGCATGGATGAACCACGGGGCATCCCAAGCTTAACCACTCCTTGATCATAGTATATCATACTCCTCTCTTGACTCTTGAAAACTTCCTTCACACCAAACTTCAAGCAAACTCATTAGAGGGTTAGTGCACAATTAAAAATTCACATATTCAGAGGTGACACAATCATTCTTAACACTTCTGGACATTGCACAAAGCTACTGGACATTAATGGATCAAAGAAATTCATCCAACATAGCAAATACGGCAATGCGAAATAAAAGGCAGATCTGTCAAAAACAGAACATTCCGTAAAGACGAACCTGAAAGGGGCACTAGACTTGCTCAAATGGAAAACTCAAAACTATTGAAAGTTGCGTACATATCCAGGATCACGCCTCGTAATTTTGCAGATTTGTTCAATTTTTCTGTGAGACTTATGCCAGAATTCGTGATTGACAGAATGCTGTTTTGCGTGATCCCAAATATAACATCAACTTTAGCATAGAAACTTTACTTGGCACAAAAACATGATAAGGAGAGGTTGCTACAGTAGTAAACAACTTCCAAGACTCAACAAAACAAAAATTGATGTAGTAAAATAAACACATGGGTTATCTCCCAAGAAGTGCTTTTCTTTAACGCTTTTCAGCGCGAGAAAGTGCAAATCAAGTAACATCAAGAGTAGAAGCATCAACATCATAACTTGTTCTAATAATAGAATCAAAAGGCAACTTCATTCTCTTTCTAGGGAAGTGTTCCATACCTTTCTTGAGAGGAAATTGATATCTAATATTACCTTCCCTCATATCAATAACAGCACCAACGGTTCGAAGAAAAGGTCTTCCCAACACAATAGGACAAGATGCATTGCATTTGATATCCAAGACAACAAAATCAACGGGACAAGGTTATTGTTAACCGTAATGCGCACATTATCAATCCTCCCAAAGGTTTCTTTTTAACATTATCGGCAAGATTAACATCCAAATAACAATTCTTCAATGGTGGCAAGTCAAGCATATCATAAATCTTTTTAGGCATAACAGAAATACTTGCACCAAGATCACATAAAGCATTACATTCAAAGTCATTGAATTTCATTTTAATGATGGGCTCCCAACCATCTTCTAACTTCCTAGGAATAGAAGCTTCAAGTTTTAATTTCTCTTCCTAGCTTTTATGAGAGCATTTGTAATATGTTTTGTAAAGGCCAAATTTATAGCACTAGCATTAGGACTTTTAGCAAGTTTTTGTAAGAACTTTATAACTTCAGAGATGTGGCAATCATCAAAATCTAAATCATTATGAGCTACAGCAATGGGATCATTGTCCCCAAGGTTGGAAAAAATTTCAGCAGTTTTATCACAAGTGGTTTCAGCAGTTTTAGCAATTTCAGGCAGTTTTGTACGCTTTGCACTAGGAGTAGAAACATTGCCAACACCAATTATTTTACCATTGATAGTAGGAGGTGCAGCAACATGTGAATCATTATCATTACTAGTGGTGGTAATAGTCCAAACTTTAGCTACATTATTCTCTTTAGCTAGTTTTTCATTTTCTTCTCTATCCCACCTAGCACGCAATTCAGCCATTAATCTTATATTCTCATTAATTCTAACTTGGATGGCATTTGCTGTGGTAGTAATCTTATTATCAATATCCTTATTAGGCATAACTTTCAATTTTAATAGATCAACATCAGAGGCAAGTCTATCAACTCTAGAAGCAATAATATCAATTTTATCAAGCTTTTCCTCAACAGATTTGTTAAAAGCAATTTGTGTACTAATAAATTCTTTAAGCATGGCTTCAAGACCAGAGGGTACACTCCTATTATTGTTGTAAGAATTCCCATAAGAATTACCATAACCATTACCATTAGCAGAAGGATATGGCCTATAGTTATTACCAGAGTTGTTCCTATAAGCATTGTTGTTGAAATTATTATTTTTAATGAAATTCACATCAACATTTTCTTCTTGAGCAACCAATGAAGCTAAAGGAACATTATTTGGATCAACATTAGATCTACCATTCACAAGCATAGACATAATCACATCAATCTTATCACTCAAGGAAGAGGTTTCTTCAACAGAATTTACCTTCTTACCTTGTGGAGCTCTTTCCGTGTGCCATTCAGAGTAATTTATCATCATATCATCAAGAAGTTTTGTAGCCGCCCCCAAAGTGATGGACATAAAGGTACCTCCAGCAGCTGAATCCAATAAATTCCGCGAAGAAAAATTTAGTCCTGCATAGAAGGTTTGGATGATCATCCAAGTAGTCAGTCCATGGGTTGGGCAATTCTTTACCAAAGATTTCATTCTCTCCAATGCTTGAGCAACATGTTCAGTATCTAATTGCTTAAAATTAATTATGCTACTTCTCAAAGATATAATTTTAGCGGGAGGATAATATCTACCAATAAAAGCATCCTTACATTTAGTCCATGAATCAATACTATTCTTAGGCAAAGATAGCAACCAATCTTTAGCTCTTCCTCTTAATGAGAAAGGAAACAATTTCAATTTAATAATATCACCATCTACATCCTTATACTTTTGCATTTCACAAAGTTCAACAAAATTATTGAGATGGGCAGCAGCATCATCAGAACTAACACCAGAAAATTGATCTCTCATAACCAATAGTAAAGCAGGTTTAATTTCAAAGAATTCTGCTGTAGTAGCGGGTGGAGCAATAGGTGTGCATAGGAAATCATTATTATTTGCATTTGTGAAGTCACACAACTTAGTATTTTCAGGGGTATTCATTTTAGCAACAGTAAATAAAGCAAACTAGATAAAGTAAATGCAAGTAACTAATTTTTTTGTGTTTTTGATATAGAGAGCAAGACAATAAATAAAGTAAAACTAGCAACTAATTTTTTGTGTTTTGTTTAGGTGCAGCAAACAAAGTAGTAAATAAAATAAAGCAAGACAAAAACAAAGTAAAGAGATTGAGAAGTGGAGACTCCCCTTGCAGCGTGTCTTGATCTCCCCGGAACCAGAAAACAGGCTTGATGCGCGTAGATGTACACGTCCGTTGGGAACCCCAAGAGGAAGGTATGATGCGCACAGTGGCAGTTTTCCCTCAGAAGAAACCAAGGTTTATCGAACCAGTAGGAGCCAAGAAGCACGTTGAAGGTTGATGGTGGCGAAATGTGATGCGGCGCAACACCAGGGATTTCGGCGCCAACGTGGAACCTGCACAACACAACCAAAGTACTTTGCCCCAACGAAAGTGGGGTTGTCAATCTCACCGGTTTGCCGTAACAAAGGATTAACCGTATTATGTGGAAGATGATTGTTTGCAAAGAAAACAGTAAAGAACAATTACAGATTGTATGCGATATAAAGAATAGGACCGGGTCCACAGTTCACTAGAGGTGTCTCTCCATAAGATTAAAGCATGTTGGGTGAACAAATTACGTGGGAAATTGACAAATAGAAAGGGCATAACAATGATACATGATATGATAAATATAGTGAGATTTAATCAGGCATTACGACAAAGTACATAGACCGCCATCCAACATGCATCTATGCCTAAAAAGTCCACCTTCAAGTTATCATCCGAACCCCTTCCAGTATTAAGTTGCAAGCAACAGACAATTGCATTAAGTATGGTGCGTAATGTAATCAACAACTACATCCTTAGACATAGCATCAATGTTTTATCCCTAGTGGCAACAGCACATCCACAACCTTAGAACTTTCTGTCACTGTCCCAGATTTAATGGAGGCATGAACCCACTATCGAGAATAACCTCAAATTATGATAAAAACTTAGTCCTACAAATTGAGAGCATGCAAGATCATAAACAACACATAGGTAATAGATTGATAATCACCATAACATAGTATTCTCTATCCATCGGATCCCGACAAACACAACATATAGTATTACAGATAGATGATCTTGATCATGTTAGGCAGCTCACAAGATCCAACAATGAAGCACAATTAGGAGAAGACTACCATCTAGCTACTGCTATGGACCCATAGTCCAGGGTGAACTACTCACTCATCACTCGGAGGCGATCAAGCGATGAAGAGTCCTCGGGACATGATTCCCTCTCTCCGGCAGGTGCGGAGGCGATCTCCTGAATCCCCGAGATGGGATTGGCGGCGCGGCGTCTCTGGAACGTTTTCGTATCGTGTCTCTGAGCCGGAGGGTTTCACCACGGACTTTAAGTGGCGGAAGGGCAGCGGGGCCACACGAGGCCCCACACCTAGGGCCGCGCGCCAAGGCTGCCGCGCCGCCCTAGTGTGGCGGCGCCTCGTGGCCCCACTTCCTTTCCCCTCGGTCTTGGAAGCTTCGTGCAAAAATAGGACCCTGGCGTTGATTTCGTCCAATTCGAGAATATTTCCTTACTAGGATTCTGAAACCAAAAACAGCAGCATTCGGCATCTTGTTAATAGGTTAGTGGAAAATGCGTAAATACGAGATATAATGTGTATAAAACATGTAGATATCATCAATAATGTTGCATGGAACATAAGAAATTATTGATACGTCGGAGACGTATCAACAACCATAGTAGGCCCATCATAGAAAGTAAAATAGAAGTGCTATACCTTAGTTGATCAAGACAATGCTTGATCATGGAAGTGAGAACCCCATTTAATTAATGAGAGATACCTTAGGAAGCCAAACCTTGATCATTATAAATTGAGTAATGATCATAAACCCTAAGAACTTGGGGTAGAGACCTTAAGAACAAGTTGATCATGTCTAATCCATGATCACACTTTGGAGATATATAATTACCAATTAAATCTTAGTGGGTTAAGCAGAAATAATCTAGTACATAAAATCATAGGCGAACTATGAGCAACCCTAAACCATTTTCCATATGTTAATTAGAGATACCACTGGGTAGTAACAAACCTTTGTATAGTTCAGCCCTATATCAACCTAAATGATCCTTGAATAAACCATCCTATGAGTGGTGAGGAAAAGCAACCCTAGTCAATGTAATATGGTGTCATCTCATGTCTACAACCTAGAATTATGTCTTAAACCTTATCACTTGGGTGATCACAACTAAAACCTAGCCACAATTAAGTTCCAACCCATGTATCATTAGGTAAATCTAATTAGAACCATAAAATTGCACTCTAATTAAATCCTATGCTTAAATTATTGAACATAATAAAAACCTAGTGTTAAACTTTATATTAAATCATGCTTGGTGATCAACCACTTAACATTATAACCAAGACCAAACCATGATGAGAGTAGTACCTACTCTAGGTATTTCAAGGTGTTACTAAACTATAATAATAGTACTAAACTTGGAAGGAGTTCTAGTAGAATTTCCAATTCATTAGCACATAGTATTCACATAACATATGCAAGTGACCAAATTCTCAATTAAGAGATCCAACCCTAATGATAACTCCTAAAACCCTTAGAGTAGAAATACTCAACTCCAATAATTCAAAACAGATTGATTCACAAGAAAATCATGAAATTAGAATGAGAATATAAATTCATGCCTAATTGATATTTTGAATAAGCCCAATAGTATGAAATATACTCAAATATAAAATACTTTTTCCAAAAGGAAAGAATGGTTTAATAATCACTGCTATACAACTTAATGGAATTAACAGGGTAAGAAACCTGCAATTAAAATTTGAAATAAAAGCAGAATACAAAATAAAAAATGAAAACAGAAAATAAAAATGAAAGAAAAGAGAGGAGGTGCTTGCCAGAGCAGGCCGCAACAGCCCATTAGAAGTCCACCAACATTGGCCCAAGAAGCAGCCCACCAATTGGGCCGACCCAAATAACGCTTAGCGTTATTTCCACGCGACTGGGGGAGATCATCCCCTACCTCCGTTCGAGCAAGCAGCTCGGTGGAGGCACCACGGCCACCGGCCGCGCCAAGATGCGCGCCGCCGCTCTAGACGACTATAAGGACTAGCTCGCCACCGCCAGGAACCCTAACGAGCTCATTCCACTTTCCCTCTGCTTCATTTCCAAAATTCCGAAACCCTAGCCTCCCCGGCCACTTCCTATCGCCTTCGATTGGAGCCTCCTCAAGCCTCGCCGTTGACACCGCCACTGATCATGGAAGTGAGAACCCCATTTAATTAATGAGAGATACCTTAGGAAGCCAAACCTTGATCATTATAAATTGAGTAACGATCATAAACCCTAAGAACTGAGGTGGATGATATTAAGAACAAGTTGATCATGTCTAATCCATGATCACACTTTGGAGATATATAATTACCAATTAAACTTTAGTGGGTTAAGCAGAAATAATCTAGTACATAAAATCATAGGCGAACTATGAGCAACCCTAAACCATTTTCCATATGTTAATTAGAGATACCACTGGGTAGTAACAAACCTTTGTATAGTTCAGCCCTATATCAACCTAAATGATCCTTGAATAAACCATCCTATGAGTGGTGAGGAAAAGCAACCCTAGTCAATGTAATATGGTGTCATCTCATGTCTACAACCTAGAATTATGTCTTAAACCTTATCACTTGGGTGATCACAACTAAAACCTAGCCACAATTAAGTTCCAACCCATGTATCATTAGGTAAATCTAATTAGAACCATAAAATTGCACTCTAATTAAATCCTATGCTTAAATTATTGAACATAATAAAAACCTAGTGTTAAACTTTATATTAAATCATGCTTGGTGATCAACCACTTAACATTATAACCAAGACCCAACCATGATGAGAGTAGTACCTACTCTAGGTATTTTAAGGTGTTACTGAACTATAATAATAGTACTAAACTTGGAAGGAGTTCTAGTAGAATTTCCAATTCATTAGCACATAGTATTCACATAAAATCATATGCAAGTTACCAAATTCTCAATTAAGAGATCCAACCCTAATGATCACTCCTAAAACCCTTAGAGTAGAAATACTCAACTCCAATAATTCAAAAAAGATTGATTCACAAGAAAATCATGAAATTAGAATGAGAATATAAATTCATGCCTAATTGATATTTTGAATAAGCCCAATAGTATGAAATATACTCAAATATAAATACTTGTTCCAAAAGGAAAGAATGGTTTAATAATCACTGCTATACAACTTAATGGAATTAACAAAGTAAGAAACCTGCAATTAAAATTTGAAATAAAAGCAGAATAAAAACAGAAAATAAAAATGAAAGAAAAGAGAGGAGGTGCTTGCCAGAGCAGGCCGCAACAGCCCATTAGAAGTCCACCAACATTGGCCCAAGAAGCAGCCCACCAAGTGGCCCGACCCAAATAACGTTTAGCGTTATTTCTACGCGACTAGGGAGATCATCCCCTACCTCCGTTCGAGCAAGCAGCTCGGTGGAGGCACCACGGCCACCGGCCGCGCCAAGATGTGCGCCGCCGCCCCCGAACGTCTATAAGGATCGCCGCGCCATCGCTAGGAACCCTAAAGAACCGAAACCCTAGCTCGCCGGACTTCATTCGTCGCCGTCGATTGGAGCTTTCCCAAGCCTTGTCGTGGACACCATCATCACCACCGTCCTCGACATGCTCCTCTAGCGCGGGGAATCGAGCTGAATCATCCCAGAGCCTCCTCGTCGAGCTCGTCTCCTCCGCCACCGGGAGATGTCAATTCCCACGATTCCGACCACCCCCGTCCTCGCCATCAAGCTCTACAGACTCCTGGTGAGCTCTTGCATGTCGCAGTGTCCCTAGCCTGCTCAATCATGCCCCGTAGTGCCGTCTCGTCGTCGTTCACTTTCCGCCGCCGCAGCACCTCATCGCAGGCCATGCTCTGGTGGTCATTAGCGGGCGGCGCTTGTACCATTATGCTCACCATGATGTACTGGTTCGAGTGGTGTGAGAAGCCCGTCCGCCCGAGCCCAGGAACAGCGGCGCCGTCACCGGCATCCCGCCGGCAGAGAGTTTCTCTGCCACGTCATGGATTTTGACCTCGGTCAATGTCCGCGTGGCAGCGGACGTGGCCTTGGCCCACTCGTCAGTGACCCTGGGTAGCTCTAGGCCGGGTGCGTTTAGTAGTTTTTCATCTTATTTCAATTCAATAATTACGAAAGTTTAAATAAATCTAGAAACTTCATTTTAACTCAGAAAAATATAAATAAGATATCAAAATTCTTATCAAAATAAAATCTACCCAATAAAAATATAATATGAATTTTTTTAAATAAAAATTTAATTGTTTAATACTTATTATTTAGACCTTTTCTTTTATTCTTAATTAAATTAAAATTCAATAATTAGGAAAACTTTCCAAATTAAATAAAAACCAATAAATAAATAAAGAAAACATTAAAACTAATCTTCTTTATTTGTTATTTTGTTAAATCCTTATTAGAAGAATTTAAACCCTAAATAATAATTACCTTAATTATTAATTCTTTAAAAATAATAAAATGCCAAATCCAATATTATTTTAATTCAAAGTTATTAATAACTTCAACTTTATAATGAAGTTATTACCTTAAGAACTATATGGTAGATTAGGAAACCCTAGTTTCATTATACATAAAATAGTAGTTCATAATTTTATGTGGAATTCTAAAACCCTAATTCCATTAGGAACCCTAGCTCCATTAATTCATGTAAACCCTAGTCTACTTTTAAACCAAGGCCTAGGCTATTACATGTGATCATGTACTTCCTTTTGACTCATAGATCCATAGAAACAACTAAATACATCTCATGTCCTCATAAAATAATAGAGACCCTATCACTAATCAAATGGTATTCCATGTGTTCAACCTAATAGAATCTAGATGATCAAATAGGATCAACCCAAGTCCCTATTACCAGGGATCTCATCCTTAATTACCCTTGATTAGCATCACACCATTGTGATGAACTCTAATTGCGACCATACCTAATATTTTGCATCATTTGCCATACATACTAAACCCTAATAGTGTTAGATAATTATGAACCATCATATCTTGGAACCAACTATTTCTTCCTTAGTGGATTCAATAACAAACCCTACACAACCATAAGCCTTAATTGTAATACTTCTTATTCCTTAAGAAGTATGTTCTTCAAAAGTTATTCTTTTGAAGTAAATAAGGAAAAGCCATCAACCTTGCCTAATAGGACCTATAGACAAAAGCCATCTATCACCAGTAAGATATAACCAACCTTGATAGCACCCATGTGTAATTAATTGCTTAAGATGCTTAGGCTTAATTCAACCCTACAAGTTCTAGCTATTGATGAATCCAATTTTGTTGTGATCCATCTAATCCTTACTCTAAAAACCCAATTAGAACCATAGTAAACCATAGAACTCCACAACCCTAATTATCATACTTGTTATTTACTAAAGAACATGTTCTTCCAAAGTTATTCTTTTGGAGTATATAACAAGTAATCATCAACCATACACTATAGGACTTAAAATTGACAACTGCTCTTTACTTATTATACAACTACTATCTCTTGGTGTATATGATTGTTATTATGCATTTTACCACTTCTTTATGATTCTAAGACAACAAAACCATAATAAGAACCTTGTTTGTAAATCACTCTAAAAGGGCAACACACCCTGAACTAATCATTATAACTCACTAATCCTAAATCATCAGGGTTCGGTCACGCTTAGAGCGATTACATCTCATACTTATACATTATTGCATCCTTGCCAATCTTAACATCGTCCTTACCTGACGATGATGATATTTCAGAATTTGGAGTTATTGCGTATCAAGACCTTGCCTGCATAATTGCCAGAAAAGTTCATCGCTTGCACATGTCATTTGAGTATTTTTACCAAATTACTTGCAAAGTACTATGCTTATCACTCTTGCATAAAAAGTAAAATTGCTATCTTCATAACTATGAATATGACTAAGTGGTGGGCAATAGAACCATGGTATGAGTTTGGTGGAGGTTCCATTGCAAGGGTTAATATCCATCTACGGTTAACAACAAATGTCGTCCAGTGATTCTTGTGCCGTAATACCCGTGTTAACCATAAGATCTAGAGTGGGACGGAGTAGTCAAGTGTGTTCTCTCCTCTCGTTCATCAACGGATGCACTTACCATAGACACTTGATCCAGAGATGGACAAGCGGTAGGGTGGGGTCCCAACAAAGTCCCCACGGTAACGCGGTCTATGATGGGTTGCATCTACCGGCGAAGGAATTTATGGTAGAGCCCTGAATTGTCGTCGGGGTCGGAGGCTATCCAAAGGGGTATGCTCACCGGAGAGGACCCATGGCCGGGGATTGCAACAAAGGTGTGGGTGCGAGGCCACGGGAGAATGCAATATTGACTAGGACCTTATACCTGGCCTCACACCAGGAAGTTAAGAGTCGGAGTTGTATTCCATGACATTTCTTGGACCAAAGCATATGTTTCGTTGTACCACTCTGAGCGATGTAACACTAGTGAACGGTGTTTCATTGGTGTTATGTCAGACTTGCATACTACACCATGCAGTGGTATGCCGGGTCACCACACAATCGCACTTTAAGAGGGTAACAATTGGAGAAACAATGCCCACATATTGCTATGTGTTCTGGCCGTACATATACATTTACAAATAGATCGCTTTGATACCACTGTTGAGTTCATGTGTAGAAAAAAATTCGACGGATATAGATAGCCAAGATCTATTCCATGGAGATCCAAGGTAAAGAAGGGAATCTGTGTTCATACCCTTGAAGGCCGAAAAACCTAACGTTCACAATGAACGTTTGTCGATGAAATTGTACGTTGACGCCGACCTCAAAGTCGTGAAGAAGTCCAACAATGAAGCGCTCCAAGTGTCGCGCCTCCGCAGTTCTACACCCGTACGGTGTATAGACATCTCCCACATGCCGGTCCAGCGGCGCATCGGAAGAAGACGTTTCGGACCCGTGTCCCGAACAGCACGACAGCGTGCTGTTGGATGTGAGAACTCCAATCATGCCCACGTTCCTAACTTGGGAACACACATGAGGGGGAGGAGAGGGGAGGGAGAGAGAACTCAATGGATTGAATGAGGATTCCACCCCTTGGGGGATTTATGTAGGGGGCAAAGGGGGAGAGATGGGGCCACCTAGGGGGGCACCTGCCGTATCCCTTTCCTGGCATGCGCTTAGGGTCAGGGTTGGGGGCACTCCGGTCCCACCAGGCCGACCCCCTTTCCCTTTTCCCTTTGCCCTTGGCCGCCCCCCTATAGGGCCACCAAATGGTGGCCTTTTTAAAGGGTATCCTTTTTTTTCTTTTATATTCACTAGGAAAATTGCCCGTGCGTTGCACCGGGTTAATATTTCAAATACATAAAGGGTGTGTTTGGTAGACGCGTAAACTTATATTTTCCTATCTCATTACAAATTTTCCCACATTTGGCTGTTTGGTAAGTCGGCTCGGACCAACTGAGGCACTTCCCACCTCGCCTCAAAAAAGCCATGCAGAGGAGAGAAGCTCAAATCGAGCTTCATACCTCAACCCGGCTGGCCTCACCCGAAAAATCGCCCCGACCGGCACGCTCCATGCTCCTCCCTCCCTCTCTTTAGCAGAAGCAGACCGCCCGCCCTGTCGGTAGCAGAAGCATGAAGCCCCGCCGGTAGCAGAAGTAGGTCACCCCGCCCCGCCGGTAGCAGAAGCTCGGCCGCCCCACCCATCACCGGTAGTAAGTTACCACGTCCCGCCTCGTCGGTAGCAGAAGCTCGGCCACCCTGCCGGTAAAAGAAGCAGGCTGCCCCGACGATAGCAAAAGCTTGGCCGCCCCGCCCATCATCGGCAGCAGGTCACCCTGTCCCATCCCGTCCCGCCCCACCGGTAGTAGAAGTAGGCCGCCCTGCCCCGTCGTTTGCAGAAGTAGGTCGCCCTGCCACGCTGGTAGCAGAAGCTCGGTCGCCCCGCCGGTAGCAGGTGACCCCGTCCATTTCCACACCGCCGGTAGCAGAAGCTCGGCAGCCCCACCATCGCCGACAGCAGGTCACCCCGTCATGTCCTGCCCCGTGCCGCTGGTAGCAGAAGCTCGGTCGCCCCGCCCATTGCCGGCAGCAGGTCAACCTGTCCCGTTCCACTCCGCCAGTAGCAGAAGCTCGGCTGCCCCGCCCATTGCTGGCAGCAGGTCCCCCGTCCCGTCCCGCCCAGCCGGTAGCAGAAGAAGGCCGCCCCGCCGGTAGCAGAAGCTCGGTCGCCCCGCCCATCGTCGACGACATGTCACCCCGTCCAGTCCCACCCCACCGGTAGCGGCCGCCCCGCCGGTAGCAGAAGCAGGCCACCCCGCCGATTGCCGGTAGCAAATCTCGTCCCGTCTCGACCCGGCCGTCGCGACCATGTACCTCGGCCTCCACGACTGCGACCTCATGCTTCGGCAAGCTCGGTCTCCTCCAAGGACGGGCCAACGACTGCACCTCCCTGAAGTCAAAGCTTCAATGGAGTGTCACGCCGCCACGGACAAGACCACATGATCTACCACGTACGAGACCACCTGCGCCACCACGGACGGGCTAACGACCGCGCGTCCCCATAGTCAAACCTTCGATGGAGTGCTTAGGACCTGATTGCTTTTTGATTTTTATTCAATGTTCTTTGGGTAATAATTTGGACCTCCTTGTAATTTTTTTAATTTATGTAAATCTCAGGTTAATTGGACTACCAACCAAACTCTTAGCTAAGCATGTGTCAATAGAGCCAGGCTACCAAACAAGTGACAAAATCTCAGCCACAACTTAGCTAGTGTTTGCATGTACGTATGAGGAGGGATAGACTTTCTCAGTTAACCCGATCTACCAAACACACCCTAAGTACAATTGGTAAAAGTCCAAAGTTAGCGGTTATCATAAGTTACATATAATTTTTTTATAGATTATATCAGTTCCACTTAATTGTCCAAGGAGGTGAATATGGGACTAACTCAAATATCAAAATACAAGTCAACACTCTTGCATCCATCTTATCTAGGGTTGGAGAGACCTACAACGCAATTTAACAGATCATGTAAAGCTTGTAAGTAGGTGTATTAAAACTGAATACAAAGTTAACCCATTAACAGTAAATCGGAAGTGATATCTGATCTCCATAATCCATATAGCTGATATCATGTTGCTGCTCTAGTCCCAACGAGAAGGAAAAACATAAGGAAGGTGAGTGAGGCTTTAGTGGATGATTCCTGGCTCCTGGATGTATCTGGCGACTTGTCCATCGAGGGGTGGATGCAGTGCACCCGGCTTTGGGAAGAACTGGAGAGAGTGCCTAGGGATAGCAGCAGACCAGATCAGATCCTTTGGAAAGGTTCACAGTCTGGGGGATATACCACCAGTGCGACCTATAACATGCTCTGCCATGGGAGGGTCTTGTGGAGTATGGCCAAACCTATTTGGAGGTCGTTTGCAAGGGTTAATATCCATCTACGATTAACAACAAATGTCGTCCAGTGATTCTTGTGCCGTAATACCCGTGTTAACCATAAGATCTGGAGTGGGACGGAGTAGTCAAGTGTGTTCTCTCCTCTCGTTCATCAACGGATGCGCTTACCGTAGCCACTTGATCCAGAGATGGACAAGCGGTAGGGTGGGGTCCCAACAAAGTCCCCACGGTAACGCGGTCTATGATGGGTTGCATCTACCGGCGAAGGAATTTATGGTAGAGCCCTAAATTGTCGTCGGGGTCGGAGGCTATCCAAAGGGGTATGCTCACCGGAGAGGACCCAGGGTCGGGGATTGCAACAAAGGGTGGGTGTGCGAGGCCACGGGAGAATGCAATATTGACTAGGACCTTATACCGGGCCTCACACCACGGAAGTTAAGAGTCGGAGTTGTAATTCTATAGACATTTCTTGGACCAGCATATGTTTCTGTTGTACCACTCTGAGCGATGTAACACTAGTGGAACGGTGTTTCATTGGTGTTATGTCAGACTTGCATACTACACCATGCAGTGGTATGCCGGGTCACCACACAATCGCACTTTAAGAGGGTAACAATTGGAGAAACAATGCCCACATATTGCTATGTGTTCTGCGGAAATGTGCTTTGGCTCTCGGGACCATCTGCTCCCGCTTCCTGGACCAGCCAACTCCTGCCACATGGAAGCACATCTGTGTATATTTTCCGTATTGCTCTTGGATATGGATTATTGAATAGTGGTCCATGGCCCACTAAGCTCCAGACTGAATACCATCTGTTACTCTCCATATTGATGGTACAACTGGTGAGGCAACGTTCTAGACCAATGCCATCATCCTGTACCGCTCGTCTTCAAGTGCACACCTGTTTATGTAAGGGCGCGTGAGCGACCGTTTGCATCCACGGACCGAAAAATGCGTCTGGCACCACCTCCAGTGGCGCGACACATCTTGACCGGGGCGTCCGCTGCGACGCAAGCTCGACGCATATTTGCGCCTGGAATGAGTGGCGGCGGATGCTGCGCAGACGCGTAAAATGTTCGCTCGTGTCTCTACCGGGTCCGTCTGGCAGCGAGCCTGTATCGAGGGCAGCGCTTCCGCGTTTCCGCCGCAGCCTTCGCCATCAATGGCGCGGCTGGCTCTTCTGCGCGCGCACTGGCGGCCGGCGGCTGGGCTTCTGCGCCGCCTTCAATGGTTGTATCCCGCGCGCGGCTGGCCTTAAAAGTCCACAGGCACCGTTCCTCCATCACACACACACACATCCACTCACACTACCACCGCCGCAGCACCATGGGGAAGAAGAAGAACAACTTCGAGGCGTCCGGCAGCGGCACGAAGAAGGAGGAGCGGCCTGGCAGGGTGCCGATGCCCGTCAGCGTCGGGAGGCTGATGCACGCGCACTGGACACTGTGCGACACCTGGAGGGATGTGCACATGTCTGGCGGCTGGCGGCTCAGCTACCGCCGGGTGCCCATCCCTCCGGTGCCTGCGCGCGAGCCAGATAGGACCGCCGAGATCCGGCGAAGGAGGCCTGCCGCAGGACCTCCGTGCCGACACGGCGCGTACGCCATCGACTCCCGAGCTGGCGTACGTATCTCTCGACCGAGAGGGATCGGAGGAGGCGGCGAGCTTCATGGGCGACATCGACTTTCCTTCGACCGTCCACCGCCGCCTCGTCCTCGAAGAGCACGCGGACGTGCGCACCGGCGAAGCATGCGCAGCACAACGACGACCACGACGACGACGATCACGACGAGGACTACATCGAGGTTGCTACCATACAACGAGGGAGGTCAAGGACGACGCCGATGACTACGTCGCCGCTTCCAGGAATGGCAGCTGGCCATGGCGGAGGGTCGCAAGTTTGAGTTCCCGGACAACATGACAGACGACGAGATGGCGAAGCTCGGCGTCCTCGTCTCCGAGAACGACCCACCTATGCAGCCGCCGCTTCCCCGCTACGCCATCGGCTTCATGCCGCTGGTACCGTCGGAGGATGAAGCCCCACGACCGCGCTACAGGACTCGGCCGCGCCACAACCACCGCCGTACAACCCCTGGGCGCCTCCACCGCCGCCACAGCCACAGCCCTGGGCGCCTCCACCGTAGCCACACCCTGGGCGCCTCCACCGCAGCCACACCCTAGGCGCCTCCACCTCCAGCACCGCCGGCGCGCCCGGCGTACGTTCTGCCGGTATCCAACTGGCCCTGGATGGTACTGAAGCTCATCGAGCTCGATAGCGACGACGAGCAGCAGTAGGCGCAGGCGTTTAGGGTTTATTTTCATGCGTTAAACTATGTAAATTATGTTTTCATGTTATAAAAAAATGATTCGAGCAAAAAAATGTGTCGTGCCGCTGGAGCCACCCCCGACGCAAACGGACGCGCGGTCGATTTCGACCATTTCGACCGACGCAAACAGATGCACGCGGACATTTCCAAACGCTAAAATGCGTCGAGCCGCTGGAGATGCTCTAACTGTAGCAGCTTGCATTTTTTTCTAGCACACATTGTACAGCTACACAAGCAAATGCCTCCCCGGACCACGCGCCATCCTTCGTCGCTAGCAAGCATGTTGGTCCCAGCTGCCAGCGTGGCTCCTATCAGCTGGCTCGGCTCCAGTTTGTCGGGCGATTCATGTCGCTGACGTGGTTCTATCCGCCGATATAGTTTTGGGGTCGCTGGTGCTGCTCCCGTTTGTCGGCGTAGTTCTCGGACTCTCGTGCTCCTCGTCGCCGACATGCTATCAGTTGAGCTTGCGGTAAATGCGCATTATGGATATTGTGAAGCCCTGGTGGTGGCGCTGCAAGTTCTACGATTTTGAAAACCGTGTTGCTGCAAACGGCCGACATCGATGCTACATAGGCTATTGGCGGAGCTGCAACCTTCAAATGCTTCCCTCGAGCAAGGCGATGCTACCGGTTCTATGAATCTCAAGCATTGTTGTTGCAAACCGCCAACATATGTGCTACAAAGCCCATTGGGTGGATTTGCAAAGGCTTCTAAGGCGGCTATCGAACGCTCAATGCTGCAATAGACCATCACCGGAGCTGCGAACGGCTGCCTTCGATGCTGCAAAACAATGTCGCTCATGCTACTAAAGAGTAGGTTGGTACTACCGCTGGTGCTGCAAGGACCTCGGTGGAGATCTCTTAATTTTTTTTTGTGATGCTACAATATTATAAATTATTTGCTATAATTTCTCTGTTATTTTGCTACTTTAGTAGAAAAAATTGCTACAATGTCTTCGGCGAAGTACGGTACTCCGGTGGAGCCTCCGACGAGGTGCCCGACGAAGCACAGTACTCCGACGAGTCTGTGTCCAACAAGAATTTTTCCTTTTTTCAGGTAAACTGAAGCAAAAAAGGGTACTTTTTTGCTGCAATGAAGCTAATCTAGGACTTTGGGAGAAATTAGACACGCGCCGTGGACTCGGAGGCTGGTAGGAAAATATCCTCCGGAGGATTGCTAGCACTGTCCATTTTGAAAGGATACGACAATCGCACAGGCCCCACCCATCGTCGTCTCACCTTTGCCTGGGTTATTTGTCTGCTCATGGAAAGCAGATCAAAACTCTTTGCACGAAGAGCTACCCGGTCGCAGCGCGACACAACCTTATGGGGGAGTGGGCACTACGTCCTATCGTGGGGCACCGGCTCCCAACCGCAAGCCCAAAACGCGGCCCCAAATGGATTTGAAAATTTTAAACATAAAGATCGTTGATCACATAGTTTGGGCCTACAGATCGATTACATAGTCTCGACGTCGTCGCAAATCGCTGCAAATCAATGTCTAGCGAACCAAAAAGGGTGCACGCTGGCCAACATTACATAGCGCGGAAATCAAATTGCGAGAGAGATCACCCACCGGGGTAGAAGGCACCTCCTCCGGTGTTATCGATGGCAGAGTAGCTGTCGCCGGAGGTGTCTCTGTCACCGATGGAGTCGATGTCACCTGTGGTGTAGTGGTGCTGGACTGGGTCGCCGTTGGAGCTCTCCTCTCGTACACGATCATGGCACGCTCATCCGCACACGAGCCATCCCGTCATCGTCCATGCCCCTTGTGTCGACCAGCAACATCACCAAGTCCTCCCTCCTCTTCTTCGCCACCACGCTGAGCTTAATCAGGTCGAGCTTGATGTCTTGCCAAAATACCTACGTGTCCTCACGAGTTGGACAGAGCGGCATCTACCACACTACAAAATCTGTACCCAAACACGGCCATCCATACACAAGAAATCCGAACGAACTAGTGCTGCAATGGTGTTTTGGTCTGACACCATTGGTCTCACACCAGCAATACAGATGTACTGATATCAGGTCACTATGCCACTGACAAACCATCGATGAAATTACTTATTCAGATCAGTGTCATGTTGCTATTCAGATCAGTCACGAATTGGACAGACCGGCATCTACCACCTTACAAATTATGTACACAACACGAGCATTCACACACATCAATTCCAAATTAACTACTGCCATTGTTTGCTTCGTCTGACACCAGCAATACGGATCCACTGAAATCATATCACTAACCTTCGATGAAATTACTAATTCAGATCACTGCCATATTTGTTAAAACTGTACTAAGTTGCGCACTACAGATTTACCTCTTTGTCAGCCCTGGTATCTTGCGGCTTCACACTTCCTGTAGATTGGGCAAAGTCGGCCACAGCTTCCACAATTCCCATCACGGATTGCAGCCTGCGTTGTCCCCTCATAGATAGCCAAACTGAAAAGGAAGAAACACAATCCGCCGGAGCTGGAGGAGAAAAGAGCTGACAGCCGGTCCCCAAAAAATTGCTTCATGTCGAATTCACCATGTGAGAGCATGTCTAACAGGCCCCGTATTTCGCTGCCCCGTATAAGTCTCTTTTTTCGCCCCGTATCGAAAAACTGCAACATTTCGAGCCATTCCGTCTAGCAGACCCCGTATTTCGCCCCGTATTTTCAAAAATAAAAACCCCGGAAAGTTCATCTTCATTGATCATACTAGGGATCATACATACATATTGATCATACTACGGATCATAACTAAGCAAACCTACGTCTAGTCGTCAAGGATGACGAGGGATGAAGGCGATCCTCGCCGCCTCCTCCCGCCCTCCGCGCTCCCGCCTGCCGCGCCGAACCTCACCCGCGATGGCCACCTCTCCTCCTCGCCGCCCAGCTGCGGCATCCGCTTCAAGGCGAGCGCACGGCGGTAGGCCGCCTCCTCTTCCGGCGCTCCTCTTCCTCCTCGCCGCCTCCGCTTCCTCCGCCGTCGCCGCCGATGGTCGCCGCCATGCCGCTTGACGCCGCGGTCGCGCGCCACTCGCGAGCCACTTCGAACGCCCGCCGCTCATCGCTTGAGCGGCGGGTCCTGCTGTACCACCGCCCACCGGCGGCGTTTCGAGGCGGCACGCACGTGCGTGCGGCCGCGCGACGCTCCCGGCGGCGGAGACTTGCGCTTCACGTTTCACGTGTCCGGCGAGCGGGATCGCTTCGATCCGGCGAGGGCCCCTCTGGGCGGCGGGAGTCCATCCTAGCTTTGGGGTGGAATGCGGCGGGGGAGCGGCTAATTGCTCGCCGGAGCAGAGGAGAGGCGCGGCGCGCGGCGGAGGGCGAGTGAGGGTTAACCCCTCACTCGCACCGCGCCCACTATATGTACGGGGCGACGGGCCGATTTCCTGGGCCCCGTATTCCGCCGAACGGGCGGCCTCGGGACCGCTAGACGGCCCAAACCGCGCCTGCCCCGTATGTCGCCGGAATTTTACGGGGTGGGCGGGTTATACGGGGCCTGTTAGACCTGCTCTGAGCACCTCATCCGCCTACTGGTCGACTCGCCGGAGTCCGCGCCTTCGCCTCTGCTGTGGGCCGTTCCCTTCGTCCAGAGCCGCTCTTCTCAATGTGGCAGCCTCCTCTTAACCCCGACCTGCAGGAGGCGTAATTAAATTTTTCGGCTGCCAGATCCGGGACACAATAATCTGGACCATGGTCCAGGAAGCTACCTGTAACATGTTCTGCGGGTCCAGATCGTCGGCTTAACAGCTCCGTCCTAGAACTGGTTTTCTCACCGTCGCTGCGTGTTTAGTGTCACACCTCTGCTGTGGGCCATGTGTACAGACGTATGCAAAGCGGAGCCTGTATTCTCCAATTACTGCTGGAGGTACCACATTCATTTCCAACCAACTTGGCAATCTCAGAGCACAAATTGGTGGTCCAGATAACAGGACCATGTGGACTCGGGTGCCAAAACTGCATCCCCTTCTGTGTTCTGGCCGTACATATACATTTACAAATAGATCGCTTTGATACCACTGTTGAGTTCATGTGTAGAAAAAAATTCGACGGATATAGATAGCCAAGATCTATTCCATGGAGATCCAAGGTAAAGAAGGGAATCTGTGTTCATACCCTTGAAGGCCGAAAAACCTAACGTTCACAATGAACGTTTGTCGATGAAATTGTACGTTGACGCCGACCTCAAAGTCGTGAAGAAGTCCAACAATGAAGCGCTCCAAGTGTCGCGCCTCCGCAGTTCTACACCCGTACGGTGTATAGACATCTCCCACATGCCGGTCCAGCGGCGCATCGGAAGAAGACGTTTCGGACCCGTGTCCCGAACAGCACGACAGCGTGCTGTTGGATGTGAGAACTCCAATCATGCCCACGTTCCTAACTTGGGAACACACATGAGGGGGAGGAGAGGGGAGGGAGAGAGAACTCAATGGATTGAATGAAGGATTCCACCCCTTGGGGGATTTATGTAGGGGGCAAAGGGGGAGAGATGGGGCCACCTAGGGGGCAGCCACCTGCCGTATCATTCCTTTGCGCTGGCCTGCGCTTAGGGTCAGGGTTGGGGGCACTCCGGTCCCACCAGGCCGACCCCCTTTCCCTTTTCCCTTTGCCCTTGGCCGCCCCCCTATAGGGCCACCAAATGGTGGCCTTTTTAAAGGGTATCCTATTTTTTTCTTTTATATTTACTAGGAAAATTGCCCGTGCGTTGCACCGGGTTAATATTTCAAATACATAAAGGGTGTGTTTGGTAGACGCGTAAACTTATATTTTCCTATCTCATTACAAATTTTCCCACATTTGGCTGTTTGGTAAGTCGGCTCGGACCAACTGAGGCACTTCCCACCTCGCCTCAAAAAAGCCATGCAGAGGAGAGAAGCTCAAATCGAGCTTCATACCTCAACCCGGCTGGCCTCACCCGAAAAATCGCCCCGACCGGCACGCTCCATGCTCCTCCCTCCCTCTCTTTAGCAGAAGCAGACCGCCCGCCCTGTCGGTAGCAGAAGCATGAAGCCCCGCCGGTAGCAGAAGTAGGTCACCCCGCCCCGCCGGTAGCAGAAGCTCGGCCGCCCCACCCATCACCGGTAGTAAGTTACCACGTCCCGCCTCGTCGGTAGCAGAAGCTCGGCCACCCTGCCGGTAAAAGAAGCAGGCTGCCCCGACGATAGCAAAAGCTTGGCCGCCCCGCCCATCATCGGCAGCAGGTCACCCTGTCCCATCCCGTCCCGCCCCACCGGTAGTAGAAGTAGGCCGCCCTGCCCCGTCGTTTGCAGAAGTAGGTCGCCCTGCCACGCTGGTAGCAGAAGCTCGGTCGCCCCGCCGGTAGCAGGTGACCCCGTCCATTTCCACACCGCCGGTAGTAGAAGCTCGGCAGCCCCACCATCGCCGACAGCAGGTCACCCCGTCATGTCCTGCCCCGTGCCGCTGGTAGCAGAAGCTCGGTCGCCCCGCCCATTGCCGGCAGCAGGTCAACCCGTCCCGTTCCACTCCGCCAGTAGCAGAAGCTCGGCTGCCCCGCCCATTGCTGGCAGCAGGTCCCCCGTCCCGTCCCGCCCAGCCGGTAGCAGAAGAAGGCCGCCCCGCCGGTAGCAGAAGCTCGGTCGCCCCGCCCATCGTCGACGGCATGTCACCCCGTCCAGTCCCACCCCACCGGTAGCGGCCGCCCCGCCGGTAGCAGAAGCAGGCCACCCCGCCGATTGCCGGTAGCAAATCTCGTCCCGTCTCGACCCGGCCGTCGCGACCATGTACCTCGGCCTCCACGACTGCGACCTCATGCTTCGGCAAGCTCGGTCTCCTCCAAGGACGGGCCAACGACTGCACCTCCCTGAAGTCAAAGCTTCAATGGAGTGTCACGCCGCCACGGACAAGACCACATGATCTACCACGTACGAGACCACCTGCGCCACCACGGACGGGCTAACGACCGCGCGTCCCCATAGTCAAACCTTCGATGGAGTGCTTAGGACCTGATTGCTTTTTGATTTTTATTCAATGTTCTTTGGGTAATAATTTGGACCTCCTTGTAATTTTTTTAATTTATGTAAATCTCAGGTTAATTGGACTACCAACCAAACTCTTAGCTAAGCATGTGTCAATAGAGCCAGGCTACCAAAAAGTGACAAAATCTCAGCCACAACTTAGCTAGTGTTTGCATGTACGTATGAGGAGGGATAGACTTTCTCAGTTAACCCGATCTACCAAACACACCCTAAGTACAATTGGTAAAAGTCCAAAGTTAGCGGTTATCATAAGTTACATATAATTTTTTTATAGATTATATCAGTTCCACTTAATTGTCCAAGGAGGTGAATATGGGACTAACTCAAATATCAAAATACAAGTCAACACTCTTGCATCCATCTTATCTAGGGTTGGAGAGACCTACAACGCAATTTAACAGATCATGTAAAGCTTGTAAGTAGGTGTATTAAAACTGAATACAAAGTTAACCCATTAACAGTAAATCGGAAGTGATATCTGATCTCCATAATCCATATAGCTGATATCATGTTGCTGCTCTAGTCCCAACGAGAAGGAAAAACATAAGGAAGGTGAGTGAGGCTTTAGTGGATGATTCCTGGCTCCTGGATGTATCTGGCGACTTGTCCATCGAGGGGTGGATGCAGTGCACCCGGCTTTGGGAAGAACTGGAGAGAGTGCCTAGGGATAGCAGCAAACCAGATCAGATCCTTTGGAAAGGTTCACAGTCTGGGGGATATACCACCAGTGCGACCTATAACATGCTCTGCCATGGGAGGGTCTTGTGGAGTATGGCCAAACCTATTTGGAGGTCGTTTGCACACCCGAAGTGCAAGATTTTCGGTTGGCTGGCCATTAGGCGTAGACTTTGGACGTCGGATCGGAGGGCCCGGCATGGGCTGCAGGACCACCCTGATCCCTGCGCTACTTGCTTGCAGGAAGAGGATAATGCAGACCACATTCTTGTGCAGTGTCCGTATGCCAAGATGGTCTGGTTTGGCTGCCTCAGAAGGGTTGGGTCGCTGCTACAAGAGCCGCAGGAGAATACAAATTTGGAAAGGTGGTGGACGGAGGCGAGGAAGAGGCTGAGGAGGGAGGATAGGAGAGGCTTTGACACGTTCGTCCTGTTGGTTACCTGGACTCTCTGGAAGCAAAGAAACGCCCGTGTGTTCGGGAACTTAGAGAGGCAGCTATCCACGGAACAGACTATCGGCATGATCCTTGAGGAGTTCAGCCTTTGGAGGGCTGCGAGAAGTATGGAGCGGAGAGTCATGTCGCGAGAGTAGGTCTTAGAGTTTTGTGGGTGGTGTGCGTGGGTGAGCCAAGGGTAGATGTTCGCATCCCCCTTTCGGTCTCTTTGTAAATCTTGTTGCTTCCTTCTATAAAGATATGGCACGACTTTCGCGTGCCCGCGAAAAAAAAAAGATATCATGTATGGCCAAATAAGCAATTCAAAATCCATCAGTTAGTAGAATAATATCCAGAACGGCTCAGCCAAACTTATAAATAATACATAATTCTTACAGGCCTCCACACAGGTGACGAGTCATTTTTTTGATCGATCCGAGTCATTTGGTTGTGACAAATAACCTGCAAAATCACCCAAAAAATCAACTCTGTATCAGTGTTTGCTGCTATCAACACGCAACAGGGTCCTCTCTGCTTTCATCCCAGCAAACAAAACCAAGCAAAAAATCTCCTGATCCTCTCTGATCTATCATGCAGGTGCAACTAACTCAACCAATAAATACCATTGCTCCGCTCAATCTCTTTCACTTCAAAGCAGCATCATGGAAGCAACGCAGAATAGAACCTCTCTCTACTCTCAGGTGACGCAAAGTAGACTCAGCTCCCAATCTCTGCTCGTGTTGTCCCTCTCAAATAAACAGTAGTACAGTACCATCTTTTCTTAATCCTCTCGCACAATCACTCTCAAACTCAAATTTGGGCATGCTGCTTGCTGCAGACCAAATCCCCTTCGATTCACTCTCATGAACCAAAAACATATTCTATCTCAGCGATGCCGTTCGAAAAAACTGTTCCCTTCCTGCCCGCCGGCCAATGGACTCCATCTCCTCCACGCGGTGGCTACCGGACGGTGGATGGTCGATCGTTCTGAGGCGTGAAAGATGCAGAAGCTCATACGTGCTTGGAGGAGACAGAGACAATGCAAACGACGGTCGCCGGAGTCCGAGAAAACAGTGTCGATTTGCTCGGCTCAGGACACCTCCACTCGATTCATTTGGCAGGGACAATCAGCACGACAGTGGGGACGCGCTAGGCGAGGTTACGGTGGTCGTTGGTGGCTCTATGTACGGCGCCGGCAACGGCCGAGACAGCGACGGCTACGGCTTTATCTGGTAGGGAAAGTACAGGACGCACAGAGTCTGCGCTTCGGGAGAGACGCGACGTTCATTTTATCTTGCAATCGCGTTGCTTGCCGGGTTGACCGCGGATCCGTTTCGCGTCGCACTTTGAATCAGGCACCACGCGGTTTGTGTGTCGGGGTCCAGTCGGGTGGCACGGTGGGTAATTTGGATTAACTTCAGGGGTAGTTTAAATTTGGACGGACGACCGAGGGAGAAACCCTTTTGCTTTTATTATTAGGTATAGATTTAATTAATTCATCCAATTAAATAATAAACATATATGCGAGTCTTGAAACTATTCATTGACCCGGAACTTATTTCGATTCATGTCTAGAACAATTCCGGTGTTCTCTACCTATTCTATAACAATACCGAATCAATACCAAAGCGTCATATACCCTTAAGTGTGCCACCTCACGAGTTCAGGAATGCGTAGACATGATCGAGACGACTATCCAATCAATGACCGTCAAGGGGTTCTGGAAAACCAAAACAGTCCCTATGAAAACACGAATAAGTTTATCGTTTGAACCTCAATGTCAAGTCAGATTCCTTTTGTAACACGATACCGTTGTTTTTCCAAGACTTGATCTTCGGTATCCGCTATACCTTTTCTCCATCTGAAAGGATAGTCTGCCGCACCTAGAGTGGGGGTGGAATAGGTGCTACCCAATTTTTAGTTCTTTTTCAATTAAGGCTTGACACAAAGTTAAATTCTCTAGATATGCAAGTATGTGAATTTACCTAGATGACAAGATACACAACTAAGCAAGATATAGTAATGCCATAAAGGATAGAGATAACCGAGAGTGGAGCACGTGGAGACACGAGGGATAATTCCCGTAGTTCCTTCCTTTTGAGGAGAAGTACGTCTAGGGGCGCATCGAGGGGCTCCGGGCCCTTAGTCCTTAGCCGTTTTTGGGGCCCGAAAATTCTGACAATTTCCGGCCCGGAATTTCTGGCCTATGCAAATGCAGTTTCTTCCCTTCTTCCTTTTCAACAAAAGATTTTTCCTTTTTCTTTCTTCTCAACATGTAAACAATATAGATTACATCTGCACCACTTAAATAAATTAGAGTATCACACATGTTGTCATCAAACACACAAAAACATAATGGTGGAGAGATGTTCTTTCACCATCTCGTTACCGACAAACACAAACCTAGTCATGTGCAAGCGGTGTTTATATGATATTGCCGAGTGGGCCCTTTGTCCTATATGTAAAGGATTGTACAAATTCCATTCTTGACACATACGCCTCAACTCATCCCATTAGCATACTTGAGTATTACCTTTATGACTACCCTATCACGGTGTAGCGGTTGGTGATATCAAAGTAGCCGCAACGATAGTGATTAAACATGGCTCAAAGTCTAAGTATTAGGTTAGAACATTCATGACGGTATGGCAATGCTATACGTTGTGACTTGATCACATTTCAATACCTTATGGGTGTGAGTCCATCATGTTGACCAACATGACTCCATTATTAGTGACTACTTGTCACATGATCAGAAAAACGTTGATCTTATTATTAATCAATGGACTATATCAATAAGGATGGGGTTTGTTTACATACCACATGTGCATTAATGTTTCTGCTTAATACATTTATAGGATTGCATGAAACATATTATGATAAAGGAAAATATCTGTATTTATTTGTGACTAGGGCACATATCCAACAAAGGTTTGGATCAGAACCAAGTAGACGAAGGGGATCGATGTTGGAGATGTTGTTGATGATGACGATGATGTAGATCGATGAGGAAGCCTTCAAGATCCTAGTTCCTTCTCCTTGTGTGTGGTGGTGATGGTGGAGAGCTTCGTGGAGGCGGTAATGGTGGAGCTCCGCCGTGGTGGCCCGGATGAGTATGTCTTCTCCCTTGGGTGATCCCCTCTTTATATGGGCCTAGGAGGGCCCCTATGACCTCTCAATACCGTCCATATGGCTTGGGGAAACCCTCGGATCGAGTGGGGGCGAGAAAAGTGCAGAACCTCCTAGATTTTGGAGACCTCACCAACCAAAGAACTGAAAAACCTATGACCTAGGTCCTAGTGACTTCGGTCTTTGATTTTCCCTTTTTGGTGGGTCAACGACCATCTTGTGCACCTACAAAGAGTCAACACAACTATGCACATGGTAAACTATACTCGGGTGTTGTAGTCAAGAACACAAAACTCAAAGAGAAGACTTTCCACTTTCAACTGTGTTATCCCTACGCACTTAGATTTTTCTATAGCATGATGTGGAATCACCGAACAAGAACCTAAATTTTCCTCTAACATCATATGACTGTAATGTGTGTGTGTGTAAGATTGATTTTCTACTGTTAGTTCTTGTCAATTTCTATCATGGTTATTAAAAGCATAGGCATGTGAAAATCATAGGGATATAAGCATAGAGAGTTCAGAAGTGGGTAAGATTGATTTTTTACTTGGCTAAGTTGCAGATGCCTAAACTGTGTTTCTTCTGGTTTTATTGACATCTTCTCCCTGGAGCCATGTTCTCCTTGGAGTCTCTGGTTTCTTGCTCAAGCTTGGTCCATGGTTTCTGCCTTCTTTGTGATTTACCCTCGTCTAGATATGGGCGATGAAGTTGCCTTGTGAAGGTGTCCTTGTGGTGGGTACCACAAAATTATTATTTTCGCAACTTTTCAGTTTGGACCGCATCGGTTTTTTTAGGAAAGGAAAAGGTAAAAAAGCGAGAAACAGGAAGGGGAAAGGCAGATGGGAAAAGGAGCCGATCAGTGCTTGTGTAAAGAGAAACGAACATGTTTCAGTTTGCTATTGGTAAAAAATTCGATGCCCAATTGGAAGTCACTCCACTGACCAATAGACACTCCCTAATGAAATTACATACTACGGATTTCATGGGTAGGAGCAGGACAGACCCGGCGCAAGGACGCCGACCCTACATCCTGAGAAGAGAGAAGCTTTTGCACAACTACATTCATGCTCGGCCTCCTGTCCGGGTCATCCTCCACGCACAACATTGCCACATCCACCATCGCGGCCGCCTGTAAGCGGTTGAAGTCGCCGAGCAACCGCGCATCCACGAACTTCTCCAGCCACGACCCTGGTGTTGACAACTTACCTTGGCACTCTATTTTCCAGTCCTCGATCCAAACCACGATCCCATGTAAATCCACGCATGCATCCTCACCTTTCGGTGAATCTGCAGCCGACCACTCGCTAGCCCTCTTCCCATGGAGCAGCTCGAGAAGCACAACACCGAAACTGTACACGTCAGCCTGCCAGGTGATCGGGAGGCTCAGCGCCCACTCAGGCGCGGCGTATTCTCGGGTAACCTGCACCCTGCCGGTCTTGTCTTGCCGGCTCAGCAGCTTCACCAGTCCGAAGCCGGTGATCTTAGGCTCCAGGGAGACATCTAACAGTATGTTCTCTGGCTTCATGTCGCAGTGCAAGATCCACTCGGAGCACTCGTGGTGGAGGTATGCCAACCCCTTGGCGACGCCGACGGCGATCTTGTACCTCGAGTGCCACTCTACCCCGAGCTCCTCGGCACCGCAGTTGAACAGGGCCTTGGCCAGCGAGCCATTCTCAACGTGCTCCGAGACGAGGAGCCTGTGCGAGCGCTCGGAGCAGAAGCCCCATACCCGTACAAGGTTCATGTGGTTGACCTGTCTGATGACGCTCATCTCCGACCGGAACACCTGGTCGGCCTGCGGCGTGACCTCCGCCAGCCGCGTCACTGCGACATCTCGTCCGTCTTCTAATACCCCCTTGTACACCGGCCATGGTGCCTCACTACTGAGCTCCTCTTCAAAATCGCAAGTAGCGTTCGAAAGCTCCTGGTACGTGAATCTCCTGAACTGACTCAACACCAAGTTGTACCCTTCGTCGTGGACGCAACGTGTGGCAGCCCGATCGGCTCGGAACACGAACAGGTACCCAGCGACCATGACGATGGCTTCCACGACGAACAAGCCGGCGAGGAAGCTGTAGACGTACACGAAGTTTATCTTGCTATCTCCAACATTCTTCAGGTAACGGGACATGTAGTAGCTGCCGCTGGCGTTCTGTTCTTGCTTTGTGCAGGCGTGGCCATCGTAGCGCAAGCTCATCACCGACGACATGTTCAGATTCTTCCATACGCGGGCAGGGACCTTGAGGTACATGAACTGCTTGGGTTCGGGGCCCCGGCCGTTCCACAGAGCGACCTTGGGATAGCACTTGTCGTTGCCCCCTTTCTTGTACCCAAACCCCTCGCAGTTGCAGTCGTCGAGGCAGATTTGCCGACACGTCACGAAGCTGATGTTGATGATCCCTGAATTCTTGTCAGCCAGTAATTTGAAGTCGAACCCCCCAGTAGTCGACGTTGGGCAGCTCGGCGAAGCGCACATCCTCGCCGCACCGGAGGTCGAACAGTCGCCGACAGCCCTTGCTCCAGTCTGCGGGGTCGGCGGGCACGAACCCCTCAGGGCACGCGCACGCCGGCTCGTCCAGCAGGTACGTGCACACACCGTAGCGGCCGCATATACCGTGCACGCCGCACGGCCACAGGATCGCCGCCCAGGTGGCCCGCCAGGTCCCGCCGCCCGCTACGTCGAGGCTGTATGCGCGGAGGTTCCCGTCGTAGTCCAGCGTCAGCCGCCGCGTAACGCCGGGCCCCACGTCGGAGGCCTCGAACCGCAGCCCGTCGCTGGAGGAGAAGCGGCCGCGCTCGTCGAGGCTGGCGAGCCGGGTGCTGTTGAAGGCCATCCGCCCGTTTTTGTACCAGGTCTTGAAGGCGTTGGGCCAGTAGTTGAGGTTGGTGTTGAAATATTGGGCCCACTTTTAGTAGCCCAAATTAGATTTCAGTTTTCCCTATAAATCTCAAAGCCCACATAGTGGCAGCCTTGTGAGTTTGAGCCCAAGTTGGTGGCAGCTCACTAGTGAGTGGCAAGAGGTGGGAAGTTTAGTCCCACATGGAAAGTTGCGAGGAAGTTAGACCACCTTATAAGGTGGGTTGTTTCACCACTAGTAAGTGAGTGAGAATAGGAGTGCTACACGCGCGCTCCTCCTCCTCGCTCGTCTCGACTCGACTCGACACGTCACGTCACGACGCGCGCCGCGCTCGTGGTGAGTGGATTGAGCCTCGAGCCGAGCCCGGATCGTGGGCTATCTGTAACCGACTCGAAACGTTCGTGCGACGTGGGCGTGGCCCACGTTGCCTAGGGTTTCCCGAGCCTATAATCTCTTGCCCGGCTACCGCAGAAACACACCAAATACACGAGTTAGGGTTTCCACCTCTCTGCTTGCGCCGCCATCGTAGCCTACTCCATTCGCGTGCCGACGTGCATCGGCGAACGGGAGAGCAGGTTCGGAACCACTCGCCCTGCGATCCTGTACGGGAGAGGGCGAATTAGGTTTTTGGGAAGCGCTCGCGACTGCTCAAGCTCTTCATCACGGGTCGCCTTCCGTCCATGTCGGGCGGTGCTGCCTACCGTCTTCAACGCCGTCTACTTCGACCCGTCGTCACTGCGCCAACAACGTTGTCATCAACAACGTTACTGCTGCGACATCTGCTACACCTCCACCGCCACCTCCACCAGATCGGTACATGCGACATATCTCGATCTGTTTAGCGATGGATGCTTTACTGTTTGCGTTGCTGCTACTCATGTTGATTAATGCATCTAGTATGTTCGAGTTTCACATGTTAGTAGTTGCTATCATCATGTTTTATATTCTGAAGTAATCATGGAAATTGTGCCTAATTATCCAACAATCCAAAAACCTAATTGTAGGCAATTTCCTGAGTTAACAATGGCTGGTTTTGTTGATGCACTGAGGCCGGATAAGTTTACCGGTGTGCACTTTAAGAGGTGGCAGATTAAGGCCACGCTGGCTTACTCATCTGAAAGTGTTCCAAGTTAGTAATGGTCTTCCAAGGAACTATATCTGACCAAGATCAGAACAAGTTCAAGGAAGACAATACTCTCTTTGTCGGATGCGTTCGAGTATTCTTGCGATCGTCTATGTGATGTGTATATGCACATAGTAGACGGTAAAGAGCTCTGGGATGCACTGAATGCTCAATTCGGTGCAACCGATGATGCAGTGAATGTACATCATGGAGAGCTTCCATGACATCGGGATGGTGAACAACCGTTCTAGTCGAACAAGCTCATGAGATACAGTGCATTGCGAAAGAGCTCGAACTCCTTAAGTGTGCCTTACCCGACAAGTTTGTGGCTGGATGCATTATTGCTAAGTTGCCCCTTCGTGGAGGAACATTGCCACAACTCTCAAACACAGAGAGGGAGATATCAGTTGAAAACCGATAGCGTCTTGATGTTGAGGAGAAAGCTCGGGCTAAGGATACTACTAAGAAAGGAGAGGGTCAGTCTAGCGCCAACATGGTGCAGAAACAGCAAGAACAAAGGGAACAACAAGCCCTCCTTCAATAAGCCTATGAAGACTACAACCTTCAAGAAGAAGAAGATGATAAACAGAGCTGAGCTGCTTTACCTGTGGAGAGACTGGCCACTTTTCTAAGGACTGTCCAGAGAGGGCAGACCGCAAGAAAAAGGCGAGGCAAGTCAACACGGTGACCGCTAGCAATGCTGATGGGTACGGTAATCTCTTTACTGTTCTTTCGGTATTTCAATCTCCATGTTGGTGGATTGATACGGGTGCTAATGTTCATGTGTGTGCTGACATATCCATGTTCACTTCTTACCAGGTCGCCCGGGATTCTTCCGTCTTGATGGGGAATGGGTCACATGCTTCTGTTCGTGGTGTTGGCACGGTAGATCTGAAGTTCAGGGAAGATCGTGCACTGAGGAACGTGCAGCATGTCCCTACTATGAACAAGAATCTCGTTAGCGGCTCCCTTCTATGTAGAGATGGGTTTAAGGTTGTTTTAGAATCGAATAAAGTATTTGTTTCCAAGTTTGGACAATTTATTGGTAAAGGCTATGAGTGCGGAGGCTTGTTCCGCTTTTCGCTTTCTGATTTCAGCAATAAGTCTGTGAACCATATTTGTGGCAATGTTAGTGATGATACCAATTTTTGGCATTCTCGTTTATGTCACATTAATTTTGGTTTAATGTCTCGGCTATCCAGTTTAAGTTTAATTCCGAATTTCACCATTGCCAAAGGTTCTAAGTGCCATAGTTGTGTGCAATCAAAGCTCGGAAGCCTCACAAGGCGGCCGAGGAGAGAAACTTGGCACCTCTAGAACTCATACATTCTGATATGCGAGATGAATGGTGTGTTGACAAAAGGTGGAAAGAGATATTTCATGACATTGATTGATGATGCGACTAGATTTTGCTATGTTTATTTGTTGCGAACTAAAGATGAAGCTTTAGACTACTTTAAAATTTATAAGGCCGAAGTTGAAAATCAATTAGAGAGAAAGATCAAGCGTCTTAGGTCGGATCGTGGTGGTGAATATTTTCCTAAAATCTTTGATGAATTCTGTGAGGAATATGGTATTATTCATGAGAGGACGCCTCCCTATTCGCCCCAATCAAACGGGGTTCCCGAGAGGAAAAACCGCACGCTGACTGACTTGGTGAATTCCATGTTAGCCACTGCTAGTTTATCAAAGGCATGGTGGGGGGAGGCTTTGTTGACTACATGTCATGTCCTGAATAGAGTTCCTAACAAGAATAAAGATAAAACCCCTTACGAGGAGTGGTCTGGGAGAAACCATCACTTTCGTATTTGCGCACATGGGAATGTTTGGCGAAAGTCAATATTCCAATTACTAAGAAGCGCAAACTCGGACCAAAGACAGTGGATTGTATCTTTCTAGGTTATGCTCCGCGGAGTGTAGGCTATAGATTTTTAGTAGTTCAATCTGAAGTACCTGACATGCATGTTGATACTATTATGGAATCTCGTGATGCAACATTCTTTGAGAATATGTTTCCTATGAAAGATATGCATAGCATTGCTAGAATTTCTACTGAGATAGTTCCTGAATCTAGTACATCTAATGAGTATTTTGAACAATCACATGAGATTGTTTTTGAGAAGGATGACAATGAAGCTCCTAAACGGAGCAAGAGACGAAGGATTGAAAAATCCTTTGGTGATGATTTCATTGTGTACCTTGTGGATGATACTCCCACGTCCATTGCAGAGGCATATGCATCTCCAGATGCAGATGACTGGAAAGAAGCTGTCCATAATGAGATGGACTCAATTCTTTCTAATGGAACTTGGGAGCTATCAGAACGACCCCATGGATGCAAGCCTGTGGGCTGCAAATGGGTGTTCAAGAAGAAGCTAAGACCTGATGGTACTATTGAGAAGTACAAGGCGCTTGTAGCAAAAGGCTACACATAGAGAGAAGGCGAAGATTACTTCGACACCTATTCACCTGTCGCTAGACTTACCACCATTCAAGTACTACTATCCATGGCTGCCTCCTATGGTCTTATCGTTCATCAAATGGACGTAAAGACAGCTTTTCTTAATGGAGAGTTGGAAGAGGAAATCTATATGGATCAGCCTGATGGGTTTGTAGTAAAAGGTGAAGAAAGAAAGGTGTGCAAGTTGCTAAAATCTTTATATGGCCTAAAACAAGCACCTAAGCAATGGCATGAGAAGTTTGACAGAACTTTAACTTCTGTAGGCTTTGTTGTCAATGAGGCTGACAAGTGCGTTTACTATCGCCATGGTGGGGACGAAGGTGTTATATTATGTTTGTATGTGGATGATATTCTGATCTTTGGTACAAACATGAAAGTAATACACGAGGTCAAGAGTTTTGATATGAAAGATCTGGGAGAAGCTGATGTGATTCTGAACATCAAGCTGATTAAGAACGAGAGTGGGATTACTCTAACGCAATCCCATTATATTGAGAAGATCTTGAGCCGGTTCGGCTATATTGATAGCAAGCCTTCTTCAACACCTTATGATCCCAGTGTGACATTACGCAAGAACCGGAGAATCGCCATAGATCAATTGAGATATTCTCGGATCGTTGGCTCACTCATGTACTTAGCGAGCGCGACTAGACCCGACATCTCTTTTTGTTAGCAAGTTGAGTAGGTTCATGTCAAACCCGGGTACTGATCATTGGCATGCACTTGATAGGGTCATGCGCTACCTATGTGGTACAATGAGTTATGGGATTCACTATTCAGGGCACCCAGCTGTGCTTGAAGGATATAGTGATTCGAATTGGATCTCAGATGTAGCTGATCTGTACGCCACAAGTGGGTATGTATTTACCTTTGGAGGTGGCGCAGTGTCATGGAGATCTTGCAAGCAAACCATATTGACGAGGTCAACTATGGAAGCAGAACTTTGCTTTAGACACAACCACTGTTGAATCAGAATGGTTGCGTGAGCTCTTGATGGACTTGCTGTGGTTGAAAAACCTGTTCCGGCAATCCTTTTGAATTGTGACTATAAAGCTGTAATTTTCAAAGTGAAAAATTCTAAGGATAACGCAAAGTCATCAAGACACGTCAAGAGACGTTGAAGTCTGTCAGGAAATTGCGAAACTCCGGAGTAATAACTGTTACATATATTCAAACAGACAAAAACATGGCAGATCCCTTTACAAAGGGACTATCACGTAATGTGATAGAAAGTGCATCGAGGGAGATGTGTTTGAGACCCGTTGATGTTACACCATAGTGGTAACCCAACCTTTGTGATCGGAGATCCCGTGAATTAGGACCTGGGAAGAACAAACTAGTGGTTTAATTGAGGAGAGTATTATGTAACCCTCTCTATGTGAAGATGCACAACTCTCAATTGTTGTAAGGCAGGTTGGCGACAAGCCTTAATGTGTTTATGTTGGCTATTATAGCAAAGATGTTGTCCTACAGAGCATTCTTGAAATAACACACCTATATGAGTCCGATTGTTAAACGTCGCAATCTATGAGATTTGGGTGATCTCTAGTAAACTCATGAAGAGACCATGAAGTATGACGCATATGCTTCACCCGCGGGGTAGGCTACTGGCAGCCATGTACTGGTCATGACTTTGAGTGAAACCCTGTTCACGCAAAACTTGCAATTCAAGGCTTAGTCCATTGTTCAAGTGTGAATGGATGTAGCTTAAGGTTCTAGGCGGAAGTTCAACTTAACAGTCTCCGCTGAAACACTGGTATATAAACAAGCAGTAGTATTGGTAAATCTCTAAATGGGGATTTGAGATCTGGTGGGGGATTGTTGAAATATTGGGCCCACTTTTAATAGCCCAAATTAGATTTCAGTTTTCCCTATAAATCTCAAAGCCCACATAGTGGCAGCCTTGTGAGTTTGAGCCCAAGTTGGTGGCAGCTCACTAGTGAGTGGCAAGAGGTGGGAAGTTTAGTCCCACATGGAAAGGAAGTTAGACCACCTTATAAGGTGGGTTGTTTCACCACTAGTAAGTGAGTGAGAATAGGAGTGCTACACGCGCTCCTCCTCCTCCTCGCTCGCTCATCTCGACTCGACTCGACTCGACACGTCACGACGCGCGCCGCGCTCGTGGTGAGTGGATTGAGCCTCGAGCCGAGACTTTCCTTATTTTTTGCATCTCAGGAAAACGAACAGAGTCCTAGACGGACGCGTCACAGTTAGTCGGTTCGGGTCGCTCCCGGATCGTGGGCTATCAGAACCGACTCGAAACGTTCGTGCGACGTGGGCGTGGCCCACGTTGCTAGGTTTCCACCTCTGCTTGCGCCGCCATCGTAGCCTACTCCATTCCGCGTGCCGACGTGCATCGGCGAACGGGAGAGCAGGTCTCCGGAACCACTCGTCCTTGCGATCCTGTACGGGAGAGGGCGAATTAGGTTTTTGGGAAGCGCTCTGCGCGACTGCTCAAGCTCTTCATCACGGGTCGCCTTCCGTCCAAGTCGGGCGGTGCTGCCTACCGTCGTCTTCAACGCCGTCTACTTCGACCCGTCGACCTGTCCAACAACGTTGTCATCAACAACGTTATGCTGCGACATCATCTGCTACACTCCATCACACCTCCACCAGATCGGTACGTGCGACATATCTCGATCTGTTTAGCGATGGATGCTTTACTGTTTGCGCTGCTGCTACTCATGTTGATTAATGCATCTAGTATGTTCGAGTTTCACATGTTAGTAGTTGCTGTCATCATGTTTTATATTCTGGAATTAATCATGGAAATTGTGCCTAATTATCCAACAGTTGGTCTCTGGGCCGTCGTACATGATGGTGAGGATGTTGAAGCTGTCGAAGTAGAGGATGTAGTAGTTGGAGGAGGTGGAGCCCCTGGCCCTGGCGGACACGATCCGGCTACGCCGCGTGATGAGCTGCCCCGGGAGGATGGTGTCCGTGGGCCAGTCGAAGCTCTGCCACAGCGCGTGATGAGCTGCCCCGGGAGGATGGTGTCCGAGACGACGAGGTTGCCGGTGTCGAGCAGCTGCGCGCGGTCGGCGCCGGTGCCGCTCGTGCTGGTGCTCCACACGGTTCGGCCGTCGAAGTCTGGCAGCACGAGGGAGCCGTCCCCGAGGAGCTCGGCGCGGGATCCCATGCCGTTCACGGGGGTGTCGCGGCTGGCCGCCCACGCGAGAGTGTGGGGATCGGCGGAGGCGGTGAACCAGATGGCGAGAACGTAGGCCTTCGTGGCGACGCGGTGGAAGCCACACGAGAAGTCGCCGTTCGGCGACACCAGAGCGTCGTCGCCGCCGACGATGATGGAATCGCCGCGCCACAGGTTGCTCCTCCTCCGGTGCTGACCGCTTGCCGCAAGAGCGACAGGAGGCCAGGTCGTAGTGGTGATCAGCAAGACGAAGGCCAAGCAGGTGAGAATCGTGAGCCCGCTCATCATTGCCACGGCGATGCGAGTGTGCTGAGCTTTAGACAGGAGTGTATATTATATAGCGTAGTATGTTGCAAACTTCGTTGACTCTTCTGTTTTAGCTCCCGGGAAACATCTAAATGAGTTTGAGTAAAATACATGGGACGTCATTGAACTTGACCCTCTAATTCTGTTTTAAGCGAATTTGATTCTTGAAATATCAAAAAAGTCAGCAAAAGATATCGTATGATCATATCGATGTTCTTTGTGCTCGAAAGTCCTTTCACGGAAATTTGGTGTTAACCACTACACCACGGTAGGCATTTCAGGGCACATTCTTAGAGGCACATTTTCTATGTGCCCTGAAAAGTTACCAATTATGGCACATATTTTAAGTGCCCTTTGTCAAACGACTTGGGTCTACTCGGATACCTACCGAGCCCCTTCTCTCTTCTATTTATATTGCACGGTGCGGTGCACAGCTGGATACAGTTTACAATACGTATTATGAGATTGAATACAATACTACTTCTAACACCCTCCCTTAATCACAACTTGGCCAAGTTGAGATTATGCTTAAATTTTTCAAAAATACGAACTGGGAGAGGCTTTGTGAATCCATCGGCAACTTGATCCCTAGAAGGAACAAAGCGAATTTCCAGCTGCTTCTTGAGAACCCTTTCTCTCACAAAATGAAAGTCTATTTCAATGTGTTTGGCACGTGCATGGAACACAGGATTTGCAGATAGATAAGTTGCTCCAAGATTATCACACCATAGACATGGTGACTGAGTCAATTTGACTCCAAGCTCTGCAAGTAATGATTGTATCCATATTACCTCTGCTGTAGCATTAGCTACAGACTTGTACTCTGCCTCAGTACTGGATCGTGATACTGTGGCTTGCTTCTTTGCACTCCAGGAGATAAGATTTGGTCCAAGAAAGACAGCAAAACCCCCAGTTGACCTACGGTCATCTTCACAACCGGCCCAATCAGCATCTGAGAAGGCACTAACAAGAGTAGAGCGTGATCTTATGAATGTCAATCCAATGTCAACTGTATGCTTCACATATCTCAATACTCTTTTTGCTGCAGTCCAATGTAGAGTGGTGGGTGCATGCAAATATTGACATATTTTATTTACTGCATAGGCAATATCAGGTCTGGTGAGAGTAAGATACTGTAGAGCACCTACCATACTTCTGTATTTTGTGCTATCTTCAGGACCCAATGGCTCTCCTTCATAGGCTGAGATCTTTTCTGAAGAAGACAGAGGCGTTGGTGCTCCTTTGCAATCTGTCATCCCAACTCGGGCCAGCACATCCCGTGCATATTTGGCTTGGCTAAGGATAAGTCCATCATTCTTCTTCTGAACTTCAATACCTAAGAAATAGTGAAGGTCACCAAGATCCTTAAGAGCAAACTCCTTACTCAAATCCTTTAACAGTGCATCTGTTGCTGCCATGGAAGAGCTGGCAACTATAATATCAACCACATATATGAGCATGAAGATGGTGACACTGAACTTACGATAAATGAACAATGCAGTATCAGACTTGGAAGCAACAAAACCAAGACGCACCAACTGAGCACTTAAGCGAGCATACCATGCGCGAGGTGCTTGTTTCAGTCCATAAAGAGCCTTGTCAAGTTTGCACACATACTGTGGTTTTCTCTTGTCTTCAAAACCTGGTGGTTGTTTCAGGTAGACCTCTTCTTCCAGAACACCATGTAGAAACGCGTTCTTTACATCTAACTGCCGCAAACTCCATCCCCTAGATACAGCAAGTGCTAGGACAAGACGAACAGTGGCAATCTTGACAACGGGACTGAAGGTGTCCTCATAGTCTAATCCATATCTCTGCTTAAAACCTTTGGCCACCAGCCTGGCCTTGTATCTGTCAATGGTTCCATCAGCCTTACGCTTGATTTTGTAGATCCATCGACAATCAATGACATTGGTGCCATGTTTGTACGGCACTAGCTTCCAAGTTTTGTTTTTCATGAGAGCGTCATATTCTTCGCACATAGCACCTTTCCACTTTGTATCTGCAAGAGCTGTTTGTAGATCAGCCTGCTCATCTTGAGATGCAGAAAGGCACCATCTCACAGATCCATCAGTGTATTGTTTGGGCTTTTTAATTCCTCTTGATGCACGTGTAACAGGACGTGGTGCAGAAGGAGCTGCACCGTGGCTGGGAGCAGAAGATCCCGTCCCCCGTGTGATCACAGCCGAGTCAGGGGCAGATTCACCCTGGTCAGCAGCAGACGGCGCAGGCGATCCTGTGGACGCTGGTGTGGCGGACTGCGTGGCAGAGGAGGCACCAGCAGGGGAGCTCGGCGCAGAAGATCCAGGCGTGGAAGGCGGGGACCGTGCGGCAGGGGATTGGCCACCACGGCCTGCTGCGCCAGAAGATGCTCCTCGGGAGCCAGGCGCGTCAGTTCTGGACAGGGCGCGATCCGAGGTGGATGCTGGCTCGGATCCCGGCGACGATCCTGTCGGGAAATCCACCTCGTCAGATGTGCTGTGGTCATTTTCTGCTGAGATTTCATGTGAGTGCTGAGAGCTCAGTTCAGCACTGTTTTGCCTGGAATTTTCACCGGTAGGAGCAGTATTATGCTGTGGTTCCTGCAAGGCACGAGCTGAAGGGCTAGAGACAGTGTTATGTGCATCAGTATTAGCCAAGTCAGTAGATTCAATATAGTCGAAATCATGTTCAGAATTCCGAAGGGACGGATCTAGGAGGAGAATTTCTTGACGAAGCAAGGCACCGGCATTGGGGTGGAGATGTTGGAAAGGAAACACAGCCTCGTCAAAAACAACATCGCGGGAAATATAGACTCGACCAGTGGAAACTTCGAGACACTTGACACCCTTATGGCGAGGGCTGTACCCTAAGAAGACACACTGCTTGGAGCGGAAGGCAAGTTTACGTTTGTTGTAAGGACGAAGATTTGGCCAGCAGGCACAGCCAAACACTCTAAGGGAGGTGTAGTCAGGTCGAGTTCCTAAGAGGCGATGTACGGGTGTATCATGATTGATGACTCGGCTAGGAAGCATGTTGATTAGGTATGTGGCAGTGAGAAACGCTTCATCCCAGAATTTTAGTGGCATGTGTGCATGAGCTAGTAGAGCAAGACCGACTTCAACAATGTGACGATGTTTGCGCTCTGCTGAACCATTTTGTTGGTGAGCATGGGGACATGAGACATGGTGAGCAATGCCTTGTGTTTGGAAGAAAGAATTTAGTTTGACATATTCTCCTCCCCAATCTGATTGAATGGTGAGGATCTTGCGATCAAGCTTACGTTCAACAAGTTTTTGGAAATTAACAAAGGCTGAGAAAACATCAGATTTCTTTTTAAGCAAATATATCCATGTAAACTTACTATAATCATCAATAAAGCTTACATAGTAGTACTCATGTCGACCAACAGAAGTAGATGCAGGACCCCATACATCAGAAAACACTAACTGCAGGGGAGCTGTAGAAACACTAGTGGAAGAGGGATATGGAAGCTGATGACTCTTAGCTTGTTGACAGGAATCACACACTGACTCTATGCTCATATCTCTAACAAAAGGAAGTTTATTCTTGCTAAGAATTTGACTAACAATAGCTAATGATGGATGACCAAGACGACTATGCCACTTTGCTTGAGAAGGCTTGGCGGCGAGAAAAGCATGCTTCGACTGGTGGGTAGATGACATCATGGAGGAAATAAGGGGGTAGAGACCACCAATGCACCGTCCCCTATGAAGTATTTTCCGCGTGAACTGGTCCTTAATAAGAAAATAGAACGGGTGAAATTCAATAAAGACACGGTTATCTAGAGTGAAGCGATGAACAGAGAGCAGATTTTTGGATGCACGTGGGACATGAAGTATGTTATGAAGATGGAAATTCTGAGCAGGACTACGAATAATTGAATTACCAACATGGGAAATACTCATACCTTGTCCACTGGCAGTGTTTACCCTGTCATTGCCTCGATAGGTGTCACGCATAGTCAGGTTATGAAGCTCGCCGGTAATATGATGAGTGGCGCCGGTATCGGAGTACCAATTGGTGTCCACTCCGTATGCAGCGTTCACTTCTTTGTCGCCATAGGAGTCATCGTCATCATCAGTGAATCGCCACCAGCAATCCTTGGCGGCATGGCCCTCTTTGTTGCAGATTTGACACGTTGTGTCAACCCAGGGTGTTGTGCGGCGACGTCCGCGACCACGGCCACGCCCTCCTCCAGGATTTTGGGCACGGCCACCACCTCCACGTCCTTGGCGAGGACGATCATCGCGGCGATCTTCGCGCCGATCATTACGCCGATCATCGCGGCGTTCATCTCTTCTGTCATCACGCCGTCCGCCACGGTAGCCATCAGAAGTGCGGGGACGGTTCTGTCGGGACGCGGCGTTGGCGGAGGTTTCAAACGTGTCAGATGGCTGATTGTCAAGCATGGCATTGCGCTCATCATAGGCGAGCAGATGAGAGAAAAGCTCACTGAGCGTCAGTTTGCCGCGGATCAGGCCGATGGCCGCCACCAGAGAATTGTAGCCAGACCCAAGACCGGCCAAGATGTATGACACCATCTCATCATCAGGAACCGGGCGACCAGTGATACGTCCAAAACGTATCTACTTTCCCGAACACTTTTGCTATTGTTTTGCCTCTAATTTGTGTATTTTGGATACAACTAACACGGACTAACACTGTTTTCAGCAGAATTGCTCTGTGTCTCGTTTTTGTGCAGAAATCCAACTTTCGGGAAAATCTTCGGAATTTCTTCAGATGGCCCTATTTTACCAAAATATTGACGGAGCCAGAAGGGCAAAGGAGGTGGAGGCCCGAGGGCCCCACACCATAAGGCGGCGGCCCGGGGGGCCCGCCCTATGGTGTGGCCCCTCGGCTGGCCTCCGACGCCCCCTTTGGACTACTTATCGGGTTCGACCTAAAAACGCACGGAGAGAAGTCGACATCGCCAGAAACCCTCCAGAGCCGCCACATCGCGAAACTCCGTCGCGGGAGCCGGAGTCTCGTTCGGCACTCCCCGGACGGGAATTGGAGGAGATCTTCACCGCCATCACCGCCAACGCCTCTCCATCAACCAGCAATGTTTCCCCATCCATGTGTGAGTAATTCCCTGCTGTAGGCTGAAGGGGATGGTAGGGATTGGATGAGATTGGTCATGTAATAGTCATAAGATTGTTAGGGCATAGTGCCTAGTATCCGTAGAAGTCACTTTTATGATATTGTTGCAACTTGTTATGCTTAATGCTTGTCACTAGGGCCCGAGTGCCATGATCTCAGATCTGAACATGTTATTGATTCATGAAGATATTCGTGGTTTATGATCTTACCTGCAAGTTGTATACACATGTCGTCCGGAACCAATGGCCCCGAAGTAAATCGGGACAACCGGAGGGAATGGTAGTGATGTGAGGATCACATGTGTTCACGGAGTGTTAATGCTTGCTCCGGTACTCTATTAAAAGGAGTACCTTAATATCCAGTAGTTTCCCTAGAGGCCCGGCTGCCACCGGCTGGTAGGACGAAGATGTTGCAAGCAATTTAGCACGCACGACTATATATGGAACACATGCCTATTGATTGATTAGTACTTGGATACTGTTTTATTATTATCTGCAAATGCCCATGCTTTGATTGTTACATGAGTTTCTCTCATCCATGCAAAGCCCGTTAAATCCGCCCCGTGCCTACGTATTTTAATCCTGCTGTTTACTATAATCACTCTGCTGTCTTTGTTTCACCGCCGTTATTTCACTATTTCCACTGCCATAAAACTGTTACTACGATAAACTCTTGCGAGCAAGTCTGTTTCCAGGTGCAGCTGAATTGACAACTCCGCTGTTAAGGCTTACAAGTATTCTTTGTCTCCCCTTGTGTCGAATCAATAAATTGGGTAATACTTCCCTCGAAGTTGCGATCCCCTATACTTGTGGGTCATCAAGACTATTTTCCGGCGCCGTTGCCGGGGAGCATAGCTTTATTTGGAAGTTCACTTGGATTGATATTGTTCGCTGCAAATTCTCCATTATGGGTAAACCTCGCGATACTAAGATCGCCATATTACCATCCACTACAAGAAAAGGTACAACTCTGAGTACCTCTGCTGCTCTTGATTCACCCTCTGTGATTGATAAACTTGTTTCACCGCCACATGCTTCGCGTTGGTACTTCTGCTGAATCTGAAAATTCTCATAATATTGATAATGTTTCTGCTGTGCTTGATGATAGTGGTTCATTGGGATCTTTTCTAGATGCTACAATTGCTAAGTCTAGACAAATTGAAAATACTGAAACTCCTAATGCTGCTACACCTGTTAATTCACCTGAGTCTGTTGAATATTCTAGTGATGATCTTGATGAAGATTATGTAGAGCTTGATAATGATTTTATTGAAAAATGCAAGGCTACTACTGATGCAAGAAAAATTAAAAAGTTGCTTGCAGAACATGCTGTTAGATATAAACCATCTCCTGATCCTAAATTTGCCACATCTCCTATAAACATTAGGGATAAAGATTATGATTTTCTCTTGATCTATCTCATATAGCTATTGTTGAGAAAACACCCTTTTGTGGTACTGAAAAAAAAGTGCTGTTGAACACTTGACTGAGTTATCTACTCTTAGTGGCGTGTTTTCTGATGATGTCAAGATGCGTACTTATTTTGTCGCTAAAATTTTTCCGTTCTCATTAAAGGATGATGCTAAAACTTGGTATAATAATTTGCCTCCTGGTTCTATTAAAAGTCCAACTGATTTGCGAGATGTTTTCTTTCGAAAATACTTTCCTGCTAGTGCTCAACATGCTGCTTTGCAGAGAATTTATAATTTTGACCAGGAAGATGGAGAGAAATTGCTCGAAGCTTGGGCGAGATTTTGTTCTCTTATTAGAGCTCAGCCTGACCATGATTTGGAAAAGCATGATTTACTTGATATATTTTATAGTGGACTAACTATTGAGTCTAGGGCATACCTGGATAGTTGTGCTGGTTGTGTTTTCAGGAAAAGAACCCAGAAGACGCTGAAGAATTATTGGCTAAAATAGGCCGGAATCATGATGATTGGTCTACACCTGAACCAACCCCGACACCGATAGTGAAAAAGAGGGGTATGATTAAATTGAATGATGAAGATATGAGGGAAGCCAAGAAGTCTCTTAAGGAGAAAGGTATTAAACCTGAAGATGTGAAGAATTTACCTCCTATAGAAGATATATGTGAGACGATTCCCCCTTCGTCCATGATTGAGGTACACTCGCTTCAACACTTTACTAGGGAAGATATTCCGTATTCAAAATCTCCTGCTCAATGCTTAGATGAATTTGATAATTATATTGTTAAGCAAGAAAACTTTAATATGAGAGTAGAGAATCATTTAATGGAAAATTCCCGAGCTATTAGTGAATTGCATGGTATTGTGGAGAGAACCTCCAATGATGTTAAGATACTTGTTAAACATTTTCAAATGGTTCAAACTCAAATTGATCAACTTACTAAAGTGCAAAATGACTTGTTAGGAAATAATTCTAAAGAAAAACATGCTTATGAAGTAACAACTAGAGGTGGTGCTTCTACCCAGGATCCTCTATATCCTGAGGGGCATCCTAAAAGAATTGAACAAGATTCTCAACTAATTAAAACTAGTGCTTCATCAAAGAAAAAGAAAAAGAAACATAAGAATGTCGTAGAATCCTCTGAACCTGTTAATGATCCTAATAGTATTTCTATTTCGATGCTGAAACTGAAAGTGGTAATGAACATGATAAAGATAATGATAAGGATGATACTCCTGATAAAGAAGAAATTGAAAAGGAACCTGAAAAGCCTGCTAAAAATAAAAAGTACACTAAAGAAGACTTTATTACTGAGAAGCATGGTAATGAAAGAGAACCTTGGGTTCAAAAGAAAATGCCTTTTCCTGCTAAGAAACTAAAATCAAAGGAGGAGGAACATTATAATAAATTTTGTGATTGGATGAAACCTTTATTTTTGCAAATTCCTTTGACTGATGCTATTAAATTGCCTCCTTATTCAAAGTATATGAAAGATATTGTTACTAACAAAAGGAAAATCCCCAATGAGGAAATTTCAACTATGCTTGCTAATTACTCCTTCAATGGTAAGATTCCAAAGAAGTTGGGCGACCCAGGTATACCGACTATTCCTTGTTCCATCAAGAATAATTATGTTAGAACTGCTCTATGTGATTTGGGAGCAGGTGTGAGTGTGATGCCTTTTTCTCTTTATAAGAGACTTGATTTAGATAAGTTGATACCAACTGATATATCTTTGCAAATGGCTGATAAATCTACTGCTATTCCTGTTGGTTTATGTGAAAATGTTCCTGTTCAAGTTACTCATTGCTTGATATTAACTGATTTTGTTGTGTTGGAAATGCCGAAGATGATAATATGTCCATTATTCTTGAAAGACCCTTTCTTAATACTGCAGGGGCTGTTATTGATTGCAATAAAGGCATGGTTACTTTCAATGTTGATGATAAAGAACACACTGTCTATTTTCCCAAGAGGATTGATAAAGTATGTGGAGTTAATACAATTTTTAATGTGAAAACTATCAAAGTGGGATCCATTGATTGTCCTATATATGAGCCTAAAGAAGAATATCAAACTCTTGTGATTGGATCCATATCAATTCAATATAAGGTAACATGATTGATTTGAGGTTTATTTCTTCTTATGTCATATAAAATTTATTTGGTAGCAAGACTTGATCAACCTTGTTAACAAGTATATTTTAATGCATAAGAGAGCTAAACAACATTTCTTTCTTTCTTTCTCCCTCCATTTGTTTTATTACTGTAGCAACCTCTCCTTATCTTTATTTTATTGCATTGTTGTGCCAAGTAAAGTCTCTAGTAGAAGGTTGATACTAGATTTGGATTTCTGCGCAGAAACAGATTTCTATCTGTCACGAATCTGGGCATATTTCTCTGTAGGTAACTCAGAAAAATCTTCCAATTTACGTGCGTGATCCTCAGATATGTACGCAACTTTCATTAGTTTTGAGTTTTCTGATTTGAGCAACGGAAGTACCATTTTAAAATTCGTCTTTACTGGCTGTTCTGTTTTGGCAGATTCTGTCTCTGTTTTTTTTTTTGCATTGTCTCTTGTGGACTTTAAGTGAGGCTTTCTAGACGTGGAGAGCTGTAGCTAATGTTTTATTGAGTTCTTGCAATGTGTCACTACAGGGCCAAGGTGGATTAAAGTTTTTTGAGTACTAACCCCTCTAATGAAGTTTATGAGAAGTTTGGTGTGAAGGAAGTTTTCAAGAGTCAAGAGAGGAGGATGATATATGATCAACAAGAGCCAAAAGCCTAAGCTTGGGGGGAGGTATACCAGCATCACTCATTCTTTGCATATTATGGTTGTTGGATACTTGTACATACTTGTCTAGTCTCTTAGAGTGGTTTTCTAATGAGAGGGAGATGATATTTGGGGAAGTGCTGTCCAAAAACAGATTCTGTGCTGTTACCAAAAAAATTCGTACGCACAGCCAGAACGTTATTTTGAGTTGCCAATTTTTGAGCATGTTCCCCAGGTTGTTATCTAACTTTCATTAGTTGAACACTTTTTGGTCTGAGCAATGGAAGATTTTTGTTAAATTCGATTTCTGTACTGCTGTTAGGATTTGGCAGATTTCTGTCATCCTGCTTTTCTGTGTTTCTGTTAGTTTGCATTCTTTTGTTTTCACTTTGTTTCTTTCCTAAAACACAAAAAGACCAAAAATATTTCTGTAGTTTCTCTTCACCATTTATTTATTTGGTTCCTTGCTCTTAGTTTGCTTTATTTGCTATCGTTAGTTTGCTATAAGAAAACCCAAAAGATTTTGCTTTGTTTGATTGTTTTCTTTTGTTCTTGTTTCTAATTCGAAAACACCAAAAATATTTGCTGTTCTTCTTTGGTTTGTAAAGTTCATCATGAGTTCAATGGTCTTCGGTGGCTGGAGCGTGGTTTTCATTTCATATTATCCAAGCTACACAAGTGAAAAGGCAATAATGACGATCTACGACAATCTGATTGTGGTGAGAGGCTGGTATGAACTCTATTTGCTTTCATTTTTGTACATATACTCATCCATATGAACATGCTTAGTTGGTTCATGTGAGGTATATGTTATTTGAGAAAGTCTAGTAGCTCATGATCTCTCATGTTTAGTTCCAATTTATTAATATGAGTAGCATGTCATGGATGTTTGCTTGCATTGTTTTATTCATAAGTAAGTATGGCATTGTGGTATCCTCCTATGAATAATTCATTTATATCGACTTGGCACATGCTCACGCATGCATATGACTGAACAAAAAAGTCAATTAAGCCTCGATGATTTATATTGCTTCAGAGTTCTTGTATCACTTTTATGCCTCCGTTAATTTATTTTGCCGCAAGCATAATTATGACAATTACTGCTCTCTTGATTTGTCGCTCCCTAGTCTTTTGCTAGCCTTCACTTGTACTGAGCGGTGACGCCGCTCGTGCTTCCAAACACCTGAAAACCAAGTTGTTCCATAAGTGTCCACCATAAATACCTATGCATGGCATTTCAAACCATTCCAAGTAAATTCTCATGCGCTACCTTTAAAACTTTCAAAATGCTTCTCAATTTGTGTTAATGTTTCATAGCTCATGAAGAAATATGTGGTGTTTAGCTTTCAACCTTGTCATTTACTTTTGACGGATTCTCATATGGACTAGTGGCGCATCCGCTTATCCAATAATTTTGCAAAAAGAGCTGGCAATGGGATTCCCAGTCCCGAATTAATTAACTTAAATAGACACTCCTCCATGGTTTGTGATTGTTGGACGGCACCCCAGGATTCGGTTAGCCATGGCTTGTGTGAGCAAAGGTTGGGGGGAGTGTCATCATCATAATAAAACTTAAATAAAAAGGCACTCCTTCATGGTATGTGATTGTTGGCACCCGAGGATTCGGTTAGCCATGGTTTGTGAAAGAAAGGTTGGAAGGAGTGCCAACCAAAAATAAAATGGGAGCCGCTCTTGTGAGTCCGGTTGATGAGGTAGTTAGTGTACCCATTACCATTCGTTGACAACAACAAACACCTCTCAAAATAATTTTACTCCTGCTTTACAAATGAAAAGCTCTAGCGCATGTTAATCCCTGCTTCCCTCTGCGAAGGGTCAATCTTTTACTTTTATGTTGTGTCTCCATTCTTTCTTTGAGCACTATCTTGAGAGCACAACTGTCATTCTTAGTATAATATGCTTGTCTCAAAATATGATTGATTGTGGTATAACTTTGATGCTTTTATCTTTGACAATCACTACTTCTAGTCTTTCTATGAACTCAAGAGGTGCCTCGGCATTTATGTTTTGCCGATCAAATACAGGCAAGCGAGATACCACTTTATCATATTCTCTTATGAACATTGCAATCCTGCTTATATACATGATTCATGGTGCTTATTATTAATTGTTGGTACCTCTCCATGATTGACATAGCTGTTGGATGATCTTATTTGCATGTGTCTCATTATGAACTGCTTAAGTATTAGCCATAGCATGAGAATATATACATCATATGAGCAAATGTGTTCGTGAAAGTTCTTTTATCGCTCAGTTGTTAACTGAATTGCTTGAGGACAAGCAATAAGCTAAGCTTGGGGGAGTTGATACGTCCAAAACGTATCTACTTTCCCGAACACTTTTGCTATTGTTTTGCCTCTAATTTGTGTATTTTGGATACAACTAACACGGACTAACGCTGTTTTCAGCAGAATTGCTCTGGTGTCTCGTTTTTGTGCAGAAATCCAACTTTCGGGAAAATTCGGAATTTCTTCAGATGGCCCTATTTTACCAAAATATTGACGGAGCCAGAAGGGCAAAGGAGGTGGAGGCCCGAGGGCCCCACACCATAAGGCGGCGCGGCCCAGGGGGCCGCGGCCCTATGGTGTGGCCCCTCGGCTGGCCTCCGACGCCCCTTTGGACTACTTATCGGGTTCGACCTAAAAACGCACGGAGAGAAGTCGACATCGCGAAACCTCCAGAGCCGCCACATCGCGAAACTCCGTCGCGGGAGCAGTCTCCGTTCGGCACGCGGGACGGGAATTGGAGGAGATCTTCACCGCCATCACCGCCAACGCCTCCCATCAACCAGCAATGTTTCCCCATCCATGTGTGAGTAATTCCCCGCTGTAGGCTGAAGGGGATGGTAGGGATTGGATGAGATTGGTCATGTAATAGTCATAAGATTGTTAGGGCATAGTGCCTAGTATCCGTAGATGTCACTTTTATGATATTGTTGCAACTTGTTATGCTTAATGCTTGTCACTAGGGCCCGAGTGCCATGATCTCAGATCTGAACATGTTATTGATTCATGAAGATATTCGTGTTTATGATCTTACCTGCAAGTTGTATACACATGTCTGTCCGGAACCAATGGCCCCGAAGTGACAGAAATCGGGACAACCGGAGGGAATGGTAGTGATGTGAGGATCACATGTGTTCACGGAGTGTTAATGCTTTGCTCCGGTACTCTATTAAAAGGAGTACCTTAATATCCAGTAGTTTCCCTAGAGGCCGGCTGCCACCGGCTGGTAGGACAAGATGTTGTGCAAGTTTCTCATTGCGAGCACGTACGACTATATATGGAACACATGCCTATTGATTGATTAGTACTTGGATACTGTTTTATTATTATGCAAATGCCCATGCTTTGATTGTTACATGAGTTTCTCTCATCCATGCAACGCCCGTTAAATCCGTCCCTGTGCCTACAGTATTTTAATCCTGCTGTTTACTATAATCACTACTGCTGTCTTTGTTTCACCACTTTGTTATTTCACTATTTCCACTGCCATAAACTACTACTCGATAAACTCTTGCGAGCAAGTCTGTTTCGTGCAGCTGAATTGACAACTCCGATGTTAAGGCTTACAAGTATTCTTTGTCTCCCCTTGTGTCGAATCAATAAATTGGGTAATACTTCCCTCGAAGACTGTTGCGATCCCCTATACTTGTGGGTCATCAACCAGCAGCAGCCAAATCGTCAGCGATGGACTGCATCTTCGCAAGGAACGCCGGCGTGGTCATACTGAGCTTCTTTGTATTGGCAAGAGCAACCCGAAGATTCGTGATCTTGGATTGATGTTGGGCAGCGAACATCTCCTCCACTGCGCGCCAGATGCCAGCAGAGTGCTCGATCCGATGAACGTGAGTAAGAACTTCACGAGAGAGAGACTTGAGGAGGTAGCTGAGCAGGATCTGGTCCCGTGCAAGCCATGTCCCATATGCCGGATTGGGAACCTCCGATGATTCTTTATCTTTGTCCGTCGCTTCGACGGTGATCAGTTTAGGCGGGGCAGCCTCGACTCCTTCCAGCAAGTCGACGAGCTGTGCGCCCCGGATAGCAGGAAGAACCTGCGCGCGCCATAGTGTGTAGTTCTCACGAGTCAGCTTCTCCGACGGAGGCTCACCAAGGAAAATCCCAGAGGCGGCCGTGGAGGAAGAAGCCATGGCGGCAATGAAGTGCGGCGGCCGTAGATCGTGGGACGGCGGCGGCGGCGGGGATGGTTTAGGGTTTTTACGATCAGGTAGAGGTAACGGAAGTACAGGCTCCTGATACCATGTCAAACGACTTGGGTCTACTCGGATACCTACCGAGCCCCTTCTCTCTTCTATTTATATTGCACGGTGCGGTGCACAACTGGATACAGTTTACAATACGTATTATGAGATTGAATACAATACTACTTCTAACACCCTTATATGACATATCAATTATGGCACATTTTGGATGTGCCCTCTAAAGTATATCTTTTAGGGCACATTTCGATGTGCCCTAAATGGTATGACCTATTAGGGCACAAATCGATGTGCCGTAAATAATTTTCGGGGCATATATCCTATATGCCCTCATAGATATACCTATAAGGGCACATTTCCAATGTGCCTTAATAGGTATAGCTATGAGGGCACAATTCCATGTGCCATAAATAATTTTCAGGGCATATATTCTATGTGCCCTCATAGGTATACCTATAAGGGCACAAATCCATGTGCCCGTAATACATATGAGGGCACATTTGTTATGTGCCCTGAAAACAATAAAGCACCAATAGAGGAAACACAGATATACACCAAGTTTAGAGCAGGAACTACTTAAATCTATTACAAACCAAGTTCAGATTACTAATAAATTACATCACAGATGGACTACTTACTACTACATCACACAGATGGAGTACTTACTATTACAGACCAGGTAGCACTTATACATCACACAACAAACTTAGGCAGTACAATCAAAAGTACTTACTAGCAACTGGAATATGGAAACTAGTCTTAACAAACTTGCAAAAGCAGTACAGAATGTCTTCATTACTTACTTCATGGGTTCATCATCTCGACAAAGTCAAGTTCAATGGCTTCATAGGTTGGAACTGCCTTCATCACAAGTAGAGAGCCTTCCACAATGTTGGATTCTTCCCTGAAATGGTTCCACCCTACAGTAATTGCAATGTGGTCATTTCCTTCAATGCTGTACCAGGCTTCCTCTGGCTGGTTAAGTCCCCTCCTCCACATGTGCACATTTCCATTCACAGGGCAGTGCACATCGTTGAAATACTCTGGATTCAGGTACTGACAAATACATGTTAACCAAGTCAGAACAGGAATGCAGTATCTTGTGCTACACAAATAATTCAGGAATACTATGTGTACTAACAAGGACATCAAAGTGCAAGAATTTGATAACTAACCAGGGCATCAAAGTGAACATTTTCCTCATTGTAAATGTGCACAAAGAACTTCAGATTGTCTACACTGGAATAGAATTCATCATCCTCAAGTTCTCTTCTAGTATGCACATAAACTTCTTTGAGGATGGCAAAAAAATAGGACGTGTCATAGGCATCAATTCGAATAGAAAAAGCCAAAGAAAATAAGATAACAAGAGCGCTGCTGGTGGGATTTCAATTCGAATAGAAAAAAGCTTAAAAAAATATATGACAACAATAGGACCTGCCGGGGGGATTTGAACTTGTAACCTCAACAAGCGCGTACGCTTGATGCGAAAGACATCTGGGCTAGGCTTGCTATGTTGTCTGTATCAGAATTAAACGTCAATACTCCATTCGAGAGGCCCATTCAAAAATTTTGGTCCCCCGAAAATTTGGGGCCCTGTGCGGCCGCACGGGCCGCACTCCCGTGGGCCCGGGCCTGCCACGATCCCATGTAAATCCACGCATGCATCCCCACCTTTCGGTGAATCTGCAGCCGACCACTCGCTAGCCCTCTTCCCATGGAGCAGCTCGAGAAGCACAACACCGAAGCTGTACACGTCAGCCTTACAGGTGATCGGGAGGCTCAGTGCCCATTCAGGCGCGGCGTATTCTCTGGTAACCTGCACCCTGGATGGCGCCCTGCCGGTCTTGTCTTCCCGGCTCAGCAGCTTCACCAGTCCGAAGCCGGTGATCTTAGGCTCCAGGGAGACATCTAACAGTATGTTCTCTGGCTTCATGTCGCAGTGCAAGATCCACTCGGAGCACTCGTGGTGGAGGTATGCCAACCCCTTGGCGACGCCGACGGCGATCTTGTACCTCGAGTGCCACTCTACCCCGAGCTCCTCGGCACCGCAGTTGAACAGGGCCTTGGCCAGCGAGCCGTTCTCAACGTGCTCCGAGACGAGGAGCCTGTGCGAGCGCTCGGAGCAGAAGCCCCATACCCGTACAAGATTCATGTGGTTGACCTGTCCGATGACGCTCATCTCCGACCGGAACACCTGGTCGGCCTGCGGCGTGACCTCGGCCAGCCGCGTCACCGCGACATCTCGTCCGTCTTCCAATACTCCCTTGTACACCGGCCATGGTGCCTCACTACTGAGCTCCTCTTCAAAATCGCAAGTAGCGTTCGAAACCTCCTGGTACGTGAATCTCCTGAACTGACTCAACACCAAGTTGTACCCTTCGTCGTGGACTCAACGTGTGGCAGCCCGGTCAGCTCGGAACATGAACAGGTACCCAGCGACCGTGACGATGGCTTCCGCGACGAACAAGCCGGGATATGTAGTAGCTGCCGCTGGCGTTCTGTTCTTGCTTTGTGCAGGCGTGGCCATCGTAGCGCAAGCTCATCACCGACGACATGTTCAGATTCTTCCATACGCGGGCAGGGACCTTGAGGTACATGAACTGCTTGGGTTCCGGGCCCCGGCCGTTCCACAGAGCGACCTTGGGGTAGCACTTGCCATTGCCCCCTTTTTTGTACCCAAACCCCTCGCAGTTGCAGTCGTCGAGGCAGATTTGCCGACACTTCTCGAAGCTGACGTTGAAGATCCCTGAATTCTTGTCAGCCAGTAATTTGAAGTCGAACCCCCAGTAGTCAACGTTGGGCAGCTCGGCGAAGCGCACATCTTCGCCGCACCGGAGGTCGAACAGTCGCCGACAGCCCTTGCTCCAGTCACCGGGGTCGGCGGGCACGAACCCCTGGGGGCACGCGCACGCCGGCCCATCCAGCAGGTACGTGCACACACCGTAGCGGCCGCATATACCGTGCACGCCGCACGGCCGCAGGATCGCCGCCCAGGTGGCCCGCCAGGTCCCGCCGCCCGCTACGTCGAGGCTGTATGCGCGGAGGTTCCCGTCGTAGTCCAGCGTCAGCCGCCGCGTAACGCCGGGCCCCACGTCGGAGGCCTCGAACCGCAGCCCGTCGCTGGAGGAGAAGCGGCCGCGCTCGTCGAGGCTGGCGAGCCGGGTGCTGTTGAAGGCCATCCGGCCGTTTTCGTACCAGGTCTTGAAGGCGTTGGGCCAGTAGTTGAGGTTGGTCTCTGGGCCGTCGTACATGATGGTGAGGATGTTGAAGCTGTCGAAGTAGAGGATGTAGTAGCCGGAGGAGGTGGAGCCCCTGGCCCTGGCGGACACGATCCGGCTACGCCGCGTGATGAGCTGCCCCGGGAGGATGGTGTCCGTGGGCCAGTCGAAGCTCTGCCACAGCGCGCGGCCGGCGGCGTCCGAGACGACGAGGCTGCCGGTGTCGAGCAGCTGCGCGCGGTCGGCGCCGGTGCCGCTCGTGGCGGTGCTCCACACGGTTCGGCCGTCGAAGTCTTGCAGCACGAGGGAGCCGTCCCCGAGGAGCTCGGCGCGGGAGCCCATGCCGTTCACGGGGGTGTCGCGGCTGGCCGCCCACGCGAGAGTGTGGGGATCGGCGGAGGCGGTGAACCAGATGGCGAGAACGTAGGCGTTCGTGGCGACGCGGTGGAAGCCACACGAGAAGTCGCCGTTCGGCGACACCAGAGCGTCGTCGCCGCCGACGATGATGGAATCGCCACGCCACAGGTTGCTCCTCCTCCGGTGCTGACCGCTTGCCGCAAGAGCGACAGGAGGCCAGGTCATGGTGGTGACGACCAGGAGGAAGGCCGAGCTGGTGAGAATCGTGACGGCGCTCATCATTGCCACGGCGATGCGAGTGTGCTGAGCTTTAGACAGGAGTGTATATTATACTACCTCCGATTCAAGGAATAAGGCGCCCTCGTTTTACGTGCTTTTCGTTTGACCAAGAATTACTTCAAATATGTAAAGATTATTTATATGAAATTAACATCATTAGAAAGTGCTTTTCAATACGAATCTAACGATACTAATTACATACAATATAATCAAGATTTTGTTGCTCAATTTTTATGGTCAAAGTTCGTCTTGGAATACGCGTGCGCCTTATTCCTTGGGACGGAGGTAGTATAGCGTAGTACAGTATGTTGCAAACTTCGTTGACTCTTCTGTTTCAGCTCACGGGAAACATCTAAATGAGTTTGAGTAAAATACATATGGGACGTCATTGTCTCATTGAACTTGACCCTCTAATTCTGTTTTAAGCGAATTTGATTCTTGAAATATAAAAAAAGTCAGCAAAAGATATCGTATGATCATATCGTTGTTCTTTGTGCTCGAAAGTCCTTTCACCGAAATTTGGTGTTAACCGAACTCTTCCCAAGATATTTTCCTATCTTCTTTACACAGAACATACTGTTTTTCACGAAATTTGCCGTGCGCATATAAAATATCAAGATGTACGTGCGCAAATTTGTTAGAATATTTTAAAACATTTTAAAACATTTTCTTTCTTTGTTTCTTTCTTTCTTTCTTTCTTTCTTTGACTATGTCATTTCAGTCACTTTCTTTCTCAGCAGCCTGGCTAGTTTTTCTCTGGTTATTTTTCTTTTTTTCTTTCTTTCTTTCTTTCTTTCTTTCTTTCTTTCCTTTTCTTTCTTTCTTTCTCTCTTTGACTATGTCATTTCAGTCACTTTCTTTCTCAGCAGCCTGGCTAGTTAATAGGGACGCAGTTGCTTTCTTGAAGACCAGACTTACACGGACTGGAGGGTAGCGGGCTGACTGATTTGCTTCAGCACAACTAAGAAGGATGAATCAGTTCCATCATTACATTCTTGCACGCATGGAAGTTCATAGCAGCCACACTTAGAAGTCAACGAGCGGTAAGAATACTGTTATCTTGCTAAGCCACAACTTTTCCTACGCTACAACAGCATAAAATCAACTAATATTATACCTCAGCTAACTTTATATATTTTGCCATGATATCATCCTCAATGTGTTGAAGTGTTGACTATTTATTTTATATGTATATTGTCTCCTCATATGTATCATATTCATTGAAAGACATCTATATATTTCAAAGTTATTTTTTTGAAAATTGCTGAAGGTGTATCTTTGGCATCTACTTTAATATGTATGTGTTTATGTTGCATAAAAATAAGAAAATGGGCTATGAAATATTTTATAAATTAAATTTAATGATATTGATTTATTTGACAACTAGCATGGTGGCCCTCGCAAATGCGAGAGCAATATCTAAGATTTTCTCAATAATATTTTTATAGTGCTATAAATTTGTATGCGTGTTTATAATTAGCATGGTTTGTAGGAATATATTATTCCTGGGTAATTAATTTTCTCATGAGATAAAAAATGGATCAATTATGATATGTGCATTCAATTCGTACATGGTGATATAAAATAAGTACATAGAATTTCTTTATATTTCAAGTAAGGATGCAACTTTTATTGATGCTACTTCAGTGTGAGGATAAAAACAAATTATACTCATGGATCTTAAATCGATTTAGAGTAAACAATATTTATGTTAAGGCCTTAATTTTAATTTCATGTCAATGTTGCTTAATTAGAGTTATTTTAATCAATTAGTCATGCTCCATTATAATTATGTTACATTAGGCTTATAGTACGGATGATGTTGGGAAGCTACGAAAATATGTCGGTTCATGTTTGTTAATAGGGTCCAACAAATAATTGGGAATTCATCGTTTCTTCAGTTCTCCGTCCTTACCACTTGGTTGTGAACTATCTGTAATTAAACATCACTTGAAGCGCTAGATTAAGTTTTAGTATAGTTAGAAATCTTAAGGAATATATAATTGTGCACCCTCCATTAAAGGGATTATATTTGTAGTATTTTAAAATCAAATTCACCTTCTTTTCCTCTAAGAACATTTTCCCACCGGTTCTCTAAATTCATCACTTTGGTTGTGAACGAAGACTAACTAAAAACCACTTGAAGCACTTAATTAAGTTGAATATATTGTTGCGAAATTCTATAGTTATACATCTTCCATTAATATATAAAGGTATAATAGTTATAGTATTTGTAAAATCTCTTTCAAGGTTTAACGATAAATTTGATATTATTTTTTAATACCTCGTCCATAGTAACTGCCGAGAGTTTGGTTTGAATTCTTTAAATTTGAACTAAATCATGACACTTATTATGCATCGGGATAGTAGTTAAAAGCACAACCGTGATTATTTTCTCTCGTCATGTATGTATAGTAACCTTAAATTATACACCTCTATTTAGTATGTCTCATGTGTGGTGAACTTTATCTGGAAGTAAACAGAATCATTAGACCAGTCAAAAGAAATATAGCGCTAGTCTCTAACCTTTCATGCATGGACTGAATTAGTATACTGATTTTTTTTAGAGAAACAATTCACCATGTAAACGTATTGGCCAAATCATGTCCTACTTAACCAATGAAAACCACCGTATATCAGGCTATCATATTCAATTTTCTTTTGCAAAATATGGTGTTGACACCCGGTGGTACTACCCCCCATGCGATGCCGTCCATTCATGCTTGTAGATCCGTGCTACATGCAACTAAGTTAGAGAGGGCCTGCTCTAATTACAAACACAAGCTGCAAATCTTCTTACACGTCTGCACCATGCTTGAGTGTTCAGTTGTACCAGAATCTGTAAACACATGTCCACTCGCAGTAGGTGGAACAGGGTACGGTCTCTCCAGTCAAAAGCATTACTAGTCAAAGCATTACTCACAAAGCCATTCTGAAGTTAGCAAACACAGTGTTTGGTAAGCTCTTTGGCGGCAACACAGTGTACATCAAAACGTACATATACGAAAGGCATAGGGCAACACAACATGCGATAGGACCCCCATCCCATTGGCTTTTTTTTTTTGTTGTATAAGGAACATCGAGCTGCACCAGAGCGCCGCTGGTGAGATTTTGTAAATTTTTTCTGTGTTTGAGTTTCACGTAGCAGCTGCCATTTTTTACATCTAATATTTTCTTGGTGAATTAATGAAAGAGCCTGCACACGGAAAATCCAATTTGGCTCATGGGTGCATATGAACACGTTCTGTAAAAATATATTTTAAATTGTTAAAAAATTCTAAAAGAAAATTTTACATGTATATCTAGACATTCTATATTTGCACACAAGTTTTCGGAAAAACAATATTTTTTGTCTCTCGTGTAAAAAAGATAATTTTTGATGCTCCAACACAACTCCATACAGAACATGTTTCTCGTCTTTTTTATACTTACAATATAAAATATTTTTTTTCCACGAAAACTTTTGTAGGAACACAGAATATCAGCATGTACACCTGAAATTTTATTTCGGAAGAATTTTTACATTTTAAATTCATTTTAAATTATTTTTATAATAGATGCATATGCACCTATAAGCCAATTAAAATGCCACTCAGCCGTACACAGCTCTTATGTTTGGAAAGGGGAAATTTTCTTTTATGTGTTGTTTAAAGCGCATGAACAAGTTCATTTAAGTCACAGGTTGGTATGTGCAGCACATCATTTAGTGTCGATAGTACAGTATCGATGCCATGATATCCATACTTTCATGCAGCAGCGCGATATGCGCAGACAATATGTCAGCTAAAGTAGGGCTGTATGGTGCAATACTTGTTTACCCTAGAGCATTTGCAGAGCATGCATGTTGCATGCATCAATATTAAATACGCGCAGAGACGATACCTTAGTTTGGTCTGTGAAAGTTTTCGCGCGTTATTTTTTTTAGCTTTCCCAGATTTTGCTAGCCATGGGCAAAGGTGACTAGCGGATACGGAGTAAATAGCTTAGGAGGACAAAGCTACGTTTCGCAGAAAAGTTACGATGTGATGCCATGGAATAGCCTATCATATAGGCGACTGTCAAGTTTTTTGAGCGGTTACGAAAAGCGCAGTGAGGCATGCATCAAGCGCGCATAGCTTAGCTCCGCCGCATGCATGTGGATTATCGGTACGGCGCGTCAGGGAAATAAATTTCTCATTGCAGGTGTGCCACGCGCATGAGCTGACATAAGATGGGTATATCGCTGCACCATGCTGCACTCTCTGCCAATGCATGCGTGTAATTAGGATTGAAGCTTGTTTCGGAAGCGCAACATGTAAATCTCAGTGCCTCAGGCCGAATCTCAAAACAGTCATCCAACGACAGCTACCGGGGGGACAGTGCCACCCGGTGGCAATAAATCCACTCTCTTTTCTTTTTCTATTAAACGTACACTGATAGAGTCCTAGGCCGAGAGACGTTATATATTGACATGGTTACATGACCTGAAATAACAATTTCATGGGTCGGTTTTCTTTTTTCAGGTCTTATTTGATTGGTAATTTCCTTTAATATTCCATATGTACTCTTGTGCAACATAGACCGTGCCAAAATTAGTTACACAGTTTATGAGTATAATCTCTTGTTAAATCATGGCCACGGATTTTATATCTAAGTACTAAAAATAATTTAAGTGATGTGGTTTAACCTCGTGGCTCTATTATATATCCAAATATTGCTTTTAGTATATGATAAATTACCCATTTATACAATAGACATGAAATTGCGAAAGAAAAAAAAAACAAAATTAACCATAGTTTCATGCTTGCTTGATCGTTTTGTTGGAATAGGTATACCAGTTATGATAGACTAGAACTCTACATGTTCTTGAAATCCAAGTCTATCTTCCAGCTTGCCTCTTTATATATCTTTATATATATCTCATGAGGGTCATGTCAATACAACAATATAAATTATGGATTCATATTCATCTGCTTTACACAATTGTTGTTTGTTATCTAGTTGTAGCTTCGCACCTCCGTTCCCCTCTAATAATTTGTGCTAAGCTTGTGATATTCTTGTGTTCAATATGAAGGGTGATGGTCAACACAATCTCGTCCAATTTTCTAGCATGAGACGTAGTGTTTCAGTCATGCAGCTTCTATGTTAAGTTGCACCTCTAGCAAGAGATGACCAGGCAATCCAGAACACTCAATGTATCTGCTATGTACTTGTGTATAGCATTATCAACAGTACCATGCATATGATACTTGTGTATAGTTTTATCTATGTAATACATGATATGTATGTCTAATTATATTTATTAAGTTGTAGAATCTCAATGCAAAATGGTGTATAAATTTTTTTGATATTATTTTTTCTAGTAATATGCAATACGATAGAACATCTACTTATATTACTCTAATGCTCTGTCTCCTCCTTAATTAGGAGTAACATCAATAATTTTCTGGGTCTGGTTTACATGATACCGGCTGAAATATTAGCATTACACTACATTCATCCCAAAGCTTAAGGCTTATATTTTTGAAAAGTCAAAACAAGTAAAGTTTGACCAACTTTTAGAACAATTTGTCAACTAATATAATATTTTTGTAGATACCATACGAAAATATATTTCATTATCTATTTAATAATATTAATTTTGTATTTTGCATGTTAATGATTTTTGGTAAAATTTTAGTCGAACTTGACATAGTTTGACTTTCTAAAAATGATATAAGCCTTAAATTTTGGGATGGAGGTCGTATATGGCTAGCCTAAGGGGTATACTAAACCATTTAAGGACACTAGAACAAATGTAACACACTCCGCCTAAGGAGTAATACACCTTAATGGATACTAGTTGATAAAACTATACCACTCCCTCCATATGTTTTTATGAGGGTATTACGCATTTCAAGAAAAAATCTTTAACTACTAATTTGGTTAATAAAATTTAATATATATACCACAAAAATTATACCATAGAATACTTTTTTTGAATATAAATCCAATGATATATTTGTTTTTGGCATATATCTCATATTTTTTTGACCCAATTAATGGTTAATTTTTTCCTCGAAGTGCATAATACCCTAATTAACCACTACGGAGATTCTACTGTTGGAGATATGCCCAAGAGGCAATAATAAAAGTGGTTATTATATATCTTTATGTTTATGATAAATGTTTATATACCATGCTAGAATTGTATTAACTGAAACATTGATACATGTGTGATATGTAAACAAACAAAGAGTCCCTAGTAAGCCTCTTAACTAGCTTGTTGATTAATAGATGATTAGTTTCATAATCATGAACATTGGATGTTATTAATAACAAGGTTATATCATTATATGAATGATGTAATGGACACACCCAATTAAGCGTAGCATTAGATCACGTCATTAAGTTATTTGCTATAAGCTTTTATTACATAGTTACCTAGTCCTTATGACCATGAGATCATGTAAATCACTTATACCGGAAAGGTACTTTGATTACATCAAACGCCACTGCGTAAATGGGTGGTTATAAAGGTGGGATTAAGTATCCGGAAAGTATGAGTTGAGGCATATGGATCAATAGTGGGATTTGTCCATCCCGATGACGGATAGATATACTCTGGGCCCTCTCGGTGGAATGTCGTCTAATGTCTTGCAAGCATATGAATAAGTTCATAAGAGACCACATACCACGGTACGAGTAAAGAGTACTTGTCAGGAGACGAGGTTGAACAAGGTATAGTGTGATACCGATGATCAAACCTCGGACAAGTAAAATATCGCGTGACAAAGGGAATTGGTATCGTATGTGAATGGTTCATTCGATCACTAAAGTCATCGTTGAATATGTGGGAGCCATTATGGATCTCCAGATCCCGCTATTGGTTATTGGTCGGAGTGAGTACTCAACCATGTCCGCATAGTTCGCGAACCGTAGGGTGACACACTTAAAGTTGGATGTTGAAATGGTAGTACTTGAATATGGAATGAAGTTGGAATATTTGTTCGGAGTCCCGGATGGGATCCCGGACATCACGAGGAGTTCCGAATGGTCCGGAGAATAAGATTCATATATAGGATGTCATTTTATGTGAATAAAATGTCGCGGAAGGTTCTATGGAAGGTTCTAGAAGGTTCTAGAAAAGTCCGGAAGAAACCACCAAGGAAGGTGGAGTCCACAAGGGACTCCACCTCCATGGCCGGCCAACCCTAGATGGGGTGGAGTCCCAAGTGGACTCCACCATAGGGGCCGCCACCCCCCCTATGGAAGGTGGAAATCCCACCTTTGGGTGGGAGTCCTAGTTGGGCTAGGTTCCACCACCATATGGAAGGTTTTTGGTTCGGGTCTTATTCGAAGACTTGGAGACCAACTCTTGGGGATCCACCTATATAATGAGGGGCCAAGGGAGGGGGCCGGCCACCCCAAGACTACAAGCTGGCCGCCCCCATAGAGTGGCCACCACCCTCCCAAACCCTAGCCAAGCTCCTCTCCTCCATATTGCCCGCATAGCTTAGCGAAGCTCCGCCGGACTTCTTCACCGCCACCGACACCACGCCGTCGTGCTGTCGGATTCAAGAGGAGCTACTACTTCCGCTACGGGGAGGTGGACGTCGTCTCATCAACAACCGAACGTGTGACCGAGTACGGAGGTGCTGCCCGTTCGTGGCGCCGGAACCGATCGTGATCAAGATCTTCTACGCGCTTTGCAAGCGGCAAGTGAACGTCTACCGCAGCAACAAGAGCCTCCTCTTGTAGGCTTTGGAATCTCTTCAAGGGTGAGTCTCGATAATCCCCTCGTTGCTACCGTCTTCTAGATTGCATCTTGGCTTGGATTGCGTGTTCGCCAAGGAAAATTTTGTTTTCTATGCTACGTTGTCCTACAGTGGTATCAGAGCCGTGTCTATGCATAGATGGTTGCACGAGTAGAACACAATGGTTTGTGGGCGTTGATGCTCTTGTTATCTTTAGTTGAGTACTTTGCATCTTTGTGGCATAGTGGGATGAAGCGGCTCGGGCTTTACATGACAGCGTTCATGAGATTTGCTTCACTCGACATGCAACTTGTATTGCATAAGTGGCTTTGCGGGTGTCTGTCTCTCCTACTATAGTGAAGATTCAATTTACTCTTCTATTGAAAACACTAGTATCACCGTTGTGGTTCATGTTCGTAGGTAGATTGGATCTTACTCGAAAACCCTAAACCACGTAAAATATGCAAACCAAATTAGAGAACGTCTAACTTGTTTTTGCAGGGTTTTGTGATGTGATATGGCCATAATGTGATGATGAATATGTATGAGATGATCATTATTGTATTGTGGCAACCGGCAGGAGCCTTATGGTTGTATTTAAATTTCATGTTGAGTAGTATTTCAAAGTAGTTGTAATAGTTGCTACATGGAGGACAATCATGAAGACGGCGCCATTGACCTTGGTGTTTCGCCGACGATGATGGAGATCATGCCCGTTGATGATGGAGATCATGTCCGTGCTTTGGAGATGAAGATCAAAGGCGCAAAGACAAAAGGGCCATATCATATCACATATGAATTGCATGTGATGTTAATCCTTTTATGCATCTTATTTTGCTTAGATCGCGACGGTAGCATTATAAGATGATCCCTCACTAAAATCTCAAGATAATAAAGTGTTCATCCTTAGTAGCACCGTTATCAAGTCTTGTCGTTTCGAAGCATCTCGTGATGATCGGGTGTGATAGATTCAATAAGTACATACAACGGGTGCAAGACAGTTTTGCACATGCGGATACTAAGGTGGCCTTGACGAGCCTAGCATGTACAGACATGGTCTCGGAACACGTGATACCGAAAGGTAGAGCATGAATCATATGATTGATATGATGAACACTTTGAGTGTTCGCCATTGAAATCACACCTTTTCTCGTGATGATCGGGTTTAGGTGCGGTAGATTTGGTTCGTGTGATCACTAAGACAATGCGAGGGATATTGTTTTGAGTGGGAGTTCACCTAGTGTTTTAATTATATTGAATTAAAATTTTGAACTAAATTTGTCATAAACTTAGTCTAAACTATTGCAAATATGTTGTAATTATGGCGTCCCCAATCAATTTTAACCAGTTCCTAGAGAAAGAAAAGCTTAAGAGCAACGGTAGCAACTTCACCGATTGGTTCCATATGTGAGGATCTTCCTCAATGGCGGAAATCTGCAATATGTGCTTGATGCACCGCTAGGTGACCTCCTGCAGAACTGAAACCGATGAAGTAAAGAATGTTTACGCGACTCGGAAAACTCGGTACTCTCAAGTTCGGTGTGCCATCTTATGCAGTCTGGAATCCGATCTTCAAAACGTTTTGAGCACCACGATCCTCATGAGTTGATAAAAGAGTTGAAGACTATTTTTGAGACTCATGCGGCCGTGGAATGCTATGAAGCATCGAAACACTTTTTCAGCTGTATGATGGAAGAAGGCAGCTCCATTAGTGAGCACATGCTCGTCATGACCATGCGAAGAAACTCACTTGGGAATAGTGATTCCTAACAGACTGGGAATTAATCGTGTCCTTCAATCACCGCCACCAAGTTACAAGAACTTTGTGATGAATTACAATATGCAGAACATGAACAAGGAGTTTCGAACTCTTTGGCATGTTAAAAGCTGAGATTGAGATTAAGAAAGAGCACCAAGTGTTGATGGTCAACAAGACCACCGTTTCAAGAAAAAGGGCAAGTCTAAGGAAAATTCAAGAAGGGTGGCAAGAAAGCTGCCACTCCTATGAAACCTAAGAACGGCCCTAAGCCTGATGCTGAGTGCTATTACAAGAGAAGGGACACTGGAAGCGTAATTGCTCCAAGTATTTGGCAGATTCGAAGAGCGGCCTTGTCAAGAAGAAGAAAGAAGGTATACGATATACATGTTATAGATGTTCATTTCACTGGTTCTCGTTCTAGTACCTGGGTATTTGATACTGGTTCGGTTGCTCATATTTGTAACTCGAAACAGAACTAAAGAATAAACGAAACTACTGAAAGATGAAGTGACGATGCGCGTTGGAAACGGATCCAAGGTCAATGTGATCGCAGTCGGACACTTCCTCTACATCTACCTTCGGGATTAGTTTTAAGCCTAAATAATTGTTATTATGTACCCGCGCATGAACATTATATCTGGATCTTGTTTAATGCAAGACGGTTATTCATTCAAGTCTGAGAATAATGGTTGTTCTATTTTTATGAATAATATCTTTTATGGTCGAGCACCACAAAAGAATGGCTTATTTCTGTTAGATCTCGATAGTAGTGATACGCATATACATAACATTGATGCTAAGCGAATTAAATTGAATGATAATTCTACTTATATGTGGCACTGTCGTCTTGGTCATATTGGAGTGAAACGCATGAAGAAACTCCATACCGATGGATTACTTGAATCACTTGACTTTGAGTCACTTGATAGATGTGAAGCATGTCTAATGGGAAAAATGACTAAGACTCCATTTTCTGGTATGATGGAGCGAGCTACTGACTTATTGGAAATCATACATACAGATGTGTGTGGACCAATGAGTGTAGCATCGCGCGGTGGTTATCGTTATGTTCTAACCTTCACAGATGATTTGAGTAGATATGGGTATATCTATTTAATGAAACATAAATCCGAAACTTTCGAGAAGTTTAAGGAATTCCAAAGTGAAGTAGAAAATCAACGTAACAAGAAGATTAAATTTCTACGATCCGATCGCGGAGGTGAATATCTGAGTTATGAGTTTGGCATGCATTTTGAAATGCGGAATACTTTGACAACGCCGGGAACACCACAACGAAACGGTGTGTCCGAACGTCGTAATCGAACTCTCTTAGATATGGTTCGTTCTATGATGTCTCTTACCGATTTGCCGTTATCATTTTGGAGTTATGCATTAGAGACAGCCGCATTCACTTTAAATAGAGCACCATCAAAATCCGTTGAACGACGTATGAATTATGGTTTAATAAGAAACCTAAGCTGTCGTTCCTAAAAGTTTGGGGTTGCGAAGCCTATGTAAAAAAGTTACAACCGGACAAGCTAGAACCCAAAGGAGAAATGCGTCTTCATAGGATACCCTAAGGAAACTATAGGTACACTTTCTATCACAGATCCGAAGGCAAGATCTTTGTTGCTAAGAACGGAACCTTTCTTGAGAAGAATTTCTCACTAAAGAAGTGACTGGAAGAAAAGTAGAACTCGATGAGATTGAAGAATCTCTACTCGTTGATCAGAGTAGCGCAGACCGGAAAATGTTCCTGTACCACCTACGCGGCAACAGAGAAGCTAATGATAATGATCATGAAACTTCAAATGAGACAGCTACTGAACCTCGCAGATCGACAAGGGATCGTGCCACTCCAGATTGGTATGATCCTTGTCTAAATGTCATGATTGTGGATAACAATGATGAAGACCCTGACGTATGAAGAAGCGATGATGAGCCCAGATTCCAACAAATGGCAAGAAGCCATGAAATCCGAAATGGGATCCATGTATGATAACAAACTATGGACTTTGGTAGAATTACCTGATAGCCGCAAGGCTGTCGAGAATAAATGGATCTTCAAGAGAAAAAGATGCCGATGGTAATATTATCGTCTATAAGCTCGACTTGTCGCAAAGGGTTTCCGACAAATTCAAGGTGTTGACTACGATGAGACTTTCTCACAGCGAAGCTAAAAGTGAGGATTTTGTTAGCAATAGCTGCATTTTTCGATTATGAGATTTGGCAGATGATGTCAAAAAGCGTTCCTTAATGGAGACATTGAGGAAGAGTTGTATATGGTACAACCCAAAGGTTTTGTCGATCCTAAAAATGCTGACAAAGTATGCAAACTTCAGCGTTCAATCTATGGATGAAGCAAGCATCGAGAAGTTGGAACCGACGTTTTGATAAGGTGATCAAAGACTTCGGGTTTATACGTCATGGAGAGGCCTGTATTTACAAGAAAAGTGGGAGCTCTGTAGCATTCCTGATATTATATGTAGATGACATATTATTGATTGGGAATGATATAGAACTATTGCAATGTAAAGGGTTATTTGAATAATAGTTTTTCAATGAAAGACCTTGGTGAAGCATCATACATATTAGGCATCAAGATTTATAGAGATAGATCAACGTCTAATAGGGCTATCACAGAGTACATACCTGGACAAGATTCAGAAGAAGTTTAGAATGGACGAAAGTAAGAAAGGATTCTTACCTATGTTACCAGGCAAGGTCTTGAGTAAGACTCAAGGACCGGCTACGGCAAGAAAGAGAAAGGATGAGTCGGATCCCCTATGCCTCGGCGTAGGCTCTATCATGTATGCCATGCTATGTACAAGACCGGATATAGCACATGCTGTTAGTTTGACTAGCAGATATCAAAGTGATCCGGAATGGAACACTGGACAGCGGTCAAGAATATCCTGAAGTACTTGAAAAGAACTAAGGATATGTTTCTTTGTTATGGAGGTGACCAAGAGCGTTGTAACAAGTTACACCGATGCAAGTTGGAACACGATCCTGATGACTCTAAGTCATACGTGTTTATATTGAATGGTGCTGCAGTAAGCTGGGCAAGCTCGAAGCAGCACGGTGGCGAAATCCTCAAAGAATCGGAGTACATAGCGGCTTCAGAGGCTTCATCGAAGCGGTATGGATGAAGAGGTTCATTGTAGAGGTGTGGTTCCTAGTGCATTGGACCCACTAGTCATCTATCGTGACAACATGGGTGCCATCGCCAATGCACAAGAACCAAGGTCACACAAGAGGCTGAAGCATATCAAGCTGCGTTATCATTCGATTCGCGAGTACATCGAAGATGGAGAAGTAAAGATTTGCAAAGTACACACTGATCTGAATGTAGCATCCGTTGACTAAAGCTCTCCCTAGGGCAAAGCATGACCAACACAGAATGCCATGGGTGTTAGGTACCTTACAATGTAATCTAGATTATTGACTCTAGTGCAAGTGGGAGACTGTTGGAGATATGCCCAAGAGGCAATAATAAAAGTGGTTATTATATATCTTTATGTTTATGATAAATGTTTATATACCATGCTATAATTGTATTAATCGAAACATTGATACATGTGTGATATGTAAACAAACAAAGAGTCCCTAGTAAGCCTCTTAACTAGCTTGTTGATTAATAGATGATTAGTTTCATAATCATGAACATTGGATGTTATTAATAACAAGGTTATATCATTATATGAATGATGTAATGGACACACCCAATTAAGCGTAGCATTAGATCACGTCATTAAGTTATTTGCTATAAGCTTTTATTACATAGTTACCTAGTCCTTATGACCATGAGATCATGTAAATCACTTATACCGGAAAGGTACTTTGATTACATCAAACGCCACTGCGTAAATGGGTGGTTATAAAGGTGGGATTAAGTATCCGGAAAGTATGAGTTGAGGCATATGGATCAATAGTGGGATTTGTCCATCCCGATGACGGATAGATATACTGGCCCTCGGTGGAATGTCGTCTAATGTCTTGCAAGCATATGAATAAGTTCATAAGAGACCACATACACGGTACGAGTAAAGAGTACTTGTCAGGAGACGAGGTTGAACAAGGTATAGTGTGATACCATGATCAAACTCGGACAAGTAAAATATCGCGTGACAAAGGGAATTGGTATCGTATGTGAATGGTTCATTCGATCACTAAAGTCATCGTTGAATATGTGGGAGCCATTATGGATCTCCAGATCCCGCTATTGGTTATTGGTCGGAGTGAGTACTCAACCATGTCCGCATAGTTCGCGAACCGTAGGGTGACACACTTAAAGTTGGATGTTGAAATGGTAGTACTTGAATATGGAATGAAGTTGGAATATTTGTTCGGAGTCCCGGATGGGATCCCGGACATCACGAGGAGTTCCGGAATGGTCCGGAGAATAAGATTCATATATAGGATGTCATTTTATTCACGCGGAAGGTTCTATGGAAGGTTCTAGAAGGTTCTAGAAAAGTCCGGAAGAAACCACCAAGGAAGGTGGAGTCCACAAGGGACTCCACCTCCATGGCCGGCCAACCCTAGATGGGGTGGAGTCCTGTGGACTCCACCATAGGGGCCGGCCCCCTATGGAAGGTGGAAATCCCACCTTGGGTGGGAGTCCTAGTTGGGCTAGGTTTCACCACCATATGGAAGGTTTTTGTTCGGGTCTTATTCGAAGACTTGGAGACCAACTCTTGGGGATCCACCTATATAATGAGGGGCCAAGGGAGGGGCGGCCACCCCAAGACTACAAGCTGGCCGCCCCCATAGTGGCCGGCCACCCCCTCCCAAACCCTAGCCAAGCTCCTCTCCTCCATATTGCCCGCATAGCTTAGCGAAGCTCCGCTTTTTCACCGCCACGACCACGCCGTCGTGCTGTCGGATTCAAGAGGAGCTACTACTTCCGCTGCCCGCGGAACGGGAGGTGGACGTCGTCTTCATCAACAACCGAACGTGTGACCGAGCACGAGGTGCTGCCCTGTTCGTGGCGCCGGAACCGATCGTGATCAAGATCTTCTACGCGCAAGCGGCAAGTGAACGCTACCGCAGCAACAAGAGCCTCCTCTTGTAGGCTTTGGAATCTCTTCAAGGGTGAGTCTCGATAATCCCCTCGTTGCTACCGTCTTCTAGATTGCATCTTGGCTTGGATTGCGTGTTCGCCGTAGGAAAATTTTTGTTTTCTATGCTACGTTGTCCTACATCTACAACTTGTGTTTCTTAGTTATTTTTTTACTACTATAAGTAAGTTTCGTGTACCGATAGTTTGAATTGATATGTCGACAACAAACTAGGATTTATAGTACTCCCTTCGTTTCGGTTCATAGGGATTGCACGTATCTCTAGATCGTAAACTTGATTTAATACAAGATATATATTGTAAAATAAATATCATTAGAAAGCTTAGATGTTCTAATTTATAATTATATAATTTTTTATTGGACAACTGATATTATGTTGGCTAAATTGATAATCCAGGGCGCAAATCCTATTATCAGGGACAGAGGGAGTAGCATAGTCTGATAATTAGAAAAATGAATATAATGAACATTTGTAATTATCGATATTGTTATTCTTTTTAGCCTGTACCTAGTTAAGCTAGTTGCTGGATATTATTTAAGCTACCGATAATACTAAACCATTTTTAGTACCCCCTAAAAAATTGGTCAATTTATTTCAAAATCTTGCACATCATCAGTTTCATGATACTGGTTTTACCTTTGTCTTCATGGAACCTAGATGTTTTGTCTCTCTAACATCATTTCATATAAATCAACCAGCGGTTTTTTTCTAGCTTCTAACGATTAAAACAAATCCCTCTTCCTCATGTATATATATCTTGTAAAGACCCAGACCAATGCTAGCAGGCCATGTGTATACTACAAGTAAATCAATAAAATAATAGAGGTTTCCTGAAAGCTGCTGTAACTGAGATAAAACCGTGAGAAAAATTTAGATCATTGATTCTTAGGTTATATATGGACGAAATTGAGTTTGCATGTGTTGTTCAATTTGCTACTTTCCCGGAAATTCAATTCGGCTCCCGGGTGCATATGCTCCCTCTATCAAAAAGTTATATTTTGAAATGTCGAAAAATTTTGACAAAAAATTCTACATGTACATCTCCACAATATACGTACGTTCGTCAAGTTTCGCGAGGAACCAATATGTTTTGTGGTCTGTGTAAAAAAGAGAAAATTTATCTCCTGAAAAGACTTATTTTCAGCATTGAATTTTGTTTTTTACACACGTCACACGACAAGTCGGATTTTTATGAAACAACTTTGTGAGCGTCTAGCACGTGAAGATGTACGTTCGAATTTTTCGTTTCAATTTTTTGAAATTTCAAAATATATGTAACATGCATTCTAAAATAAAGGGAGCATATGCTCCCATGTGCCAAAACACCATTCCCCTACTTTCCCATCTTCAATTACACCACACATGGTTATGTTTGTTTGTTTAACTAGGTTGTGGGATGATAAAGTTGACAAATGCATGCAGGGCGAATATACCAAGTAGAATATGTTAGGAAAAAAACCAAACCATAGACATTAGATGAACTCAAGTTTAGAGGATACACATAGTTGCCAATTGATGAATGTGTAAATTTGAGATCCATATGAAACTAATGGGTTTTGAACAAAACTAAACATGTGAACTAGTCTACAAAAAAATCAGTTGAAACCACCTCGATTAAAACATGTATGGAAAGTAGTCGTGCATACGTAGCATACCTTACGTACCTTCAAGATTGAAATAAACATGTCCACTACTCGCAAAAAGAAACATGTCCAGAGCCCTGTTAGGCAACTAGACAAATCATGATATTCGTGCACTTTAGAATTCAAAACTAGAAGGAGAGATTAAACAACTGGTTGTGCCATTGTTAATCTGACCATCCAAAAATGAAAGAATTGATACCAATATGTTTATTGAGTGGATTATAATTACCAGTAAACCTTCTTATGTATGAAAAAAAAAGCAATGAGGAACATGAAAGCACTAGACTAACCTTCTATCTCTAAAGCACATCCACACCAAAATTGAATCATCGTCATGTTATTTGATAATTATATACACCGAGCACAAAATATGAAGCTCAATCTTAAAGAAATTCAAGAACAATAAGAGAAAGTAAGAAGAAAGTGTATATCTATAATTGAAGGAAAAAAGTCAACTTAATACCCTAATTATTGTCATGGGTGAATAACTATTCGCTCAATGCATGGAATGTGAAGTTTAATATTTATAAAGATCAACGATATCAAGAGAAAGTGGTAATATAGTGACTATAGAGTATAGACAATGTAGGAAATGTGCGGTCTAACTTAATCTCCTAAGAGAATGTATGTTAGTGGGGCGCAAAATTTGGTGAATCTATGTTAGTTCCTCCGGCGCAAAAAAAACATAGTTAGAGTGAATCTTCTATCATGGTGGTAAATAAATTATTAGAGGTCACATCTTCAATTTGCAATCTTGCAAAAGAGATGTCGGTGAATAGATATTAGTTAAGAAAAATATTAGCACAATAATATTGTTCAAACATATGGGAAGTGTGTAACTCAATACAAACTAGAATAAACATGAGCTACCTAGCCTAGTTCGAAGGAAAAGAGAAACATCAAACGAAATGAAAAACATATGCTCCTCCAAAAAAAGAAATTTGAAAATGGTGGTTGGCATTTGGACGACGTTACTTGGAAATTCACATTGGAAAATTTGAAAAAGTATGTTTAATTAGTTTCAGTATTTATAGCATTTTCAAAGTAACCATCCCGTCGGGAGGTGGGAGTCACGCTAACGGAGTAGGCACAGTTTGTCTCCATCAATCCTACGATACGAAAGAAACCAAACCATAGACATCAGCTCAAGTTTAGATAATACACAGTGGCCAATAGATGATGAATGTGCAAATTCGAGATCTATATGGCACTAATTATGGGTTTGGAACAAAATTGAAACATGTGAAACTATTCTTAAAAAATCAGTTGAAACCGCGATAATGGAGTATGAAACCTCGACTAAAACATGTATGGAAAGTACTAGTTAGTGCGTGCATACGCAGCATAAATCGACTGGTTTAACAAGAAGTAGCTTCGTTAGAAAAGAGAGTTTCTAGTTAACTGGATATATAGAGCTAGATCGATTAGTAGAGGATGCTAACCTGCATAGATCTATGTCACCTTAGGAGGAGGGAAAAAATATATACGAAGAAGAGATATTGGCACGGCTCAATCAGATACTGGTCTTACATTTACTCGCAAAACCTAGTTCGGATTGAACCTCACCAATATCGCTTCTCCCATTTGCATGATCTCAAGCACGCAACCGCTTACAGATGTAGACTATGCATGCAAGCATGCAGCTCGACCATAAGATCTCATGCAAACATGTACTGTAACTGCAAGCCATAGGGTAAACGAAAGCACGATCAACTACAAATGCATACATTTACCAGTACAATGGAAGAGGACCGAAATTGGATTCCAGTGGGGATGTTTGCTAGCTTCGGTTGGTGTGATACGGAGCTCACTGGATCAAATCGAAGAACTAAAAGAAGTTTTGGCTTCCCGTGGCATACATATAGCTTGGACTAGGACTTCAGATCTCACAAGGATGTTGGTTCATGCATAGCTGCATCTATCAGGCATAAGCTAGTGGCAACCTTGATCTGCATCTAGACATGCAAGATCGAGACAGAGAAGGGAATTGGAGGGCAGTGGATAGGATGTGGGGGGAGGGGCCGGGCATGAAATAGGAGAGGTATGCGCTGGAGTTTTAAGCTCGATCTCCATGAGAGAGGGTAGTGAGCAGAATGATGAAGCACGGCAGACCAAAAGATATTCTCTCCCTCTCGATCTATGCATAGCTGGTCGGCATGCCATGGCTAGTGGGGTAGGTCGAGCGTTTTCCGGCCATTATTTCACGCGGTTCAGTTAGGAACTATAGAGAGAAAATCCCTTCGTTTCTAGTTGGACACTTGCAATTGTTGATGATTCTCTCTTTTGAACTAATAGTTGCTGCGTTTTAGAGAGACTAGGAGTGGGAGAAGGAGGAAGACGACGGCTAGCTAAGCTAGGGCGGGAGCGCAGCATCGGGAGCAGAAGCGCAGAATGTGTGTGCCTAGAAAGGAGCCTCGGCGGGGGTTCCGTACGAAAAGTCTGCAGTTTCTTAATCGGGAGCGACTTGCACGTAAATCCGTCTGCAGATTAATCGCCAGTTTCTTAACTAGACAGGGGCAATGAGAACGGCCGTCACAAAGCGGGGACAGCGGCGCCAAAGCGGCTCTGCCGTGACACCACGCCAGGGGACACGGCTCGCATAGGGAGGGGTTGCTAGCTAGCTGCTTGCTCTCTCCTCTACTCCACTCTACTAGTACCTCTAGCTGTTGAGAACTTGAGATTGATCGTCGTGGCTTCTTTTTTTCCTGTACCATGATTGTTGTTTTCTTTTGGTTTGGGTTCTCTCCCTTTTATGCATCTCTCGAGCTACTATCTCTCTAAAGTTAATTATAGAAGCTACTTCTGTGGACCTTCCTGCCTCTCACTTCTCTAGCAAATAGCAGAACCTGCGTGTATAAGAAAATGTGTAGGCCAACATCAATTTTACGGTTTATTACCTTCATTAGTAAATAGATTAATATCTAGAAAGTGTGTGTCCAGTTTTTTTCGACTACTAATAGATACGAATGGAAATATACTATTAGGTACTGAAGGGTGGGAATACACTAGTGGAAAAGGGCCTTTAGTCCCGGTTCACAACGGGCTTTAGTCCCGGTTGTGCAACCGGGACTAAAGGGTCGCGACTAAAGCCCCCCTTAGTCCCGTTACTTAACCGGGACTAAAGGTCCATCCACGTGGCGCCAGGCGAAGGACCTTTAGTCCCGGTTTGTAACACGAACCGGGCTAAAGGCTATTTCGTTAATTTTTTTGGGTTTCTAATTATTTTTCACTCCCTCTTTTTTTTCTATTTTTCAGAATTTCTATTATTTCAGTTATTTACATAGTTTAGTGTCTAACTGCAATTATCTCTAGTTAAATTACTTACTCTTGGTCACACTTCCCGCTCGGTCACCCATCCTCCCACACTAGCACGCTTAACTTGCGAGTTTCATTCCGTCCCGCATCCAAGTGCTTCGCGCGCATGTATGTGATACTATAGTATCATATCAATCCTGTTAACATGTTGGTTGATGACACATTTATCTTTTAATAAACAAAAGTAATGATTATTAAAAGTATCATATCTTTTAATAAATAAAAGTAATGATGTAATAATAATCTTGAATAAATAAATAAACATTAACTTTTTAATTTGTAATTTTTTTTGCCAAACCTAAAAACATGAAAAAATAATTTTTTTTGCCAAACCTAAAACCTAAAAATTTGAAAATCTAAAAGGGTAAAAGTAATAGTAATCTTTATGCATGATACAATTATTAATTTTAATTTTTTAAAAAATAAAAAAAATCTGTAACCTATAGAAAAACTAAAATCTTCCTGCTTTCGTATTTTCATTTGGAATTTTGAGAATCTAAAAATTGGCTAACCGGGTTTTTTTGATATATTATACGTTTTTTTCCGACGTCGTATGCAAAAGTTATTGCGGTTTTACTATTTTTTTAACTTTTTGTGCAAAAAAATGAAAATTCGAATTTCTTAATTTCTCTGAATAGTAGGTTGCATAACATACAAGAATCTGAAAACAAATTCTTTTTGAATTTTCTATCATATTTTTTGTATTTTACAAAGCAAAAAAAGGCGATCCACTGGGGGGGGGGGGTGCAGGGTGCGTGGAAAGTGAAAAATCCGGAAAATAGTCGCGGTTGGTGTCCCCAACCGGGAATAAAGGTTTTTCCGCCGGCCGCATCCCTCCATAGCCCTTTAGTCCCAGGTTGCCTCCCGAACCGCGACTAAAGCCCCCTTTAGTCGCGGTTCGAATATTTCCGGGACTAATGGGGGTGGACGGAAGCCTCTTTTTCTACTAGTGATAGTTCAATTATTTATGAAAACTAGCTAAATATTTGTGTGTTGCCATGTAACTTGTATGCTCGTGCATTGGGAGATTTATTTTTATTCCATGAGTTCTTTAAACTCTTGTGTCATAGTAGTTCCTAACTTTGTGAAGAAAATATACTAGGCAAATCAACTAACCAAAAGATACATGAATCATATATCTACTATATATACTTTATAATAATTACCATAAATGAACTGCTCGGAAACTAATTATAAGCTAATCTGTGAGCGTGAATAGCACCAAGAGCTAAGATCTTGATAGCAGTAAAATAATTAAAATTTCAAATAATGTCAATGTCCAAAAGTTCATGTATATATGAACATCAGTAGTAGATTGTAGTGTTTTATCTATCTTTCACTTCCCTCTAGAATATGATGCCTTTTTGTTTATATATGTAGGACAATTACATAGTTTCGCATATCGATAGAAAGTTAAGGATGATAATAAACAGTTTTAACATGCCTTCTATTGTGCATGCATATCATCCAATTCTTAACAAAAAAATTTGGACGGGTGGGGCGTGAAAACATCTGTTGCGGCTAGGATGAGTTCGGGATAGATATTGGATGTGTGGGCTCCCTATGCTCGATTAGGGGTAGTTGGCATGATCAGGGCAAAAAGAGCAACACATGAATGTTATCCCACCGACCACAAAAGGTCGTGGAATGATGTTAGTGTTCTAAGTTTTATGAAAGGTCAACATGAATTGAGAAGGAGGATGGTGTTGTTGAACACTACCAGATAATGTTGTACAAGAAATGAATGCATGGTCAAAATTTGATAGGAAGCATGGCGGAGGAGGTCAATCTTGGCGAGGCGAATACAAAAACAACAACAGATGGTCCAACATATGTGGGATTCAAATCAAGCCGCCTAAAATATCAAAGTTGACAAAGATTTTACTATGGCTTTAGTCAATGTTGCTAGACGTCTCTCCCTGCCGCCTCTGCGCAATCTAACCATAGGGATATTGAACGGCTCATAGCATCGACTTAAGATTAACAAAATGTCATACCACTTAGATGTAGAAAACTATATGAACAATATTTTTCTTGTAGTAGTCCCTAATTTAGTTGATCCCTCCGATCCATAAGTGTGTTTTGATTTTAGTTTAAATTTGAACTAAACTAAAATCTCGACGCTTATTATGGAGAAGGAGGATGGTGTTATTAAACACTACCAGATAATGTTTTAAAACAAATGAATGCATGGTAAAAAAAATATGATAGGAAGCATGGCGGATGAGGTCGATCTTGGCGAGGCAAATACAACAACAGATGGTCCAGCATATGTGGGAATCAAATCAAGCCGCCTAAAATGTCAAAGTTGACAAAGATTTTACTATGGCTTAGTTAATGTTGCTAGACGTCTCTTCATGCCACCTCTGCGCAATCTCAACATAGGGATATATTGAACGGCTCATAGCGTCGACTTAAGATTAACAAAATTGCATACCATTTAGATGTAGCAAACTATATGAACAATATTTTTCTTATAGTCCCTAATTTAGTTGCTCCCTCGGATCCGTACTTGTGTGTTGATTTTTGTTTAAATTTGAACTAAACTAAAACCCTGACGCTTATTATGGATCAGAGCGAGTACATTGTTAGTATAACATTAATATTGTTAAGCATTAAGAAGCATGAAAACTCATTGTGATTTCTCTGGGGAAGAAAAAATTGATTACGAATCAAGAAATAAATCAGTGCATGCGTCCACTTGTAAAGCAGTTGTAGCAAGCACTTCATGGGCCCCTGCCTGGAAGCAAGCAAGCTAGCTAGGGGGACAAGCTAGAAAAGGAGGAGATGGTTTTGGGTGGTGGACTTGTTGAAGTGATGATAGGAGTGGCTCGAGCTTCAGGTGGCGTGCCAGCAGCTCACTAATCAGATTCCCACGCGCTAACCCCCATCATCTGCCTCCGCTTTTCAAACCCTATCAACTGCGGTCAAACTCATTTTTTTGACAGCGGAGCCTGCTAGCTTTTAACAGACCAACCATACGGTGAAAAGACATACACGCATGATCGATGCTTAGGCTTGCCAAGCTGAAGCCGGTGGAAAGACAACATACTCAGGATTACAAGGAAGGAGAAGGGTTAGCGTGGAGGACAGATGAGGAGACGACATCCATGCATGTTTTGCTCTGGGCCAACATCCTGGAACCGAATCCACGAACGTCCGAGCCGCTTTTTTCTCATTTTTTTACTAGCTCGGAGTTGGAACCATGCACGCGATGCGCATGTGCGGAGAGGCTACTTATTTACGCGGCGAAGCTTTTGTGCCTTTCGCGGCGCACGAGTACGCGGGATCACGCCGCCTGTCCGGAGGGCCAGGCGCGCTCGTAGCACTCCAGATCCCGGATAGTTTAATCGATCGATCATGCCCGGCCGTCACGGCATCTGGGCAACTTCAACGCGCTTCTCAAATCTGATATCAAAGTGGGTCTCACATGGTCTGTTTGCGGTGGCCCGCGGACTGGCCAGGTGGAGACGGGAGCAGCCTTGGAGCCAGGGGCGGAGCCAACAGGGTGGCCACCCTAAGACCATCTCTAACAGAGCTCGTATATCACGCCGGAACCGTATTTTTCCGGGCGATTTACAGGTTCGGGTTGAAAGTGGTGCAAAACAGAGACTGAACTCGTTGTCCAGCCCGAAAAACTTTTTCAGGGGCCCGAAAAATTTCACACTCGACCTCTATTAATACAGACCGAAGGTCGGTTTACAGGTCCAAAACTGAACGGATTTCTCACCGCTCCTCCAGCGCCGCCGTCCGTACAACGGCGATTTACAGAAAAATAACCCTTTGTTGTAACTATAGCACAGACTGACCCTCCGGGCAAACTATTTCACCCATCTAACCCTTTTGTGTGGCGCCCCTCCCATGGGCGCCACACATGCCAGTGTGGCGCCCGTCCTGCCGGCGCCACACACCCCCGACGTGGCGCCCTCGACTGAGCTGGTGCGCCGATCCGACGTGGCAGGATGTGTGGCGCCGCTCCCATCAGCGCCACTGTGGCGCCGCTCGGAAGGGCGCCACACATCCACTTAAGTGTGGCGCCCGCGCCCGGCCTAGCCCGACCCTCTTCTTCTTCTCTCTTCTTTCTTCTCTGGAAGCAAGGAACCGCCGCCGCCGCCCGCCTCCCCTTCGTCCCCCCCACCAAATCCACCAAGGATTCGTCAGATCTGGCCGGCCAACTCCTTCCTCATCTATTCCTCAAGGTATTCCCCTTTGATTCCCTCCGATTCATCCACTAGTGTTGGTGGATTTGGTAGATTTGGATATGAACCCTAGAAATGGAAATTTATGTTGGTGAATTTGGATATGAACCATAGATATGGAAATTAATGTTGGTGGAATCTACATTGTAGTCTATGTGTTTGAACCAAAGATTTGTTTGAACTCTAGATATGAAATTTTACATGTATGTGTTCAAACCTTATGTATGTATGTGTTGAAATGTCTAATATTTGCCTAGCAAATGCATTCAAATGTGTTATGTATGCCTAGTATTTGTGATGTAATAACTCATATTTGTTAGGAATGGCTCATAATATGGTGTTCTATCCCTAGATATGAATGTATATGTATGTATTTGATGTATGTGTGATGGCTTATTTGGATATATTCTCATGTATGTGTTGCTCATATTTGTTAGAAATGGCTCATAATATGGTGTATTTGTGTAAACATGTAGGATGGTGTGGCTCCTAGATCAAGAGTATGACAGGGATCACCGGGCTATATGACAGAGAGGACAACGGATCTTCACCCTTTGAAGATTCGTTACCATGGCACAGTGGATATACCGTATGACGAGAGGTATACGGAGCACATCGAGCCTATCGGTCTTCTCCCGTTCATATCGCTTGTAAGCCGTGGGGGGCCGAACATGAATGCTGCGGCACTCACCGCCCTTGTCGACCGGTGGAGGCCGGAGACGCACACCTTCCACTTGAGAGCCGGCGAGATGACCCCTACTCTCCGGATGTTTCCATGATACTTGGACTTCCTATTCAGGGCGAGCCACTGTGTATGAACACAGCTTCTGATGGGTGGCGCCAGCAGATGCAGGCGCTTATTGGCATGGCTCCTCCGGCGCCAGCAAATCCAAAGGAGAGAGCTCCCGCCGGCGCATCTTTCTCTTGGATCGGGCTTAACTTTGGACAATGCCCGGACGGGGCCAACGAGGACACTATCAGGACATACACCCGCGTGTACTTATGGTACATGATTTCGAGGACTCTCTTTCCTGGCAGTGGGGGGAAGCTGGCCCATTGGTGTTGGCTGAAGGCGCTTACGGTGTTGGAGCACCGGTTGATGGGGATATGCCCATAGGGGGTGGGTCGCCAGTCCCACTCGCCACAAGGACGAAGGCCCAGGAAGGACCGCCAGTCGCCTAACCGACTGGACCCAAAGGCGACTGGGCCGAAGACCCAAGAAGATGATCTGCTCGGCTGGAGAAGGAGATTACTTGTAGAAGGGTGTGATATCCCGGATTAATAGTAACTGATATGATTCGGGGTTATCCCCTTGTAACCCTAGGTCGGGGGTGGATATATAAACCCCCGGGCTAAACCCTAAACGACACACCATCTGAGATCGGATCTCCCCTGTAGAGCTCTTGGCTCAACGCCGATTGAGCCCCACATTGTAATTCTCCACTGAGCAATAAGATCTAGCAGACGTAGGCCTTTTACTCGGAGGGCTGAACCTGGGTAAAACATTGCGTTCTTGCACCTCGACCCGTAGATGGCGATGTTCCCTTGCCCTCGCATCAACGAAGTGCTACCCTGTAGCATCGCCGTGGTCACATCCACGACAGGGCGCCGATCGTGGGGCATGGGACATCAAGCCTCCGAGCTACGGCGAGGCCCTACTCGCAAGGCGGCCGGTCGTCTGGCAGATGATCGCCACCGGCAATTTCTTCCACATCCAGCCAAGCACCTACCGGCCCACCTCGTCACCCCTCAAGCACGCCCGGATGGTGCCGATCGGCTCCATCAACCTCTTCGGGCTCACCGGCGTCAGCGACCCCACCGAGCCCCCGGTCGGCCGCACGACCCCTTCGCGCCGGGTCAGCTCCTCACCGCCACTCGCCCAGTTACTGGCGAGGTATATGCGGAGGCCGAGTCAGCCCTGGAGGACGACGCCGACTCGGCGGCCGTGGCGCCGATCGCCAACCCCATCATCACCGCGTCAGCCGCCGACTCCGTCATCACATCCCAGCCGCTGACTTCGGTGTCGCGACGTTCGACGCCGACTCCATCGCCACGGCATCGGTCGCCGGGTCCGCCGCTGTGTCCCCGACTGCTGGCTCTATCGCCGCGGCGTCGTTCAAAGACTCCATCTCCTTAGTCTCCCACCCAAGCGACTTCGAGGACGACTCCGTCCTCTCCCTCTTCGGCAGCAACTCCGACTCGGACTCCGTCGAGGCCCCACGCTATCGCTACCCAACTGCAGTCTTCATGGCAGGAGGCGAAGAGGAGCCTCCGGTCGACGCCTTCACCACCCCCCTCCTCGCAACCGCCACCGCGACCGAGATCGAGGCGCACCGGGCGGCCCTCGAAGAGCAGAGGAAGAAGGAGCTCGCCGAACGGCAGAAATTTCGTCTCGAGCAAGACGAAGTGAGAGCTGTATCCCACTATCGCCAGCAGCGCAATCGCTTGCGCATGGAGCGTGCCCGCGCGAACGACTTCCCCAGCGCGCGCCTTAACTTCGATGATCCAGATGGAGAAATTCGGGTCGCCCGAGTCCAGAACCCCGACATCCCGGAAGGAAGTCGGGCCAATACCGACAGAGCGGCACACGGAGCACCGCCACCACCACCGCCACCACCACCACCACCACCACCCGAAGTTCCATGGGCGGAAGTTGACGCCAATGGCCTACCATTGCACTCGTCTCCAGCCGACAACGTCGCGGCCGCCCAAGCCGTCCTTGCGAGGCTCCCCAAAACGGGAGACGGCGCAATCCTCGTCCAGCACGCCAAGGCCCTGGTTGCCAAGGCATTGGAGCAGCAACATGCCGCCGCCGACTCGCAAGGGCGACTTTATTCGCGGACGTCCGCCAGTCGCGCGGCGTCATCGGGTGCGGCAAATCGCGCAGTCGTCAACGCCAACAACGGTCCGCCGCCAGCACCGCGTGCGGCCCACTCGACCAACAACCGAATCGAGCCGCGCCTGCGCGAGTGATGGTCGCCGCCAACGGACAGCCCGTTGATGCGCGAACCCACATCGTCAACGATCAAGAATGGCGGGCGCGAAACCGGCTGAACGACCGCTACGCTGATGAAGCCCCGCGCCAAAGCGCGTTCACTCGAGTCGGCCCCGCCGCTTCGGGCCAATGATCAGAGGCGAGCCGTACCCCGCGGATTCAAGGGGCCCCGTGACATCGAGAAGTACGACACACATATCGACCCCACAGTCTGGATCGATTCGTACGCCATGTCAATGGGGATCCAAGGCCATTCCGAGTTACTCGCGGCACGCTACCTGCCTCTCATGATGGACGGCGTCAATCGCCACTGGTTCAACACCCTCGCCAACAGCATCGATTCTTGGGAAGAAGCCCACGCCGCATTCATCCAGCACTTTGCCAGCGCGTACACTCGCGCGATAACTATAGAAGACCTGGATCGCTGTCCAGGGCGCCGCGAGTCGACTGCTTGGGTGCAGCGCTGGCAGGACATGTGGATGACCTCCAGCCATCAGCACGGATACGGCAACCCATCTTCCGACGGTGCTGCCGGTACGAACCGCTAAGCGCCAAGCTCCGTCACGTCAGCAGAGATAACATCTCAATCTCCGAGCGACATCGCCACCCGCTACGCTGATGAAGACCCTACAGTCGACTCGGACGACGAGTACGGCCAGCGACGCAATCGCCGCCCCGTGCACACGGAGCCTCGACGCGGCGACTACCAGTTCGGCGGCCGGTCTAACAACGGCAAGCATCGCGCCGACGGAGGACACAACGAGCTCGTCGCCAACGCCGACTACGAGCAGCGCGAGCCAAAATCCTTCCGGCGCGACAACCGTGCACCACGGGAGGATCGGCCTCAGCCTAAGCGCGACGCCCGCAGCCTCCTAGACGCCCCGTGCATCTATCACAGCAGGGAGGGCAAGCCCTCAACTCACACGACGGGAAACTGCTATTCCCTGAAGCAGATAGAGAAGGCCCGTCGCGCCAAGGAAAACGACGGCGGCAATCAGCACAAAGACCGCACCAAGGACCCAGACCAGCACAAGGGAGAAGGCTTCGGTCGCAGCGCCGGCTCGCTCCACACCTTCACCGGGGTCGGCGATCGACGGGAAGGTCCTCGCAAGGGCAGGGCAGTACGCGGTCATCCTTTCGACGTACCCCGGTGGCTCAACCGGTCCGAGCAGAGCACACTGGAGCCGCGAAGACCACGCTCCCCGCATCGAGTATCCCATCGAGTGGCACTGGTCGTCAGGCCCAAGGTCGCCGACTACTGGCTGCCGAAAACCCTGATGGACGGAGGAAGCTCCATCAACATCCTGTATTACAAGACCTTCCAGCGACTCGGTTTACCAGACTCACGCCTCGAAAACACCAAGGTTACGTTCCATGGCATCGTCCCCGGGCGGAAGGCCTTCCCGATCGGCAAGGTCACGCTGCCAGTCACCTTCGGCACGCCCGTGAACTACCGCACCGAGCGGATAACATTCGAGGTGGTGAACTTCCGCAGCTCCTACCATTGCGTGCTCGGCCGGCAGGCGTTCGCCCGGTTCATGGTGGCACCTCATTACGCATACAACATGATGAAGATGCCAGGCCTCGCGGCGTCATCACCGTCCACGGCGACCCGGAGATGGCACTGGAGTGCGAGGACGTCAGCGCCAAGCTTGCCGACGCCGTCATCGCCGACGAACAAGACAACTCCGCCGAGCTCGCCAAATACCCAGTCGATCGCAACGACCCCGCCATCCTGGAGAAGCCAACCGAGCTCGACTTGTCCACCGCAACTTTCAAGCCTGCAACCGACACTCGTCAAGTAGATCTTGTAGAGGATGATCCAAGTAGGTAAATTACCATTGGGACGGGCCTGTCCGCCCAATAGGAAAGCGCGCTCATCAAGTTCCTCCGTGAGAATCGAGATATCTTTGCATGGAAACCGTCTGACATGCCGGGTGTCCCGAGAGAACTTGCTGAGCACAAATTACACGTCGACCTCTCCGCACGCCCCGTTAGGCAGGCAATGCGCCCCGTAGGAGAAGAGCGGCGACGCGCAATCGCTGAAGAAGTGAACCGACTGCTCGCTGTCGGTTTCATCATTGAAATCAAGCACCCCAAGTGGCTGGCAAACCCAGTCCTGGTGCTAAAGAAGAACAAGACATGGCGAATGTGTATCGATTACACCAGCCTCAATAGCGCATGCCCCAAGGACCCATTCGTCCTACCGCGAATCGACCAGATCATCGATGCGGTCGCCGGCTCCGAGTCGCTGTGCTTCCTTGATGCTTAATCCGGGTACAATCAAATAAAAATGGCCAAGGAAGACCAAGAGAAGACAGCATTCATTACGGCCTTGGGTGCCTACTGCTACACATCCATGACATTCGGCCTCAAAAACGCCGGAGCGACATACCAACGGTGTATGAACAGCTGCCTGGAAAGCCAAATCGGCCGCAACGTACACATCTACATCGACGACATGGTAGTCAAGTCAACTCACCAGGCCGACCTCATCACCGACCTCGCTGAGACATTCGCCAACTTACGGCGATACAAGATCAAGCTCAATCCTCTGAAGTGCACCTTCGGGTCAGTTGGACGGCTCGGCTACGTCTCCAAACGAGGCATCGAGCCCAACCCGGAGAAGACACTGGCGGTCATGCGCACCAAGTAACCAACCTGCCTGGTCGACGCACAAAACTCGCCGGCCGGGTTGCCGCCCTCAGTCGCTTCATACCCCGGCTCGGCGACAAGGCCATGCCACTCTACCGCTTGCTCAAGAAGTCGAAGTCATTCAGGTGGACAGATGAAGCGCAGCGGGCTCTGGAAGAACTCCAACACGCCCTTCGGAACGCCCCTATCCTCGTGGCCCCGCTACCAAAAGAGACTATGCTATTATACGTCGCCGCGTCGAATCGCGCGATAAGCGCGGTCATGGTCGTCGAACGCAAGGAAGAGGGAAAGGAGCAGCTGGTACAGCGCCCGGTCTACTACATCAGCGAAGCCTTGATCGAATCCAAGCAACGGTACCCGCACTACCAAAAGCTGGTGTATGCAGTCCTTAGGGCCTAGAGGCGACTGGCCCCCTACTTCCACGAGCACCCCATCAAGGTAGTCGCCTCAACACCACTCGCCGACATCATCCGTAACCGCGACGCAACTGGCCGGATCGCCAAGTGGGCAGTCGAACTCGGCGTCCACAACATCACCTACGAGTCGCGCCATGCCATCAAGTCTCAGGCACTTGCCGACTTCCTCGCCGACTGGGAAGAGGCCCAGCAACCAAGCTCCCCCGCGGACCTCAAGCACTGGACAATGCACTTCGACGGTTCCAAGAACCTCGAGGGGGCAGGCGCGGGAGTCGTCCTCACATCGCCAAAGGGCGACACCGTGAAATATGTCCTGCAACTCAGGTTCGAGCCCTACACCAACAACATGGCTGAATACGAAGCGCTCCTACACGGCATGCGAGTAGCAAAAGAGATGGGCGCAACACGGCTGCGCTGTCTCGGCAATTCCGACCTGGTCGCCAGCCAGACTTCCGGCACCTGCGACGCCACCGATGCCAACATGATTGCATACAAGCGCGCAGTCGATCAAGCCGGCGCTAGCTTCGCCGGCCACGTCGTCGAATGGGTCGACAGGCGCAAGAATGAGGAAGCTGATGCGCTAGCCAGAATCGGGTCCAAGCGATTACAACCTCCCCCAGGCGTCGTCCTGGACATCCTTAGCCATCCCTCGGTGCGCGCACCTCGCGAGCTGGACATTGCTGAACCTCCTGCTCCCGACTCCACCCTAGTCGCACTCGCCTCCGACAGCGTCGATCGGACGGAGCCATACCGAGCTACCTCGAACGCCAGATACCGCCGATGGACGGCCAAAGCACGAGCTATCGTACGCAGGTGCAAGTCTTTCACCATTATCAATAAAGAGCTATACAAGCGCAGCGTCTCGGGAGTGTTCCAGCGATGCGTTGCCACCGACGAAGGGCGCAAGATCCTGCGTGACATCCACGCAGGGACTGCGCTCACGCAGGCGCGCGTTCCATAGTCGCCAAAGCTTTTCGTCACGCTTCTATTGGCCGACAGCCCATGAAGACGCAATCGCGCTCGTCCGCTCGTGCGCGGGTGCCGAAGTATGCAAGCCGCCGCACATGCCGGGGTCAGCATGAAGACCATCCCCTCACCTGGCCATTCGCCGTCTGGGGCCTGGACATGGTAGGGTTCAAAACGGCCCCCGGCGGTACACTCACCTCCTGGTCGCGGTGGACAAGTTCACCAAATGGGTAGAAGCAAAACCCATCAAGAAGTGCGACGGAAAGACAGCCACAAAGTTCCTACGCGAGCTTATCTATCGATATGGCTACCCTCACAGCATCATAACCGACAATGGCACCAATTTCGCCAAAGGGGAGATGGCCGACTTCTGCGAGGAGAAAGGCATCCGACTCGACCTCGCGTCAGTCGCACACCCCGAGTCGAACGGCCAAGCAGAAAGAGCGAACCAGAGCATCCTCCACGGACTCAAGCCGCGCCTAGTCGTGCCCCTGGAATGCGCAGCCGGTTGCTGGGCAGAAGAGCTCCCCTCAGTATTGTGGGGCATCCGCACAACACCAAACAGGTCGACCGGTCATGCCCACGGATATCGCCTACGACTCGCCACGGGTCGCTCACTACGCCGAAGAAGATAACGAGCGAGCTCGCCAAGACGACGTCGACCTCCTCGACGAGGCCAGGGACCTCGCCCTCTCAAGGACCGCCATCTACCTGCAAGATCTTCGCCGCTACCACAGCCGTCGCGTTCGGAGTCGCTCATTCCAAGTCGGAGACCTCGTGCTGCGGCTAATTCAAGACAAGAAAGGCATGCACAAGCTATCCCCCCCTTGGGAAGGACCATTCGCCATCAGCCGCGTACTCGGCAACGACTCCTACTACCTCACCGACGTCCGCAAGGACGACAAAGGCGAACCGCTCACCCGAGAGGTGGAGCGCCCCTGGAACGTCAACCTCCTCCGACGGTTTTACACCTAAGGAAAATGTGTAACCCACAAATTCAGAGATTAATCAAAGTCGCCGATTGCATCAATCTCCAACTCCGATTGCCTCTCCATCGCCCGCTAGCTATCTGCATCTCTCACCTCGGTACACACCGGCCCAGTCGCCATGACAAGCGACTTGGTACTGAGAGACCTTCGGTCGCCGCTGCTGGAAGCGTGAAGTCCACGATCGACCAAGTAGCTGGGCTAACAAGGGCACGACGGGTCCCCCGGGCGCAACACCAGGCCCGGTTACCTACCACCCCTTACGCCGTCAGGTGAAAACGGCGACTGGAACCCACAGCAGGGTCGCGTGCCCGACCAGCCCCCCGGGCCACGGCGACCGACTCGTGCTACGCTATACAGCACACCAATGCCCTCCTCTACCTTAGGCTGGTGACTTGAATGGCCAAGTACTTCGACCAGGGACCCCGCAAAACGGACCCACGGCTCGCCAAGGAACAACGCCCGCAAGAACCCCCTTTGGAGTCGCCTAGCGACTGGCTCACCGAGCCACGACGAGTGGCGCGCTACATGCAAACAGCGCAACTATAAACCAACCGCTACTCCACCCATGAGGCTGCTATTCGCACTATAATGACTACGTACTGCGACTGGGGACGCCCAGCTCGACAAGGAAAACAGTCAAGTCGATAGCCTTCATCGGGGTCGCATGGCGACTGGCCTGTTGGCCATGGAGAGTCCGACCCAACTCCAAAACGAAAACATCGCCGCCACACTCACATAATTCAAAGGCGATCACCAAGTTATAATTAAGCAAAAGCTGACACTTTATGTACAACTAACACCCGCTCGCGGGAATTTGAGTTACATCATACACAGGAGTCCAAGATTCTACTGGGAAGGCCCCGGAGCTTCCTCCACAACAGGCTCGGCGCCGCCATCGCCATGACGAAACTTCGGCGTATACAGGACGACCGGGTACGTGGACAAGGAGTTGGTGGCCGCGGCGTGGAAGAGACGCTCCGCGGGGAAGTCCACCGGGCCGGCCTCCTTCTCCGCGTCCCCAGGCGCCGCCTGGCTGGGGATGTGAGTCTCCAAGTCAGCGGTCGCCAACACCCGGTCGGCGTAGGGGCGCACTGCCTCCATCAAACGCAGCACCTCGGTGACGTCAAATTCGCCAGTCTCCGAGGGGAAGCCAGCAGTGACCTCCTCCACGTCAAACCCCTCCGAGTAGTGCGCCAGCACCATGCTCAATGCCATGGTAATGCCAACGCGGCAGGAGGAGCGGCGAATCCAGTCAACGACAGCCGGGATGTTGGATACAGCCTTGAAGACGGACGACGTGTCCCGCGGAATCACCTCCCGCGGACTCAGGTACTGGAGCGCCGCCAAGATCTCCCCCGCGCATGCAATGATGCGCGTGGTCGCAGTCGACAGGCACTCCCGCGGGGTCGCCGTCTCCGTGAAGTCGCTTGTACCTACCACCAACAACAAGAAGGAAGTGAAGTGAGAACTCGCCCTCGACGCCGACTCGCCATGCTCGGGGACTGGCCCCCGACGCCGACTCGCCATGCTCGGGGACTGGCCCCCGACGCCGACTCGCCATGCTCGGGGACTGGCCCCTGACATCGACTCACCATGCTCGGGGACTGGCCCCCGACGCCGACTCGCCACACTCGGGGATTCGCCGCCATGGCAATCGACAATAAAACAACGGAGGGACACGGAAACTTACCAAGGAGCTGCCGCGACATCTCGCGGACAAATGCCTCGAAGTTGGTCTTCTCGGCTTGCACTGCCAGGACGATGCCCTCGGACGCCTCCTTCTCTGCGGCCAACTCCTTGGCATGTTGCAGCTTCAAGGCCGCGACCTCTTCTCGCAGGGCTGCGGCAGCCCCCCGCGCCGCATCCCGCGCATCCGTCGTGGCCTCCAGCTTTCCCTTGTACTCGGCGATGACATCCTCAAGCTCCCGGCCCTTTTCCTCCAGGACCTTCGTCAGGTCCGCCACTTCCGCTTTCGCCTTCTTTCGGGCCTCCTCGGCCTGCTTCGCCCGGAACTCGGCTTCGCGGTAGAAGGACTCCTTGACAAATCCTTCCCGAGCCTCGGCGAGCGCCTTCGCCTGCGCCTCTGCTACAACAAAAGGGGGGCTGTGAGAACAAAAAAACAACCGCACGAGCGCGACTAGGAGGGAAAAGCGCATGGGTATGACTTACTGCCCAGGGCGATGAGCTTCCGGTTCTTCTGCGCCGCCTCCTCCACGAGCGCCGTCAGTCGCTTAACCTCGGCCTGCACAAAAAACAACGCGAAGATTAATAAAAGCAGTCCAGGCAGAAAGGAAGAGACTTGACTCGCCCCTCCAGGCCAAGTCGACCCTCGGGGACTTGGGGGGGCGACTGGACTGCGAGTACAGAAGTACTTACCACGTGCGCTTCACCGAGCGCCGTATGGAGCTCAGTGAAGGTCAAAGTAGAAGGCGGAGGGCGGCGCGACTCGGCCGCCTCACCCGCCTGCATTACCGCGTCGGTCGACGGCGCCCCATCCGTTCGCGTCTCGGGGTCGCTGGGGTGGACTCGGTCCCTAGCGGCCTTGGATCGGCGCTCCTTCATCGGCACCGAAAGGCCGCCTTCTTCGGTGGTGTCATCTTCGACTTCGGGCGCCCTCTGGCCTTCAGTCGACCCGAGACCCGCCGACTCCTCGTCTATCACGGGGGGAGCGGCGCCCGGTCCCATCGCCGCGCTCGCCGTGCCCCCGCGACCCATGCTGGGCAAGGGGAAAACGTCGGCGGTGGGTTCGGCACGGCCGGCGCTCGCCTTCTCAGCCTGGCTCGCCGCGACAGGCTCCTCTCGAGCCGACCCCGCGCCCCCAAGGTCGGAAGGCGCCGCCTTCTTCTCCGCGGCCTTCTTTAGCTCGGCCGCCTTTTTTGCCTCGGCCGCCCTTGTGGCTGCCGCCCCAATCGTAGCAGGTCTTGCCAAGACCTTCCTCTTGGACCTGCGGGGAAGCGGGGCGGGTCGTTAGCAAATCCCGCCATGAAGGAAGCAAACTCGACAAGAGGCACTTACTTCACAGTGGGGATCGCCTTCACGCCCGGACCGGCTCGGGCTCCAGCGTCGATCGCGTCCTTCAGGGGACGTTGAAGCTTTATGGAGCCCTCCAGGATAGTCGGGCGCAGCCGCTTGGGCTGCGGCTCGGCCCCTTCCTTTGAGGGCTCTCCTCCGGGTGAGAGGCTCGCCGTCCCCCTCGCCCTCTTGCGGCTTCGGAGCGCCCTGCGATGAAGATCCGGCACCTCTCTTCGCTCCGCGCGGGAGTCGGACGAAGTCTCTAGCTTCGGAGTCCGACTCGGTACGCTCCTCCTCGTCGTCAACCTCCTCCTCCTCGCCTTCGGTCATTTCCGGAGGCTCTTTCCCGGCGAGAGGGGGGAGATGGTCGGCGATCTTCTGCCACCGCTGCATTCAGATCAAGGAAGTGAGTTAGAAAGGGAGAAGTGCTATCTAGGCGTTGGCGGGCCGCGGCACTGAACAAGTCGATACCTGAGGCGCCGGGTTTTCCTCGGAGAAGGGCAGCAGGCCGTCCTCGAAGGAGGTAAAGGCGGCCGTGGTGATCTTGGCGAGCGCCTTCCGGTACTCGCCCTCGTCCCACTCGGTCGCCGTCGACCGGGTGCAGTCGTTTTGCCCCCGGTACTCCCACATAGAGTGGGCTCGGCACCGCAGGGGGATCAGCCGGCGGCCGAGCCAGCAGTTGTACATGTTGGCCGCCGTAAGACCGTTGCCCTTCAGGGCCTGAATCGCCTGGCGCATCCCCTTCACCACCTCCTCTTGCTCGCGCGGCAGCGACCGGACGTTGAGACGCCGCGGGACGCTGGGCTCGGGGTCGTACTGAGGGATGCAGACCTCGCCAGGGGGAGTGTACTCCTTGGCGTAGAACCAGAAGTGGCGCCACTGCGATTGCGCCTTCTTGGGGAGCGCCATGTCGATGAAGCTCTCCCCGGACTTCACCTGGAAGGTACCGCCCATGGAAGATTGATACCCACAGCGGGAAATATGGCGGGCAACCCAGGTAGCACTCGCACAGTGCCATGAACAGAGAGATCTGCTGCACACTATGCGGCCCCAGGTCGCATATCTTTATGCCGTAGAAGGCCAGCAGTTGCCAGATGAAGTCGGAGGAGGGGAGCGCGAATCCGCGATCCAGGAAACTAAGGAAGAGCACGAACTTGCCCGGCCTCGGGAGCGGCTCCACCTCGTTCGCCGCCGGGACCCGCCAGCGCTCCTGCTTGAATTCGGGGATTACCCCGGAGGCGACGTACGGGAGAAGAGACTCGCGCGTGACCTTGGACCTGCCCCAGGCTCTCGCCGCCATGGTTGCGCTCGGGGGCTCTCGGCAGGAGGCAGAAGGAATAGGAATGGGGGAAGAGTGAGGCAGAGTGATGAGCCCTAACCCCCGGGTCCGACCTTTTATATCGCCGCACTCGCTCAAGATAAGCATCAAATCCGCCCGTTGATTCGCCGCGAGATTATCGCCCCGCAGTTAACGGTCACGATCAGCGACGAGATCGGCGGAACGGGCGTTAAAGCTAGCCATTAGCGGTCACATCAGGCCCAACGGTCAACTTCGCGCAAACGGCTCGCGCCTCGGTCAACGTGAAATCTAGCCGTTGGCTCCTCCACGTGTCCGCACCCGGGACCTACACCGACTGGCCTACGACGACTGGCATACGCCGACTGTCATGCGACGATTGGCACACGCCGACTGTCATGCGCCAACTGGCTCATCAAGTTCAGGCGACTGAAGACTGGTGGCCAGCTGATGTTTACTTGGGGAGCCAGGCGGCGATTCATCTCAATCCGCCCCAGTGCCTCTTCGCGACCCGCGCCGGATCTACGCTTCATCACCACCGCGCTCGGGGACTACTGATGGGGATATGCCCATAGGGGGTGGGTCGCCAGTCCCACTCGCCACAAGGACGAAGGCCCAGGAAGGACCGCCAGTCGCCTAACCGACTGGACCCAAAGGCGACTGGGCCGAAGACCCAAGAAGATGATCTGCTCGGCTGGAGAAGGAGATTACTTGTAGAAGGGTGTGATATCCCGGATTAATAGTAACTGATATGATTCGGGGTTATCCCCTTGTAACCGTAGGTCGGGGGTGGATATATAAACCCCCGGGCTAAACCCTAAACGACACACCATCTGAGATCGGATCTCCCCTGTAGAGCTCTTGGCTCAACGCCGACTGAGCCCCCCCATTGTAATTCTCCACTGAGCAATAAGATCTAGCAGGACGTAGGCCTTTTACTCTCCGGAGGGGCTGAACCTGGGTAAAACCTTGCGTCCCTTGCACCTCGACCAGTAGATGGCGATGTTCCCTTGCCCTCGCATCAACGAAGTGCTACCCCCTGTAGCATCTGCCGTGGTCACATCCACGACATCGGTGGAGTTGGGGAACAGCGGCACTTGCCTACCTCTACCGGCAGGTGATGATTTGTTCTATGTACTATTTTCCTATAGTAGTGTGCTAGACAAAGTACTAACCAAATGTCTTATGTACGCAGTTGGACGAAGCTTGTCGCAGGACTGGGAGCGGCGGTATTGGTGGATGCTTGCTCCTACTTTCCGTATGGAGCTGGGACCGCCTATCAGTTGGGCGGCCTAGGACACTCACCGAGAGGCCATGGACTCATCACCATGAGAACCTTGATCAGGAGCCGACTTGGACATATCTTTGGGACAATGTCTCGGAGATGACGAGCGATCCAAATATCATGTACAGGCACTACACTGAGGAGTTGTACACTCTTACCGCTGAGCAGGTAACCGATCACTCTTTTGCAATCCGAATTCATAAATTCTACTGGCATGTTGTAAATTCTGAAATATTTGTATGCTGCAGGTGGATTGGGAGCCATATGGTACCTACTACCGTATTGGCGCGGCGATGCCTGACCTAAGTGCACGGAGGAGGCGCGATTCTGGTGTATGCGCTGCCCACTCATATGCATGTGGCTTGTTGAATACCACCAGCCGCACAGAGTGATGAGACAGTTTGGGCTGTATCAGGAGTACCCACCTCAGTGGCAAGACATGGACAAGGCGCTTCATATGTAAACTTCTGGAATCATGCGTTGGAAGATTCTTGATAGAAGAGGTAGAATCTAACTTCTTGATTCTTGCAGGCTTGATACGCAGCGGCAGAGGAAGATCACAAATTGGCCAGTCCATCATAGCGGCCACGTCACAGCGTTCCAACACTGTTTGGAAGCGACACGGAATGCTGGCCCTGTGGAGATTGTGCCTCACGACTTGGCCTCTTTCAACAACTATCTCCAATGGTTCCATGAAAACACGCGTATCGAGTTAGTGAAGCACGCGTATGATGACAACATCTTGGACGACCCCATCGAGTTCGATGAGGTTGCGCAAAGCCAGCACGACACCTACGCTCGCAGAGGGAGATCGACTTCTATTGCTTCCGAGCTGAACTTCGTGGTAATGGAATCTCTCATTAACTAGTACATCATCTAGATTGCCATGTGCTCGCTTAAATTGTGTATACTATGTTTGTCACAGCGGTCGGAGATCCAAAAAAAGCTGACGAGTGCGAGGTTATGTGGGATCAGAGCCTTAGAGATGAAAAGCCTGTCGGACCGTTGCGGCATTTCATTAAGGTATGATCACCAACTTTGAATGTACGCTATTATGTTCTGGTGGCTTTGTAACCATGAGTTCCATGACGCAGAACACTGCACGAAAGATGCGGCGGTTAGCCAACTTGCTAGGTTGCCGCGACGGTGAAATTCCTACATCCTCTTCTGAAGAGCCGGAGATATGGGCTATTTTGTTGCTGTCAAACATGTTCTTACTAATTTCAACTTTTGTAATCTCATGTGTTCATGTTTGTGAAGATTCCTGACGACGGGGAAATTTTGAGTCAAAGCATTAGTCGCGGCAAGAAGCAAGCCCCACGGTCAGCTTACCAGTTGAAGCCAAGGGGAAAGGCTCCAAACCGGTACACTCCGAAAGATTATGTCAACCGAGGAAAGAAGGTTGTCATTGAGGAGGATGAGGGGCCGCCGCGGAGATCATCTTTGTCGAGGATGAGGAACGACGAGCCGTTATCTTCAGAGGAGGAGGAGCAGGAGGAGCAGCAGCAACAAGAGCCACGACAGCGGACGAAAAGGATGGCCGTCCGAAAGCAACCCGTGAGGACGGCACATCGAGGACGATACTAGGATGTGCTACATGTTGTTGTGAACTCTATCTTCATAAGTATCGAGTTGTGAACCCTATGTCATTTCGAACCATGTCTGTAATGCTACTTGTTATTTGAATCTACGTGCTACGATGTGAGCTATGAAGTGTTATATGTGTATGTTCTGAAATTGCTACTTGTTGTGTCCAATGTTGTACTCAAAACTGTTGGAGCATGGTAGGATTTTTCATGGTTTTAACACAAGTCAATGTGTGGCGCCCTTCCCACTGGTGCCACACTGCACTGTGTGGCGCCCGTGGCATCGGCGCCACACATGCCAACATATATCAACTTTTGGGTCGAAAACACCCGTGGCATCAGCGCCACACAAACAGGGTCGCAAAACGGCTAAGTCCCAGACAGTATGTTTTGACCAATTACAAATGCATGTATAGCGCCGATGGGAGCGGCGCCAGACATCCTGCCACGTTGAATCGGCGCACCAACTCAGCGTCGAGGGCGCCACGTCGGCTGGGTGTGTGGCGCCGGCAGGACGGGCGCCACACTGGCATGTGTGGCGCACATGGAAGGGCGCCACACAAAGGGTTAGATGGGTGAAATAGTTTGCCCGGAGGGTCAGTCTGTGCTATAGTTGCAAAAAAAGGTTATTTTTGTGTAAATCGCCCCGTACAACCGCCTCCAGCCGCCGATTTCTAACTACTTTGCTACAATTTTGTACCGCCAGCCAAGCTCATAGCTACAGACGGGGGACGCGGCGGGCGGACACGGCAGGTCATGGCGTGAGGCGGTGACAGGCAGACGCGCAGCGGCGCGGCCAAGCAGCACCAGCTTGCGATTGCGTGCGCGCGGCCAAACATTAAGCAATGTGCGGCAGCACTAGCTAGCATCCAATCAATCTCTTATCTAGAGATGCAGCAATTCGCAGCAGCAATCACGGCCACGGCCGGCGGCCGGACACGGCCGGCCACGCCGCCCCATCGGTTCCTCCGGCGTTCGGTTCTTCGATTCCTTGTGTACGACCGTCTACACCTGACCCTCAAGCTCGCGGCTGCAGCCAGGGGTGTGGCCGCCGGCCCGCACGGGGAGATCAACGGAGCGGCGCGGGCAGTTCTTGTGAAGAAGATGATGATTTTTCGAATATTCCCTTTTTCAGTTTTAGTTTACAGGGTCTGTTCTGCGCCAGCCGTTTTGCGACCCGTAAACACGTTTTCGAAAGACTGAACTCGCATTTTTCGGTTTGCACTTTTACAGGCTCTGCTAGAGATGCTCTAAGATTTGACCCAGTCCATATGTCTTCTATAAAAAATATGGAAAAAAAATTAAAAAAGCCCAGCCAAAGTAAGGTCTGCTCCACCCTAACAAAATGGGCTCGATTCGCCACTGCTTGGAGCGGCCAGTGGTCCCATGGCCTGCATCGCCGACAACTGGATGACCTCGTCGAGGCCAACCCACTACACCAACTCCTCCTGCTTCCAGAGGTCGATGGCGCACTAGAACTCATCCTTGTCGTCGTCGATCATTATAGGCGCCTCCTCCATCACTCATCCTCCTCGTCCTCGTCCTCCGGTAAGTCCTCCACCACTGGCTCGTGCTTGTAGGAAGGCATCCGAAGCAGATGGTCCATGTATTGGGTGTACGCGTTGTGGTAATGTGACCAGTTCGGCCGCGTTCTTGGGAAAATGTGTACAAAACTCACGCCTCCTCCATTGTCGAGGGGCTGCTCTTGCTGCTAATCCTTAAACATCGGCATCTGCTCCGGCTCCTTCTCATCCTCCTCCTCCTCCTGCTCGTAGCACTAGTAGTCCTCGTCATCGTTGTGGTGACCCAGCGTACCACTGCATGGTGTAGTACACAAGTCGTTGACATAACACAAGTGAAACACCATTCCACTCATATTACATCTCTCAGAGTGGTACAACAGAAACATATGCGAGTCCAAGGTATGTCTATAGCAGTACACACGAACTGTTTACATAAGATCAACACAACCTCCTACTTTACAGTGAGGTAACACTTCAAATAAAGCTCCAGAAGAACGACTCGTAGTCTATCTTATTACTAACTCAAGTTTAAGGACTACTTGGCTTGCTATAGAAATCTAGCTACTTAGCTGCTAGGATTAGGGAAAGGTTCCCTTCTATTACTAGTCTAGGTTTTCATTATAGCTGATAGATAAGTTGACTCCATTGACTTCTTTGACTGGATTCTTAATCTTGTTGAAGTTGACTTCTTTGTCTTCGAGTTCCACGGTAGTTTCTCCTTTGGTGCCTTGATCTAAGAAGGGGGTTCAAATGGGATAGAATGAGTACGAGCGTACTCAGCAAGTTCATATTAGGAAATAGGTGTATCATGCACTAGCTACAGCCATAGACTAGAAAGTCATAGGCCAATGCAAGTTTTCATAAACATTTCTTCAAAAGGTTTATTTTATTCGAAAACTATGCCCGTCAGTCTTCACAGGTTGACCAACTTCGTGGAGTTCCTTTCCCGCTGCGTCATAGCTCCCTTCCGAAGGGAGCAGTCACAATTCAGTATCCTCTCGCAGAGGTGCGTTACTTTTCCCATAAGAGAACTTATCCTTGATGCCTTGCCGAGACGCGTTTCGTCCACACTTCCTTGGTGGGGCCAGGTGTAAGATCCAAGCCAATCACTGCCTTCTCCGCGACTGCAAACCCACCCTTTTGTCCAACCGCACACCCCCAGTAGACTTCTCCCGATAATACGGCTTTACTCATGGTGTACTTTGGACAATCCATCATAGACCGTAGAGCCCAACATCACACACGGATGGGGATTTAAAAGGCTATCCCAACCTGCGGCAGTGCCTCCAACACCCCGCGGCTCTACCAATCCGGTGACGTGCAGAAGGGAAAAGATACAGCTGACTTCCCCAGAGCCATTATAGATCTTATGGTCAACGCGATATGTACGGCACTAGAATCACTGGACGGCATTGGTACTTAGTCCTAGATGAGTAGTACACATGCAATGGAACCTCCACCATATCAACACATACCATGGTTCCATTGCCCACCACATAGTCATATTCATAATTGTAAAATTATACTTTGCTTTTCAATGCATGAGTGATAAGTATAGTACGTTGCATATAGTTTGATACAAATAATCAAATGACATGAGCAAGCGATGAATTTGCCTTTCTTGACTGCAAGATTATGCAGAAAAAAGCTTCGATACATGATAACTCCAAATTCTGAAATACCATCATCGTCCGGTAAGGACAATGTTTAAAGAAATGGCAAAGATGCTATAATGCATAGTATGAGATGCAATCGTCCCGAGCGTAACCTAACCTCGATGATTTAGGATGTATGAGTTGTAAAGATTCCTTTAGGGTTGGTTGCACTTTTAGAATGGTTCTCAAACAAGGTTCTTATTAGGGTTTGGTTATATTAGCATCATAATCAAGTGATATAAGACATCATAACAATCATACACCTAAAGAATAGTGGTGGAATAATATGTAAAGAACAGTTGTCAATTTTAAGTTCTACAGCACATGGTTGATGATTACTTGTATTATACTTCAAAAGAATAACTTTTGAAGAACATGTTAATTAAGAAATAATGAGTATTTCAAAGAAGGATTAGGGCTTCTAAGGTTTGTTTGACATCTATACTTCAAAAGAATAACTTTTGAAGAACAGGTTAAATAAGAACATGAACTACTATACATAGGAGCTATTGCTTTCTAGGTTTACTATTGGATTCCATTAAATTTATTATTGGTTCATTTAGTTTCACTAATAGGAACTAGTTGGGTTCTTTAAGTAGAATGGGTTTATATGTAGCAAGTATTGGTGGGGTTATTACTATGGCTTCCCATATACAACATATCAAAGGATGGTTATTAAGATGGTTCCATAGGTTTGCTATTAAGTTTACTATGGCTTCATATTTGCTTAACCAAATAATCTTTATTGGTTTCTAAGCAAAGTGGCTTATCATTTCCTAAGTAGGGTTTAGTGGAAGAGTGTGGATTTGTTGCCACCCGGTGGCAATGCCCCCTCCTAGGTTGCCGTTAGATCAACTGGTGGAGATTCGTGCTGCCCTGACACATGATTGGATATACACAATTACCAGTAGCTTGGTCCTGTTGTAAACTGACTTAGAGACTAATTTTTCGCTTGACTGGTCAGTGAATTACAGAGACGTGCAGCGTGATAACCGGCTTGCTCTTCCACATGGAAAAGTTGGCCGAAAAAAGATGCATGCATAGTGCGCCGGTGATGATAGCCTGCATGCATGCATGCCGCGTTTATGCTGTGTCGCTGCGAGGAGAGGGAGATAAAAAAAAGGTGAGAACATTTATTTCCCCATTGCCCATCTCAGCGAATCCCTGAGCATCTGCCGCTAGGTGGCGGAACAAGTTCTTCCCAGCGACCTGCAGAGCGACGTTGGACCTACATCGCGCTGCTGGTGCTCGTCCTGGCGGCGGCCTCGTCCCGTGCGGCGTCCACGGCGAGCGCGTGCGCGGCGGAGAAGTTCCCGGCGGGGAAGGCGTACGCGCGCGACGTGCTCCGACCTGACGCAGCCGGGCGCGGCGCTGCACTGGAGGTCGGAGCTGGCCGCCGACGCCGGGAGCGGGGCACCGGACAAGCAAGCGTTCTCCACCAGCAACCTCGCCGCCAAGGCGAAGCTCGTGCTCTCCGGCAAGGCCAGGGCGCTGGTCGCCGCCTCCGAGCCGGCCATGGCCGATGCGCGTGGGAGGGAGAGTGCTGAGTGGAGGTGATCTGCGGGGGCGGCGCGTGGGTGGGCCAGGCGGCAGGCGGCGGCAGAGGGTGCGCGCGGGACTGGTTGGCCGGCGGTCAAGTCGATCGAGCGGGGCAGATGGCTACACGCGCGTGGGGGTGGGCAAGACCGCAGCGGTGGTTGACTTGCTCGTGGGCGCGCGAGATGGTGGCCGGAGGTGGATCGACTATTAAATTGGGCACTGCGCGCATTGCGTGGCAAACCTCTTTCTCCTTGCTGCACTGTGCTTGATTAGCAAGTACAGAAACAATAGCTTGGCAAGTACTATGTAACAAAAGAAATGCGATGCAGATTATGCTAGTTGCGCTTTTGGAAAGGAGGGCTGTCGCCCAGTTTCACCTCAACATAAACTTCAGATAATCTAGTCAATTAGCTCATGGCCTAATTATTGTAGAACAAAACACGCATGTGTGGAAAAAGAAGAGACTATCAGTGCCACCAAACTGCACACATAAATCATGCCAACTACTCTATAGCAAGTGGATAGCACCTGACATCACCATATGCTTGTGGCATGCAAATTTATTAAGTGAAGACAAACAATGATATGTTGTGCGAGGACATTTGCAGGCCATCGATTCACATTTGACTGTGCACTGTTGTTCCCGTCTGCCATGACTGTTCTTACTCTGCCATGCATCAGGTAATTTGCAAAAGCCAGGCTAATTAAGAAATGAGAGACAGAGATCGATCCGAATCTTGATGATCAATCGCACGGCAATGAGAGGGGGGGTATTGCCACCGGGTGGCAACAACATATTTACCTTAGTGGAATAGGAGCATGTGATGTGAATTGTTACACAAGGTTGGTACTAGGGTTTATCTTATGGTTCTACTAGTTTATGATGGTTGAGGTTGATCCTAATGGTATGGTATATATGAGTGGTGATCAATGATACTAATCCAAGTAACAAGTTAGGGTGTATACCTAGGTGGTACTAGTGGATCATATAGGTTTTAATCAAGACTAGAGACATAAAATGATGAGCTCATGTGACTTGGTTTTATGATGGTAGATCCTGAGCATGCATTCAATTTTTGCTTATTAGGGTTCTATATGTTAAGTAAATCTCACATGATTATATGTGACACAAAACTAGGGTTTTAGAGTTGCTTCTAAAGTGGAATGATCACATGGGTTAAATCTTTAGAGTTTTAGAATTGAAACAATTTGATATGATCACATGAAATAATGGAATCAAGGTCTTACTCAAATTGAAACTAGGGTTTCTAAATTATGGTACAACTCCTAAAATGATGATTGGTAATAGAGTTGTGGTTACTTATTACTTTGAATCAAAATTAGTAATGGTTTAACATTTATTAATTTTTACAAGATTTAATAATTAGAGTAATTCTTATTTAGGTTTAATTAAGATTCAGGGTTTAATAATTGTTATTAGGTTTAAAGTATTTAACTTGTTGACTTAAGATGTTTAAGTAAACAATTGTTGGGTTACTAAAATAATATTGGCTTCTAATATTTTCTTGAGTTATTACTATTTAAAGAAAATAGAAAATAGTAATTTGCAAATTAGGGTTTATGAATTATCATTAATACTTAAGTGAATGCTATTATGGTAAAGAAAATTAATTTTAACATTTTACTTAGTTACTGAATAGTTAAAATTTAATTTTGGAACTTAACTATTTATTGAATTCAAATTGTATAATAAATAATTGAAATGGCATAGTTAATAAGGTTAAAAATAAATGGATTTTTATTTCGTCACAAATTTTTGTTTTATATTTTATTTGGATAGAGTTTATTTTTGTGAGCATTTTGATATATTATTTATATTTTTCTGAGTAAAATGAATTTTCTATGTTTTTACAAAGTTTCAACTATTTACTGGAATTAAAATTAATTGGAAATCACTAAAGATACCGGTTCACACCTAGCTACACTGACTGACCAGTGGTCCATTGACTGGGTCAATTGCCACGCGGGCAAAGACCAGTCAACAAAGCCAAGAGACCCCACTGCCACGCTGGCAACATCGACGGCGAGACGCCGGCGACCAGTAGACGACGGCGCCGCCGCTACAGGGTCTCCCCGAGCCTCCCGTGAATTGCGTTCGAACGAGAAGAGGATGAGGAACCCTCTGGTGGTGGCGGAATCAACGATTAGTGCCCGGAACTTCATCGGAAACGATGGCCCGTGGCGGTGCTCTCCGGTGAGGTATCGAAATCGAGCTAGAGATATATCTAGGATGCGATAGGTAGCTCGGAGGAAGCGCAAGCTCACCCTGGTGCTGACGGTGTGATCGGCTCCGGCGATTGTCGACGGAGACGGCGACGAATTTGCCATTCCCGACGATGTACTGAGAAAGGGGAAACGGAAATTGTTGTCGTCCACAGCTCCCCTGGATGCGTGCTTGCTCCCATGTGGCCTACGCACCGAGGCGCACCTCCTCGACCATAAATCGTACGCCGGGGTGGTCTTAATCGACGGCTAGCCGGAGAACAACCGTCGGTGATTTTTGTTGATTGCGAGAGATAGAGAGCGATTGAGGAAGAATGGATGGGCGGCGAAGAATTAGGGTTCCACGGCGAAGCTACTGGCAAATTTATAGAGCACGGCGAGGTCCGTATCGGTATTTCACTGGCGGCAATGGTCGGGATGCCTCGCCGATGATGGAGGTCTCTGGGGCGCGAATCTTGGCACCAATGGATAGGACGGACGCGAGGGATATAGGGGAACATTCTGGAATCCTCTGCAAAGCCCGGAGCCATCCCTATCCACAGCGAGGACACTACTGGGAAATGGCCTACCGCCGGCGTCCTGAAATGGCCTACCGCCGGCGTTTTTGCATTCGCCGACGATCGCCTCGCCGGTGGTAACGCCTCATCGCCGGCGCCTCCCAATTCGCCGGGGGTAAGTGCCGTTACCGCCGGCGTTTTACCAATTCCCGTAAGTGTGTCAATTCGCCGGGGTTAGTCTTACCGCCGGCGTCTTATCATTTCGCCAGGGGAATCAGGCCGTAGTGCTGGCGATTGCAAAACGCCAGGGATACATGTACATTTCGCCAGCGTTAACATTAGCAGGAGTAAAAAAATAAAACTCGAATTTCACAGTATATACACCAGAATTCAGCATATACACAGAATATACATTACCAGAATGACAGCAAAATAGACATCATTAGCAAGATACACATCATTGGCAATGATACACATCATTAGAAAGTCCCGAAATGTCCATAACATGCATGCATATGCATCAATAACACAAGTGTCGACCATAGTTCAAACATCACGACTCGAAGTAGCACATGTTACAGAAATACATATAAGTCCAGTGTCGATGACCTAGCTAAACAACAATGACATAATAAACTAGAGAGACGGTGGCGACAAGCATCATCACGATGAAAGGGGTCCTCCACATCTCCCTCCTCTGTCCCGCTCGAAAGTTGACGTATCGACCGCCTCCTCCAAAGTGGTACCCCTTGTAGTTTGCCGCTGAAACGGTGGACCTGCTCCTCTGTCTTCCGTCCCCGTAGACTCTGGAACCCTGCCGTGGTAGACGACATAGTACGTCATCTATGCAAACAAAAAAAGAAATGAAAGTTGTTAGTACATTAGTAGAGAGAGATATAACATAGAGTAGTGCAAAGAAAAAGCATGAAAATTACTTAAATAATTTTATGACTAACATTTGCAAAGGACAAAAGTGTTTGAGTCAAGTCGGCTTCGGCGGGAAGGGATGGATGCCCTCGAGCGTGTTGAATGTTCTGTCATCACATCCATCTTCTAATCGTCCTTCTATCTCGGCCTTAGAAAGTGCGGGACCATAGTGGAACAAGCCACCATTACCGCAGACATCCCTCCAGAGTATTGTGCAAATGGTCCGCTGGATGGCACGGAACTCGGCTCTCACATTTTCATCGGTGGTGTCCGCCATGTTCACGAACATCCGCTGAAGACTGGATGGCAACAAGAGATCGTTTGAGACCTTACAATCGACCTCATCTGTAGGATGGCAAACCAGGCCTCCATCCCATTGTCATGCGCCGATTGCTTGAGGCAGGGGAACTTGGTTATGTGGTTGCACACATAGCAACCTTTCACTTTCTTCTCATGCCTGATTTTGTCGATGCCAACCTCGGCTATGAAGCCGCTGAGGGCTTTATCAAGTGTAGACTTAAGGTCGGTGAAGTCCTTGTCCGGATCAAGCCCGGAGTCGAGGTAACTGACATGTGAATGATACGGGTGAAAGAGGAGGAGGGTGCAGTACTTGAATCTGCGCAAAATGGAAATAAACCATCATACTCGATCAACTATGAAGGAAATTCGTGAAAGAATGTAATAGAGGGTACTCTAGTAACCAAATACTTACTCGCGGAAATATGGTATGGCAAAGCATTTCTTATCCTTGTTTAACACCAAGAAATCCTTGATGTACTTCGCTAGAAACGCTTGTTCGTTCTGGACGACAGTTGGAGTCATGTAGAAGGGGTCCATGATAGCGATGTCCGCTGTGTTCTCCATGGCGATATCGTGCGCCATGCTGAGCGATAGGAGGCGGACCAAGTTTCGGTCGAGCTGTTGCATGTTCAAGAGCCTGAAGATGTCTTCATATCGAATGAACATCAAGTCCGCAGGGTATGTGGTGACAAAGCCAAAGCCACTGGGCACCTTGGCCATCAAAACCAGGTACGAGGGATTTCTATCTCGAAGAAGTAGGTCCTCCTTCATTAGAACAGCATCATGCAAGCTCCTCATATCGGGCGTCACCTGCTGGACAATGTGTGCCGGCAGCATAGGCTGGCCTAGGTGATGCATCTTCCTCCACGGGGTCGGCAACTTGTCATTAACCACTTTCTTGCTTGCGGCAACATCTCCGGACTTCTTCGCTTCCTGGCCTTCTTCTTACTGCAACTGGGAGTGGCGTTTTGTTTCATACCCTCCGTGGTCGCACCAAGGAGTGTCCTCGGGGTAAGCCCAACTCGGGGTGGAGCGGTGAAGGTGGTAGTGTCTTCCTGCTCGGGAGTTTCTTGTGAAAGGAACAACTTCTTCTTTAGCGTACGATCGGCGGGTGGCTTGTAAGGAGAAACCCCGTCGCCCTCCATCTCAGCGATGAACGTATCGATTGGAGCTTGATCGATGTCCAACGCCTTGCCGTGCTGACTCTCGGGCTGACTGTCGGGCTGGCTATCGGGCCCAAAAGGACCACCAGCCGGTGGAGGACTCGGGGCAGCCGTCGCATCCTGAGGAGTGACCATGCCATAGCTTGCCTCCGAACCTGAGGCGGTGGTGTTCAGCCGAATTAGGGCTTTCGGCCATAGAAGGATGTGATTCTTGAGGTCCCCGAGAGTGAGCGGGGTTTCCGTTTCCGGGGGTTGATAAGGAGGATGGAGGTCTTGGCATCCCGGTAACGACCGGTTCACGCGAGCCCGGCTCACGCTATCATCCATCCTGACGCAGTGGAAAATCCGCTGTGTTGGCAGGATGACACTGCCGCTCGCTACAGCCTTCAACTTGTTGTCCACATTTAGTAGCAAGGTGCAAGGAGTCGCGTTCTCCTGTGAAAACATGTGTAGGTCAGAGAGGGGCGATGACAAAGTAACTAATTTGTAGAGCTTGAGAGACTAAATTAATTACCGTGAGGGCGTCGAGCTCGGCTCGCGTTGAAGGACCGAGGCCAGGCGTGCAGGTGACTGAGGGGCTAGTACTGTGGCCCCCAGGTCCGGCGAATCCTCTCTAGCGCCGACATTGCCGGCGGGTGGAGTCACCAAGTTGGGTGTGCATTGAGCGTGTCTAGTTGGAGGCCGGTTGTCCGAGTTGCTGGCGCCTAGGCTGATAACCGGCATCGGTCCCTTTTGGCCGCCGGCGAAGTAATTCTTCATCGACAACACAAGATCAGGGATGATTTCATTGACCCTGGTGGCCACCACGTCATCGACCTTGCTAGCAACCTCGGCACTGACGCGTTGCTGAACCTCGGCACTGACTGACGCGTTGCTCCATGGTTGTTTCCAAGTCGGCCACCTTTTTCAGCAGAGCCTCGTGCTCCCGGTCCTTCTGCGCCTGCCGCGACTCCTTAGTGCTTGCGGGCACGTCCAAGCCATAGTCGGCAAGCTTGCGACCTCCTCCGGCGCCGGGGACACGGTGGGGCTTGTCCAAAAGCGGTGAATTGGTGAGAAGTACCAAATTAATAAGCTGGTAAATTTCTTACCACTGCTTTCTCTAGTGCCACCACCTTCGCGTCGGCGACCAACTCAACTCCCACCACCACATCAGGTTTCGTGACATGTTTCCCACCCAATTCTCGATGGTATCGGGACCTGAGATATGCCCTGAAGAGTGGGTCTTTGTACTTGGCAAAAGGGGGCTCAAGGCCAGCATTTATGTAGGCCTGGTCCTCCTTGTCCCATACCGGCTGCTTGCCTTCGAAGCCACGGCAACCGAGATTGTGGTGACCGATGTTCTTATCCGCCAGCTCCTTCCCCTAGGTCGATTGTCGTTTGGTGTACTCGAGCTCCTCGTTTTCCAAGAATTTATTATACTGCTCCAGCGTCATCCGCGGGAAGTGGCGCTGGATCTCTTCCCAAGTCTCATTGTCACCAAGCATCCCCCTCAGCATGGTTTTATAACCGCTGAGGTTCTTGGAGAACTTAGAGAGGGCTCGTCTGTTCACGATGTTATCCTTGGGATCCTCGTTCCTGTATTCCACAGGGAACTCATACCGTGCGTGCAGCCGCGCAAGGAGTTGGGCCTGCAGATGCTGCTTCTTCTTGGTTCGGAGTTTCGTCTCGTTGACGTCGACGACGTCCGAAGGATTGCTCCCAGTTGGAGGCCGTACCTTCGCCACGTGCTTGGGCTCAGTAGGAAGACCGGTCTTGGCGTCCACCACGGTGATTATGTCGCGAGTGGTGCCGACCCTGTTTGGGCGCCGCTGCTTCCGTTTCCTCTTGGCCTCGGTAGTAGTATCCGAGCTACCCCCGCAACGCCACTGTCGGTGGTCTCGTCGGCAGCGGCCCTCTCATCCTCACCATCGTTGTCCATCTCAGCATCCTCCTCCTCCGAGGACTCGTCATCGCTGCCTGGAAGTTCCTCCAGCTGATCCGAGACCATGAGCCTGTAGTGCTCATCCAACTTCCGCTGAGAAGACCCGTCAACGTCTTCGTTGGGGTCTGCAGAAGACGACATCGCTAGCTAGAGAACAATAGCATCAAAAGTATAGTAAGTACTACTGTAAGTGTTTGAGCCAGAGTAAGTACTATTTGTTCATATGCAATGAAACTGAATGAGCCATAATGAATGAGCTTATGCAAGTACCATCACAACATATGTGTGTTATCTTTGTTATATACGGCATAATTCTGCTCAAATAAGTTCCTATTTCAGTTTCTAGGAGGTGTGCAGGATAGATTAACCTAGTCATGTTAAGGCTACTAAATAAGTTGAGTTAAACTTGATTTTAGCAATGTTACATACTGCAAGATTAGTTACTCTAAACCTATGCTTGCAGATGCATCACACAAGGGTGCACAAAGGCCACCAGCTAGCAGGACACAGAGTTACTGAGTAGTATCCAGGCAACCAGCAATCATGTGGAGAGCAAGTCATGGCATTTCATCAAACAATTTTAAAGGACAGCTTAGGTTAGGATTTGTACCAAATTTTCCTAAGCAATACAACAACCATGCACCATACCTATGTCCACCACATATGTGCATGTTATAAATCCATATAAATAAATCATGCTAGTACCACACAAATACATGTTAAATCCTATCGATTTTTTCTAAGCAATACAACAAGCAGCAGCAATCATCATCTCAGTAGAGGAAAGAAATTTATCAAAGACAGAGCCTTGTAAGCAAGTTGGTCAGCAACGATTTGCAAGAGCCGAGCAGGTTGGGGAGGAGCAAGGTGAAACAAAAAGAAAAATCCTAGCTAGTAGCGGTTTTGTTTTATTTTTTGTTTGAATCTCGTGGGCGGCCAGACCGAATCGTAGCTAGTGGTGGGGATGGATTGGGCGGATCTCGCTGGCCGCACAGGCAGACGCATGAACAAGGAGAAAGGGAAATCGGTGGTCAGATGGGGAGCTTATTACCGTAGCACGCAAGGAGGCGGTCCGGTGAGGTGGAGGCGGACTCCGTCCGTGGATGTCGATCGCCCGCCTGCCTGTGATGAGGAGAGGGACGAGCAGGTTGGTTGGTTGGCAGCAGGGGCGGCGGCAGGAGGAAGGAGGCCGCCTGCTCGTGGCTCGGGAGGCGGTCAGGCCAGCTCGACGGAGCGCCGCGCACGGACCAGGAGGAAGCAGGCGGCGGCAAGGCGGAGGAGAGGCAGGCGGCGACGGCGGATCGACGGCGGTCGATTTGGGGGGAACGACGACAGACGCGCGGTACCAAAATGACTAAGTCGTGGACACTTTACCCCCGGCGTTTTGCTGTAAACGTCGGCGGTAACGTTTGAGCCACTAACAGGTGGGCCCAAGTGCATTTACCACCGGCGAAATCGAGCAATTCGCCGGGGATAACAGGTGACACTGTATTAATTCCGTAAACCCTTTTAGTTATACAGAATCGATTCGCTAGCGCAGTGGTTCCAGTCGCTTCTGCACAGCCGAAGCACCCAGGGTTCGAATCCCTGTTGGTGCAAAAAAGGCACCCTTTTTTTCTTTTCTTAAGACCTTTTTTTATTGTTTCTAGTTATTTAGATAAATTGTAAAGTCCTTTGGCAACTTTTTTTTTTTTTTTTAAGACCTTTTTTTATTGTTTCTAGTTATTTAGATAAATTGTAAAGTCCTTTGGCAACATCCGATAAAAAACCAAGACATAAAAAACCAAGACATAAATTTAGGATAAATTGCGAGACATAAATTGATGATTTTAATTCTTGAATGACTTCAAAGTCCTTTCGAGGATATCCGATAAAAAATCAAGACATAAATTTAGGATACACTTGAGAAGGACAAATGGTTGTTCGAGAGATAATTATTATAAATACACAAATGACTTCAAAGTCCCTTCCGCTTGGTCCTTGCGACCCCACCGGTATCGTCGCGACTCCTTGTGTACGGAGGAACACTTGACCTAGGTAGCGTCGTCCTTCTTCTTCTTAGTGTGTAGGTTCTATCGTCTTCATCGGGTTCTTCCATCATTGGGTCTCCGACGAGGCCGTCGAAGTCTTGCTCGTCGGCAACTCCATCCATTCCGACGAGGGCCCTTTTTCCTCTCCTTACGACAACACGGCTGGGCCTTGACGGGTCAGTTATGAAGAAGCATTGCTCGACGTGCTTAGCCAATACCCAAGGCTCATTTTGCGCGGTGGGGTTCTTGGTCTTGGATTTGGGGGGCAGTCGCATGGTGGTGACATACGCATCTTCTTTTGTGACGTCCGTAGCCCATCTGACACGAAACATCGGTAGCTTCTCCCCGACGTAGTCGAGCTCCCAGATTTCCTCGATCCTTCCGTAGTACCTTTTCTTCTCTTCACCCGTGTACGATTCCATCGTCACACCCGAGTTCTGATAGTCGCTTCTGTTGTCTCTCTCCTCTGTGGAGAATGTGTAACCATTGATGTCGTATTTCTGATAAGTCATGAGGTTGGGGGCGGGCCCACAAGACAAGGCCAATATCATTTTGTCTACGCCGCTTGCCATTGGTGGGGGATTGGCATCAATCTGGTCTTTGAACCAGCTCGCGAAAGAGGAGTTGTGCGCTCTAAATACCTCTTCTTCCGTCATCGGCTTGTCAGCCCTGCTCTTGATCATGTTTATGTGCTGATCCACCCAAGGCTCTACCTCGTTCATGTGTTGTAGTGCTACTAAGTGGGCCCTGTTAAAGTCTGTTCTCCTATCATCTTGATCCGCGTCGAGTTCCCTCCTGCCAGCGTTGTGGCCTACTCCCTCGAATCTGCCGAGGTGCTTGTTGGCGGGCATACCAACCGGATGTGGGCCGTCCTCGTTTAAATAATTCTTGCAGAAAGAGATGCACTCCTCGGTGAGAAAGCCCTGGACGATGCTTCCATCCGGATGTGCCCTGTTACGAACGTATCCTTTGATGAAGCCGTTCATTCTTTCTAACGCCATCATGTTGTGAAGGAACGCGGGCCCAATATCCTCGATATCGTCCACTATATGCACCAGCAGATGGACCATGATGTCAAAGAATGCGGGCGGGAAGTACATCTTCATCTCGCATAGGATGGTGACGATCTCTTCCTGCAGCCTCCCGAGTTTCTTGACGGTTATCGACTTTCGAGTGATGACGTCGAAGACGTTACACAGGTCAGTCAGCGTCGCACGAACGTGCGGTTCCATTATCCCTCGGATAGCAACCGGAAGTATCGTGCATCATCATGACATGACAAGTCATGAGACTTCATCCCGCTGAAGATTTTTTCGTCGGGTCCAGCCATCTGCGTATCAGCCCCGCGTAGCCTAGGGGAAATTTGACTTCTAGTAGGCACTTGAAGAATTGTTCGAGCTCATCGGGATTTAGAGTGAAGCAGGAGGGGCGAGGAGTTTCACGTACTTGGCCACCCTTTTGCGTTTGCGACCATCTGTTTCCTCCTCCTCGGTTTCCTGGTCAACCTGGGTGAAATGAAGCTCTTTTCTGATATCAAGGGCCATCAGGTCGTGTCTTGCTTTCGACCCGTCTTTGGTCCTCTCCGGCATGTTGAGCACAGTGCCAAGCAAGCTCTCGCACACGTTCTTCGTGATATGCATGACATCAAGGCTATGAGGCGTACCGAGGATCTTCCAGTACGGCAAGTCCCAAAACACGGACCTCCTTTTCCATACCCCCAAGAGCGGCCCGGGTTCCTTTTTCTTTCTCTTGTCTCCTTTCTTCCGCTTCTGCATCTTTATCTTACCTGCCGGAGGGCAGTCTTTCCAGTTTTTCAACAGAGTATCTATCTCTTCGCCGCTTCTCCTAGGTGGAGGTCCCTCGACCTCATCCTTCCCATTGAACAGGTCTCCACGCTTCCTCCACGGGTCATTCTTGGGAAGCCACATTCGATGCCTCATGTAGACGGTTTTTGAAGACCCGGGATCCTTACCCAGCTGTAAAAACGGCGTCTTTTCCATGCACCTCACACATGCCTTGTGTCCGTGGCACACCTGGCACGCGATATATCCGTATCCAAGATAGTCCTGCACCGTCGTCAACAGTGCGGCTTTCATACGGAAAGTTTCTTGTCCGTAGGCGTCCCAAGTTTCTATCCCTTCCTCCCACAGAGTGACTAGCTCCTCCTTCAATAGCTCCAGATACAGGTTGATATCGCTCCCTGGCTGTGTCGGCCCTTGGATTAGCATACTCATGTGTATGTACTTCTTCTTCAGGCATAGCCATGGAGGGAGGTTGTACATCCATACAAACACGGGCCAGGTGCTGTGCTTGCTGCTTTGGTTCCCAAACGGATTGAGTCCGTCGGTGCTCGCACCCAACCTGATGTTCCTTGGTTCTTTCCCGAATTCTTCGTAATACTCATCGTCTAATGTTTTCCACTGGCTTGCATCCGAAGGGCGTGTTAGCACTGGGTTTTCAACCCGTTCCACATCACGCCTCCTTTCTTTCCGCGTGCCACCGCATGAGCTTTGCTTCCTTGGGGTCCACGAAGTACCGCTGCAGACGGGGCGTGAGCGGGAAGTACCACACAACTTTTCGAGGAGATTTTCTTGTCCCTCTTGTATCGAGATTCGCCATACTATGGGCATGTATCGAGATTGGCATGCTCGTTCCGATATATTACGCAGTCATGCATGCGTGGTATTTCTGGTGCGGTAAATCGAGAGGGCACACGATTTTCTTGGCCTCTGTAGGCTACCGGCACACGTGTTATCTTTAGGAAAGTGGATCTTCAAGTATCCGAAGAGTTCGTCCACGCTTGTGTCCGTCCATTTGTGCTTTGCCTTCATCTCCATAATATCGAGAGCGTATCTCAGATGGCTCTCCTCCGTCCCACGAGCTGCATCGTACAACGGAGTTCTCGAGTCTACCTCGAGTTGATCCAGCTTAGCCTTCCGTCTACCAGCGATTTTGGGGTCGGTCGATGTGTTGCTGAGAAGAAGTTCTTGAACATGACGGTCCTGCACGGCCGCGGTTAGCGGGGTATTTCTACTCATGTCCTCGTCGGCCGCATGTTCTTCCCGGCCTTCTTGATCACCATCAACGTGTGCGCCATCCTCTTCAACCTCCTCTCCATTGTCGTGTGGGGCATCCTCTCCATCACCTTCGTTATCATCATCTCCACCATCATCATCTCCATCATCATCACCATCGATATCATCATCTCCATCATCACTCATCCACTGAGTATGCCCCTCCATGAAACTATACCTGAGCAGGTGTTGATTCACTATGCCTGAGAAGGGGTCAAACAACGATCTTAGCTTGCATCTTCGACAAGGACACATTATATCCTTTCGCTTTTTTTGATACATGTCGGCCGTCGCGCGTTCCACGTATCTATCCACGACGCTTTCCCTCATCGCGATGACCATCGCCGCCTACAAGACATGATAATTGATTACACTGCCGTCTCGGTTTTCACGGAAAAATTCGGCATGACCTTTGCTAAATATTGTCATGCTGGAGTTCCAAAATTCGCCGGAACGGAAGTTAATCAACATTCCGGCAAAACATTGGCAACTCAATGTTCCTGCACGCGTAAACAAATGCAAAACAATGCATTTACATATATGGACCACCTTTTGCCACCACTAGTACTAGTGATATAACCGCGAATTTTCGCCAACATATGAACATTCCACTCATTTAGTTATGTACCTATTAGTTGCCGCGACGTCCAAAAGCACCCGAGAGACGCCACACGTCGACTTTAATGCTTGAGAGATCTAGAGATCTAAGAAATGGAGAGATCTAGCTAGATCTAGTGGAAAAGGTGGTGGGAGGAGATAGATCTAGATCTAGATTATGCAAATCATGCTAGAGGGGCTAGGTAGTGCATGATTTGCATAAATACATCATATTTTATTGGTTGAAATAGCTAAAATGGGTGGGGGAATGAGCTAACTAGTGCTTGGGTTGATTTGCCATCACATATGAGTGTGTGTGGGTGGTGGTAGGTGGCTGGTCGTCCTAAATGGACATGCCCAGGTTACCGCCGGCGCCTACAACATAAAATGCCAGCGGTAGGGCACGTTACCGCCGGCATCTGCTGGCCGAAAACGCCGGCGGTAAGTTAAGGCCAGGTGGCCCACCCTGGCTCGGCAATACCGTCGGCATCTACTGCGCGCGTTCGCCGGCGGTAGAGCCCAGTATCCCTGGCGCTTTGGGCCCAATACGCCGGCGGTAAGGCTAGGCCCGAATGGGACCCCGCGGCCCATTGCACCCCCGGCGCCTCAATTTTCATTTCGCCGGCGGTAAAGGAGCTACCCCCGGCGCCGTCCTACGTGTTCACCGGCGGTACTGTTAGGCCCCCCGGAAGGTATTACCGCCGGCATCTTCAGCTCGTATTTGCCGGCGGTAAGGAGTGCGGCTATAAGCCTTTCCCTAGTAGTGGGAGGTGGCAGGAGCTCGCCGTCGTCGTGTCGTCTGCGGGGAAGAAGGAGAAAGGTGCTTCTCTCTTTGCACGAATTTTAAAGCAACTAAAAACGGTACGGTGGTGTTGGGTTGTTTTCTTTGGTGGGCTGGGCTGGTGTTGGGCTTGGTTGACGTGGTGGTGATGGGCTGCGGTGGCCTGCCAGGTAAGGTTTCTCTCTCTCTATTTTTCTATTTTCTGTTTTTATATTCTGGTTTGAATTTGATATTTGAATTCAAACTGATTTCTGTTTGTTTTTGCAGGTTCTAAATTATTTGAATATCACAAAAATTTGGTACTGTTACTCACTGTATTGTTTTGTTTTTAAACAACTATTTTATAATTGATTAATTTTAGTTCTTATGAAGCACAAGTTAAAATTCAAATAAATATTATTTTAGGGTTCATCTCAACTCTTATTTAATTTAGGAATCAAACCTGTTTAAATGATTTGGAATGTAGAACATGTGTATGGTGAACCTATTCTATTTTGCAAGTACTTAACCCTAATGATTTCTCACATATAATTAAATTATGGCTAGTATTTAAAGTAGTGGTGAAAATGAGGATGGAATTGGGATCATGATTTTATGTGGAGATTTATTTCTAAGGTTTAAGAAAATGGTTGAACAAACTCTATAATTACTAATCTTGCTTAGCAACTTCTAGCTTAAATTATCTGAGATAGATCCTATGCTCATCATGATTAACTCTCTTGCTGAGGTGGTGCTATTTTATAAATACTATTCATTTGGTTCACTTAGGCAAAGTATTTGGATAACAAAGTAGAATAGGATATTGGTTTCATTCTACTCACCCAAATGACATTAAGTCATTAGGTATGCAAGGCTTGGTTGTGTCCTTGTGATCCATGATACACAAGGTAGGGCATAATATTTTATGTGCGGTGGATCCTATATAAAAGGGTTTAGGGTTTTGATGATGCTTCACTATTTGAAGTATCCAATAGGCATGAGGCATGGCAGGGTTCTATTTATAATCCAAAGTAATGCTTGGATTGGAATTCAAATATGGCCTAGGGTTTTAGTTATGATCACCCATGTGATACACAACTAGGTTTAGGTATGAGCATAAGCTTGGTTATGTTTAATTGGCTGGGTTTGTCTCAAGTGTTTGGATAGGCAAGGTTTAAATATCATATCAATACTACTCTATACAAGGCATGAGTATTGGTTTGGTTAACTACTAATGAGTTACTTATTATTTCATGAGAAGAATGAGATCTATACCTCACATATATAGGTTTAACTTATCATCTCAATTTATAAAGTAAGATCATGCATTAGACATTATCCACTTATTCCTCACTAGTCTCTCTTCTTCAATACTTCACTCAACACACTCACCTAGATTCTTAGGGTTTATGATCATCACCCAATTTGTAATGATCAAGGTATTGGCCTCATAACAATTCATTAGTGAATCATGGTTCTCTCTCCAAGATCAAGTATTGGTCCATATACTTGAGTATATATATGTAGCTTAAGCTCTTTGAGATAGGTAGGGTTTTCTCTAGGGTTTATGATCATTACCAAGGTGTAATGATCACAACACTTGCCTCTCTACAAGTACTAGAAGAATAGGTTCTTAATTACCATCAAGTGTTATCTAGGTCAAGTAGGGTTTATTACTTGACTTATATTTCTTGTATCATTGGGTAGTATCAACAAGTACCTTAATTGGATAAGGTTTAAATAGTAATGTAGGTTTAACTCAATGAATAGAATAAGCATATGAATGATTCTCTACTTTCTCTAGGTTTAATGGTATGAGTTGGGAAACAAGGTTGGAATGGTCAAATTTAATGAAGAATGAATATGAATGTTCTTGACATGGATTCAAGTATTGTAGTTGAAAAGATATACCATGTGACTCATGGTAGGAACATTTATTTAGTAGAAGACATGGATAAGATAAGTATAGAATAGTGTCTTAATTAATTGTCTTCTTTGATTTAGGATTGAATAATTATTCATGTGTTGTTGTAAGGAATGGCATGTTGAAATCCTTTATAAGATCTTGTAGTTGATCCTTACTTAAGGTATTGTTTGTTGTCAAACTAATTCCATTTGATCTAGCCCCTAGATCAAATCATCTCTACCCAAAACAAGGTTTTAGCAAAGATCACAGTGAAGTTTATAGCGCTTGACTTGATGATCTACTTCATTCCAGCAAGTCAAGTGAAACTTCAGTTATGTGGTAAGTTTTATTTGAAGCGTGAAAATTCCCGGATTTTCTATGCATGAATGCAATGCACACTTTGGTGTTCTCTCATTTTATTGCCTCTAAACCTGGGATATTGCAGCCTCTCCCCCTTAAACTGAACTTCGTCCCGAAGTTCGAACGCTCCCAGGTTTCGGAATGTGGAACAGACTTGAACGGATCACAATCCTTTCAAACTCACTAGTGATCTCATTAAATATAATTGAATATATCCCTTGTCCAGATCCTTCCTGAAGTCTTCTGATGTCTAGCACTGATACTTTCCTTAATTCTATGATTTCTTCCAACACTCTAAGCTTATAGGCTTACTCTCCAAAGATTCTTGGATTAGGACATCTTATTGTGTTAATGGACTTTACTAATGGTTGTGGTGACACCTTCCTATTTAGGTACTCAAAGCTTGGTTCTACCAGCTGCGGTAATCCAGCTGCGGTGCCCAAACCTTAAGTCTAAAGGATTGGTTTAAAATAAGATATTGTTTTTCCCTTACTACCATAACGAAAGTAATGGTACTTAGTAAAGTATTTATAATAGGCATGGTCCTAATGGTTTAGTCCTACGAATGGATTAGACTCATTTAGTCCATCCAATCATGGCTTCTAGTTTATACTAGTTATCTTCCTTTTGGTTTCTTTAGGTTCCATGAAAGGAATCTTTCTAATAATCATTAGTTTTGGTATGGTCAAACCCTTCGGTCTTTTGTTTTATTAGGCTTTGATTGTCCTCCGACATCTTCTTCATCCAACTTCATTAGCTTAGACTTACTTGAGCTCTTCTGCTTCTGAGTAATTATCAATTACCCACTCAAGTTAAGGTCTAGCCTTTACTTCCTCGAGATATGAACCTCGGCTTCTGGTCTGACAACCTCCTGAGAGTACTATTATATGGATACTTCCACCAATCTTATGAAAATAGGATCGGACTTCCTCTCAGTTCAGACCTTCTTCTTGGTCCATAATACTCCAAATATTATATCTTAATACTTCTCATTTAGCCTTCCTCTCCCCCTTGGAGTTTACTAATGATCTTCCAACCTCCTTTCTTCTAATCATTAAACTCCAAGGTTAGGTAGTTGGTTTAAGTCTGGTTTATATTTTGTACCTTTCTAAAGTCTCACGAAGAATTCTTTGCGGTGTATCCACACAGTTGTGGGTATCCGATGTGAATCCTCCGACTAAATATTTATTAGCTATGGAATACCAGCTACGGAATCCCTCTTTCCTTTAGAGTAAAGAAATGTTCAAGCTGCGGGCTATCTGGTAACAGCTGCAGACTATCTAGCACCAGATGTGGTTTATTGGATACCACCTATGGCTATGTTATGGTTTTAGTCAATATCTACCTACCAGCTGTGGCTACTTTTATAGTTTTTGTTGGAGATATGCCCAAGAGGCAATAATAAATGGTTATTATATATCTTTGTGTTTATGATAATGTTTACATACCATGCTATAATTGTATTAACCAAAACATTGATACATGTGTGTTATGTGAACAACAAGGAGTCCCTAGTAAGCCTCTTGTATAACTAGCTTGTTGATTAATAGATGATCATGGTTTCGTGATCATGAACATTGGATGTTATTAATAACAAGGTTATATCATTATATGAATGATGTAATGGACACACCCAATTAAGCGTAGCATAAGATCACGTCATTAAGTTATTTGCTATAAGCTTTCGATACATAGTTACCTAGTCCTTATGACCATGAGATCATGTAAATCACTTATACCGGAAAGGTACTTTGATTACATCAAACGCCACTGCGTAAATGGGTGGTTATAAAGGTGGGATTAAGTATCCGGAAAGTATGAATTGAGGCATATGGATCAACAGTGGGATTTGTCCATCCCGATGACGGATAGATATACTCTGGGCCCTCTCGGTGGAATGTCGTCTAATGTCTTGCAAGCATATGAATAAGTTCATAAGAGACCACATACCACGGTACGAGTAAAGAGTACTTGTTAAGAGACGATCGAGGTTGAAGAAGGTATAGAGTGATACCGATGATCAAACCTCGGACAAGTAAAATATCGTGTGACAAAGGGAATTGGTATCGTATGTGAATGGTTCATTTGATCACTAAAGTCATCATTGAATATGTGGGAGCCATTATGGATCTCCAGATCCCGCTATTGGTTATTGGTCGGAGTGAGTACTCAACCATGTCCGCATAGTTCGCGAACCGTAGGGTGAGACACACTTAAGGTTGGATGTTGAAATGGTAGAACTTGAATATGGAATGGAGTTCGAAGATTTGTTTGAAGTCCCGGATGGGATCCCGGACATCACGAGGAGTTCTGGAATGGTCCGGAGAATAAGATTCATATATAGGAAGTCATTTTATAAGATTTAAAATGATCCGGAAGTTTCTACGGAAGTTTCTAGAAGGTTCTAGAAAAGTCCGGAAGAAATCACTAAGGAAGGAAGAGTCCCGGAGGGACTCCACCTCCCATGGCCGGCCAACCCTAGGGGGGAGTCCACCTTGGTCTCCACAAAGGGGGGCGGCCACCCCCCACATGGAAGGGGGAATCCCACCCCAAGTGGGATTCCCACCTTGGGTAGGTTTCCTATCACATGGAAGGTTTTGTTCGGGTCTTATTCGAAGACTTGTAGTTCAACACTTGGAGCTTCCACCTATATAATGAGGGGCCAAGGGGAGGGGGCCACCCCAAGACCACAAGGTGGCCGCACCCCTAGTGGCCGGCACCCCCCTCTCCCAAACCCTCTCTCCTCCACCACTTCCCGCACGCTTAGCGAAGCTCCGCCGGGTTTCTCCACCACCACCGACACCACGCCGTCGTGCTGCCGGATTCAAGAGGAGCTACTACTTTCGCTGCCCGCTGGAATGGGGAGGTGGACGTTGTCTTCATCAACAACCGAACGTGTGACCGAGTACGGAGGTGCTGCCCGATCGTGGCACCGTGATCAAGATCTTCTACGCGCTTTTGCAAGCGGCAAGTGAATGTCTACCGCAGCAACAAGAGCCTCATCTTGTAGGCTTTGGAATCTCTTCAAGGGTGAGTCTCGATCTTCCCCTTGTTGCTACCGTCTTCTAGATTGCATCTTGGCTTGGATTGCGTGTTCGCGGTAGGAAATTTTTTGTTTTGTATGCAACGAATCCCTACAGTGGTATCAGAGCCGTGTCTATGCATAGATGGTTGCACGAGTAGAACACAATGTTTTTGTGGGCGTTGATGCTTATGTTGTTTTTAGTTTGAGTACTTTGCATCTTTGTGGCATAGTGGGATGAAGCGGCTCGGACTAACTTTACATGACCGCGTTCATGAGACTTGTTCCTCGTTCGACATGCAACTTGTATTGCATAAGAGGCTTTGCGGGTGTCTGTCTCTCCTAATATAGTGAAGATTCAATTTACTCTTCTATTGACAACACTAGTATCACCGTTGTGGTTCATGTTCGTAGGTAGATTAGATCTCTCTCGAAAACCCTAAACCACGTAAAATATGCAAACCAAATTAGAGACGTCTAACTTGTTTTTGCAGGGTTTGGTGATGTGATATGGCCATAATGTGATGATGAATATGTATGAGATGATCATTATTGTATTGTGGCAACCGGCAGGAGCCTTATGGTTGTCTTTAAATTTCATGTTGAGTAGTATTTCAAAGTAGTTGTAATAGTTGCTACATGAGGTGAACAACCATGAAGACGGCGCCATGAACCTTGACGCTACGCCGACGATGATGGAGATCATGCCCGTTGATGATGGAGATCATGTCCGTGCTTTGGAGATGAAGATCGAAGGCGCAAAGACTAAAGGGCCATATCATATCACATATGAATTGCATGTGATGTTAATCCTTTATGCATCTTATTTTGCTTAGATCGCGACGGTAGCATTATAAGATGATCCCTCACATTAATATCAAGATAATAAAGTGTTCTCCTCGTATGCACCATTGATATAGTTCGTCGTTTTGAAGCATCTCGTGATGATCGGATGTGATAGACTCAACGTTCACATACAACGGGTGTAAGCCATGTTGCACACGCGGAATACTTGGGTTTGCTTGACGAGCCTAGCATGTACATGGCCTCGGGACAACGGAAACCGAAAGGTTGAACACGAGTCATATGGATGATATGATCAACATGTTGATGTTCACCATTGAAACTACATCATCTCACGTGATGATCGGTTTTGGTGTAGTGGATGTGGATCATGTACCACTTAACAACTATGAGGGATGTTGTATTAAGTGAGAGTTCATTAGTAATTAGATTAAAACATGAACTAATTATCATAAACATAGTCTGAGTAGTATTTTGAATTAATTTTGTAGTATTAGCATCCGTTTTTCTACCATGCGCTAGTCTTGTAATTGAGATAGAAATACTGTTAAAATCTGACAAGAAACTTTACGGATTGGTACCGTATTGTTAAAGAATCAAGAATTGATTAAGTCCAATTGCAAACTTTTAGTAAACCTCACATTGTTGATTCAAAGAGCTATGGTTTCAATTAGTACCTAAAGTTATCTTGTCTCCGTGAAACTTGAAGTTCAAATCTGTTTGAAAAGTAAGGAGCTGAAAATTTAATTTTCAGAAATAATCAAGGTATGAGATATATGTGATATCTAAGACCTTATTGCAAGATGATAGAATATAATTTGGTGAGACTACATAAACTCATAAGTTTTATGGGAATGTATGAAGGTTGAAGACGCCAGGCGTCACAATCCTCCAACTATTGGGGCACTAATAATATTCGCATATCCATGAAGTTATCATCCTTAGTATGCACCGTTGCTAAGACTCGTCGTTTCGAAGCATCACGTGATGATCGGGTGTGATAGATTCTACGTGTGCATACAACGGGTGCAAGCCAGATTTGCACATGCGAATACCAAGGTTAAAACTTTACGAGCCTAGCATGTATAGACATGGTCTCGGAAAGTCGTCAAGATATGATGGATAAAATTATGAGTGAAATTGTTCATCATATTACAAAGTTACTAATAGTGAAATCTGAAACACTTGTCATATGATGATCAACTTAAAAGTAAGAACCTCAAGGTTATTGGTATTTGACCAACAAATCTAGAAGTTAATAATGTTAAAGTGTTTTTCTGAATAATGAGGAAAGCTAAAAGAGAAACTGCAAAAGATATTTTGGCAGAAGAAAAGAAAAGACTAGAAAGTCTAGCTCAGGTGTATATAAATGATATACATGTTATGGTTGTATTCCTAGTTAAGTCACACTATGAAATTCTTGGGTATTAGTACTATATTGGTTGGTATGAAGTGTCATACAAAACAACGCAATACAAGAATACAATGGCCTAAGTGACTGACAAGGAATATGATAGGAATGCACGTCTGGAACAAAATAAAGTGTTATTATGTTCGTCGTTAGCATTCTATCTAGCCCTTAGAATTTACAATAAAGAACTTAATAATTGTTATTTTGCTGGTCAAATGAAAACAATGAGTTGTTCAAATTATGACATTACTCCATGTACGATGGATAAGTTATTATAAATCTTAATGGTGAAACACACATACATAACACTGACGCTAAAATGCCATAAGGCAAATGATTTGAATTCCACTTATTTGTGGAACCGCCATTTAGGTCATGTTAGAAAGGAATGCATGAAGGAACTCCATGCAAATGGATTTTTGGAGTCATTTGATTTTTGAATCATTTGGCGCTTGCAAATCTTTTCTAAAGAGAATGATTGAAATACCGTTCATAGGCCAAGAGTTAAACGGGCAACTAACTTAGTTGAAAAATACATGATGATGTATGTGGTTCACTGGACATAGTTGTGTGCGGGAGATTCTTCTACTTCATGAAAACTTTCAACAATGAATTGAGTATATATATGTGGATATATTCAATAAGGAAGAAGTTTGAAACATTTGAATAGATTCAAATAAATTTCAGCATGAAGTGGAAATCATCGTAATAGAAAAGTCAAATATCTATGATTGGATCATGGTGGAAATATTTAAATTACGAGTTTTAGCGAACATCTAAGAGAGTTATGAAATTGTTCTACAACTCACGTTTCTTGGAGTATCATATTGATGATGAAGTATCCGAGAGATGTATCCAAATCTTGTTGGGTCAATGATGAGATAAAATATTGATGCCATTATATTTTTGTGGATTATGCTTTAGTGACTACCGCTTTTACACTGAATAGAGCATCATCATGATCCGTTGAAATGACACCATACAAGTTATGGCATGGGTATGAACCTTAATAGTCCTTTCTTAAACTTTGGTATGCATATCATATGTAAATAAGTTTACGACCAAAATCGGATGAATGTCTTTGTTGGTTATCCCAAAGAATTGATTGGGAATTCTTTCCACTATGAAGTAAAAGACAAAAGTGTTTGTTGATATTACTTGCTTATTTCCAAGAAATTGTTTTCTAGTGAAGTATTTGAGTGGGAGGACAATATATTTTGATAAGGTTTATGAACCTGAGCATAATGATCAGAGTAGCGCAGCATCGGAATTAGTTCCGGAAGCGTCCACGACAATCATGGCTCCCATGACTACAAAGTGTTTTAACCATGGAGATCAAAGTACATATTGAACCTTGTAGGTATGGTTTACTTTGTGATCAAATAAATGATTTGTGGACAAAGGATTGATTTTGAACAATGATAAACCAACTACAAACAAAGAAGTTATGATGGGCCCTGACTCCGTTAAAATGGCTATACTCCATGAAATCCAAGATAGATGAATACTTTTTGAAAGTAAATGGATCTATAAAATTGATGGACTTGGATGAAATATCCTTGAAGAAGCTCGACTTATCGAAAAATTGTTTACGACAAAGTTCAAAGAGTTGACTACGATAAGATTAGATCTTTCGTAGCAATGCTTATAGTCTATATGGATTATTCTAGTAATCACTACATATTTCTTTTATGAGATATGCTAGTAGGATGGCAAAATACATTACTTATAAGAAGTGTGTATTAAAGGTGTATACAAGATACAACCAAGATTTTTGCTAGTCCGTGGAATAATAGATAGGTATACAAACTTCAATTGGATGAAGTAAGTATCGCGGAGTTAGAATCTTCACCAGATGAAATAGTCAAAGAGTTTTTTTTTGATTTCATCAGAGACGATGAAGAGGCTTGCATTTGCAAGAAATTAAGTGGGAGCGCTGAGACATATTTATAATACTTTATGTAGATGACATATAGTTGGTTATAAATGATGTAATTATATACTTGATTAAAAAGGTTTCATTGAGAAATTAACTTCAATGAAAGGATATGGACTGAAACAAATTTAGTGTCAAGATCTATGAAGATAGATTGAAACACATAATAAAGTTTAAAGTCAAAGTACATAGAATGGATATTGAAGTGGTTCAATATAGAGATATTAAGAAAATGTTCTTATCATGTGAAGGTTTAACGAGACTTGAGTGTATCTGACACTCGATGAGTAAAAACACATGACTGATTTTAGATCACAAAGAATATGTACAAAATCAGATGTCCTGTACTCTAAAGAGTTAGGAGCATATACCAGAATAATTCATGTGATGATTATTGGACAAACAGTAGGAATATCCTTGAGTACTTTAGAAGATCCAAGGATATATATATATAATTTTATATGGTGTAATGAAAAACAAATCGATGTAATGTATTGCACCGATATTAGTTTGGTCGCATATAAAAATAAATTTCAATCTCAATTAGGCTAAGTGTTGTTTAAAAGGTAGCACAATGAGATAGAAGTTGTCTATGCTAGATTTAGAAGAGTTCTAAATATTGTGACGGATTCTACAAAAGAAGGCAGAGTATGTCATTGTTTTGACAATGACAAAGGATGTTAAAGTCAAGAGGTTCTTTGAGAACTTGGTGTAGTTCCGATAGAGTCAGAATTTCGAAGCTATATTGTGTGTGACAATATTAGTGACATATTTCAGACCGCGGAATTAAGGTTCCACCAGAAGACCAAACATATTTAATGCCGACTCATTTGGAAATGAGTGATGCGTTGAGACGCAAATGAATTACAGAATACATACGTTTCTGAGCGTGTCAGATCCGTTGACTAAAACCTCTCCTGTACGCAAAACATGATAAAGCACCAGAAGGCCAAGGTGTTATATCTTTACAAATGTAAACTAGATTATTGACTCTAGTGCAAGTGGGAGACTGTTGGAGATATGCCCAAGAGGCAATAATAAATGGTTATTATATATCTTTGTGTTTATGATAATGTTTACATACCATGCTATAATTGTATTAACCGAAACATTGATACATGTGTGTTATGTGAACAACAAGGAGTCCCTAGTAAGCCTCTAGTATAACTAGCTTGTTGATTAATAGATGATCATGGTTTCGTGATCATGAACATTGGATGTTATTAATAACAAGGTTATATCATTATATGAAATGATGTAATGGACACACCCAATTAAGCGTAGCATAAGATCACGTCATTAAGTTATTTGCTATAAGCTTTCGATACATAGTTACCTAGTCCTTATGACCATGAGATCATGTAAATCACTTATAACGGAAAGGTACTTTGATTACATCAAACGCCACTGCGTAAATGGGTGGTTATAAAGGTGGGATTAAGTATCCGGAAAGTATGAATTGAGGCATATGGATCAACAGTGGGATTTGTCCATCCCGATGACGGATAGATATACTCTGGGCCCTCTCGGTGGAATTTCGTCTAATGTCTTGCAAGCATATGAATTCATAAGAGACCACATACCACGGTACGAGTAAAGAGTACTTGTCAAGAGACGAGGTTGAACAAGGCATAGAGTGATACCGATGATCAAACCTCGGACAAGTAAAATATCGCGTGACAAAGGGAATTGGTATCGTATGTGAATGGTTCATTCGATCACTAAAGTCATCGTTGAATATGTGGGAGCCATTATGGATCTCCAGATCCCGCTATTGGTTATTGGTCGGAGTGAGTACTCAACCATGTGCATAGTTCGCGAACCGTAGGGTGACACACTTAAGGTTGGATGTTGAAATGGTAGAACTTGAATATGGAATGGAGTTCGAAGATTTGTTCGAAGTCCCGGATGGGATCCCGGACATCACGAGGAGTTCCGGAATGGTCCGGAGAATAAGATTCATATATAGGAAGTCATTTTATAAGATTTAAAATGATCCGGAAGGTTCTACGGAAGGTTCTAGAAGGTTCTAGAAAAGTCCGGAAGAAATCACTAAGGAAGGAGGAGTCCCGGAGGGACTCCACCTCCCATGGCCGGCCAACCCTAGGAGGGGAGTCCACCTTGGTCTCCACCAAGGGGGCCCCACATGGAAGGGGGGAATCCCACCCCAAGTGGGATTCCCACCTTAGGTAGGTTTCCTATCACATGGAAGGTTTTGGGTTCGGGTCTTATTCGAAGACTTGTAGTCCAACACTTGGGGCTTCCACCTATATAATGAGGGGCCAAGGGGAGGGGGCCGGCCACCCCAAGACCACAAGGTGGCCGTGGCGCGCCCCCCTCTCCCAAACCCTAGCGGCCCTCTCTCCTCCACCACTTCCCGCACGCTTAGCGAAGCTCCGCCGGTTTCTCCACCACCACCGACACCATGCCGTCGTGCTGCCGGATTCAAGAGGAGCTACTACTTTCGCTGCCCGCTGGAACGGGGAGGTGGACGTCGTCTTCATCAACAACCGAACGTGTGACCGAGTACGGAGGTGCTGCCCGATCGTGGCACCGTGATCAAGATCTTCTACGCGCTTTTGCAAGCGGCAAGTGAATGTCTACCGCAGCAACAAGAGCCTCATCTTGTAGGCTTTGGAATCTCTTCAAGGGTGAGTCTCGATCTTCCCCTCGTTGCTACCGTCTTCTAGATTGCATCTTGGCTTGCATTGCGTGCGGTAGGAAATTTTTTGTTTTCTATGCAACGAATCCCTACAGTTTTAGTTAAGATATACCTCACTTCACATACTTTCTCTTCATGATTATCCTATATCAGCTGCGGTCTTATTATACTAGCTGCGACTTCACTTGTCTATTTTCCTTCTTCCAGGGTTTGTTTTGCAAGAAAACCACTTGTTGACACTATGAAAATAGTATTGTAAGTGACTTCATTTGCATTCCCTTCTTCCATAATGAATATGGCTCCACTTCTACTGCTCCATATTCACTATTTTTCTCACTTTTATGGTACTTCCATGTTGAAGTACTCCTGAATTGGGGATGAAAGTGAGTTTTCATTTGTCCTTCCTTCAGAGTATTGTGGTTACTTCCCACAACTTTACTTCCTTCTTCTAGTGAACCTTCATCTTGTCTTCAAAATCTTCAGAATTCGTCACTTCCTCACACGAATACCTTTACCCTCTAGACCTATAACATCAAGTAAGAGCTTGATATTGCAACATGCATTTGCATATCAAAGTCAAACTTCATGTATGGATCTAGTCAATCAATGAAAATCCAATAACGTCCAAGAAAATCCAGCTTTGTGTTTATAATACACATCCTTATATGCCTGAATATAATAGTTGGGTAAGACATCCCTAAACATCAGGCGTAGATGTGCAATATATAACACCACATAAGATAGGTTTAGTTGTGATACTTAGCACGAATACGTGAATTTCCACTATTTGTCTCAACCTTTATCTTAATTGCACATTTGCAATGAGACAAACTTGAAACAAAATGGCATGGGATAGTTGAAGTTAACCTAGTTTTCTTTGGAAGTACTAACAAAATAGTATACCATATATATGTGCTATTGAGGACTACTTCCTATAATACAATTAGTTCTAACATGTCTACTCTAAACACATGATTGTTTAGAATATACCACCTATAACTCCAGTATTTCTCTAGGTGTTATGCTCTAAATAAGCCTTCTTTAAATTAAAGACTATGGTTCTAACATACTTGGTACAGTTATTAGGATTCAAAGGCCTAAGCTTTTGAACTATTCCCTAAATCCTACTCCTCATCATACTTCTATTATCATACTTATGATGTTCTACTCCCTCACATCACGATTCTCAAGTGAATCATATATGATTACCAACTTTATCATGAAAAGTAAACTTGTATAACCCCTATCACTCTTCCTTACCTCCTATGTTTGACTCATCATAGACATATACTACCTTATATAACTTATCTCCCTTACTTAACATCAGTCATTTGACATTTTAAATGACTCTTACTTAATCATACTTGTATTGGTATACTTCTTCCAATAGGATATCTTCCTTATGGTTGTATCCTCTCTTTGGACTACCATGTGTTGTATACCAACTGTGGTCTACTACCACCCTTTTTCTTAAGCTCCAATGGTGTTCTAATTATTTGGAATGAAGCAAAATAACTAACTAACTTTACTTAAGAAAGATAGATAAGAAATATTGACTCAAGTGTGTCAGGATTATTCTCAAGTGAATACCCATCTTAAGTCAAAAGAATGGTTGGTTTAACTAAGACATCATCCTATAGACACTACCAAACCTATAGGTCTCCTTTAAAGGGTTTTAATCCTAGGGTCAAAGCATTTGCTCTGATACCAGCTGTGGTGACCCAGCGTACCACTGCATGGTGTAGTACACAAGTCGTTGACATAACACAAGTGAAACACCGTTCCACTCATATTACATCTCAGAGTGGTACAACAGAAACATATGCGAGTCCAAGGTATGTCTATAGCAGTACAGACGAACTGTTTACATAAGATCAACACAACCTCCTACTTTACAGTGAGGTAACACTTCAAATAAAGCTCCAGAAGAACGACTCGTAGTCTATCTTATTACTAACTCAAGTTTAAGGACTACTTGTCTTGCTATAGAAATTTAGCTACTTAGGTGCTAGGATTAGGGAAAGGTTCCCTTCTATTACTAGTCTAGGTTTTCATTATAGCTGATGCATAAGTTGACTCCATTGACTTCTTTGACTGGATTCTTCATCTTGTTGAAGTTGACTTCATTGTCTTCGAGTTCCACGGTAGTTTCTCCTTTGGTGCCTTGATCTAAGAAGGGGGTTCAAATGGGATAGAATGAGTACGAGCGTACTCGGCAAGTTCATATTAGGAAATAGGTGTATCATGCACTAGCTACAGCCATAGACCAGAAAGTCATAGGCCAATGCAAGTTTTCATAAACATTTCTTCAAAAGGTTTATTTTATTCTGAAAACTATGCCCGTCGTCTTCACAGGTTGACCGAACTTCGTGGAGTTCCTTTCCTGCTGTCAGTTCCCTTCCGGAACAGGGAGTGACAGTCACAATTCAGTATCCTCTGCAGAGGTGCGTTACTTTTCCCATAAGAGAACTTATCCTTGATGCCTTGCCGAGACGCGTTTCTCGTCCACACTTCCTTGGTGTGGGGCCAGGTGTAAGATCCAAGCCAATCACTGCCTTCTCCGCGACTGCAAACCCACCCTTTTGTCCAACCGCACACCCCCAGTAGACTTCTCCCGATAATACGGCTTTACTCACGGTGTACTTTGGACAATCCATCATAGACCGTAGAGCCCAACATCACACACGGATGGGGATTTAAAAGGCTATCCCAACCTGCGGCAGTGCCTCCAACACCCCGCGGCTCTACCAATCCGTTGGCGTGCAGAAGGGAAAAGATACAGCTGACTTCCCCAGAGCCATTATAGATCTTATGGTCAACACGATATGTACGGTGCTAGAATCACTGGACGTCATTGGTACTTAGTCCTAGATGAGTAGTACCCATGCAATGGAACCTCCACCATATCAACACATACCATGGTTCCATTGCCCACCACATAGTCATATTCATAATTGTAAAATAATACTTTGCTTTTCAATGCATGAGTGATAAGTATAGTACTTTGCATATAGTTTGATACAAATAATCAAATGACATGAGCAAGCAATGAACTTGCCTTTCTTGACTGCAAGATTATGCACAAAAGCTTCGATACGTGATAACTCCAAATTCTGAAATACCATCATCGTCCGGTAAGGACAATGTTTAAAGAACTGGCAAAGATGCTATAATGCATAGTATGAGATGCAAACGTCCCGAGCGTAACCTAACCTCGATGATTTAGGATGTATGAGTTGTAAAGATTCCTTTAGGGTTGGTTGCACTTTTAGAATGGTTCTCAAACAAGGTTCTTATTAGGGTTTGGTTATATTAGCATCATAATCAAGTGATATTAGACATCATAACAATCATACACCTAAAGAATAGTGGTGGAATAATATGTAAAGAACAGTTGTCAATTTTAAGTTCTACAGAACATGGTTGATGATTACTTGTATTATACTTCAAAAGAATAACTTTTGAAGAACATGTTAATTAAGAAATAATGAGTATTTCAAAGAAGGATTAGGGCTTCTAAGGTTTGTTTGACATATGTACTTCAAAAGAATAACTTTTGAAGAACAGGTTAAATAAGAACATGAACTACTATACATAGGAGCTATTGCTTTCTAGGTTTACTATTGGATTCCATTAAGTTTATTATTGGTTCATTTAGTTTCACTAATAGGAACTAGTTGGGTTCTTTAAGTAGAATGGGTTTATATGTAGCAAGTATTTGTGGGGTTATTACTATGGCTTCCCATATACAACATATCAAAGGATGGTTATTAAGATGGTTCCATAGGTTTGCTATTAAGTTTACTATGGCTTCATATTTGCTTAACCAAAGAATCTTTATTGGTTTCTAAGCTAAGTGGCTTATCATTTCCTAAGTAGGGTTTAGTGGAATAGGAGCATGTGATGTGAATTGTTACACAAGGTTGGTACTAGGGTTTATCTTATGGTTCTACTAGTTTATGATGGTTGAGGTTGATCCTAATGGTATGGTATATATGAGTGGTGATCAATGGTACTAATCCAAGTAACAAGTTAGGGTGTATACCTAGGTGGTACTAGTGGATCATATAGGTTTTAATCAAGACTAGAGACATAAAATGATGAGCTCATGTGACTTGGTTTTATGATGGTAGATCCTGAGCATGCATTCAATTGTTGCTTATTAGGGTTCTATATGTTAAGTAAATCTCACATGATTATATGTGACACAAAACTAGGGTTTTAGAGTTGCTTCTAAAGTGGAATGATCACATGGGTTAAATCTTTAGAGTTTTAGAATTGAAACAATTTGATATGATCACATGAAATAATGGAATCAAGGTCTTACTCAAATTGAAACTAGGGTTTCTAAATTATGGTACAACTCCTAAAATGATGATTGGTAATAGAGCTGTGGTTACTTATTACTTTGAATCAAAATTAGTAATGGTTTAACATTTTATTAAGTTTTACAAGATTTAATAATTAGAGTAATTCTTATTTAGGTTTAATTAAGATTCAGGGTTTAATAATTATTATTAGGTTTAAAGTATTTAACTTGTTGACTTAAGATGTTTAAGTAAACAATTGTTGGGTTACTAAAATAATGTTGGCTTCTAATATTTTCTTGAGTTATTACTATTTAAAGAAAATAGAAAATAGTAATTTGCAAATTAGGGTTTATGAATTATCATTAATACTTAAGTGAATGCTATTATGGTAAAGAAACTTAATTTTAACATTTTACTTAGTTACTGAATAGTTAAAATTTAATTTTGGAACTTAACTATTTATTGAATTCAAATTGTATTATAAATAATTGAAATGGCATAGTTAATAAGGTTAAAAATAAATAGATTTTTATTTTGTCACACATTTTTGTTTTATATTTTATTTGGATAGATTTTATTTTTGTGAGCATTTTGATATATTATTTATATTTTTCTGAGTGGAAATGAATTTTCTATGTTTTTACAAAGTTTCAACTATTTACTGAATTAAAATTAATTGGAAATCACTAAAGATACCTGTTCACACCTAGCTACACTGACTGACCAGTGGGTCCATTGACTGGGTCAATTGCCACGCGGGCAAAGACCAGTCAACAAAGCCAAGAGACCCCACTACCACGCTGGCAACGTCGACAGCGAGACGCCGGTGACCAGTAGACGACGGCGCCGCCGCTACAGGGTCTCCCCGAGCCTCCCGTGAATTGCGTTCGAACGAGAAGAGGATGAGGAACCCTCTGGTGGTGGCGGAATCAATGATTAGTGCCCGGAACTTCATCGGAAACGATGGCCCACGGTAGTGCTCTCCGGCGAGGTATCGAAATCGAGCTAGAGATATATCTAGGATGCGATAGGTAGCTCGGAGGAAGCGCAAGCTCACCCTAGTGCTGACGGTGTGATCGGCTCCGGCGATTGTCGACGGAGACGGCGACGAATTCGCCATTCCCGGCGATGTACTGAGAAAGGGGAAACGGAAATTGTTGTCGTCCAGAGCTCCCCTGGATGCGTACTTGCTCCCATGTGGCCTACGCACCGAGGCGCACCTCCTCGACCATAAATCATACGCCGGGGTGGTCTTAATCGGCGGCTAGCCGGAGAACAACCGTCGGTGATTTTTGTTGACTGCGAGAGATAGAGAGCGATTGAGGAAGAATGGATGGGCGGCGAAGAATTAGGGATCCACGGCGAAGCTACTGGCAAATTTATAGAGCACGGCGAGGTCCGTATCGGTATTTCACCGGCGGCAATGGCCGGGATGCCTCACCGACGATGGAGGTCTCTAGGGCGCGAATCTTGGCACCAATGGATAGGACGGACGCGAGGGATATAGGGGAACGTTCTGGAATCCTCTGCAAAGCCCAGAGCCATCCCTATCCACAGCGAGGAGGTGGCAGGAGCTCGCCGTCGTCGTGTCGTCTGCGGGGAAGAAGGAGAAAGGTGCTTCTCTCTTTGCACGAATTTTAAAGCAACTGAAAACGTTACGGTGGTGTTGGGTCGTTTTCTTTGGTGGGCTGGACTGGTGTTGGGCTTGGTTGACGTGGTGGTGATGGGCTGCGGTGGCCTGCCAGGTAAGGTTTCTCTCTCTCTCTCTTTTTCTATTTTCAGTTTTTATATTCTGGTTTGAATTTGATATTTGAATTCAAACTGATTTCTGTTTGTTTTTGCAGGTTCTAAATTATTTGAATATCACAAAAATTTGGTACTGTTACTCACTGTATTGTTTTGTTTTTAAACAACTATTTTATAATTGATTAATTTTAGTTCTTATGAAGCACAAGTTAAAATTCAAATAAATATTATTTTAGGGTTCATCTCAACTCTTATTTAATTTAGGAATCAAACCTGTTTAAATGATTTGGAATGTAGAACATGTGTATGGTGAACTTATTCTATTTTGCAAGTACTTAACCCTAATGATTTCTCACATATAATTAAATTATGGCTAGTATTTAAAGTAGTGGTGAAAATGAGGATGGAATTGGGATCATGATTTTATGTGGAGATTTATTTCTAAGGTTTAAGAAAATGGTTGAACAAACTCTATAATTACTAGTCTTGCTTAGCAACTTCTAGCTTAAATTATCTGAGATAGATCCTATGCTTAGGGCATAATATTTTATGTGCGGTGGATCCTATATAAAAGGGTTTAGGGTTTTGATGATGCTTCACTATTTGAAGTATCCAATAGGCATGAGGCATGGCAGGGTTCTATTTATAATCCAAAGTAATGCTTGGATTGGAATTCAAATATGGCCTAGGGTTTTAGTTATGATCACCCATGTGATACACAACTAGGTTTAGGTATGAGCATAAGCTTGGTTATGTTTAATTGGATGGGTTTGTCTCAAGTGTTTGGATAGGCAAGGTTTAAATATCATATCAATACTACTCTATACAAGGCATGAGTATTGGTTTGGTTAACTACTAATGAGTTACTTATTATTTCATGAGAAGAATGAGATCTATACCTCACATATATAGGTTTAACTTATCATCTCAATTTATAAAGTAAGATCATGCATTAGACATGATCCACTTATTCATCACTAGTCTCTCTTCTTCAATACTTCACTCAACACACTCACCTAGATTCTTAGGGTTTATGATCATCACCCACTTTGTAATGATCAAGGTATTGGCCTCATAACAATTCATTAGTGAATCATGGTTCTCTCTCCAAGATCAAGTATTGGTTCATATACTTGAGTATATATATGTAGCTTAAGCTCTTTGAGATAGGTAGGGTTTTCTCTAGGGTTTATGATCATTACCAAGGTGTAATGATCACAACACTTGCCTCTCTACAACTACTAGAAGAATAGGTTCTTACTTACCATCAAGTGTTATCCAGGTCAAGTAGGGTTTATTACTTGACTTATATTTCTTGTATCATTGGGTAGTATCAACAAGTACCTTAATTGGATAAGGTTTAAATAGTAATCTAGGTTTTACTCAATGGATAGAATAAGCATATGAATGATTCTCTACTTTCTCTAGGTTTAATGGTATGAGTTGGGAAACAAGGCTGGAATGGTCAAATTTAATGAAGAATGAATATAAATGTTCTTGACATGGATTCAAGTATTGTAGTTGAAAAGATATACCATGTGACTCATGGTAGGAACATTTATTTAGTAGAAGACATGGATAAGATAAGTATAGAATAGTGTCTTAATTAATTGTGTTCTTTGATTTAGGATTGAATAATTATTCATGTGTTGTTGTAAGGAATGGCATGTTGAAATCATTTATAAGATCTTGTAGTCGACCCTTACTTAAGGTATTGTTTGTTGTCAAACTAATTCCATTTGATCTAGCCCCTAGATCAAATCATCTCTACCCAAAAAAAGGTTTTAGCAAAGATCACAGTGAAGTTTATAGCGCTTGACTGGATGATCTACTTCAGTTCCAGCAAGTCAAGTGAAATTTCAGTTACTGTGGTAAGTTTTATTTGAAGCACAAAAATTCCCCGGATTTTCTATGCATGAATGCAATGCACACTTTGGTGTCTCTCATTTTATTGCCTCTAAACCTGGGATATTACAATCATCGTAGAGGCCCTCGAGGTAGGCCTCGATGGATTGGCGTCGAGCATCGCGCTCGGCCTCGAACCTCCGCACCCACAACGATGATTCCACGACGTAGGTGGGATCCTACCATAGATCTGGCGGGAGAAAGGCTCGACGCCGGAGGATCTCTTGTCAGCGAGTCAGGTGGCTCGTTGGGATTGCCGACACAGACACACGTCGTTGGTTCTGATGGAACCCCCGTGGTAGGTAGACATCTAGCCATGTCAGCAACTGATAAAGCAGCGTGAATTGGCGCGTGATCTTGACCACCACGTACACGCACCACTCGGAGCGCGGCGTGGGAGGTGTTCGTGGTGGCCAGGCCCCTAGCACGCGGAAAAAATGGTGGACGCCAGCGTTGGAGGAGGAGTCTGCCTCGTGGTTGTTGCAGCGGGGGTGGAACCATCTGTTGCCCTTCACCATTGTGCATGTCCTATGGGCTCAAATAATGTTTGTGGAAGTTTCCGCAAATCAGGATGGGAGTGAAGTGGATGAGAGCCTAGGGATAACGACATGCCCCCATTTAAGAAGGACCGTGAGGTGGGTGCAGGGCCGGCCCATAGGTCGGGCAAACGGAGCGCCTGCACTGGGCCCCAGCGAGCCTGGGCCCCGGCCTAGCTAGTAGTTATATTAGCAGTAGTTGAAATTTCTAATTTTTTTAATGTTCTGAATGAGATAAAAGCCCATGTGCAGATGTCCAGCCCACCAGATCTGCATGTACGGGACAAAAGCGGAGAAAACCAATCGATCCAGGAAGAGCGATCGATTTGCTCGTTTCTCTAACTAGACTTCTCCTCTCTCCTATGTACCGCTCCAGTAGCCAGACGAAACAACCCATCTCCTCGACTCCTTCGTTCCCAAATCTGAGGTTGCCATCACCCATTAATGGAGACCAAAGACATTGCTCCATGCCTACATCCTTCTCCAGACTTCTTCCATCAATTCTCAACGGTTCTATGTTTCCCAATCAAATAGTCGTTTGGGATCTGAGAGGTAGAGGTTGCTCATTGAGAAAGGGGAAGAATCTTTCAGTTAGGTCTGCTTTCAGACTTTCAGTTCATGAAGGTGTGGCCTTCTTGTTCATACGTATCGATCTCCGCCAGGTGCTTCCGTTTCCTCTGTTGTCCCTTTTTAGGAAACTTGTATTATTTGTTTGTTGATGTCTTCTAGAAAGGAGTTGTCCGGTTGTGCAAAAAGGATTAAAAGAAAAAATAGAGATGTGTTGTTAGAATATCAAAGAGGAGCTATTCACAAGTTTCTTAGAAATGGTAGTTCTTCAAGGGATCCGGACTCTCTGCAATTAGCCTTAGTAATTGTTGAAGGGCAACCAACTGAGAATGTATGTGGGGATGATGATATCGATGAGGTTGATAATAATTCTAATGAGCATGAAAACCTATCTTATTCGCCAGATTTAGAACATCCAAGTGTCGATTGAAGCCTTTCATTGTTAATATTTTTGACCTACGAGAATGGGACAATCTGGATGATAAGGATAGGGATACGTAAGTTGAGAAGAGGCATGTAAGAAAACAAAATGTTGTTTTTAGAGCCATGTTCTGTTATGTTGATAGTCAAAAGATCATGGATCTATGATATGTACTGAATATGTTTTGTTATTGAAAATATGGGGATTTTTAGGTTGAAATATACTGTTTTGATAGTTTGTATGTGTGAATAGTGGGCCTTTCTTTCATTTTTGCACCAGGGCCCCGAAAAAGTATGGGCCGGCCTTGGATGGAGATAGAGGTCATGCCGGAGGAAGAAGCGTGGCGTCCGTTGGGCGTGGCAGATGGCGTCGCCGCTGCAAGTTGTCCTTGCCCTCATGGTGCTGCAAACGACGGATGGTGAAGCTGCAAAGAGTGTCTGGGAGGGCTGCAATTGGTCAGCGGCGATGCTGCAAATTGTGAGCGGTGTAGCTGCAAACTATCATCGGCGGTGCTGCAAACCTTCACCTACGGTGCTACAAATAGTCATCAACGGTGCTGCAAACAGCCAGTGGCGGTGTTTCAAATGGTTAGTGATGATGGTGCAAGAAGCAAGTGACGATACTTCTAGCCGGAGTTGGGATGTTGCAGGCGGTGCGCCGACGAATAGTTGACGATGCTACGATAGTATAAACTTTTTTTGTTGTAAATGTCATGCTATTTTGCTACATTAGTACACAATTGTTGCTACAAGGTCTCCGGCAAGGTCTACGGTGAAGTACGGTGCTCTGACAAGTCTTCGATGAGTCTTTTTTTCTTCAGTCAAATGGCTTTTTGCTTCAATGAATCAAAAGTGGGAGATTTTTTATGCGACGAATCAAAATTTGAACGAGACGCAGCTCTCCTTCTATTTTAGTAGAACCCTTTTTTGCTTCAATGAGGATTTCTAACACTCTCATACATGGATTGACGTGCTACTAATTCTCGCAACAACTCGTGGAAAGTCATCTATTAGGGATTAATCCGTGTAACCAAATCTTACTGTACGAAAATGCCCTTTTCAAAGTTCTAAGGATCGTACACATCATGAGCGCAACCACAAATTAGCTGAACAATTAAACAGCACATGCAAGGCCAGCCCAACATACAAGCCGGCCGGCGCCAAGCGTGATCGATCATGCCGGGCAGGCCCGTGGATCGTATGGATCAGTGGCCGAGAACGACGAGGTCGTCGTCGTCGGCCTGGTCGGGGTCCTTAGGCTGGTCGGGGTCGGTGTAGTCGTCGTCGCTGTCGGTGTCACCCGCGCCGCTTGGGGCCCTCGCCTTCACGTTGAACATCCCCTCCTCCTCCTGGTTCTCCGGGTCGCGCGGCAACGCGCCAACGCGGCACGGCACCTTGGCGCCAGGAACGCACACGGGCTTCTGTGCCGGCGACGGCGACGCAGCGCCGGCTGCCTGCGCGTCCGCCGAGCGCAGCAGCAGCGTTAGGGCGCACGCCAGCGCCGCCAACAACAGCCATGCGCGCACAGACGCCGCCATCGGTGCGCCGCCTTGACGATGATACGAGAGCTCTGCCTAATTTCTTGGAGAAGATGCGAGGATTATATCATTCGTGCTAGGTGGTCGATCGAGAAGGAAGTTAACCAAGGTTGGTGCTGGCAGTGATGATAGATTTAACGAGAGATTTGCGTGAAGCTCTGCATGTTCTGTGGCTTGCATGTGGTGGAGCTCAATCCAGGTAGCCGACCCCTAACTCTGAGGAGACACCGGAAAACGACTTCTTTTCCTGCCATTTCTTCTGGCTGGTCACCCGGGTTCTTCTCAAGGAGGAAGAAACGAGCGGTCCTCGGATCGGGAACGAATTGCCTTCACTCGTTAGTGTAAAGCCCAGCAAAGGCCCAAGGCACTCGAGGACGCTCACCGCAAGTATCGTCTTAGCTTTCCTGATCAAATCTAGCTAACTCCGGCACCCACGATTTGTTTCAGATTGATCTCATTGAGCACCATTGGCAAAGGAATGGTCAATTGTGTGTCACTTCTATTTATTTTATTTCATATTCATTTCTATGAAATTTGAACCATTATTTGCATTCTGAACCTCTGTTAAAATAGCCCGGCTATAGCCTTCCGCGATGCCCACGGCTACGGCTAGAGCCTTCAAAAGCTAAATGGAAATAGCCGCCAATAGTCCGCTATAACTATTTAGCCTAATAACGGCATTCTTCCCGCTCAATGGCCCTAAAAAAATTGATCCAAAATTGTCAGAGCGATCCAATTTATGAACACTACTATATCACGAACTGCTACTACTAAATCATGTTGTAATATTTGGACATGACTATGTCCTTAACTATCTAAAAACTATGTTTTTGACATAGCTATATGTGAACTATGTTTTGGTTATACGCATCTAGTATGTGACAATGTTACTATGATATCTATGAATTATTGATCATAAATACGATTTATATGCTGCCACAATATTGGATTTTTTCTATTATTTAGCAAATCGGATATATAGTCTTAGCCCGCTATAGCCTTTTGTAGCTTCAGAAATCTTCGCGGCTATAGGTTATAGCCCGCTATTTTAGACAGCTGAACCATTCATTATTTGTTGCATATGAGATTTAAGTTTATATTTAGGCCAATGTTGCACTTTATAAACTATGTGTGCTGAAATGTTGCATATGAGATTTAAGGTCCCGCGAGAGGTGCGGCACTGCGCGACGCATTTCAGTCCTTCAAACGAGTTTATCGTGCCTTTTATCCGTGTTTTTGAAGGCCTCAGGATGATACGGGGTCCGCTAGATTATCTCTAGGAGAGCCTTGGTGATCCCTGTGGCGAAGAAGCGGTTGAGCTTCTCGGTGGGATGGAACGAGTCCCAGAAGAAGTACTTGTCGGCATCGTGGCATGTGAACGGGGAGACGTCGTTGCAGAGGTAGGCCATCTCGACCTTCCCCGTGGCGCAGCACCCTTCGGAGACGTTCTCCAGCCCGAGCTTCTCAGGATGGCTGATGACGTCCACCATGCTATTGTAGACGTCGACGTAGGCGAGCCTGAACCCTTGGAGCTTGGCCCGGAGCCTGGCCATCATGGTTTTGACCCTGACGTTGTACTCCCTGGCCACCGTGTTGTACTCCTCGATGCAGCTGCCGCCGCGGAGCACGTTCAGGGTGCGCTCCAGCGGCAGGCACCCCATGGCTGGGAGCCCCACGAAGGTGACCCGCCGCGCGCCGAGCGTGTAGATGGTCGTCAGGAACTCCTCGGCCTGCGCGATGAGGAAGTCCGAGTACTCGGATGGGCTGAACTCTAGGATCCGGCCGGTGACGAGGAGGTAGTAGTTCTCCAGGATGTCGTTGGTGCCCACGCTGACGATGTAGGCAGCATTGGAGACGATGTGTTTGGCGCCATCGGGCCTGACGTGCTCCGCTAGCCGCTGCTGGTACTCCTTGAAGTACTCCACCTCCTTCCATAGCGGGAGCACCGCCTGCATATGTGTTCATCCGTAGGGAGAAGAGTTAGTGTATATTGAGCCATATTGTCAGCAGCATTTCCAGGTTTCCTTCTGAAACTGAACAGTGATTGACTTACAAATTTAGCTGGAATTTACTTACAACTTTAGCTGGAATTTACTTACAAATTTAGCAAAAATAATTATTTTCTGGAAGAATCCTGGTATCCTCAATTCTAAATAGAGACTGTACTCCTTTTGCATATAGCACAGTTTTACTGTATATTCGATTCGGTTAGCACGCCACCAGTACATTCTCGCTGTGCATAGATTGATTAGATCCTAGTCCAGGAAAGATGGGTATGGCTAGTCGATGAGAGCAACTAATAACCAAACTGGCAGTACCGCCATAGTACCATTTGACTCATAAATTCTACACGGACCACGATATGAATACGATGGCGTCAAATAGAGTACAGCACCTACTGTAGGATGTATGAGTTGAACTAGTTGGGTCGTAAATTCTACAGAAACCACGATGGCGCCAAATTCAGATAAAAATGCGATGTGTCAGTACATCGAAAATGTCGTTCCCCAGCATATGGACATCGCCAGCAGAAGGGAGCGGAAGGAACAGAAAATGGTGTCTGATCATATAGTACAGAACTCTTTTGGCTCTGGACCTAGGAGTGCCTAGCATCTACTCCGGTGCTCCCCCCTTGGCAAATGTCAGGCTGCCTCAAAAACAATAATGTTTGAGATCTTCCAATATCCTTTCGTAAGCGGGGTCATAATCGTAAAATTTAAAAATCTGATATGTACGTACGACCCTCTAGAGGCCCGTATGGCCCGCTTTATCTTCTATGATTATTTTATGTAAGTATAGTGTACTACTACAGTGACGTGCGTGTACCGAATAGGCAGGACATATAAAAAAGGGTTGTAGACGTCTCCGCGTACATAACCCCACCAATTTCCCACCAAATCAGGAACGAAAATACTGTATATATACAGACAGGCATACATGGACTGGATATGGGTCAGCGGGCCTAAGGTTGAAAAACAAACAAAAAATATAACCTCTCAACTTGTGTTAGGGAGGAGCACCGGAGTAGGACTCTGCAACCTTAGCAGTCAGAACAAGACAGGACAGGGTATACATTGAGGAACATCGGCTGATCGGCTGACTATGAACCACAGCTGCACGCAGGTTGCTAGACCAACCGGCAACGGTCGATAGGATTTGCTAGACCTACGTTTTATATTTCTTAAATTATAGTATAAAAAATGTGAAGGTCGCTCTGCGCACCTGGCTCTATTCAAGTTTTCCATTTGATTAATTATCCGTCAAACCTGATGGTGGATCGATCTAGACGTAAAACCTGAAAGTATGAAATTCCATGGCTGCTCGCGAATCTGCTATCAGATGTCCCTATGGAGTATATCGCGGGAGGACAGTTCCGTGTCCCAGTGCAGACGTGCATGAACAGCATGCTGCAGGTGGGCTGGCCAATAATCCAGATTCTCACGACTCTTAAACATGCTATTATTGATGTGTGTGGTGTATGTTTTTCTTGCACACTCATCTAATGTTAAAAATTAAGAAAAAGCAGACCCTTTGAGACATATTTAGACAAGATACTAGCAGACATTTTTCCCTCTTAGATTCTCACGGTAATGTCATCCTGCAAATCTCCAAGCAAATCGTCTGGGTGCTCCCTTTGTCTACGAATAAAATAAGTGTATTTTTACCCTTATCGTAAGAATTTTACCGAGTTTATATGTAGGAAAAAATACTACTTCTGCCGATTAATATGAACCGCGTGGATGTATCTAGAATTGAAGATATATTTTTGCTAAACTTAAATCCATATTATCGATAAGTAATATATATCGAAGCATTTATGACATCAAATTAATATCGCTAGATTCATCTTAAAATATGTTATATGGTAGACCAAATTTAATGTCATACATGTTGCTACTTTTTTCTTTTCTTATAAAATTGATCAAATTCTAGAATGTTTGAGTTAGTATAAAATACGCCCTCCGTTCAATTTTCCTTTTTTCCTTTTCTAGAATATTTTAGCTCCTAGTATATTCATCACTTATTATGTGTTTATCTAGTTCACTTTAAAATGTCTAATACATCTTATATTTGTGAACATAGAGTATATATAAAGCTATCCTTATTGCTGGACGGAGGTGAGCGAATTTCAGTCATCTCACTGGTCCCTTGATCCTTTTCAAGACATCATCAAAACATATGGGTGAGACGATTGACCTTGACCGAGGCGTTAAAAGAGTTTTCAGGTCATTGTTTATTAAAAATACGTCTATTAGAAATTGATTTTCTAACGCATGCATGACTCAACTGGCATGTGTATTTCCTATATATAATGGACCAGGTTCCTATATATGGACCTGTACGTGTGTATTACGTTAGTAACTTAAATGACCGGATTCCTCAAAATGCATACTGAATATTAGGTCATCGGAATTGCATATGGACCCCCTTACGCAAACAGTACGAGTAGCATTTCCGTAGCTGGTCAAGCATAGCTGTGTGCGTGATAATTTTACTACAGATTAGTGAGAAGTTTGTTGAGGTAGCAAACAGATCAGTAAGAAGTTTGCTAAGAGATGCCGTTGGCTTGTAGTGCCATGGACGCGGGAGCTGCAGGTTGATATATACATGGATATGGTACGTACCAGGACGCTGGCGGTGACGTTGTCGAGGCCGCTGCCGGCGGAGGCGAAGACGACACCCGTGGCGAAGTCCTTGATACTGTAGGCGGGGTCGAGGTACGCCGGCACGAGCAGCGGCAGGCCGAGCGCCTCGGAGACGAAGTCCGGCGGCATGCGACCGTTGCAGAACCGCCCCGTGGCGCCGCCGCCCGGAAGGTGCAGGTCGCGCCCGTACGGCGGGAAGTTGCTCTTCAGCACCGTGTTGATCGCGTTGTTGTTGCCCGTGTCCACCGTCGAGTCCCCGAACACGATCACCGCCGGCACCGCCGGCTTCTTCTTCGATGCCGATGCCGCATCGACGACGAGCATTTGTACCTCTACCGCGGCCACGAGCAGGAGCAGCAGCGCCACCGTTGTCGACGATAACCTTGCCTGGCGAAACGCCATCGATGGCGCGCGCGCTGTGGTTGCTTATGTGGTCAAGGTGCGCGGCTTCAGTTGCAGGTGCGCCTAGGCTCGCCATTAAATAGGTACGAGATGTCAGGTGTGGGGTGGGACGACCGACGAGGAGGCTTTCAAAGTTGCGCCAAGAGGCGCATTACCCTGCCCCTCACTGTTCGGAAATACCTGAAACCGATTACTTGGGTAAGTGTAGGATTGTTGTTTCAGTGGTTACAGCGGGTCTTTTAAGTGGTCTCTCTCGTTCGATGCGGGCTAACGTTCCGGCTACTCCTTTATGCTTTGCATGCCAGACACTGATGCAACAGAAACGGCCAATTAGCAGCGAGGAGTTAGTGCATGCATTGGTGATTTCCTCCTATACAGCGCATGCGAGGAGTTAGCGGTGGATATTAAGACGTGTAATTAATACGGTTTTGCTATGTCTCAGTCACTGAGATTTTCTTAAATCTAAATCAATTAAAAAATATGTTTTGAGTTGCACTTTTCTGTTAAAAAAGTGCAATTGCACAACTGAACCGAGTTGCACTTTTCTTTTCTTTAAACTGTAGTTGCACTTTTCTGAGTTGACTAAGATGAAAAAAATCTCAGTCAACTTAAACATAGGCACACCCTAATTAATATCCGTTATTAGCCTAATGTATCGGTATATTTTCAAATCACCTATTTTTTTATCAAAGGCCAAAGGCCCGATGTTAGATTAATAACGCCCTCAACGGCGACAAGGTATACAAGGAGTTGAGCCCAGCTTACAACACACACCCACACGAATTGCCAACATGACAACAACCGGAAACTCGAACGACGATCACGACCCTTACGAAGCCTACGAAAACTCGAAGAAGACACCGGACAGCACCAGTGTCGGGCCGGAGGTCACTCAAGAGAGAGCCATCGAACACGCACACCGTCAACAGAACTCCCCGCCACGGGCAGCGCCACCAGTGGCCGGCCACCAATGTGCATCGACCACCATCGTTCGAACCCCAACAAGCAGCACCTGGGAAACTAGACGAGGAAGCAGGGCAGGACACAAGCCTTGCCGAAGGTCGCCAAGCAAAGAGTCAGCATCATCCAAAGAAACACAAGAAGCTCCAAGACGATGTCTTCAAGAAGAAACACGACATGAGAGCGCTGTCGCCGAACGATCCGCAGATCTTAGGTTTTCATCCGAAGCACCATGCTCGTTGAAGACCACACCTCCGCTGCACCACCGACGGAGAGCCGCATACTGTGAGCTCCAATGCGGTGTCTTCAAGAAGATCACGACACAGGAGCGCTGCCACCGCCCGATCCGACGATCTTAGGTTTTCACCTGAAGCACGAGGAGGGTCTAGATTACCGCAAGGACGCCTTCAAGAAGGGAACAACGTCCGCTGACGCCGACACCGCGGCCCAAGGTGGGCGAGGGTTTCCCCTCGGTAAGCATCAACGCCTCCAGCACAGGGAACGGGCCGCCACCCACGCGGCACACGCGCCACTGCCACAACACACTGCTCGCCGAGTACCACGCTGCCCTCACGGCCGTGGCACCGGCCAACACCTGAGCTCCTGGTTCACTCGCCAACCAAAGAAGCTCCCACCTTTCCAGGGCCGCAGCCCCGGCATCCAAACTCTTCCTGCCGTGGGACCGAAGAAGATGAGCACCACACTGCGCAGATCGAGTCCTGCACACCAAACCGGACCTGCAGCGGCACCACCTCCCCGGAGAGGGCTAGACAGCCTCCATGGCTGCCAGGCACGCCAGATCTAGAGAGAGTTGGGCCAAGGGCCGGGGCCCCTGCCCCGGCCCGCACGCGCGGCGGCCAGAGTGCCCCTCCAACACCCGACGCCCGGAGACCTCCGCCAGGGTTGCGCCGCCACTGGCCCGGCCGGACGCCATGGCCGCCCACCTTGCATCGCGACACGCGCCACCGTCCGCCCGCAGTCATCCGAGCTCGCGCCGCCCGTCGCAGCAGCGTCCTCCGGGGAAGCCGTCGTCGTCCCGAGCGCACCCAAAACGCAGAGCCGCCACGCCGCCGCCGCACAGCCGCGCCGCCACACCCCCTGCCAGCCTTGCGCCCTCGGCGACGGAGCCGCCCACGCCGCCACCTCCGCGGGGGGGTGGGGGGGGGGAGAGGATGCCCCGCCGCTGCCGACACCCCAGAGCTTCGCCCGGCGGCGCTCCCCGGTGGCGGCGAACCGTGGGAGGGGATGGGGAGAGCTCTGGCGGCGCAGGATTTTAGGGTTTCGCCCTGGGCCTCGCGGGAGCCGAGGGACGAAACGGTCCGCTTGTTTTTTCATCAGGTTCAAATCAGCTATTAGAGCAGGCCGGTATACATGGCACTATACTGAACTTGCTCTCATTGATTATACCTTCACGTCAGCTCCAATCCTAGATGGCAAGGCTGACTATGAGCATTGTGAACGGCCCCCAATAGACCAGTACGAAAGGGAGTAAGATTCATCCTCACATGTACTATTTGCTAGAAAGGGAGTAGTTTTCAAAAAAAAAAAAAATCCATGACACGTAGTATGTTTGCTACTTGTGTGCGAAACATACATTAATTTAATAAAGGTTGACTTAAGACAAAGCTAAACATACATTAACTTGAGTACCGAGAGAGTATACCTCATTCACACAGTCTACGTCTATTCTCTGCCAAACTGATATGCTATGGTGCTAGTTGGCCAACACATATACACTGAATTTAAGGATTTTTACAAATTTGGATTATTCTTTAAGTGCAAACAACGCTTTCGGTTGATGGTGAAACATTTGCTGACCTGCACAATTTTATTTTTTGATATTTCAGAATGCGTGCGATGGCGGGAGGGTATGCACCTAAGGGCATCTCCAGCATTTTAGCGTCCGCGCGCGTCCGTTTGCGTCGGGCCTTTTGGTCGAAATCGACCGCGCGTCCGTTTGCGTCGGGGTTGGCTCCAGCGGCACGACGCATTTTTTAGGACGAATCATTTTTTTAAAACATGAAACATAATTTACATACTTAAAACTTAAAAAAAAAACCCTAAATGACTACTGCTGCGCATCGTGGCCGGTATGACCCACGGCAAGTAGCCATCCGGGGGAGCGTACGCCGGGCGCGCTCGCGGTGCTGGAGGTTGAGGAGGCTGCGGCTGTGGCGGCGGTGGAGGCGCCCAGGGCTGCGGCTGTGGCGGCGGATGAGGCGCCCAGCCATAATGCTGTGGCGGCGGTGGAGGAGCCCAGGGGATGTGGCGGCGGTGGAGGAGGCGCCGCCGAGTCCAGAGCGCTGTCGAAGGTTTCATCAGGCCCGGCGGCATGACAGCGGTGGTGTAGCGGGGCAGCGGCGGCTGCACAGGCGCGTCGTACTCGGAGACGAGGAGGCCGAGCTTCGCCATCTCGTTGTCCGTCATGTTATCGGGAACTCGAAGTTCCGGCCCTCCGCCATGGCCTGCTGCCATTCGTGGAAGACGAGAGCGACGTAGTCGTCGCTGTCGTCCTTCACCTCCTCGCTATGGTACGCGAGCGCCTCGATGTAGTCGTCGTCGTCGTACGCGGCGTAGGCTTCGTCGTCGTCGCCGTCGCGTTCGTTGTGCTGCGTCTGCTGAAGTCGCGTCGGCGCCTGCTGACGATGAGCCGGCGGTGCAGGGCCGAAGGGATAATCCCTATCGCCCATGAAGCCAGCCCGTCGTCTACTGTCCGTCTCCGTGGACAGGTACGTACGCCATTGCTCGGAGTCGATGGCGTACGCCGGATCGACGCGGAGGTCCGCCGGCAGATACCGCCTCCTGTGCCGGATCTCCGCGGTCCGATCAGGCTCGCGCGCAGGTACTGGAGGGATGGGCACCCGGCGGCAGCCGCCAGCCGCCAGGCAGCTGCACGCCGGACCAGGCGTCGCACGGCACCCATTTGCCGTGCATGAGCCTCCCCACCGTCACGGGGAGCGCCACCTTCTTGATGCCGCTGCCGGAGACCTCGAAGTCGTTCTTCTTCCCCATGGCGGAGCGGCGGTTGTTGTCAACACCCGGATTTTTAAGTCCAGATGCCTATTATGTCATTCATCGCAATCCCAGGAATATTGTTGTTGCGAGACATAACAGTTGATATCATAAGTCATCATTCATTACAAACCATAATTGTCTTACACAAAGAGATCACATGATCCAATATTACAACCATAGTTGATCTACTGATCAACGAACAACATAAATAGCGGAAGCGTAACGTAAGTGGACTATCTAATCCACGGGCCAACTCTTGACGTTAGGCGAACTCCTAGTTGTTGTAGACGTCATGCGGGCCGTCATCCTCATATTGATGCTCCTCTTCATATTCTGGCCATTTGAATAGCCAGGGACACAGCCGTGAGTACTTTAAAGTACTCGCAAACTAATACTAATATAATTGCTATCAATTTTATTAAGGGGGTGCTAAGCTCTAGGTTTATTTGTATAAAGCCAATTTTAGTTCATAAGCATTTCATAAAGAATATTCATAAGCTACTAACTCAAGTGGGAACATTAGTGTCATTCCCACAACTCAGTTGTGTTTTCAAATTCAAGTCACCATTCCAAATTCAACCATCATTTTCAAGAAGAGATCTAATGACGGAACATTATGGCATTTCCAATTGTCTGTAACCGTGGACACGGCTATTCGAATAGTTTTACACTCTGCAGAGGTTGCACACTTGTGCCACAACATTTGATTACATCCGTCAGGGATAACCCTGAATAATCGTAACTCAGTACGCGGATCATCAACCCTAACCTTTCACTTACACATCCTAGTATAGGCACCTCTCCCCAAGAGCTTGGCCTCCCAGTGAAGACAAACCGTCAGCCTGGGAACTGCACAGGGCTTGGGCCGGACAATTCACCTCATTCACGTCATTTCACATCATTTCACATTTAACGGAGGCAGCCTCGGCATAACCCCTATGACGCTTGTTTAAAGGGAACTCATACTAAGACATATAAACTTCTAGTTAGACCCTACCCATAATCAGGTATTGTGGGGGTACTTGTAAATTAGAATGGTATCGCATCCGAACCCAACCATTAGTTTTTAGTAAATTCACCAAGTCATTCATTTCATTCAAGTCATATTCACCTTCAAATCCTTCAAAGTCATTTCACTTCCCAATGTTCCCATCTAGAGTAGTCAATTTTATTTGTTTAGCGCTAGCCATTAGTCATGAGGGGTGCTACTTAACTTATAAGCTTTTTAGGCTAAGTTTGATACTCTTGCTCTATTCTATACTTAGACCAAAGTTAACTATAAAAGTAAGCTTTGATAAACAAAGTAAAAGCTTGCAGAGTAAAACGTGGGATGGGATCATTGCACATAAAGTAAAGGAAATGGTGCCTTGCTCAAGAGAGCTTTGCACTTGCAAGAATATTAGCTTGCCTTGAGTGGTGTACTGGTCAAAGTGGTCTTCCTCTTCTTGGAAGTAGACCTCCTCCTCCTCCTGGTATTCCTCGGTACTAGCGTCTAAATACGAATACAATACACACAATCACCACACAAAGCTTAAGTACTAGACTAAGCACACACAGGAGTCACTCAAACTAAACAATCATCACAACATGCTTATTATGTGAGTTGACTTTGCTTTATTCTTAAGAAAAATAATTTCCTCACATTACAAATATTAATTAGGGTTTCTATTTAATTCTTGTGAGAAAATAATTTCCTCTCATCGAATCTTATTAAGATTTAATTTCCTCAATTAATAGCATATGACCTAGGTTGACCAAGGTCAACCTCTTCATAATTATCACTTGGGAAAATGATTTAAATGAGGTGATGCACCTCATGCATTTTAATAACACATGGTAATGATTTAATATCACCAACAATCCCACATAAGATTTAATAGACCATGGTCCCTATCTCATTTTGAATTGTTTGTGATAATATTTAAATGAGAGGGAAGCTCCCGTATGATTTATAAATAGTTTTGGACAATATCATTGACTAAGAATAGCCATAGGGTCCTTTATTTCAACTAAGCCATGATCACTCAAAGTAACCATGCCATATTTTTGCAGAAACAATTAGTGTAAGTGAAATTTGAGCTATGATAGTTGAAATCAACTTAATAGCATTTTTGGTTGATTTTTAATAATTGTTTGAAGTCACAAAAGGCCCTGCCTTGTTTATTTTGTCACTTTAATTCTACAACAAAGCTAGGGTTGGAACCAATGTAGTTGGGTAGATAATTCTCTCAGCATTCCAACAATATAAGGTTTGTAAAATTTGGTCAAGTAGATTTGTTCCTATTTAATTTTGAACTTGGCATCAGATTGCAAAATGACCCAATCTGGAATTTAAATTCAAATGAATCTGGGCTGGCGGGAAAACCTAACGGGCTACGCAGAGAGGAAAGGAAATGGGCCGGCCCTGCAGTGCGTCTAGCGCAGCGAGCCGCCTGACGGATGGGGGCCACACGTCAGCGGGTTTTAACCCAGCGAAACGGTACGCTGAGTGTGAGCCGCACGATCAGAGATGGATCGAACGGCCCAGAGACATCGTCGTCTCCGGCGAGAATGGGGCTTACTAGCGGCGACGATAGGGGGTCGGCGAACTCGACGGAGCTCCGGCGGTCGTCGGAGTGTGCGCAGCAACGTTGTCGACGATGACGAAGCGCCTGGTAGCAGTGGCGTCTCCTGGGGCGGCGTCTAGCTCCGGCGATCTTCTGCGACGGAGAGCGGTGGTGAGGTAGCGATTGAGGCTCTCTGGTGGACAATGTGGAGCTGCGAGGTGGCTAGGCGATTCAGGGAGAAGAGGGGAGGCGAGGTGTGTGCTCAATTGAGAGCGAGGAGCGCTCCTTTTATAGCTGCGAGGAGAGGCCGCGGGTCTGAGGTGAGGTAAGCCATGGCGTCGGCGGTAGGGTGGCGCAGGAGCACTGGCGATGATGCACGCGAGCAGGCGAGGTACTGGCGATGCTGTAGCGCTTGATTGCGGGGAAAACGGGGCACGGATGCGACGGTGAGCTTGACGGAAGCTTGCAGGTCCGTGGCGGGTCGCGTCGACGGTGACGACGGCCACAGCCCTCCCGCGGTCCAACGGCTATGTCTGCGAGTCTCCTGGTGGTCTGGCGCAGTGACTGGCGAGCGGAGCTGGCAAGTGGAGGCGAGGTGCGTCGGGCGTCGTCACGCTCTGGCGTGCCCGTGGCGTTCGCCGTGCACGCTCCGGCGCGCGTGTGCACGTCACTGGCACGTCTGGGCGCGTCTCGTTCCGGTCCATGTGATGCGAGTTTTTGTCGAGGCTGGGGTCTGGCGTGATCAGGAGAGTGAGAGGGAGCTAATGGACAAGGTGGTTCTGAGTTGAGGTGAGAGGGGAGAGAGATGGCATGGGGTGGCCATGCCATGCCACGGCATGGTCATGCCAATGTCATGGTGAGCAAGTGGAGGGCTTGGCAGGGGTTGGCACTGGTGCTAGGATGTGTGATGAAGCTCCAAAGCTGCAGAGAGGCCTAGGGTTGGACTTGGTCCAACCACATTTTCAGTATGGGCACACATTATAACCATGCCTGCAAGGTGTTTGTTGAAATGGCCGCAAGAAATTTAATTTGGAATTTTGAAAAGATTTTTGGTGGAGTGTAATCATATTTTATTAGAAGTAGAATGGAGGTGGTGGTGATCAAAATGGTGTTGAAATGCAAAATCACATATTGCATATGATCTTCAAATTGCATTATGGTTCCAACTTTGCTTGATCCCCATTTGAATTGGAACAAGAATTTGCAGGGGTTGTTTTGGGCAAAGTTGTTCACCTTGATGTTGTCTTGGATGAGGTGCAAAGAAATGGCAAAGTCTAGTTTGGAAATCTTCCAAAACAGGGGCTCAAAGAGGGCATCTGGTTATAATTGTCATAAGTGACCATAATTGCATGTGAGTTGTTTTTGAATTCAAATTTGATTCAATTTGAGTTTCTTTGATTCCTATAGTGTTAAATAGTGTTTAGTATCCATTTACAACTAATAGTTCAAACAAATATGGCCTAGGTTAAGTATTTGCATAATTGGCCAAATTCCTATGTGAGTGTGTGTGGCATTTTTCTTATTTCTTTCTTCTTTTATTTTTCCTTTGGTTTGATTGATCAAGTGATCTTGTACTAGGGTTTTAGCACTCTTGCAACACACAAGCATTCATCATGGCAATATGCACACTTTGCACCAAATAAAATATGAGTATATGCATAGCACTTGTGTTGTGAAAAAGTTTTTGTTGGTTCTAAAATTTGGTATATTGGAAACTCTCTTTATCTCTTTATTGAATTTTTGGGATGTTACAAACCCTTCCCCCTTACAAAAGATCTCGTCCCGAGATCTTAAAGAAAACTAGGTACTAAAGAGATCTGGGTATTCCTTCTTCATATCTTCTTCTCGCTCCCTGTGGCTTCTTCTTCGGTGTGGTTGCTCCACTGAATCTTCAGGAACTTGATACTCCTGGTGCGGGTGGTTCGGTATGCTTCTTCCAGGATGCGAATAGGCACTTCGCGATACGTCAAGTCCGTGTTGATATCCACCAATCTGTGATCGATATTTTTGAACACTTTGGTCTTCTCAGGTACTTCCAAGCATTTCCGGAGCAGTGAGATGTGAAACACGTTGTGCACAGCCGCCATTTCTTCTGGTAGTTCCAGTTGATAAGATACTTCTCCTCGACGACTCAGAACTTTGAAGGGTCCGACATATCGGGGTGCAAGCTTTCCTTTCAGCTGGAATCTCTGCATTCCTTTGAGGGGTGACACTTTGAGATAAACAAAATCTGCAATCTCGAAGGTCATCTCTTGGTGTCTCTTGTTGGCGTAACTCTTCTGTCTTGATTGCGCAGTCTTGAGGTACTCGCGGATCTTGTGAACCTTCTCTTCTGCTTCTCGGAGAACATCTGGTCCAGAGACTTGGCTTTCTCCGACTTCCGACCAATTCAGGGGTACGACATTTCCTTCCGTACGGGACTTCAAAGGGGCCATCGTAAGCTGGCTTGATAGGTTGTTGTATGAGAATTCTGCATAGGGTAGACAGTCTTCCCACTTGGATCCATATTCCAGTACACAGGCTCTCAACATGTCCTCGAGTATCTGGTTGACTCTTTCCGTCTGTCCATCAGTCTGCGGGTGATAGGCGTTGCTGAAATTTAGCCGGGTTCCGAGTCCTTCATGTACTTTCTGCCAGAATCTTGAGGTGAATTGGGATCCTCTATCTGACACTATTGACTTCGGGGTTCCATGCAGGGCGACTATCCTTGAGATGTATAGCTCAGCTAACTTGGGGCCTTGATAGGTGGTCTTGACAGGGATAAAATGGGCTACCTTGGTCCATCTGTCGACCACTACCCAAATAGAATCATTTCCTTCGCTAGATTTGGGAAGTCCAATGATAAAGTCCATTCCAACCGAATCCCACTTCCATTCCGGAATCTGTAAGGGTTGCAACAGTCCTGCAGGTCGTTGATGTTCTGCCTTGACTCTCTGACAGTTATCACACTTGGAGATGTATCTCCCGACTTCTCGCTTCATTCCATGCCACCAAAATTGTTCCTTCAAATCTTGGTACATCTTGGTACCTCCGGGGTGGATAGAGTATAGGGTGTCGTGGGCTTCCTTCAGTATGACTTGTTTCAATTCTGAATCTGACGGCACACATAGGCGACCGTTGTACCAAAGTACTCCTTCTTCATCTTCGGTGAATCCCGGTGCCTTCCCTGCAGCAATTTGGCTCTTGATGCCGTCAATGCTGGCATTTCCCTTCTGGGATTCCTTGATCTGGCTAATCAAAGTAGGCTGCAGCTCTATGGCTAGGTATCCTTCACTAACTAGCTCCAGTCTAAACTGTTCAAACTCTTCATACAGGCTAGGTTGTTCTGCTGCTATCATGGAGTTCATGACACGCTTTCTACTCAAAGCATCTGCTAACACATTGGCCTTGCCGGGTGGTAGTGAATTTCAGTCATAATCCTTTATCAGTTCTATCCATCTTCTCTGCCTCATGTTTAGTTCCTTCTGGGTGAAGATATACTTCAGGCTCTTGTGATCCGAATAGATCTCGCATCGATTACCCATGAGGTAATGACGCCAAACTTTCAAGGCTAACACTACGGCTGCAAGCTCAAGGTCGTGGGTTGGATAGTTCTGCTCATGCTGCTTCAGCTGCCGGGACAGATAAGATATCACCTTGCCTTCTTGCATCAACACACATCCAAGACCAATCTTAGATGCGTCACAATAGACGTCGAAGGTCTTGGTGATGTCCGGCATGATTAGGATGGGGGCTGTGGTTAGTCTTGTCTTGAGCTGCTAGAAGCTCTCTTCACACTTATCAGTCCAGTCAAACTTTTTGTCCTTCTTCAACAGTTGTGTCATTGGCCTTGCAGTGCTGGAAAATCCTTCAACAAATCTGCGGTAATATCCCGCTAATCCAAGAAATGCATGGACCTCGGTCTGTGTGGTTAGGGCTTTCCATTCTTCAACTGTTTTGATTTTTGCTGGATCTACAGCAATTCCTCCTGCTGACAAGATGTGTCCCAGGAATCCTACTTCCTTCAACCAAAACTCGCACTTGCTGAACTTGGCATACAACTTGTGCTGTCTAAGGGTTTCTAGGATAACCTCCAAATGTTGTTCATGTTCCTCTTCGGTTTTGGAGTAGATAAGGATGTCGTCGATGAAGACAACGACAAACTTATCCAAAAATTTCATGAAGATCTTATTCATGAGGTTCATGAAGTAAGCAGGGGCATTGGTTAATCCAAATGACATGACGTTGTACTCATACAACCCATATCTGGTGGTGAAAGCAGTTTTTGGGATATCCGTTGCATGGATCTTCAGCTGATGGTAACCAGTCCTAAGATCAATCTTAGAGAACACGGTGGCACCGTTCAACTGGTCAAACAGGTCCTCTATCTTTGGCAGGGGGTATTTGTTCTTGATGGTGACATCGTTAAGCTTACGGTAATCCGTACATAAACGAGTGGCACCATCCTTCTTATCCACAAAAAAACTGGGGATCTCCAAGGCGACGTACTCGGTCGAATCAGACCTTTGGCTAACAAATCATCCAGTTGTTTCTTCAGTTCCACTAACTCTGCTGGGTTCATGCTATAGGCTCTCTGGGCTATAGGTCCTGTTCCAGGGATTAACTCGATAATAAACTCGATATCCCGATCGGGGGCATACGGGTAGATCATCGGGAAACACATCGGGGTATCGACAAACGACCCTAATCGATCCAAGGTTGGCTTGGCTAAACTCTGGTTGCAGGTGAATTTTCTGGGCAGTCTTTTAGATATGTGCTCCACTAATATCCGGTGCTACTGGTCATGGTGATGGCCTTCTTGGCACAGTCTATCAATCCATGGTGTTTGGACATCCAGTCCATACCTAGTACTACTTCCAAACCTTTGGCTCCGAGTACAATCAAGTTTGCATAAAAATCTATTTCCTGAATTCTCATAGGAACATCTTTGCAAATTTTTCTAGCTTTGGTTGTTGATCCAGGTATTTGAATTACCATAACATGTTTCAAACTGATTGGTTGAATTATACTTGTGCATGCAAAATCTTCAGTGACAAACGAATGCGATGCTCCAGAATCGAACAACACTCTGGCAGGTACTGAGTTGACAGAAAACATACCCAGTACGACGTCTGGTGCTTCCTGTGCTTCTTCCGCACTCATCTGAAAGAGGCGGCCGTTGCGGTTGTTGGGGTTGTTGGGGGTGAACTTCTTGCCGGTGGTGACACGGCGCTGTTGCTGAGCTGGGGCAGCGGTGTTGGCTGCAATGTTGGCTAACCTCTTGGGGCACTCATTTGAGTAGTGTCCCACCACTCCACATTCATAGCAGGTGATTGTGGCCTTGTCCTTGGGGCTGACGGGGATAGCATTGCTCCCGGTCCTCGGGGTTGTGTTGGAGTTATTGGGGTTGTTGTTGGCGGGGGCTCTCGGCAGAGCGCGGTTGAAGTTGTTGTTGTGGTGCACATAGGAGTTGTTGTTGTGGTTGTTGTGGTGGGAGCCTCCGGGCCTTGGGTTTCCTCCACTCCGGTTCTGAAAACCGGGGCGTGACATCTGCATCTGCGGCTTGTTGGTCCTTGGGGCGAAACCACCGCTTGAGCTGGGGCGATACCTCGGGGTATTGCTGGGCTCACTTTGATGCATCATGCGGCGTTTGCGGTTCTCATTTGCTTGGTGCAGTTTGCCTTCCATCTGGATGGCAGAATCCACTAGGGCTTCCAGGTCGGCAAAGGGGATATTGACTAAGACTGTCTGCATCTCATCGTGCAGACCGTTGAGGAATCTCTCCTTCCTTTTCTCTGTGGTGTCGGTTTCATCAGGGGCGTACCTTGACAGGGTGAGGAACCTATCGCGGTATTCTACTACCGACATCCGTCCTTGCTTCAGTTCATGGAACTCGTCCCTCATCTTCTTGATCAAGCCTGGGGGCACATGATACTTGTTGAACTTGAGCTTGAAATCAGCCCAAGTCATGATCTGACCCGCGTTCATGGCATGGGTGCTGGTCCACCAAGCTCTTGCTGGTCCTGCTAAGTAGTGCGTTGCAAACAGCACCTTCTCATTTGCATCCACTCCAGCCACTTCTAAATTGTTTTCCATCGTTTGCAGCCAATCATCTGCATCTAGAGGTTCTTCAGTCTTGCTGAATACAGGCGGGTTGGTGTTCTGGAAGTTCTTGAGCTTTGACCCTGGGTGATCATGGTTCCCATGGCCATACTGGTTGTTGGCTAATTGCTGCAGTGCTGCGATGTTGGCTTGACGCTCAGCTCGGTTATTCTCCCTATCTGCCATCAGGGTCTGCAGTAGTTGCATCATAGCATCTGGGTTTGCGTTGCGATTCGGGCGAGTCATCTGAACTGATAGATAGATCATGAGATAAGAGGGAATTTTCTATGGCTTGTTTTGGGTAAGTGTTAAAACATTTTAAAACTTGAAAATTGTTGATGATTAACATAACACACAAACATCCATTCATTCATTCATATCTTACAACTAACACACCAAACCAATGGTTTAAGAACCATTCTTCTCAAGCTATGATACGCGTGAAGCACACGTCCGTTGGGAACCCCAGGTGGAAGGTATGATGCGTATAGAAGCAAGTTTCCCTCAGTATGAAACCAAGGTTATCGAACCAGTAGTAGCCAAGAAGCACGTGAAGGTTGTTGGTGGAGGAGTGTAGTGCGCGCAACAATTCCGGCGCCAACGTGGAACATGCACAACACAATCAAAGTACTTTGCCCCAACGTAACAGTGAGGTTGGCAATCTCACCGGCTTGCTGAAAACAAAGGATTAAACGTACCTAGTGGAAGATGGTGTTTGTTTGCGAAGAACAGTAAAGAACAATAATTGCAGTAGAATGTATTCAGATGTAAAAGAATGGACCGGGGTCCACAGTTCACTAGTGGTGTCTCTCCAATAAGATAACTAGCATGCGGGTGAACAAATTACAGGGGCAATTGACAAATCAAGATTCAATACATATCAACGATGATTACTATGAGATTTAATCAGGGCATTACGACAAAGTACATAGACCGCTATCCAGCATGCATCTATGCCTAAATAATCCACCTTCGGGTTAGCATCCGCACCCCCTCCAGTATTAAGTTGTAAAGATAATTGCATTAAGTATGGTGCGTAATGTAATCAACACAAATATCCTTAGACAAAGCATCGATGTTTTATCCCTAGTAGCAACAGACATCCACAACCTTAGAACTTTCTGTCACTGTCCCAGATTAAATGGAGGCATGAACCCACTATCGAGCATAAATACTCCCTCTTGGAGTTACAAGTATCAACTTGGCAGAGCCTCTACTAGCAACGAAGAGCATGCAAGAACATAAACAACACATATATGATAGATTGATAATCAACTTGACATAGTATTCTAGATTCATCGGATCCCACCAAACACAACATGTAGCATTACAAATAGATGATCTTGATCATGTTAGGCAGCTCACAAGATCTAAACATGATAGCACAAGCGGAGAAGACAACCATCTAGCTACTGCTATGGACCCATAGTCCAAGGATGAACTACTCACGCATCAATCCGAAGGCGGGCATGATGATGTAGAGCCCCTCCGGTGATGATTCCCCTCTCCGGCAGGGTGCCGGAGGCGATCTCCTGAATCCCCGAGATGGGATTGGCGGCGGCGTCTCTGGAAGGTTTTCCGTATCGTGGCTCTCGTACGGGGGTTTCGCGACGAAGGCTTTAAGTAGGCGAAAGGGCAGGTCAGGAGGGGGCACAGGGCCCACACCATAGGCCGGCGCGGCCGGGGCCGTGCCGCGCCGCCCTATGGTCTCGGCCCTCGTGGCCCCACTTCGTATCTCCTCGGTCTTCTGGAAGCTTCGTGGAAAAATAGGACCACCGGGCGTTGATTTCGTCCAATTCGAGAATATTTCCTTACTAGGATTTCTGAAACCAAAAACAGCAGAAACTGGCGCTTCGGCATCTCGTTAATAGGTTAGTGTCGGAAAATGTATAATAATGATGTAAAGTATGTATAAAACATTCAAGTATTGTCATAAAAGTAGCATGAAACATAATAAATTATAGATACGTTTGAGACGTATCAAGCTACGATACAACGGGCGGGGATACAACTCACACCTACTCATGTGAACTAGTGCAACTACTCCTCATCATCTTCATCCACATCGATGGGAATGATCCCATCCTCGGCGGCCTCCAGAAACTCGTAGTCCTCCTCATCAGTGAACTCATCCTCCTCAAAGTCGTCGTCATCACTCAGGAAGTTCTCGCCTCCCTGAATGTCCTCTCCATCCTCCTCCATCTCCTTCAGCTGGTCTTCTTGGGCCTTCACAGTGGCCTCCAAGGTGAGTATCTTTGCGCGGAGGCGCGCAATGGTAGCGTCCTTCTTGGCGCGCTGCAGGCGGAGTGACTTGCTGTCCTTGGCGAGCATCTTGATAGCATCGGCATGGTGAGCTAATGCCATGTGAGTCTGGTTGGCGTAGCCACGTGTATTGTCCAGCTCCTTTTGAGTCTGGAACAGCATAAAGTCCAGGTGATCCACGTGGTGCCTCAGCTCGGGGTGGAACGGCAGCTTCATGGGTTCTCCAGTGGAGTCACGCCTTGCAAGGCGAGCAAAGCGAGATTCGCTTATGGCCTCCACATTCTGTCCGCACAGACGGGCAAGCGCTTCCTGAAGAGCACGAGCGAGTCCGTCCAGCCAGTTGCTTTCCCTGAAGAGGATCCTCTCAGAAGTAGGAGGCTCCATCTTGCCCCTCAAGTCAGCGGTGATGACCCACTGAAGTTCCCCTCCGGGCTGGTCGTTGACCTCGACTCCGTGGAACTCGGGGTGCGGGCGTCCAAGAAACTCCGATAGGGCATCGAGGTCCCTCTCGAAGATCAAGTCTCCATCATTCTCCAGCTGGTAAAACTTGGTGTTGGCTCCTTCCATCTGAAAGTGAATTGGATGAGTAAGTTAGAGATGTGAACAAGTGTGGAAAAATTTTATGTAGATTTATAAGGAAGGGCATGACTTAACATTTGAAAAGGTCTCAAAGAAGAGAAAATGACTAAGTTTTTCAGAAATAGTTACTTCATTTATTTTTGAAATTAAGATTTTCAGAACGTCCATTCTAAACTAGGGTCTCCTAAGGTCAAACAATGGCTCTGATACCAACTTGTCAACACCCGGATTTTTAAGTCCAGATGCCTATTATGTCATTCATCGCAATCCCAGGAATATTGTTGTTGCGAGACATAACAGTTGATATCATAAGTCATTATTCATTACAAACCATAATTGTCTTACACAAAGAGATCACATGATCCAATATTACAACCATAGTTGATCTACTGATCAACGAACAATATAAATATCGGAAGCGTAACAGAAGTGGACTATCTAATCAACAGGCCAACGCTTGACGTTAGGCGAACTCCTAGTTGTTGTAGACGTCCTACGGGCCGTCATCCTCATATTGCTGCTCCTCTTCATATTATGGCCATTTGAATAGCCAGGGACACAGCCGTGAGTACTTTAAAGTACTCGCAAACTAATACTAATGTAATTGCTATCAATTTTATTAAGGGGGTGCTAAGCTCTAGGTTTATTTGCATAAAGCCAATTTTAGTTCATAAGCATTTCATAAAGTGAAAGATCGAGATGTCGCCTAGAGGGGGGGTGAATAGGCAATTACAATCTCTTTCGGATTTGTCTTGTAAGAATGCGGAATTAAACTATTGTTTAGTTTACAAGCACAAACCCTAGATATGCTAAGCTCAACTAGGTATAACAATAACAACTAGAGCTAAGCAAGATAGGCACAAGATATATGTAGCACAAGTGATAGCAAGATATATATATATATATACTTCAACCACGATGGCTATTACAAGGAAAGAGAGCTCGGGTATAGAAATAACCGAGGCACGCGGAGACGAGGATGTATTCTCGTGTTCCCTTGCTTTGCAACAAGGTACGTCACGTTTGGAGGAGTGGAGGTCCCACGAAGGATTCCCGCGCCACGAAGGCTCACCCTATTCTCCGAACCACACCCACGAAGGATAATGGCCCTTTCCTTATGGTTAGCTTTTCCTCCGCTCCGAGATGGCAAGCTCCACAACCACTTCACAAGCTCCACGAAGGAGAAGCCGGGCCCCTTCACAATCTTCACGAAGAGATCACCGGACACCAACCCCAACTAGGAGGTCACCCTCCAAGAGTAACAAGCTCACGGTCTCTCACTCAAACAAATCATGGTGGAGAGCTCAACACTATGCAATGATGCAAAGCAAGAACACCGGAGGTGTTCAAGTCCTTCACACTCAAATCCCACCAAAGCAACGAATGCTAGGATGAGATTGGAGATGAAGAACAAGGGGGAAGGTCAACCAAAGACTCCAAGATCTAGATCCCAAGAGATTCCCTCACTTAGAGAAGAAACGGTTTGGTGGAAGTGTAGATCTAGATCTCCTCTCTCAAATCCTCAAATATGAGCAAGAATGGTTGGAGGAATCAAGGGGGAGAGCAAGTTCTTCAAATAGCAACAATGGAGGTGAGAGAATAGGAAGAACTGCCTTGCTCAAGGTGGAAGAAGGGCTATTTATAGTCTAGGAAGAAAAATAACCGTTGGGGAAAAACCAGGTGAAAATCGGCTCAAAAACGAGTTAAAAAAGTCGCCCAGCCGGTCAGCAGGCCGGCCGACCGGATCCTGGGCCGGAGAGGCCGGTGGCCTGTCCGGTCGGACCGGCCCACCGACCGGGAGCGGTGCACAGCGCGCTGGGCGGCCGATTCGCCACAGGCGCGCGGGGGGGAGCAGCAGGCCGCGTGGGCCGAAGGCGGAGAAGCGGCCCGGTGGAGAATCCGGCCGGACCGGAAGGCGCGCCGGGCAGGCCGGTCGTGGACCGGGCCTGCAACCGGTCATGGCCCCGCGGCCACTGGACACAGGCCGGATGGCACCAGTGCCGGCTCCGGTTTCGGACCGGGTGGGCCGGTTGCTGGGCCGGTCGGCCCCCTCCCCCTTTTTTTCTTTTTCTCTTTTTATTCTTTTCTCATTTTTCCTTTTATCTTTTTCTTTAATAACTTTTGCTCCCGAACCCCGAATGACATGAAACCAGTTTTGTTGGAAAGATAACGACGAATAGAACCCCAACAAAAACTGGAAATATGGAGACTCCTCACAGGATATTTTTAGATGTTTTTAGAGAGGGAGTCTCCCACCGTCAAGAAACGGTGAAGACGTCCAAACTCGAACGCAATAGAAGGCATGCGGATTCCGTTTTCGATGAACTTGGGCTTGTTGTAAAGCTAGCAACAAGCTCAAGAACCTCACACAGAGAAACACCAAGAAGCAATAAGTATATGCAAAGTATGCAAAGGGTTGAGCTCCCTAAGACGATGTGATCAAGTTACCCAACCGAAAGCCCCTCTTAATCACTACAAGGAAAAGGCCTACCGCCGGCGAACCTAAATGGCCCATTGCCGGCGCACCAAGAGCCCGCCGGTGCGAACGGGCCGGTGATAACTGGCCATTGCCGGCGCACCATGTTCGCCGGCGATAGTGTGCTTCTGCCGGCGCGCCATCGCTTATTCGCCAAAGGAAACGTTCCACCGGCGCGCCAGCAGCTGCGCCGGCAGTAGTGCGTCGAGCAATGGCGCATGCCTTGTGCGCCGGCAGTAGGTCATTTAGGTGCGCCGGCAATAAATTCGAAAATTATTTTTTCAGCTTTTTTCCAGCATATTAGAATACATATTTGACAGCATATATTTACAACACAGTTCATATTTATACAGCAGAACATGCAATATGAGAAGCACATAGAGAGCCAAGTCTCATTTCGGTATCAATACACAAATACGCTAGTCTTGTTTCGGAATGGTGATTCATACAACATGTGCATATGCAACACCAAAGGACTAAGTTTCACAAAGTTAGAAGTCTCGGTAGTCGTCACAAGTGTCGTCATACACCTCACAATGTAGCTCCTAACCTAAACTACAATCACATAGAACATGAACAACATGGTCACGATGACCATCATCACGAAGGCCATGGTCTTCATCCGGTTCCTCCTCATGTCCCTCATCTCTCCCGCTAGATAATGGGCGTATCTTCCTTCCGCCTCCACCCTAGTGGGGTATCCCTTGTAGCCGTTGCCGCTGAAGCGGTGCACTGTCTCCGACAGTCCTCCCGTCGTCGTAGACTCCAGGACCCTCCCTTGTACACGACATATGTCGTCGGCATCTCCATGCACAAGACAAGTAAAACGTTAGTACCAATGCAATGAACAAGTTCCAACTCAAATAAGAGACAAGTAGTATGAACTAAATAGCATGTGCCTCATACTTTGTTGGTCGAAATAAATAATAACATACAGGGATGGGGTCAGCGAGGCTAGGTAGGATGCACAATAGATTGATATTTGTGGCCATCACACCAAGCCTCACTGGCCCCACCCCGGAGTGTACAAGTGACCAAACATTTTAATCATTGGCCAATGCAATTAAGAAGTGCGAACTCAAATAAAAGAAAAGTAGTACGAATTAAATAGCGTGCCTCATACTATGTCGGTCGAAACACATATTAACATCCAGGGATGGAGTCAGTGAGGCTAGGTAGGATGCACAATAGATTGATACTTGTGGCCATCGCACCAAGGCTCACTGGCTCCACCCCCGAGTGTACTAGTGACCGAACATTCTAATCATCGGCGAACTCCAAATACGAGGCAAGTAGGGGTCGAGTAAATGCAAATAATTATTAAGGTATCTACCGCATAATCTTGAAATATATAGCAAACTAAATGAAACTATAGACACCTGTTCACATGCACATCCATACAACTAAATAAAAGCAACAAGTCGATTCTATGGGAATATGTAGCAAGTATTACAATACGGAAGTTCAAAGACATATCGTTCAAGCTTTAGCAATAGTGTTCCCGTCGTAGGATCAGGTTGTACGCCTAGGGGGGAATGGACGGCAGCCCTCAAGCGTGTTGAACGGCCTCTCATCACGCGACATCTCCAAGCGGAGTTCTATCTCGTCATTAGGTGGTAGACCGTAACCGTAGAAGAACTCGCTAGACCTATTGTTGACATCATGCACGATTACCGTGCAAATGAACTGCTGGATGCGACCCCAGTTCTTTCTAATCTCTCTATCAGGGGCATCCACCATGTTTAAAAACCTCTCTCTGAGACTCTCTGGCAGCAACATGTCATCTGCGTACTTTATGTACTCCTGCATCTGAAGGATGGCGTACCACGCGTCCATCCCATTGTCTTCATTCGACTGCCTGAGGCAGGGGAAGTTGGTTGTGTGGGTTAAGACCAAGCCTCCTCGGGATTTCCTCTCTACTTTGAGGGGGCCTGCCTTGTTGGCGAAGCCGGTGAGAGCATCATTGAGAAGGGCCTTGATGTTGGTGTAGTCTTTCTTCTTGTCCCTACGAGTCGAGATAGACGCATGCGAGTGTTGCAGGACGATGAGGGTGCAGTACATGTCTCTGCGGAAAACACACAGATTAACCTTTGGAAATGCAAATGGAGATATAGGATAGAATGGTGATGGGGACTAGCGAGTGATTACTTACTCGGGGAAGTAAGGGATGAGAATTGCGCCCTTCTTAATGTTCGCCAGCATGAAATCCTCGACCTGTGGGTGGCAATCGCCCGATCCCAGCGTTGCAGATGGTGCTCTCCCGCATATAGAAGGGGTCCATTATCGCGATGGTCGGCGTCCCCTCCTTAACGATCTGGGAAGACAAGCTAAGAGCAACTAGGCGAACCACACTAAAGTGGAGCATTTGCATGCGATAGATGCTAAGATGTCATTGAACCGGATGAAGCACAAGTCCGGGGTACTTCGACGAAGTTCATGCCAGTTGGCACCTTCGCCACGAAGAGAGGGTAACTAGGATTTTTTGATTTGAGAAGCTGCCTCTCCAAATACTGGACTTGGTTATGCAAGCTCGCCATATCCCCGGTGAGTAACTTGAGGACATGCTCCGGCAGCATCGGTTCACCCAAGTGATGCAGAGGTCGCCAATTGTTTGGCAACTTGTCAAGGAGTGCCACCTTGTGCTTGTCTTTGGCCGCCGCCTTGTCTTTGGCGTCCTTCTTAGCTGGCCTCTTCCTCTTCTTGGGTTGTAGTATGGACCATCTCCCACGCCGTAACGTAGCACGGAGTGTGTTAGGGCTCGCATCTTCTTGACGGCGGCGGCGGCGACCTCCTCATGATTTTCCTCCTCAGCCGTTTCTTGAGAATCGAACAGCTTCTTGGAGCACCCATATTTTGAGGCCGGCTGATCCTCATGGACAACTTGTGAAGACGTAGGAATATCCCATTGGAAGTCGTCACGTTCGTATTCCTCGGCCTCTGGCGCCGCTGGCTGTTGTGGTGGGCGCTGACCACCGGCGCCGCTGGCCGTTGTGGTGGGGCGCTGACCTCTTGTGCAGCTGGCCGTTGTGGTGGGCGCGACCACCGGCGCCGGCTGTCGTGGAGGACGCTGACTGTGGCGCCGCAAGGTGCTTGTCTTTGCTTGCCGTCGACCCCGAGTAGGTGTTGATCCTAATTAGGGTCTTCGGCCATAGCAGTACCCAACCCTTCGTGAGGCAAGATTCAACGGGTCTTCGTCATCGGCACCATGCGGTTGATTAGGAGGAAACAAATCCTCATAGCCCGGTAACGCCCGATCCACTTCAACCCGGTAACGTCATCCTCCATATCTCGTGTGTGCCACTTCTTATCCGGGGGCCGAAGGATGGACCCCCTCGCGACGTCTTTGAGTTTGCCGTTTACTCTCATCAGGAAGGTGCATGGCGTTGAGAGCGCCTGCGAGAACATGTGTATGGCGTTAGAGAGAGGGCAAGGATGACGAAACTAATATATTAACTTGATGTACACATGGGTTAATTACCGTGAGGGCGTTGAGCTCGGCTAATGTCGACGGGCCGGCACATGCGGCGGCGTGCAAGTGACGGAGGGGCTGCTACCCGGCATGGACGGTGAATCCCTAGCACCAGCGACATTGCCGGCGGCCGGAGGAGTCTCCATTATAACATTGTCATTGCCGGCGGACGGCGGCGCCATCGAGTTGCTGCCGTCGAAGCTAACCACTTGCATTTTCGGGGGGGGCCTTGTTTGCCACCCTCATACCACGCGTGTAGAGCGTTGAAATCTGCTTGGACTGAAGCGGCGACTTCAGCTTTGACTTCAGGTACGAGCGTAGCTTTGAGTTGCGGTACCGGTTGCGGTACCAAACCAGCTTGGACTTCGGCTAGGATTGACTCCCTCATTTCCTCCGCCTCCCGCTGCTTCCTCATGCGCGCATTTTTATCGTCCGCAGACGACAAGCCATAGTGACCATGCTTGTAGCCTGCGCCAGCCACACGGCCTCTATGCGGCCTTCTCGTCGGTGAATGCTCATTAACGATGTTTAGCGCCCGTACGAGAGGCTTGTCCCGACCCTGCCCGTCGACGCCTGGGGGAGGAGCCTTCGTCACATTGAGAAAGTTTTTGTCTTTCTTCTTCCTGCGGAAGAAACGCGAACCATTTAGAAATGTTGCTACTATTATATGAACGATACTTGATCTAATTAAACCGGTAAATTGCTTACCAGTTTTTTCTCCAACGCCAGGACCTTCTTGTCGTTCGTGAACCAAATTATGTCGGTTACGACCTTCGGGTCCGTGACAAGTTCCCCGGTTAGTTTCTTCTTATGGTACCGGGACCTGATGAATCTTCTTTCAAGCGGGTCCTTGTACTTGAGCCAGGGGTTCTCAATGCCGGCATTTACATACGCCTCGTCCTCCTTCGCCCAATAGGGCTCCTTTCCCTCGTACCCACGGCTCCCAAGGTTGTGGTTGCCGATGTTAAGCTCCCGCATTTCCTTCCCCCACAACTTGCGATTCTTGGTTGCTTGTAGCTCTTCATTGGCCACAAAAGCATCAAAGTCCGCCTGGGAGACATGCGGAAAGGCGGAGTGGACCTCTTCGAAACCTTTGCCCTCAGCAATCAGCTTCCGCACCATGTACTTGTAGCTGCTGAGGTGTTTGGTGAACTTCAGGAGGGCTTGTGAGTTCACAATGTTATTGGTTTGGTGGAGGCGTAGTCGCCTAGGAACTTGTATCGTGAGTGCAACCTCGCAATGAGCTGGGCTCGCAGAGGCGCTTTGCTCTCAGCTCGGAGGTCCGTCTCGTTGAGATTGACGACCTCCCGGAGGATACATGCCGTTGGTTGCCGTACCCCTTGGCAACATCCTTAGGCTCCTTCGGCAATCCACTGGCGGGGTCCACCTCTTTGACTGTGTCTCTGCCGGTGCCGACCGTGTTTTGGCGCCTTGCCTTCCGCGGCCTCTTGGAACCACTTGTCCCGGTGCCACTACTCCCGGCGGCGCCGCTAGGATCGTCGCCGCTTGTCTCGCCGCCACCCCGGCGGCGCCGGTTGCCTCGTCGCCGCTTGGCGCGTAGGTACTACCCCCGGCGGCGTCGCTTGCCTCGTTGCCGCTTGGCTCGTCGCCACAACCCCCAGCGTCATCCTCCATCTCATGATCCTCGTCGCCGCCAACACCAGCGGCCTCGGCATCCTCCTCGTCCTAAAGAAGTGCCTATTGTAGTGCTCCTCTAATTGTTCTTCAGACGCCATGGTGGCTTGCACTAATAGAAGATGAAAGAGTTAGAATTCACGGAAAAATTCGGCATGACCTTTGCTAAAAATTGGTCATGCCGAGTGCTAGAATTGCCGGAACGGAAATGAATCGACATTCCGGCACTCAATAGCAACTGTAACAGAAATGCAATTCACATATATGATACATTTTTCATTTTCATTTCTTTTCCAACCAGCAGCAGAGAATGAACATAGCAACAACATGTGTCATTTCTCATTTGTGAACACTTGACAGCATCTACTGAACAAATACTAATAAGCAGTTGGAAATTCTTGTTACAGGGGAATATGTAGCACACCAGTCAAGATGCTAGCTTTTTCTGGGCATTTTATAAATGGTATAGTGAACTAAACCTACTGCTTCTTTACCTACTGCTTATTTACCTAAACAAACCAGAGAATGAATTCATTTTAGTGCTCTGTCAAAATTTCAAACCAGATAATGAATATGAGGTAGCATAGCATTAATTACCTAGCAATAGTAGTAGCACTGCACTTCAAATATTTCAGAAATTAGTAGCAGTAGCACTGCACTTCAAATATTTCAGCAATGAACTTAACCAAAGACAACATTTGCAACATTTGCAACCAGAGACAACATTTCCATCTCAACCAGAAGCAAACCAGAAGCATTTAGTATAACAAATACAACCAGAGACAACATTTCCATCTCAACATTTCCAACTACTGCCTTTTTCTTTATTTATTTCTGTAGTTGCTACTATCATACCAAACATCTAAATACTGCAGAGTTTAGAAAATTAAACATAATGATTAGGCATTCCCTTACTGTCAACTGCTAATTCATTTTCATTAGGCATTTCATTTTCATTTAATGAAATGAAAAACTAACATACTGCCTAGTGCCTAGCTCTTCTCCAACAAACATTTCATTTTCTTTTTTCACCATGTATTCTAGTCTGTACAAAAATGAGCATGCAAAAATGACCCAGAGCATGCAAAAGCTCAACTTGAGATACCAAGCATTTTCATTAACCAACTAAATCAACCAGTAGGAGTAGCATGACCATTTTTTCATCATTTTTTTACATGAACCAGAGAATGAATCCTCCAACTTGGCCAGCATTTACAATTTTTCATCATTCCTTGTACTGCTACTGGTACTGCAAGCATAAAAAACCCTACTGCCTAGCTACCTAGGTACTGCAAGCATTTTTATTTTCATTTTCTTTTTTGGCAGTGAGCATGAGCATGAGTAGTAGCATTTCAAAATCTTTATTTGCAACCAGTGAGCATTTTTATTTTCATTTTCTTTTTTGGCAGTGAGCATATAAGCCATTCTTCTATGCACAAAAAGAACCAAAACCAGAGAACAAATTCATTTAGTTATTCATCAAGATTATCCAAAAAATTTAGGCATCAAATTCAATTTGCTACAAATTCAATTTATATGGCCTATTAGCCAGGGCATCAAATTCATGAATTTAACCAGCAAATTCAATTTGCTACAAATTCATTTAGTTAGTCATCAAGATTATCAAAAAAATTTAGGCATCAAATTCAGTTTGCTACAAATTCAATTTATATGGCCTATTAGCCAGGGCATCAAATTCATGAATTTAACCAGCAAATTAAATTTGCTACAAATTCAAGATTATCCAGCAATTTATATGTGATTCATGAATTTACCAGGGCATCAAATTCATGAATTTAACCAGGGCATTCAAGATTATCCAGAAATTTAACCAGGGCACCCTAGCATCTACCAAAAACAGCACACCGTGGGAGTAGAGGGGATCGAACAGGGAGGGGAGAGGGAAGGGGAGGGGAACAACATACCGTGGCTGGCGCACGGGGCAGGTGGTGGTGGCTGGTGGAGGGGACGGTGGAGGACGGTGGCGCCGACGTCCCCGGCCTGCTACGCGCGCTCCTGTCGGCGACTGCTCCTCTCGGCAACGATGGCCCTCGCGCGACGCCTCCTCCTCTCGGCGATGGTGTCGACTGCTCCTCCTCTCGGCGGTGACGCCCTGCTCCTCCTCGCGGCGGGGTTCTCCTCCTCTCGGCGGCTCGGCGGCACGGGGGCGAGTGCAGGGAGGCGGCGCGGTTAGCTAGCGCTAGGGTTCGTTGGTTTGGGAGAATGGGGAAGAAGGAGTCGTGCGTGCGGTTAAGTCCCAGGTATAGCCGGACTCACCTTATTGCCGGCGCACCACCTGTTTGGTTCGCCGGGAACAACTGTACCCCCGGCGAACCAAACACCGGCAATAAGGTGAGTCCGGCTATACCTGGGACTTGTTCCCCAGCTAGCCCCTGGATGGTTGTTCCTTTTCTGTTTTTATTTTCTTTTTCTTCATTTCTTTATTTATTTTCACTTTCTTTCTGTTGGTCATTATGTACCAATTTTAGTAAAATGCTAAAGATGGTTTGAGTGAGTAGTTCATTTAGTTTATTTAATTATGACCCAATTTTATTTTATTTTTCTTCTTTTCATTATTTCTTTTCATTATTTCCTTTTCTATACTATTTTATTTCCTTCTCTTTTCAAGATAATAACCAACAAGCAATATGAGTTAATTAGGCATTACAAAAAAATATGAGTTATATATATACATACACATAATATTGACCAACACAATATTAATTAGTCATACATAAAATATTGGCCATGACCATATGAGTTAATTATGCATTACAAAAGCAATATGAGTTATAGATTGCAAATAAAGTTTTACATCATCGATTGAGAAGAGTGTTTCGCTTTCTTCTTGCTTTTCTTGCTCGTCGTTGAATAATTTAGCCCCGTGTCGTGACTTCTTCTTTTGAAGGGTCGACCTGACCTCGGTAGCGTGGTCCTGCTTCTTCTTGTGGTGTATGTTGTGTCTTCGTCCTCGGATTCTTCCATCATTGGGTCTCCGACTTGTCCTTGAAGTCTTCCTCGTTGGCGACTCCATCCATTCCGACGATGGTCCTCTTGCCTCTCCTCACGATAACACGGCTAGGCCTGGATGGGTCGGTTATGAAGAAGCATTGGTGCACGTGTTTGCCAGTACCCATGGCTCATTCTGCGCGGTGGCGTTCGTGGACTTTGATTTGTTGGCTTCGGGTAGAAACATGGTGGCGAAATACCGGTCTTCTTTTGTGACGTTCTTAGCCCATCGATACGGAACATCGGCACTTTCTCCCCAGCGTAGCTAAGCTCCCATTTCCTCGATTCTTCCGTAGTATCTAGTCTTTACGTCACCCGTCCATGAATCCATCGTTACCCCTGAGTTCTGGTAAGCACTGTTCTTGTCTTTTTCTTCCGTGTAGAATGTGTACCCGTTGATATCGTACGCTTGGTAAGTCATGAGGTTGGGCGCGGGGCCATGTGACAAGGCCAATACTAGTTTATCCTTGTCAGAATCCATTGGTGGGGGATTAGCATCAATGTGGTCTTTGAACCAGCGCGCGAAAGAGGAGTTGTGCTCTCTGTATATTTCTGCTTCCGTCATCATCGGCTTGCCACTGTTCTCTATCATGGTTTTGTGCTCTTTCAACCAAGGATCGATCAAGTCAATGTGTTGTAGCGCTACTAAGTTGGCCCTGTCAAAGTCGGAAGTCCGACCAGACATGTGCACGTGCAGTTCCTTCCTTCCATTTTTGTGGCCTACTCCCTCGAACCTGCGGAGGTGCTTGTTTTGAGGCAAACCAACAGGGTCCTCGATGTCTAGATAATTCGTGCAAAGAGATGCACTCTTCGGTGAGCCAGCCCTGTACGATGCTTCCATCCGGATGTGACCTGTTACGAACGTATCCTTTAATGACCCCATTCATTCTTTCAAACGGCATCATGTTGTGTAAGAATGCCGGCCCTAGACTGACGATATCATCCATGATATGGACCAACATATGGACCATCACGTCAAAGAATGCAGGCGGGAAGTACATCTCAAGCTCACATAGGATCACCACGATCTCTTCCTGGAGCCTTGCGAGTTTCTTCACGCTTATCGACTTCCGAGTTATGACGTCGAAGAAGTTCTGAGCCCAGTCAGCGTTGCACGGACATGGTCATCCATTATACCTCGGATTGCAACTGGAAGAATCTGCGTCATCATCACGTGACAGTCATGAGACTTCTGCTTATTAGCCCGGAGTAACCGAAGGGCACTCTGACTCCTAGAAGGCAATTGAAAAATTGATCGACCTCGGCCGGACTAAAAGTGAAGCAGGAGGGGGACAGTAATAGTCTGGCTTAATCCTTTTGCGCTTCGACCGCCGTCCGCCTCCTCCTCCTGTCCCTCTTGGGCCGCCGGGATCTGAAGCTCTTCCCGATGCCCAAAACTTTCAGGTCGTGTCTTGCTTTCGGCCCATCTTTGGTCCGGTCCGGCATGTTGAGAAGAGTGCCAAGCAAGCTCTCGCACACGTTCTTTGTAATATGCATGACATCAAGGCAGTGAGGTGTATCGAGAATTTTCCAGTACGGCAAGTCCCAAAACACGGACCTCCTTTTCCATACACCAATGAGCGGCGTCGCCGTTGCCTTTTCTTCTTCTTCTCTCCGGGCTTTTGACGTATCTTTCCCGGCGGAGGGCACTCCTTCCAACCTTTCGGTAATGTATCGATCTCTTCGCCGCTCTTCTTCCGTGGAGGTCCTCGGGGTTCATTTGTACCATCGAGCAGATCTCCACGCTTTCTCCACGGGTCAGTCTTCTGTAGCCACCTTCGATGCCCCATGTAAACTGTTTTCGAAGAGCCGGGATCCTTACCAAGCTGCAAAAACATCGTCTCTTCCATGCACGACACATGCCTTGTGTCCATGGCACACCTGGCATCCGAGGTAGTCCTGCACCGTCGTGATCAACGCGGCTCTCAAAGGGAAATATTCTTCCGCGACGGCGTCCCATGTATCTACCCCTTCCTCCGCCCACAACGTTTCAAGCTCCTCCTTTAATAGTTCGAGATACATGTTGATATCGTTTCCTGGCTGTGTCGGCCCTTGAATTAGCATACTCATCTGTATGTACTTCCTCTTCATGCACAGCCAGGGCGGGAGGTTGTAGATCCATACAAACACGGGCCATGTGCTATGTGTGCTGCTCGGGTTCCGAACGGATTGAATCCGTCCGTGCTCGCACCCAACCTGATGTTTCGGGTTCTGCCCCAAAACTTCCGAATTCATTGTCTAATGCTTTCCATGGCTTGCATCCGAAGGGTGTGTCAGCACTGGGTGCTCAATCCGATCTTCATCATTCAACACTGCCTCCTTTCTTTCAGCGTGCCAGCGCATGAGCTTTGCTTCCTTGCGGTCCGCGTAGAACCGTTGCAGCCGGGGGCAAGCGGGAAGTACCACACAACTTTCCGAGGAGCTTTCTTCTTCCCTTTCTTGTACCGTTCAGCGTCACACACAAGACATTTGTTCTTGTCCACGTGCTCCTTGCGATACATGATACAGTCGTTGATGCAGGCGTGATACTTTTCGTGGGGTAAGTCGAGAGGGCACGTGATTCTCTTGGCCTCGGCTAGACTACCAGGACACGTGTTCCCGGCAGGAAGGAGATCTTTCACGTATTCCAGGATGTCGTCGACGCTTGTGTCCGTCCATCCGTGTTTCGCCTTCATCGCAGCACAGAGCTACTCTCAAGCGAGACTCCCCAACCCGCGACCTGAGTCGTACAACGGAGTATTCGAGTCTATCTCCAGTTGCTCAAGCTTTGATTTCCGCTTGGCGCTCTTCGTCTTTTCGAGAAGCAGATCTTGAAGATGAGGGTCCCGCACGACTGAAGCTAGCGGCACCTCTTCGTCGTCGTCAAGGTTATTGTCATCGTCAAGGTTATTATCGTCGTCAAGGTTATCGTCTTCTGCGACAAACTCTTCATCGTCATCAATGTCATGATGCCCTCCTTCTTGCCGGCCATTATTACCACTGCTGCCGTCGCCCCATTGACCTCCGCGCCATCATCGCTCATCCATTGAGTGTGTCCATGCATGAAACCATTAGTGAGCAGGTGCCCCTGCAATTTTCCTGAATACGGGTCAAACCATTTCCCTCGTTTGCATCTCCGGCACGGACACAATACCTCCGTGCGTTTATTTTCATACATGTCGATGATCGCGTGTTTCAGATATCTCATCATGATGCTTTCACTCATCTCGATAACCATTCTCCCTGCATGGTAAGATTACATAATTGATTAGAACCATGCATCCGTCGGTAGTTTTCACGGAAAATTTCGGCATGACCTTCCTACACGGTAGGACATAGGAGCGCAGAAATGTGCCGAAACGGAAACTTGAAGAATCAACATTTCGGCGCAACGTTGGCAACTCATTTTCAACGCCAACACACACACAAGCACAAGCACAACATATATATATGCCACACACGAGAGCTAGCTTTGCTTCAAATGTCCAACATACGTCGATTTCATTCCTTAATTTGTTCATTAATCACCTATTTGTTTGATATATTCGTCGATGAGATCGAGACGAAGCGCCGCGACAATGGCGTATGGAAGCCGACTTTCTAGATCTAGATCTAGATTGAGCGTTCAATGCGGGATATTAGATCTAGATCTACATAGGGGGATGTGGGAGATGCATGTAGGAAGGGAAGATTTGCTCAAAAAATATGATTTTGTTTGGTCAAATTGGTGAAATTGGGGATAGAAATGGGCAAAAATGAGCTGGGTTGGGAGAAGGCTCGGGTTTGTGTGGAGGAGTGGAGTGGTAGTAGAGTGGGGGAGTGGTTGTTGAGCAGAAATAACTGGTTCTGCCGGCGCACCATGGCACGGGCGCGCCGGCGAACTATTTCGGCTATACCACCCCGCCCGGGCAAAGTCATTGCGGCGCACCAGCCAGGCGCGCGGCAATAGCGCGTTTCGCGGCGCACCCCTGGGCTGGTGCGCCGGCAATGACTCTGGGCCTGGCCCGAATCGACCGCGGCCATGCCAAGTTTTTTCCCAGCGCGTCGTGCGGCAGTGCGCCGGCAGTGCTCTCATCGCGGCGGCAGCAAAGAGGTGCGCCGGCAACCATTACCACCGGCGCATGTCAGAGGTGGTGCGCCGGCAGCACTTGCCTCCACCTATAGCCATTTTCCTAGTAGTGAATAGTGCGGCTATCTATCCTATAATCCGGTCTCCCATCAACCACCTTGAGACCGGTAAAAGGGAAACCTAGCAAGGCCATACCTTTGCCTTGCGCATCCCGATCTTGATGATAACTCTTCAAGCTTCACTCAAGCCGGAATGCCTCACTTGACCAATGTTGCTTCGTGAAGACTCACAAATGCTCCCCCATACACTATGATGGGAAAGCTCTATTGATGCACATCTTCACTAGTCCATTATCACCAAAATGGATGGCAAGCTTCAAGCATGTGATTCATTTGAGATGCTCATCTCAACCTTGTATCTTCTCATACTCACATAAGATAGAGTGTGGCTAATATTGAGTTCCACATAAGAACTCCATCTTCGTTTCTTCTTCTTGATCATATCACATATATATCTTCATACCAATGATCTTGATGCCAATACACAAGGTATATCTTTATCTTCATGGCATCCATACTTGAATCCAACACATGGAGAGCAAGTAGTACCTATGGAATATTCCTTCATATAAACTTAATGAAAACATTAGTCCATAGGGGTTGTCATTAATTACCAAAACCACACATAGGGGCAATGTACCCTTACATAAAGAATATTCATAAGCTACTAACTCAAGTGGGAACATTAGTGTCATTCCCACAACTCAGTTGTGTTTTCAAATTCAAGTCACCATTCCAAATTCAACCATCATTTTCAAGAAGAGATCTAATGACGGAACACTATGGCCTTTCCAATTGTCCGTAACCGTGGACACGGCTATTCGAATAGTTTTACACTCTGCAGAGGTTGCACACTTGTGCCACAACATTTGATTACATCCGTCAGGGATAACCCTGAATAGTCGTAACTCAATACGCGGATCATCAACCCTAACCTTTCACTTACACATCCTAGTATAGGCACCTCTCCCCATGAGCTTGGCCTCCAGTGAAGACAAACCGTCAGCACGGGAACTGCACGGGCTTGGGCGGACAATTCACCTCATTCACGTCATTTCACATCATTTCACATTTAACGGAGGCAGCCTCGGCATAACCCCTATGACGCTTGTTTAGAAGGAACCCATACTAAGACATATAAATTCTAGTTAGATCCTACCCATAATCAGGTATTGTGGGGGTACTTGTAAATTGGAATGGTATCGCATCCGAACCCAACCATTAGTTTTTAGTAAATTCACCAAGTCATTCATTTCATTCAAGTCATATTCACCTTCAAATCCTTCAAAGTCATTTCACTTCCCAATGTTCCCATCTAGAGTAGTCAATTTTATTTGTTTAGCGCTAGCCATTAGTCATGAGGGGTGCTACTTAACTTATAAGCTTTTTAGGCTAAGTTTGATACTCTTGCTCTATTCTATACTTAGACCAAAGTTAACTATAAAAGTAAGCTTTGATCAACAAAGTAAAAGCTTGAAGAGTAAAACGTGGGATGGGATCATTGCACATAAAGTAAAGGAAATGGTGCCTTGCTCAAGAGAGCTTTGCACTTGCAAGAATATTAGCTTGCCTTGAGTGTTGGTCAAAGTGGTCTTCCTCTCCTTGGAAGTAGACCTCCTCCTCCTCCTGGTATTCCTCGGTACTAGCGTCTAAATACGAATACAATACACACAATCACCACACAGAGCTTAAGTACTAGACTAAGCACACACAGGAGTCACTCAAACTAAACTATCATCACAACATGCTTATTATGTGAGTTGACTTTGTTTTATTCTTAAGAAAAATAATTTCCTCTCATTACAAATATTAATTAGGGTTTCTATTTAATTCTTGAGAGAAAATAATTTCCTCTCATCGAATCTTATTAAGATTTAATTTCCTCAATTAATAGCATATGACCTAGGTTGACCAAGGTCAACCTCTTCATAATTATCACTTGGGAAAATGATTTAAATGAGGTGATGCACCTCATGCATTTTAATAACACATGCTAATGATTTAATATCACCAACAATCCCACATAAGATTTAATAGACCATGGTCCCTATCTCATTTTAATTGTTTGTGATAATATTTAAATAAGAGGGAAGCTCCCATATGATTTATAAATAGTTTTGGACAATATCATTGACTAAGAATAGCCATAGGGTCCTTTATTTCAACTAAGCCATGATCACTCAAAGTAACCATGCCATATTTTTGCAGAAACAATTAGTGTAAGTGAAATTTCAGAAATGAGAGTTGAAATCAACTTAATAGCATTTTTGGTTGATTTTTAATAATTGTTTGAAGTCACAAAAGGCCCTGCCTTGTTTATTTTGTCACTTTAATTCTACAACAAAGCTAGGGTTGGAACCAATGTAGTTGGGTAGATAATTCTCTCAGCTTTCCAACAATATAAGGTTTGTAAAATTTGGTCAAGTAGATTTGTTCCTATTTAATTTTGAACTTGGCATCAGATTGCAAAATGACCCAAACTGGAATTTAAATTCAAATGAATTTGGGCTGGAGGGAAAACCTAACGGGCTACGCAGAGAGGAAAGGAAATGGGCCGGCCCAGCAGTGCGTCTAGCGCAGTGGGCCGCCTGACGGATGGGGGCCACATGTCAGCGACTTTTAACCCAGCGAAACGGTACGCTGAGTGTGAGCCGCACGATCAGAGAGGGATCGAACGGCCCAGAGACATCGTCGTCTCCGGCGAGAATGGGGCTTACTAGCGGCGACGGTAGGGGGTCGGCGAGCTCGACGGAGCTCCGGCGGTCGTCGGAGATGTGCGCAGCAACGTTGTCGACGATGACGAAGCGCCTGGTAGCAGTAGCGTCTCCTGGGGCGGCGTCTAGCTCCGACGATCTTCTGCGACGGAGAGCGGCGGTGAGGTAGCGATTGAGGCTCTCTGGTGGACAATGTGGAGCTGCGAGGTGGCTAGGCGATTCAGGGAGAAGAGGGGAGGCGAGGTGTGTGCTCAATTGAGAGCGAGGAGCGCTCCTTTTATAGCTGCGAGGAGAGGCCGCGGGTCTGAGGTGAGGTAAGCCATGGCGTCGGCGGTAGGGTGGCGCAGGAGCACTGGCGATGATGCACGCGAGCAGGCGAGGTACTGGCGATCTGTAGCGCTTGATTGCGGGGAAAACGGGGCACGGATGCGACGGTGAGCTTGACGGAGCTTGCAGGTCCGTGCCGGGTCGCGTCGACGGTGACGACGGCCACAGCCCTCCCGCGGTCCAACGGCTATGTCTGCGAGTCTCCTGGTGGTCCGGCGCAGCGACTGACGAGTGGAGCTGGCAAGTGGAGGCGAGGTGCGTCGGGCATCGTCACGCTCTGGCGTGCCCGTGGCGTTCGCCGTGCGCGCTCCGGCGCGCGTGTGCACGTCACTGGCACGTCTGGGCGCGTCTCGTTCCGGTCCATGTGATGCGAGTTTTTGTCGAGGCTGGGGTCTGGCGTGATCAGGAGAGTGAGAGGGGGCTAATGGACAAGGTGGTTCCAAGTTGAGGTGAGAGGGGAGAGAGATGGCATGGGGTGGCCATGCCATGCCACGGCATGGTCATGCCAATGTCATGGTGAGCAAGTGGAGGGCTTGGCAGGGGTTGGCACTGGTGCTAGGATGTGTGATGAAGCTCCAGAGCTGCAGAGAGGCCCAGGGTTGGACTTGGTCCAACCACATTTTCAGTATGGGCACACATTATAACCATGCCTGCAAGGTGTTTGTAGAAATGGCCGTAAGAAATTTAATTTGGAATTTTGAAAAGATTTTTGGTGGAGTGTAATCATATTTTATTAGAAGTAAAATGGAGGTGGTGGTGGTCAAAATGGTGTTGAAATGCAAAATCACATATTGCATATGATCTTCAAATTGCATTATGGTTCCAACTTTGCTTGACCCCATTTGAATTGGAACAAGAATTTGCAGGGGTTGTTTTGGGCAAAGTTTTTCACCTTGATGTTGTCTTGGATGAGGTGCAAAGAAATGGCAAAGTCTAGTTTGGAAATCTTCCAAAACAGGGGCTCAAAGAGGGCATCTGGTTATAATTGTCATAAGTGACCATAATTGCATGTGAGTTGTTTTTGAATTCAAATTTGATTCAATTTGAGTTTCTTTGATTCCAATAGTGTTAAATAGTGTTTATTATCCATTTACAACTAATGGTGCAAACAAATATGGCCTAGGTTAAGTATTTGCATCATTGGCCAAATTCCTATGTGAGTGTGTGTGGCATTTTTCTTATTTCTTTCTTTTTTTATTTTTCCTTTGGTTTGATTGATCAAGTGATCTTGTACTAGGGTTTTAGCACTCTTGCAAACACACAAGCATTCATCATGGCAATATGCACACTTTGCACCAAATAAAATATGAGTATATGCATAACACTTGTGTTGGGAAAAAGTTTTTGTTGGTTCTAAAATTTGGTATTTTGGAAACTCTCTTTATCTCTTTATTGAATTTTTGGGATGTTACAGTTGTGGTGCGAGTGGGGGCGGCCGCGCGCGGGATACGATGCCATTGAAGGCGCCGCAGAAGCCCAGCCGCCGCCCGCCAGTGCACGCGCAGAACAGGCAGCCGCGTGATTCATGGCGAAGGCTGCGGCGCAGACGCGAAAGCGCTGACGCGGAAGCGATGGCCGCGAAGCGATGCCCTCGATGCATCGCGCGAGGCGGGCCGGTGAAGGAGCGGACACTTGCGCGTCCGCGGCGTCCGCGACGCAAACGGCGCATATTTGGGCCAGGTTTGCGTCTGGGCGGCCGATCACTTTGCGTCGTGCCGCTGGAGAGGTGCCAGACGCATTTACGGTCTCAGCGTCCGTTTGCGTCGCGCCGCTGGAGATGCCCTAACTTTCATCACTAAAAAACAAGATAGTGATGAGTGTCTGGGAAAAAAATGACCAACTCGAGATGCAATAGAGACGCGACTGGGGAGCTGTTACCAAGGAGTGCATGGTCATCCACCGGCGTGCCGCGCGACACCGGTCGCAACTGGGTGACACTCGATGATCCCTGTTGTGCAGAATTTTTTGGGTTTTACCCTCCGGTAGAAGCACGGTGCCGAAGGAAGTGCACGCTAACCCTATTGAGTCTTGTCCACCGATTTTCCTTCGTTTGTGTTTCATGTGAATTTCGGCTATCAATGGAGGAGCACCGAGGGGGCGACAGATGCGGGGCGAAGAGGTTCAAGTTCGTTGGCTGGCCCATGGAGTTTCCTATCTCGAAGCGCGCTACATCACTGTGACACGTCAAAGGCACCATTACATGATGCACCTTCCTTCCTCACAAACAAACAATATGACAAACTCCGCTGGAGGTAGGGCAGAGAATCAAATTTTATTAAATTTGACCTACCTCATATGCAACAATATTTATGACACAAAATTAGTATCATTACATTTATCATGGCATGTAGTTTAATAATACAAAAAAAATCATATCATGTATGTTGCTATTTTTGTGTCAAAAAATTGGTCAAATTTAATAAATTTAACTTAACACAAAACTAAACGTACACTTATTTGTGAAGGGGGAGTATAGTTAATCGCACAGACGCACAGTGAATCTGCCAAACTGATACGCTGGACCACTTTCCCTTTCTACTTGGCCAACATACACTGAATTTGAGTACTTCCAACAAATTCCGATTATTCTTTGAGTAAAAGCAACATTTTCCGTTGATGGTGCAATATTTTCTCACCTGCACAATTTTGATACTCTAGAATGCATGCGATGGGCGGGAGTGTATGCATCTACATTATGTTCGGTGTTTGCAATTTTCGTCGTTCAAAAACAATATAGTGACCATTGCAAAAAAAAAAAAAGCAACATAGTGAGGGTCTGGGAAAACATTACCGACTGGAGATGCAATACGAGAGGCGATTGGGGAGGCGGTACCAAGGAGTGGATGGTCATCTGCCGGCGTGGATCCACTGTGATACCAGTCGCGACGGGGTGACACCCGATGATCACGTTGCGCATAATTTGTGGGTTTTACCCTCCCGCGGAAGCACGTGACCGGCCGAAGTGAACGCTAACCCTATTACCTCTTGTCCACCGATTTCTCTTCGTCTTTGTTGGATGGGCATGATGCGGCGGATTGTCATGAGTATTTCGGTTGTCGTTGGAGGAGCACCGAGGGGGCGACCGAGAGGCAAAAGGCAGGGGAAAGAGGTTCAAAATGGTTGGCTTTCTTACGGAGTTCCCTATCTTGAGTTGCGATACATGACCGTGATGCATCAAATACGTCATTACATGATCCACCTTCCTTCCTCATAAACAATACAAGAAAACCTGTTGGAGCTAGGGCATCTAGAATTATCACAATATCGAAGGGGCCGTGTTGGCCGTCGGCTGACCGATGGCGGACGGCGGATCGGTCGTGTGGCAGTCGTCCGATGCGCATTTCACGGTTATGAATTACATGCACATCGCTTTCCCACCTGCTTGACACTAGCTGTGCATGCACGTCGCTTTCCCACCTGCTTGACACTAGATGTGCATGCACGTCGCTTTCCCACACTGATGGGTCAGTTCTCGTTATTGCTTGCACGTTGCTTTGGCTCAGTTTGCTCTTTTGCGTGCATGTGGCTTGTACATAGCGATGTGTCACATCGAGGTTAATGGTGGAGGATGCTCGCTAATTTCTTTCACAGCAGTAATTTCACCCATACCTAAAAGTATATACTATTACAACAAATTGTTACAATTTTTTGCCAAAAAGTTTGTTACAATTATATAAAAAAGTTTCACCACATTTCTAAAAAATAATACAACAAGAAAGTGGATAAAAATATTTTTTTAAAGTTTTAAGTAATGTCCATATTTACAACAAATATGTCACCGCGGTCATTTACCCCTAAGGCAGCGAGTATTACAAAAATAATTATTGCCCCAAGTATAAAAAATATATACTATTACAACAAAATATCGCAAAATTTATCAAAAAATAAAATTACAACAAAGTGGTTAAACCAACATTTTTTACTGCAAATTGATTTGTGACAAAAGTCCCCAACAATTTCACAAAAAACCGCAGACTGTCACAACAAAAATCTATATATTTGCAAAACAATTCAAAATAGTCAACAAACAATTAATTTGCTACATATTGAATTACAACAAAAATCATCAACTATTTTTACAAAAAAATCACTAACGATTACAACATAAAAATCACTTGGATATTAGTAACAACAAAGCGAACAAAAATGGTTGTTTACAACAATAGTCAATAGCAAAATCTAGCAAAATCTAACAAAAATATTGTGTGTTTACTACAATAGTTAACAACAAAAAAAACTAGCTAATTTGGATTCGCAATAAAAAAACTAGCTAATTTGTACGTAAAACATTAGTCAACAACAAAAATCCAACAAAAATATTATTCTGCGTACTACAATACTCCAGCTAATTTGTACATGGAAGCTAGCTACCAGCCGCCCTAGCTGCTAATGCGACGTACATGCATCAATCATTGATGATCAATGGAGCCAAAAAAAACTGTGGATGGAGGCGCTTATACAACAAGCCAGGATGATTTGCACAAGTGCATGCATGTATTAAACTGTGCGGCTGTGCACCTGGCTGGAGTGCTTTCCAGGGAGCACGTGGGTGGCCCCGCGCGGGAGGACGCTAGGCCCACGACTGATCTTTCTGCCACAATCGACCGACTGATACCAAGTGTTTTTCATATCGAAGGGGTGTGTGTGGTGTTGTCGCAATAAGTCTCCGGTTCGGGATTGGTCTTTGTGACTTTGCAAGTCGACTAGTTGACTCTAGGAAGATCTAGGACGCAGGAAAGAAAACATCCTCGCCTCAATCCTCGCAGAAAAAGCTTTTATGGCAGATGAGGTGATTAGAAAGACGGTGGGAGAGGTGATTTGGTGGAGCCAATGAGATCCAAGTCTATCCACCGATGAGCTTACATAGCTTTTTATGTGGGCCACCAAGTGTCGTGCAACCAAATTGGCGCCTCTAGAGGAAGAACCACGCCCCTGGTTTGCATGCACGTGCGGCTCCTGGGTGATCAACCCTTCCACCCAACAAATAGATCGCCGTCCTCCATGGCCACCGTCGTTGCCGGCGTCGGTGGCGGCGCCCTAGCCGACGAAGGAGGTGAGGGTGAGGATGGCATCCTCCTGGTTCTCCTCTTCGCGCAGAGAGGTGGAGCATATTGGACACGCTGGAGTTGCCACGGCACCCGGTGTTGTAGCGGAAGCGGTGGTCGAGAAGAGGCCTAGGGCGCGGTGCACGGTGGCCCGGGCGGCGGCTAGCGGCGGTCTGGGTCTGTGGGCCGAAAGGTTGCGGTTGCTGCGCCCCCACCATGACCATCACTGCCCTCCAAGGTAATCGATCTTCTCTGACACAGTACCGTTAGTTGTCGTGCGGGCGTGACAGCCATGGCCATCCTTCATTTGCCGGATTTTAGCGGCGGATCGAGCGGTTGATGATGGCCGGATGGGTAGGGGCTCCTGATTAAAGCTGACGGTCCTAGGGTTCTCTCGTGCAACGAAGAAAATTAACTTGATGAATGTCCTCTAGGATCTGGCCGTAGTGTCGAGTTTGGGAAGGCTCCATCAGGGAACTCCCTAGTGCGCCTTATGCTCGGAGATTGCTGGCTCAGATGGGATTTGGTCGTGCGCGCCCGTATTTGTTTCACAACCGTTTGGTTCTAGAGGGAGTGACGCGAAGCTTGCTATATGTTGTGATCAGGGGGCATACTTTTTGTTCATGGTGAAGTCAGAGGCGAAGAATGTCATGGAAGCTAGAGTTAAGGACTAGTAATGGTGGTTCGAGTTTTTGCCGCGACAAGGAATTGGCTTGGTGTTTCAGGTTTTGTAGTAGCGGTATGCAAGTGGGGGGACAACACATGTGAAGTTCAATGTCTTACCTTTTAAAAATCCAATGTGTGATCTTAATTGGTTGTGCCTAGCAATAATCTTGTTGAAACCATTGTTTTGAGAGCGGAAATTATCTTCAGGGTGAAAATCTAAGATCCTAGATCGGGCGACAATGACGTTTGTGCACTGTTTTTTTCTCTCGGACGGCGTTGCTTTTGGAGAACCTGGATTTCAGGTATTATCTTAGTGGTGTTTGTGTTGTTGCAAAGACTGGATCACTGTAGAGGGACTTTTCTTTTTTAGCTTTTTTTATGTGTGCATTTGTGCTCCCATTAGGGTACTGCACGAGGCTGTGTGTATTGATATTTTCACCATATTAATGTATTTTCTTTATCAAAAAATTGGCGCCTCTAGTGATTAATGTGAGAAATGTGTGACTGCTGACAAATGGAGTTTTTTTATGAAATGAGAGAATATCGCCCCAGCTTCTGCATCCAAAGGATGCACACGGCTTTTTTATTAGATTATTCACAAATCTTACAAGAACAATACAAAAGATCAACCTCGAAGCCACCTCACTAGACCTACATTAGGATGAAGGGTGTGACAATACACCAACTCACATCATCCAAAAACCAAATGCATTCCCAAACCGTCTAATAGCAGGTGAGAAGCACATCCAGTCAAGCAGACTCTCCGCGCACGCCAACGCACACGCCACAGAAGTTCCTACCGACGTCCTCCTCGACTCCATCTTCAAGAGAGATCATCGCATTAACCTTGCAAGACCTGTCGTCAATGCCACCATGACGCCAGACGGCTCAACCATCCTACACGCATATATCATCCTGCATCCGCCGTCGATTCCTTGCAGCACCATGCCACCGAGACTCAACGCCAACAATGTGGTAGATGAATACCACACCACCAACATCTGCCATCATCCAACAGCTGCTCCAAAACTGATGCCTCAAGAGGTAGAACGACGCAGGGCGCGCCGCCATCGTCCGATCCGGGAGACCCAGATCTAGTGTTTTCCCCGGAACAGCGCGAGTGTGTAGATGCAGGCTGCGACAACGATGCCTCCAAGAAGGTTGCGACGTGTAGCGCCGCCATCGCCCGCCAAGACCGGAGTCGGAGCACGGTTTTCACCGGCAGCCGCGCATCCTCACCTCGCCGAGCGTAGTGTCGAGGCAAGCAAGATGGCGCCTCCTTGAGCCACCACCGCCGTCCCTCAGTTGCCGTAACCGCAAAGGACACCGTCGCGCCGCCGCCGTCAGATCCAGGCCCGGCAGCCTAGATCGAACCCGCAGCGAGCCGCCGCCGGCCCCCCACGCAGCCGCCGCCGAGCCACCCTTCCTCGCAGAAGTCGGCTGAGCAGCCACCACAGCCCTTGCCGCCACCTGCCCACGCCGCCCGGAGACGCGCAACCACCACCGTCGTCCGTCACGTCACCGCAGCAGGACACGCCCGCACCGGCACGCCATGGCCCCCGACGGACGGGCCACGCCCTGACCCGGAGGAGACAGCCCGCACCCCTCCACCCGAGCTCGAGGACTAGATCTGGGCAGCCGAAGCCATCCACTCGCACAGTCGGACGCGCCCCTACCGCCCCGCACTGCCGCAGAACCACCGCACCACAGGTCGCCCAGCCCTCGCTGCGCCTCGTCCTGCGGGCACCACCGGAGTCCAGGGCCGCCGCCCTGGCATGCTGCGCCGCACCGTGCTTGAAGACGACGCGGCGGTCACCAATCCAGGCCCCCCGCCACCACCTTTGGCAGTGACGGGCCCGCCTCCACCGCGGCAAGGCCGGCGGCAACGGCGGCAAGGAGGAGACGGCATGGAGAGGGCCCTTGGCGGCGCGGTGGGGGGAGCCCTCGGGTCGCCCTGGGAAGAGCGACGCTAGAGCGGTTTACATAACCCCAATAAAGGTGACAAATGGAGTTGTGATACAAATTCTACCATGATAAAGGTGTCCCGGTCTCGCGGACACTGCCCCAATGCAGTTTGAATCTGTTCATGGATGTCTCTCAAGAACCGTCATCCAACTTCTCGGAGAAAAGAATTGGCCGCCAGAGCTATTGCAGGAATGAGAAGAATGTGGTTGGATTGTTGGAACAAAATGTACGAAGCTTTGACAGATAAAGCACTGATCTGGAGCAGCTGGTCTCACTCGCTAACGAGGACCTCTAAGAGCATCTCCAGCCGCGACCCCAAAGCGTCCCCAAAACGCGCCGGAATGAATGTTTGGGGGACGTGTTTCGTTCGTGTCGCGTTTGGGGAACGTCGCTTCCCAGTCGCGTCCCCCAAACAAAATTTCGGAAATTTTAAACTTAACGGGATTCGATTAAGATTCGTGCAAACTTACATCGATTCGAACGAAATTTGACTAAATTTAAACTAAACCTAATCTAGAACCACTTGCGGCGGCCGGAGGCGTCGTAGTACTGCTGTGTACATGTCGTCGGTGACGACCTCCTTGACGCGCCCGTCGACGGGCTCGTCCAAGCCGCTTGGTCCGCTCGCCATCGTCGGTGAGGTCCACCGGTTGGAGTCGCGGATGGACATGGCGATTGCCGCGTCGAGGTCGCCCCTCCGGCGTCCTTGTCGTTCATGGACGCCAAGAACGCCGCCCGCAGACCTAGGCAGTCCTCGGGGTCGTCGCTGGCGATGAGCCGCTGCCGCTCGTACTCCTTCGCGGCGCCGCCCGGCGGTTCCTCGGCTCCTCCTTCACCTCCGCCGGGATGAGGAGGGCGCCGTCGCGCCTCCCTTGCTGCCGCCGGCTGCCGCTGCCGCCTCGCCTCGTGTTGACGGGCGTCGCCGGCTCCTCCTTCACCTCCCGTTTGGGGATGGTGTAGGGCACCGACCGGTACGAGGAGGACGGCGTTGATCGTGCCGGTCCTGAGGAAGAGGAGGACGGCTGCCATTGAGGAGACGGTGGCGGTGACGACGGCATCTCCAACCTTGGAGCACCGTTGCGGATGCCGCGGATGACGTTTTCGAGGTGCGCCGAACGCCCAGAACGGGTGCGGCCGTCCTTGTTCCAATGTTGGGGTCGCCGACGAGCCGTCGGTGTACATCTCGACGTCGTACTTCGCCTTGAAGTACGTCGTCCACCGGCGTCGTTGTTGTCGGCCGACCACGTCGGATCAACCGCTCCTCGGCGGTGAGTTGAGCCCGACGGCCTTGATGGCGTCCTCCATTGGTCCCTGTGCGGCTTCGGCGGCGGAACGCCAATGCCGTTCACGGCCATCTTCCGGCCGTCGCCCTTGGCAGCCGCATGTCGCGGGACGGATACCGGGCGTTGTACAGCGCCCACGCCTCCGCCATGGTGAGGCTGCCGCGGCCAAAGCCGTTCGCCGCGGCGATCTTGCGGGACGACGAGCTCGACATTTTTGGAGCGGTGAGGAGAAGATCTGGGAGGGGGAGGCAGCGGCGACGAGAAGGTTTGTGAGCGGTGAGAACAGCAGGGAATCTTAAACGGCGGCGGCAGTGGGTGGTTGCACGCAATAACGCCGGCGCGGACGACCACGCGGCCATGCACGACGAGACGCATCCCTGCGTCGCCTGGGAAAACAGGGACGCCATTAACGTCGCTTGACCAAAGGTAGGCGACGGGGTTTTAGGCTTCCGAGCCGCTGACGCGTCGGGCCCGCGTCGGTTCGCCTCGCTTTTCGTTGTGTCCGGCGTGGGACAGGGACGGGCTCGGGGCGCCGGACACCGTATCGGGCCGCGCCGGACAAAAATGGGTTTTGGGAGACGCGGCTGGAATGCATTTTCTGTCCGGCGCGCCCCAAATTGCTTTGGGGGACGCGACTGGAGATGCTCTAACACTGGAAGCTAGAACATGTAGGAAGAACAGCGGGCCTAATAGAGTAGTAGTTTCTTTGATCTAGTTGTAGCGGGAGTGGATGGCTGGTCCATATTTCTCTGTCTGTAAATAAAAAAAAAAACTTTCTATGTCTTAACGAAAAATGACAAGTTTGAAAAGAAAAAAACACGTTTAATTCAACTTTCTATTTGTCTCAATACTGTCTTTTGGTTGCCGGTCCTTGAAAAAAAACATGTTTAATTCAACTTTTCTATCTGTCTCCACACTGGAAATTGTGTTCTTGGTCAGCCACTTGCGCTTGGCTGGGCGAAAGTCGGAACCGGAAACTCCAGTGATGGCCGGAGCAAGGTTCTGCATCTTTTTACAAAAATGATCCCCTGCGTCATGTTCCCACTTCAGGTTGCCTACTTCACCAATAACAATGGCGGCCCATCGGACCCCAGGCGCACGAAAGGCAACGATGTCTCCGCGTTGGGCAGCGGCACTCCCCCCAGAAATGCTCCATTTCACATGGTCTTTTTTCTGGTGTGCATTACTTGGAAAATAGTTTAACATGGCCTCAGTTGTGCTGCCGGTGTGGAATACTTGCTAGTTTGCTGCAACTTAACTAGTTGAAACAGGCATTGAGGGCCAATCAACCTCCATTAGAAAGACAAGATCATCGGTAAAATATAGGTTTGATAGGGTGAGACTCATATTCATTATAAGTAGTGAACCTACTGCATTGAGTTCCACATGATTAGTGATGTTGACAATGAGAAGAGATGAACAAGCCAGCAGCAACAATTAGATCTAGAGTACAATACGCAGGAGAAGATAAAGAGCTATAGCCATCTCCATCAGCATCGGCAAGTTCGGGAATTGGGTCAGAGTGGATGGCCATGTCTGCTCCATGGATTCTATCAGTATGCATATCAGGTCCCTCCGTGCTGCCCCTTCGCAGCATCAGTAGGATGAGGCGGTATGGGAATTGGTGGAAGTTGATCGGTGTGACTCCTGTTGTTCTGAGAATCCACAGGAGCAGCAGCAAAGGCAGATGCAGGAGCATGCGGATTTGAAAACAGTGACAGTCGAGGGGAACTCCGCTCGACGAATTCTATCAGTTCCATTGCCGTTGCATTCTCTTCTTCAGCCATCTTCTTCATCTGCTCCTTCATTGTCGCCAAATTAGCATTGGCCGTTGCGTTTTGTTCGTTGCACATTCTCACTATCTGATCTACCATTTGCAATACCTCACCATGCAAAGACTCTATTTCTACCCTTGTCTTGTCTTGAAATTCTGCAATCTCCCTAGAATTTTGTTCCTTCAGTTCTGTACATTGTCTGACCAAATCTGCCCTCAACTTCTCAGTATCGGATAGAGATTTTTCCATGTACTCAGCCATCGCAGTTTCACAATGTCTATTCGTCTCATGAATCTTAGACTTGTAATGGGCTTTTAATTCCTGCAACCGTGGGTTGTTTGAGAAAAATTGTGAGATGTAATAAGCAATTCAGCATGCATCATTAAAGAAACCTCTTTGACAATATAGATAATGACCTTACACTTTTTAATTTCCATTGATTCACGTGTAAGTAATCAACACTTCCAATTGTTAGACAGTCTGACCACTGATGAAAAACAGGACAGCTATATGACTCGACTACATGAGCGTGTATCTGCACGAGCAGGTCAATCAATTCCACTATTGCTGGGTATGGTTATCTCTGACAGTGTGGGTATTATCTGTCTGCTACCTATACCACATCAGATTATTGGTCAGGTGGATGAGAGCAAACAAAAAAGACAACCCAGCATGTAATGTGTGGGCTAGCATTTGATGGTTTAGATATAAGAGAAACATCCATTGTCTCTACTGTTTTGACAGGTTTTCTCTAACATTGGTAAGATATGTTGTGGAGTTGTGATAGAGATAACTATTGTTCCGTGTTGCTCCACGGAAAAAGTGAAACTATATTTATTTATTTTAACTTGAAAACTTTATCTTGTTCCTATCGATCAAGATGCCTAAAAAGCAACGATTCATAATTTGGCACTTATATACAAGTACACCAGAAGCAAAAGACATAACCTCTAAGCGGCAGCAACCGTCCCACAGATTTCCTGGCGCGTAGAGGTTTATAATAAGCTTGTCTTCAAATTGTTCACCACACTGAGGGCACTAAGAAAAAAATAGGGATAAGTTCAAGATTAAACTCAAATACAGCATGTATACACAAAAATTCATGCATGGTACCTTCGCAGTGTCATCGCCGCAACGATGCAGCCACTTCAGTAGGCACGACCTGCCATACACATGTCCGCAAGGAATGCAACTGTGGCAGATAGGAGATGATCAATGGTAAAAGAAAATCACCAGCCACATAGTTCAGAGTTCAGACACAACAAGTGCATACACGGATCTTTTATGAAAAAATAAACATAGTTATGCCTCAAGAAAGAAAGAAAAATATTGGTTGGTATCATCAAAAGATGTGATAAGCGCCTCCGTCAACAGCCTCCACTTTGCTACCACACACTGCCACCTCCTTGGCACCTCTAAAACTGCAACCTCTCTTATCCTTTTGTGATCACCACTCCTACTGATAATCACCCGAAAACTGCTGCGTAGTTGATATTGTGATGAAAGGAATTGCTAACCAATTTATTAGTGCTAATGTTATGGATAACTTGTAACCTAGTGAATGGTTGCACAATTAAATGTAAGTCTTAACTATTACTAAAAAACAACCTGTCTCTTACGGGGACACAAGAAAAAATTGCAAATCTCTACTATATTAATTGTCTAGAGGTGGTGTCCCATGGTACGTCGTCCCCTAGCTCGCCTCCACAGAAAATTCGCCCAGGCCAAAAAAAAAATCTGAAGAAAACCAAGTTTCTCACGCACGATCTCTCCACAACACGTCAGCGTCCGCCAAAAGACCGGAAGAAAAGTCAGTGGCGGTTGTACCACGCACAGACGACTCCTTGGAAAGCCAAACGTGCTGCGAAAAATCTTCCACGGTAGTTCCTCCATTGGCGTCTCTTTCTCCGCTGTCCCTCCCCTGTAGTTCCCATCTCTGCCTCACGCCATGTCGAGCGCGGCCGAAGGAGTGCAGTCATGCCGATCTCCGCACTGCGATCTGGCCATCGGGTACCCCCGCTGCCGCCTTAGGCGGCGCGTCGAGGAGCAGCAAGGAGAAAAATGTCCATGTTTGCTCCACGGGGAAGGCCACTTCCGCCGGTTTGCCGTGGCCGTGACGCTGCTACCGCCTCAGACAACAGGGTCAGCAGAAGTCGGTCTGAGGGCCACGGCCGCGGGTACCGGGACAGAAGGCTTCATGGGCTCTGCTGGTCCTCAAGAGAGTTTTTCGCCGTGGCAGCCGATCCCGTGTCCGACCCCAACGGTCCAACCTTCTCCAATCTGTAAGCTCATCTTCCCCTATTACTCTACTAGACCAACTCACTGGTTGGAGATGGAGATAAAGTTGTTGCTCTACAGCTCGTTCTTCTCTGGATGGTTTGTAGCTCTAACCTGCATTAAATCTCAATATATGCTTCTTACGCATGTTATTTTGTCAAATCCAGAGATTCGTGTGCTTATGCTATCATGCAGGTCACTTAACCTTGTAACTGATGTTTCCAGGTACTTTGTCGGATGTCATAATATTGGCAGTTTTAAGCAGTAAGTACTACATTGGGAAGCTCTTCTGGATAAATTTCTCAACTTGTACATTATGTAGTTGTAGGAAATTTATGCTTCTGTAGCTGAACCTTGTCACCTTGTGCCCAAGAAAATTGCATAAAACAGAGGCAATTTTTGTGTTTCTGTAACTGAAACTTCAGCAGATAATCTAGACATTCTTTGGACAGTGGGCCGACTCACTCATGATCACCGATGGGCTTCAATTAGATTCTCTTGTATCACATGCAGGTGACCTGGACAGCTTATGCATTGAAACGTTTGAAGCAAGACAAACCAGCATGGTAGTGGATCTTAGCCCCTGGGAGCTGCCACTGACACTCCGGTGGACAATTGGCTGGTGCACCATTTGTTTGATCATCTGAGCATACAATTAGATAACAAATATTGGTATTACTGCGTTTTCTGCATTTCTTATATTTATTTGTTTTCTATAGATTACCGGCTCAAAAGAATTGGGAGCCTCAGTTTTTAAACTGTGATTAAGTCGACATCATAGTTCAAGAAATCTGTGATTCACATAGGTGGTTCTTCTATTGATTGGTTCCCTAGGAGAAGTACTGAATAATACGTGAAGAGAAAGATAAATCAACTTCAGGTACTTGATTCAAAGTGCAATTTTTTCACTATTATTTGTTGACATTTTTCTAGAGTATACAGCATTTGAGACAATACTTTGGTGCTTGGTTAAATTTGACGTGATACATCTGATGAAGAAATTAATGCTTGGTTTTGTTTTGGGGATTGTTGCTGAAGCAGTGTCATTTTAGCATGGAGTTCTGCTACGTGGCATTCTAATTCTTGAACTTGTGCTATTTCTATTTTAAATGGGAGATACATCTGGGCAGTACTAGGGATGGACGTATGATAGTGAGGTATGTGCGATAGAATGGTATGTATTTGTTGGAACTGTCAACTACATATGGATTCTTGTAAGATACATTCGGTTCATCTGAATAAGAAATTAGTGAAGGCTCTACAAGGGATAGGGGTGGTACTGACCTTAGAAGTTAGATGCACTGTAGCAATGCATAAGTAGGAACTAATGGATGTCTGAAATGTCAAAATGATATCTCAGGTACTATCCTTGTGTCTAGAGGTGGCATCTCTCCTGCGTGATAATGATCTGTTATAGGAATCTATTGTTTCAGATTTCTGTAGTGTTTTTCAGATTTATGGTTAATGGGTTTTATTTGAACTATTGCAGCTATACCCTTACACGTACCATTTTCATTGTGTCAGTTACATCATGTATATATCTTTGTGCATAAGCACGAAAAGAGGCCCAAATAGTAGCCCAGCCAATGCTCCGAAAAGGTAATGTAGCTTCTTATAGTCGTGTATTACTTCAATTCTATTTAATAATTTTAGTTTGATACATATTTCCTGGTGATTTGTAATTGCTTCCTCTGAAAATTTGTACTGTTCATCCATAAATTATGTGGTTGCTTAACTGTAGAATGAAGTTATCTATGGTTCTATCTATTTAGCGGTGTTTCTTTGCATTAATTTTGTCTTTGCTTTTTGCGAAGTGTTTTGCCTCATTTCTCAGCGATCATCACCTGGTTCATCTGTCAGTTGGCAGGGGACAAAATAAAGGAGTAGAGTCATTCGTTTGATTAATCTGCAACAACATTTATGAATTGGATGCTCGTCAGATTACCCAGGTTTGGATATAACTCTTGGTTACTTAGAACTGGATTTTATTCGCTACTTCTTGTCGTACCATGCACTTAAACACCTGCTTATGTGCAATGTATTGCCAGATGAGATTTAATTATTATAAGCTTCTGGCTCCCAGTAGCTCCTCGGACTAAGTATGTGAATTTAGTTTGCCTTGCCCTCGGACCAAGTAAATTGAAGTTTAATTAATGCAAACTTTTATCGGTACATGTTGAACACCAACCAGGCTACCCTTCCTTTGGCCTGTTCATGCCCGGCTCTTTCTTCTGTTTATCATGTTGTATTAACTATTGAACTGAATAAGTCCACGATCCATATGTCATGGATTTCTGAATTTTAATTTTTGATGTGGTGTGTTTATGGTCTCAATATGATATAAATGTCATTTATTTTCTACTTTTTCACTCAAATTACTATTTTTGAAGAGTATTCGGGTGGGGTTCCTATTTCTACTATTGTGCCTCTGGCTGTTGTTGCACTTCCACGGCCTGCATAACCAGTCAAGTCGGATTCCCCATCAGTGAAACCGCACTTCATGCTTCGATGATGACCGAGTTCATGGTGGAATTCATGTGCGCAACTGGAGTGTGCTAGCTGCATGAGCTGGTAAGGGACCCTCTTGCACCAAGCCATGAGCTCGCTTCTTAGCTCCGACTAGAGGGTGAATGTTTAGGTGCCTTCCTAATGTAAGTCGTTCTTTCTGCAGCTACTATCTATCCTGGAGAAGAAAAGACAACGCTGGAACAGTTGACCGCTTCACGCGAGTCCATCCGAGGGAATGAGCAATCGACATTGTGACCATGCACGCTGGACAAGTTAGAGCGGTACTTTCCAGTGTTTGTGTCAAAATGACAGATGGGCAAACATCTCTTGTAATCTTGGTACTTAATGTGTATATCTAATCATGTAAGTGTGCGTCTATATGTTTCAGGTATTTAGCACCACGACTGACAAATATTAAAGTTTAGTACCTGTAAGAAATCAGCATAAAGTACATGCTATGGTTAACTCATGAAGAGAACAAGATCTATTCTCTGAAATAAAATTTAGACACCACTTTGAATCCTTGTTGTTATGGTCAGAATGTGTAGTTAACTGTACAAGTAAACTTTCAGACTACAGAATCCGCATTGTATTGTTAGGCATAATTTATGGATGTCTTATCATACACTTCTCTTTCTATCTATGATTGAAGCATAAGAATGATATGAAGGGTAAGTAGCGGTGACGTCAAATTGTTGTTTCTTTGTGTATTCTACTAGGGAGATCTTATGTTCCTCATCCTTTTCTGTCATAGTTAATCATCTCCATCGCATTCGCACCCCACACTCCACCAATCTTACATGCATGCTCAGTTGCTCACCAGAATTCTAGACACTAAATCACAACATGTTACAGGTAAGGTGCCTATTTTTGGAACCGTAATATCACATAGATGAACTGTTGAATTAAGTGCCATAGTATTATAGTGCTATTTTAGATTATATTGAAAATTGTCGGAGAGTTAGGCTACAAAAGACTATCACTCAATTTTGTCCACAAGAATTATAGTTATACTTTGATAAATTAATATTGCACTTGCTATATGCTATTTTTAAAACATTCCTATGTTGAATGTGATTATTAATGACCTCCATTTCTTCCAAATGATTATATTTTTTAGTTTAACCAATAAATGTGCTATCTTTTCTTAGTGTAATATATCAAGATGCAGCATGTGTGAAATCTTACATGGATTGTGTTCAAATGTCTGACGAGGAAACTTTTTTAAGAGGTCGTGGCAACGCACGGGCATTCAACTAGTAAATAAAATAAAATACCGGGAACATTGGCCGCAAAGTTGTTGCATTGGAAAAAAATCTTAACCAGACCTTAAATTTGTGACTAGAAATTGAGACAGAAAGCATTACTGCTGTGCAGATAGCCTATAGTGAACGGTTGCAAAATTAAATACAAGTCTTAAATATATTAAACCTCAACCTGTTTCTTACCAGGAAACAAGCAGCTCTCACTTATAAATAGAGGATTGGTAACACACTAACACTGGCAGCAATTGGTGCATTGTAAAAGACACTGCACTATTTTTGTTTCTCTCTCTCTCTCTGAATTCACTGACGAAATGAAAGCTAACGAGAGACGGACTTTTTTTTTTGCGCAGTGTAAAACATTACTGCTTTTCTGTTCTTCCTTGCTATTTATTCAGAGATTTGGACGTGGTGTTTTACCCCAGCAGGATAGTGCCATCCAACGATCGAGGCGTGCACCCTGGCCCTCCTACGATGATGGATCGCACAGACTGTGTCCTCGCCCGGCTAGATGATAACAGAAAGTAACTGAAAAATCGCTAACTGAACTAATAAAGTGTCTAAACGAATTAACCCCTATGGGTTCAGACTACTAATAACTGAACTAACTGAAGTAAATGGAGGCCTCAGGGTTTGATCAACACTACTGTACATTCTGTGATGAACAATTCCAGCCAAATCATGGAGAGATACCAATTGCGTACCAATTAACTAGGAATCTAACACGTACACGCGCACACTAAGAAATCCCACATATTTTCTCGATGCCACAGTGAATAGCGCATATGCAGGCCATATTCTAAACTTGAGCACAAGATATGGAGCAGCTGGCTCAGCAGTAAACGGTAAACATAAACACAGACGAGACAGTCTCACTCACCAGATGCGGTGGTTGCCGTTGCAGGTCCAAGGCTCCATACAGACCGGGCAGGTGGGCTCCGGTGGCGGCATGGTCACTGCACCGTCGCCGCCTCCAGCCGCTGCGTCCTCCATCTCCGTGGTGGCTGGAACTCCCGAATCGGACGGGATTGGAGCAGACATTGGTGAGAGATTTGGCAGGGGAGTGGGACTGACCGAAGTCCACAGCGGAGTAAATGGCGAACGGCTTTGGTTGGTTCCTCGGGTATCGCGCCAAAATGACGAAGCCGTGGGCTCAGGGCCTCAGAGTCGCCTCCCCAAACCTTTCCAAGGCGATTTGGCGCGCCTCGTCGGACAAAAAAAAATGCTTTCAGCTACGTCCTCCAAAGCCGTTTTTCGTTCGGCATGCCCCGATACGATGTCCGCGACCCGAGCCCGTCCCCGCTCCACAGGGGACGCACCGGCCACGCCGGACACAACGAAAAGCGAGGCGGGCTCCCACATGTCGGCGACTATTTGCATAAACCGTTGATTCGCGCCTTTTTTTCGTCGCTCCTTCCTTCCCGCGCCTCCCACCCCTCCGCCGCCTGGATTTGCCGGCCGTTTCGGCGTCTGATCTCGAGAGTCGGCACCATCGTCGCGGCTGGCGCTCCCGCCGGTCGTTCCGCCGCCGCCGCTTCGCCATCGCGTCCCAGAACGCGGCGTCAAATCCGCCCCACCTCCGCGTATACAAGGTGCTCGACGACTTGCCAGGTAGGCGCGATTGGCCGCTGGTCGTTGCATCGTCTCCTCGGCGCAATTTTAACCATTGATTTTGCTTCAGACATGGATAGTGACGACGAGATGCTTGTCCTGCTGCTGGAGGACGAGCAAGCCTTCGACGACGACCACCGGGAGCATTTGCTGATCATCGCGTCCCTCCAGGACATGCTTGAAGCCGAGGCGGAGAAGAGGAAGAGGCCGCGCCGCGGAGGATCACGGCCGGGGAGAAAGAAGTCCAAGCCCCGCAGAGGATGGAGGGGCATACCATGCTGCACAATGACTACTTCACAGATGGTGCAACACATGAAGACAATTTTCGGCACCGATACAGGATGAGCAAGGGTCTGTTCATGAATATCCTCCACGGCGTTTGAGAGTTCGACCCCTACTTCAAGCTCAAGCTCGACGCTGTAGGCGTTGTCGGGTTCTCGTCGATTCAGAAGTGCACCGCCGCCATGAGGATGCTTGCATACGGAGCACCTGCCAATACACAGGACGACTACCTTCCCATGAGTGAGTCTACTGCCATTGAGTGCATGTACAAGTTTTGCCGAGCTGTGGTGGGAAAGTTTGGCAAATACTACTTGAGAGGGCTAACTGAGGAAGAGACTGCAAGGATCATGACAAAATGCTACCATAGGATTTCCTGGAATGCTTGGAAGCATCGATTGCATGCACTGGTCGTGAAAGAACTGCCCGTTTGCTTGGCAAGGTATATACAAAGGGCGTCATGGATATTGCAGTGTGGTGCTTGAAGCTGTGGCAGATTATGACCTGTCGATTTGGCATTCTTTCTTTGGCATGGCGGGATCACACAATGACATCAACGTGTTGCAGCGGTCTCCGGTGTTCAGCAGACTAGTGGAAGGGCATGCTCCACCATGCAACTATGAGATCAATGGCCACCAATATACCAAAGGCTATTATCTAGCCGATGGTATATATCCAAAATGGGCCACTTTTGTCAAAACAATCTCGAATCCATCAGGTCTGAAGAATTCCCACTTTGCTACGCGACAGGAGGCTTGCGGGAAGGATGTCGAGCGGGCATTTGGTGTGCTTCAAGTACAATTTGCCATTGTTCGGTACCCTGCTCTAAGCTGGTCTCAGGACCAAATGTGGGAGGTGATGCAGGCTTGTGTGATCATGCACAACATGATCATCGAGGATGACCGCAAGAATCATGCCAGGACACATGTTGGTCCCTATGAGTGTGAGGGCCCTCTTGCGGAAGTGGATCATGAGTTGCCTGCAGATTTTGCTGATTTCCTCGACATGCACGCAGATCTGTGACAGCAATGTTCATGATCAACTTCAAGCTGATCTCGTTGAGCATTTGTGGAGGATCAAAGGAAATGCCGCGGCACCTTGATCTAGCTCTATTTATTACATTTGTTTAGTTGTTTTATTGTTTGTTGTATTTTAATTTGAAAACAATCTCCGCAAAAATATTTAAATGGTTGTGTGTTAAAAAAGCTTTAAAAAATGTTTGGGCCGGCGTTTGGTGGACGCGGCTGAGGAGCGACGTCCCCAAAACGCGGCACGAACAAAATACGTCCCCCAAACGCTTAATCCGGCGCGCTTTGGGGGACGCGACTGGAGATGCTCTCAGGTCCAGCTATAGCCATTCGCAACGTTGAACAACTAGTTAGTCGGCGCCCGCATGCCGCGACTACGCCGAAGCAATTATCCAAGTATTTTATACCATATTTAAACTTTGGCAGTACTGATCTTTGGATTAAGTAGTTAGAAAAAAATAAAATATTCCTTTGTAAATTGTTATTCAGTCACTCCATATGAGTTTTTCTACATGTGTTTTACATAGCAAATTGTCCTACTTATTGTGAATTATTCAGTTATGAAGAGAGACGGAGATATTGCACTCCTTTTGCAGAAACACGCAAAAAAGAAGATAGCCGCTGCTTCAAATCCTTTTCAAGTTGAAGCTATGCATGGTGAGCGAGCACACTCAAGAGAAACAGAGCTTAGTTCAAGAAGTTGTGAATGATATGCCTCCATCATCGCCACCGTCACCGTCGCCGGTGTATGACATCAACACCCCACATGATCGTGGTGAAAGATAGCCTATTCAAAGCTATAATGTTAATTCATGATGAAGATGCATTTCGGAGATCATATATTCTTAAAGGGCCATTCAAACTTTATGCACATGTTTCTCCAAAAAGAAAGATTTCAGGAAGAGATCGTCAGTTTAATTTTATATGGTTAAATAATTATGACTGGCTTGAATATAGTATCACAAAGGATTCTGTGTTTTGCTTTGTATGCTACTTGTTCAAGAAGGGTATTGGGTCAGATACATTTACTGTTGATAGATGGGGAAATTGGAATATCGGAGAGAGCACTTTCCAAACATATGGGTTCTAAGGCACATAATGCAGCTTAGGAGAGATACATTGCTTTCAGGAACCCCAAGGTAGCAATTGATTATCACATTAAGAAGTGGAATGATGAGGATCTTCGTCTTTACAAGATAGGATTGACTTATTCACTTAGATGTATCAAGTTTCTTTTGCACTAAGAATTGGCATTCCGTGGACATGATGAAAGTGAAGAGGCTAGCAACAAAGGGAACTTCCTTGAACTTTTGGAGTTTCTTGCAGAAAATAGTGAAGAAGTGCATAAGTATGTTTTGAAGAATGCTCCAGGTAATTGCACCTTAACTATCCCAAAGATACAAAAGGATATTATTCAACGTTGTGCCATAGAAACTAGAAAGAAAATAATTGAAGAACTTGGTGGTGAGCCCTATGAAATTTTAGCTGATGAGTTTAGTGATATATCACATAAAGAACAACTAGTTGGTCAAGGTTATGATGGGGAGAGCAATATGAAAGGAGATATTAAAGGTTAAAAACATTAATCATGCGAGAGTCACCTTCTGCTTATTATATTTATTGTTTTGCACATCAACTCCAGCTAGTTATTATTGTTGTTGCTAAGGAAAATGTTGATTGTGTGAATTTTTTCGATCAAGTATCTCTCTTGATGAATATTGTTGGAGTTTCCTGTAAGCGTCATGACATGCTTCGAAATGCTAGGCTTGAGAGTATCAAGAAAGCACTTGATTGTGGTGAACTAGAAACTGGGAGTGGATTAAATCAAGATATGTGTTTGCCTAGGCCTGGTGACACTAGGTGGGGCTCTCATTTCAAAACTGTATACAACATCGTTGTTATGTTTTGCACTATTCATGACAAGGATGATTGGACAAGAATACATTGTGTGCTTGGAGCATTTGAGTCCTTCGAGTTTGTTTTCTTTGTACACTTGATGGTGGTTATTCTTGGATATACAAATGAATTATCTTGCTGTTTGCAAAGAAGGAAGCAAAGATATTCTGAATGCATGGTGTTGAAGTTCCTTCTATGGATGGTAATTATCTACCTTATGGATAATCAGCAAGGTATGCTCGTGCCAAAAAAAACAAATGATGATCACTTTAGAAGAGAAGTATATATTGGTGTCATATCAATCAAATTAGTCAAGAGCTTAATTATCGGTTTGATGAGGTTAATATGGAGTTACCGTCTTGTATGTTGGCATTGAACCCTTCAGACTCATTTGCTTCTTTTGATGCAAAAAAGGTACGCAGGCTAGGAGAGTTCTACCCTAATGATATCCCGAGAAATTATTTGTTAAAGCTTAATATGCAGCTTGAAAATTACATTGATGACATGAGACGAGATTAAAGCTTTCATGGTTTAGAGAATCTGGTTGACCTTTCAGTTAAGCTCTTGGAAACAGAGGGATAAAGTGTATGATATGATTTACTTGCTTCTCAAATTGGTATTAGTTCTAACAGTGGCGACAACAAGTGTTGAAAGGGTGTTTTCTGCAATGACTTTAGTGCAAACAAAGTTAAGGAATAAGATGGGTGATAGTCTGTTGGATGATTGTCTAGTCATATACATTGAGTAGGATATTTTCTTCGAAGTGGATGAAGATACTATCATCGAGACTTTCATGACATTAAGGAAGCGCAAGCCAGACAAGTCAAACAAATAGTATTGTAAGTTTCTTTTATGCATATTTCAGACTATTAGTATGGTTTGTTTAAACTATTTGTGGGATGATTTGCGCATCTTTCTAAGTTAATATATGCACTGAATATTATTTATTTCTTGTATACTGTTTTAAACGCATATTGTATAATTGTTTATTGAATAAAAATATTTTTTATGAAAAAGTTGTCAAAATTTTAGTGCGGCATACGCATGGGTAAAATCCTAGGTCCGCCACTGGCTGTCACTGTATTATCTGTTTGTGCCTTGTGTTTTTAAGTTTCAAGTCAACCAGTACAGTAATTTCTGAATTTCGTCAGGGATAGAGCTAGAAAGTGGGAAATTGTGTGAGTGTGGCCTTTTGAAGGCTGAACTACATGTAGCTATTTATTTTTAAACACTAAGAATTTGTATTTTGAAGTTTTAAAAAATTACGAAACAAAATTCTAGAGATAGTCAATGATGTATGCTACAATGGTATAAACTCTCCGTGCAAACTAATTTGTATTCTAGGCTACACGAAATTGACAATATCTAACAAATTTTATAGTCTTGAAATGTCCACTATTCACTATAAAAATTTGTCACCATTTGTCATTTTTGTGTAGCCTAGAATATGAAGCAGTTTGTATTGAGATTTTACACCATTATATTGTACATCATTAGCTATCCATATAATTTTGATTTAGATTTTTTGAATCTTTGAAACATGAATTCTAAGTGTTTGGATATTAAGGGCTACATGTAGCTCGGCCTCTTTTTAAACTTTCCCGCAATTATGTTAGCAAAAGAACTTACGTTGTCAGGACTGATATGAGAACCGCCTTAAACTTAGGTTAGATCAACAGTTCACTTCACTGCGCGACTGACGCCATTGCTACGCACGGTTCATTGCACTTTCAGTCTCCTGGAGGGGAAAGGCCAGGCCCTACTGTACACTGGAGAGGCCGTCGACGTATGCTACGAAGAGGGTTGCCGTCGGCGTAGCTCCCTGGGCAAGGAACGACACGGCAGAGACCACGCGGATCTCGGCGTAGCGGCAACGTCGGCGTAGACGCGAAACGGTTGGTCGCACCCCTTGGCATACGGGCGCTTGGCGTACCACGCCTAGCGGCGCCGTCCGTATGATGAACGTCAAGCCCTACGCCGACGGCCTCCCCTCGGCGTAGGTTGACACGTGACGCTCGTCGACACACTCGAGCAGGCCCTGGCCTTCCTCTACGTCGACGGCCGACCCTCGGCAAAGACCATGCTACGCCGACGGCCTCCCCCTCGGCAAAGACCACGCTACGCCGACGGCCTCCCCTGTAAGTGTTGCCTGGAGGAAGAAGAAAGCATACGCAGAGAACTTTTATGGCACCGCACACACTTGTGCCTTTTCTCTCTATTCTCTTAACTGAACTCAGCTGAATACAAATACTTATAAAGGGAAACATGCAGACTCGTCCAAGCCAACACCGGCCTGATCCGATTTCTACTCACCACTAACTACATGCGCACGTTCAGCACTAACACGGCTGAAGCTAACTTAGCGGCCACGCTGACTTAGCCATCCTGATCCAATCATGTAGCTATCACTAACAAACACTAGACTACTTCTAGCAAGACGTGCATGCAAGTACTCGACTAGCCACTGTACTGCACTTTCTCTGTCGCTGGTGCTGTGCTCTCTTGCCGGTCTGCTCCTCTGCCATGACTACATGCACACATCTAGCTAGAAAATGCTCTGATACTAAAACCAACGTCATGCAATCAGAAATAAACAGGAGATTAAAATCTATACAACAAGGTTAACTCCAACAATCACTCCCTTAACCTTGTTGTCTTTATTTGGGAACTCCAAGACGACCTTCAGAGGAGCGCCGGATGCTCGTCCGACGTCCGCGACGGCAAGATGAGCCGCCTCTTTCCTTGGCTCGGTGCAGTCCCTCGCGTAATGCCCATAGTCTTGGCAGTTGTAGCAGCGCACCTTGCGGATGTCGAAGTTGTTCTTCTTCTTGCCGGCGCCGCTGCGGTCAGGAGCACGCCACTCCTGCTCCGTGAGGAGAAGGCGAGCCCCACCATGCTGCTCACCCTCATCTTCCTCCATGTCGAGCTCCTCCTCCACAGCCAAGAACCGGCCTGTCAGCTCCTCAACCGTCATGTTCTTGAGGTCAAGGAGCTGTTGAATGGAGTGGGCGAGTTGCTTGAACCTCTTTGGCACGACGCGCAGGAATTTCAGCACGGCCTTGTGGTCGGTGACGCCATCTCCGAGGACCTCCAGGTCGTGCATGATGCTGGTGAGCCGCATCGCGAACTGCTCCACCTTCTCGCCGTCCTTGAACCGGAGGTTCTCGAACTCAGAGCGGCGAGTCTGCGCCCTTGCCTCACGGACGCGCTCGGACCCCAACCTCAAGGTTTTGAGGGTGTCCCAAGCCTCCTTCGCGGTGCTCTTCACCGCCAACGTGCGCAGCATCTCTGGCGGCACACCACGGAGGATGACGCCTAGAGCCTCGCGGTCGGTGTAGTAGTCGCAGACGCCCGGCTCGATCGCCGTCCACCATCCTTGTGACTGCAGCTGCACCTGCGTCACAAGAACCCAGTCGGAGTAGTTCGTGCGGGTTAGCACGAGAGGCGGCGCCACCACGGAGCTGTGTCGGACGACGCGCTCGACGACGCGGACCTCGCCGCTGCTGCCGCCGCCGCCGTCGGTGAGCTGCGCCCTTGGTGGAGTGCGCAGGTCCTCCGCCATCTTCTTCTCCAGCTTCGTCGCCTTGGCCTTCTCAGCTTCGTCCGCCATCACCACAGGAACCACGAGCGTATAGCTCTGATACTAAAACCAACGTCATGCAATCAGAAATAAACAGGAGATTGAAATCTATACAACAAGGTTAACTCCAACATCCCCCTCGGCATAGCACTGAACATAGTGTCTACGTTGCATCTACGCCAACGGCCAGGCTGTCGGCATAGGCCGACCATTTGGTCCTAGGCCTGCCTATGCCGACGGCAAGGCCCTCGGCATAGAGGCAGACTTTTTTTCGTTCATTTGGCACCAGCAAAGTTCACATAAATTCACATAAAAATTCACATAAACTGCAGACAAGGAAATACACATAACATGAAGTGCAAATAGAAAATCTCTAAAGAGCTCTAAGCTCCCAGGATTGGGAGCCCCTGTGAGAGTTTTGCACGTCGTTGTCACGGGTCCTACATTGCTTATACCGTTTCGTCGGTCTCAGCTGTTTTGTTTGCTTGGATTTAATTTGCACGAGAAGCGGAGGACGGGGGAAACAGGGGTACGTACCTTCGGCGAGGTCGTCTGATGTCGCAACATGGGCAGTAGTATATGGCAGGAACAGCAGTACCTCTGGCGAGGTCACCTGATGGCGAAGCAGTTGCAGGTTCGACCATGCGTTCCTGATGGGTGACAACGCCGGCGCCGCCATCGCGTTCCACATCGTCGCGCGGCTCGGCGAGGGCTAGCTTGACGCTTTGGCCCCGTTATCCGCCAAGGGAGCTAGCCATCCTAATCCACCCGTTCTTCGACGGCGAGGCCCGCATGGCGTTGGAGAAGACGATCGACCCCCCAGCCACCACAGTTGGCGCTGAGCATCTCAACCTTGGACAGCTACTGGCGCATGGCGTTTCAGACCGGCGCCGGCTCGACCACTCGTGGTGCAACCCGCTGTCCCGCGGCGCGCCCAGGCTGGAGACCGTGCCGCTGCCGCCCGTGCTGATGTACGTGGAGGAGGCGAGCATCTTGCGCAATCGGAACCTTGAGCTGAAGGACGCGGGAAGAGAGTGGAGCTGGCCATGTACGGATGCGGCGGGCACGCCTTCCAGGTGCTCCACAAGACCACAACTACCACCTGTCCCAGCCGCGGACGTAGGAGATGGCACACATCAGGACCTTCATGAGCGCTAGGTCCAGCAGCTAACATCTGCACGTTGTGTCACTTCATCAGTTCAGCTGTTAATTAATCTACAGTCTAATCCACAATCGATTCTAGAATAGTAGATGCCGTGTAAGCAGAAGTAAATTGCAGCACTTGCCCAAGTAAAAACACCTCCAGCGGTCCAACTCAAACGGACACAAATACAGGTGGCTCTTTCCGGTGTTGGTACTGTTGCTGTCAGTTTCGTGGTTATGCGTCATCACGGTGGAGAAGGTGGCCGACGGCTAGGGTTTTTGGAAGATAGGAGCAGGTGGAATGAGCGGATACGGACGGGCCATGCGGTTTATAGCGGGCTGTGGCCATTCGCATTGCCACCTCGGAAATTAGCGTGCCCATTGAAAATGACGACCGGCCTCTGGACGCGGTTATTTAAGACGTGACGCTCCGGTTTATCTGCCTGCGAGGACAGCCCCACAACCCATCCAACATGGCACGAGGCCTCGACGCGTGTGTTTCACACCCTATGTGTAGGGGCCGGCAAAGGTGTGCATGTAGTTTTATTAGGGTCGAAAACCTATTAGCGCTTTATTGGGCGCTTAAAAACACCGTCGGCCCTCAAAAAATCTATGAGGGGCGCTATTGGGCTCCCCGGTGAAGATGCTCTAAGCGCAATCATCAATCGTCTACTCCCTCCATCTTTAAATAAGCATACTTCTGACCTGTTCTAAGTCAAAAATTTAAAACTTTGACCAACTTACTTAAAGAATTAGCAAGTTCTTCCAAGGCATTTGGTCATCATGGTTTAGCTTCTTTGTATGCATTCCAGTCTAATTTGGTGCAATACATCTATCTAATATCACACGTTCAACCATGACACGGAAAATTCAATGAGAAAATCAGAGAACGGCGCGGCAAGACCCGCCAGGTCCCTCTAGTAGACATCAAAGTGTCATAACATCATCCAAAATATACATAGTAGTGTCATAGCATGAACTAGAGATACACATCGGACTACATGTCTAGCTCGAGGCCAAAAGCCCTAATGATCTCCTGGGAAAAGCGGGCCAGAACCAAGCTCGTCACTGTTGAACTGAGGCATAGGAGGGTGATATTGCGCTGCAGAAGAACCACTAAGAGAAGTATCAGGAGGAGGACCACCACGATGAACCGGTGTGATCTCACGCCCACTCTCCGAGGCCTGACCAAAGCCCTGGTTCCTGGAACGTCCCGTTCCCTACATACATGTTCCCTAGATGTTAGAAACTTGCAAGGCAAAGTAAAGCCGTAACCAATGGTTTGGCGAAGAACTTACCGGTGTCCTAAGATAGTATGTCATAGCAAAAATTTCCCTCGACGGCATCAATGGTGCCGGCCCCGGCAAGGGAGGTGCCGGCCCCGGCAAGGGAGGCGCCGGCCTTAACTCCACTCTCTGTCTAGTTTGAACGGCCATCATCATCGCCTGCAACATAGTTTAGATGTCAGGCTTTGCAGAAATAAAGCATCAAAATAAGGAAAAGTGGGACTTGTCACCATTTGAAAAAAAAAAGTTCAAACTTACACATACATACGCCATGTAGTTCGTGAGCGCCGACTGGTGCTGCTGGAAGGACACCTGATATTCTTCATAAACGGCATCAAAGGCCGCCTCGAAGTCAGGCTACAATTTCACAAATAATGAATCTCCTCAGCATTTATCCATGCATAAACGAAAGTTGGAAAGAGGATGAAAATGAGGAAAACAGGACATGTGGTGGCAAGGATGTATCCACACTATCTCAAGATTCCCTTCGATTCACCCCACCAGGGAGTTCCACCCTATACGTCCTTGAACTGCCTAAGCCGTCAACGCATGTGCGTAAAGATTCCAGGGGCGCCGCCGCCAGCACGAAACTCAATTCGGGGGACATAATCTCTGATCCGGCACGCCGCCGGGCCGGGCGGGGAAGTGCGCCCGGAAGCCATCTCCATCAACGCCACCGCCTCCATCATGCTCGTGGTAGTTCCCCCATGGACTACGGGTTCTAGCTGTGCTAGTTGGTATTCTCTCCCCATGTACTTCAATACAATGATCTCATGAGCTGCCTTACATGATTGAAGTATGATGTAATCGGTGTTGTGTTTGTTGGGATCCGATGGTTGTTACATTATGATTAGTATATCTATAAAGTTTGTGAAGTTATATTGTTGTTGCAATCTTGTTGTGTTTAATGCTTGTCACACTAGGGCCGAGTGGCATGATCTTATATTTAAGCTCTATACTTATTGCCAGATTGTATCTACAAGTTGTTTGCACATGTCTATGTCGAACCCGAGGCCCCAAAGTGATAAAAATTGGGACAACCGGAGGGGAAGGCGTAGGTATGAGGATCACATGTTTTCCGGAGTTAATGCTTTGCTCAGGTGCTCTATTAAAAGGAGTACCTTAATTTCGATGAATTCCCTAGAGGCCCGGCTTGTAAGTTGGTAGGACAAAAGATGTTGTAAAAGTTTCTCATTGTGAGCACGTATGACTATATATGGAAAACATGCCTACATGATTTATAATCTTGATGTTCTCTCTTAATGCTATTTCAATCCTATCAGTTGCCCAACTGAATTTGTTCACCCAACACTTGTTATTGGAGAGTTACCACTAGTGTAGATAGCTGGGAACCCCGGTCCATCAAGCATCATCATATACTCGTTCTACATGTCATTGGAAGTAGTATTAACTATTTTAGGTGCCATTGCTCTCATAATACTGCTGCTTTCTGCTGTGTTATTGTTACTCTTGCTCTCATATTACTGCTACTTTCATATCCCCCATTACTAGTGCTTTTCCAGGTGCAGCTGAATTGACAACTCCAGTTGTTAAGGCTTATAAGTATTCTTTACCTCCCCTTGTGTCGAATCAATAAATTTGGGTTTTTACTTCCCTCGAAGGCTGTTGCGATCCCCTATACTTGTGGAGTTGTAATCCGAACGGCAGCCTTTGTCGCGGCGACGGGGAGCCTAGGCGTCGCGGCGCAAGGATGTTTGATGATCGTCGGGAGGGGAGGTGTGGGGGTTGTGCCGGTCCCTTGTTGGGCGGGCGTGAGGTTTTGGGACTCTTTGTTGGGCGAAAGCCTTGTCTTGGCAGCTAGCCAAGGCCCACAACGGTGATGTCTGTGGGTGCCGCATCCTTCTTGAAGTCGTCGTCGAAGCGGATGTTTCTGTCTTCTCCGCTCGGGCTCTCCGAGGGAAACCCTAGATCTCTCAAGGGATCGGGCGTTGGTGACGCTCATGTGTCAATGTGCCTCTTGGGGCCTTGCTTTGGACGTCCATCAGACAGAGGGACATGCAGAGTGTTTTGGTGGTTTCGACGGAGGCGGGTTCGTCTTCGGCCAGGCGGGGCGCGGCCCTGGGGCTGGTGTGGTAGTTGGAGCGGTGTTTTCAGTCTTTCGCCTCCGCCTGTTTCGTTGAGGTGTGGTGTCGACCTGGTTGGTCGTCGACCCGTGTGGAGCGCAGCCTCGGGACTGGCGTGTGGTGTTGTGTTGTAACGGTTTTTTCAGCCAGTTTTCCTTATAAACGGCCCAACTCTTTTCTCCTATATCAATGAAAGGCAAAGCTTTTGCCTCGTTTCCAAAAAAAAAACTATTTCATTACACAAAAATTCCAGTCCCCAGAACACACACAACCGGGCACACGGCTATTCAATCATACTTGCTACATATCCATGATCTCTTCGCTTGGAACATGCGCACTCCCTATATTCAAAGGGTATATTCTTGCATCATACTTACTTCGTGAGCACCAAACCATTTCAATAAGGAGAGCACCGGCCTTTTCTATATATATAAAAAAGGATTCCACATTTTTGTTGACGAGAGGATCAGCATATGCACATATCTTGGAAATGACCAACTAAGGGCCAATAACCTATCACTCCCGGTGGAGGGGAGGACCCTAGCCTCCATGCACGCTGACGGCCCCTTGTCTTGCTCTTCTCTTGTCGTGCTACCGCAATGGAAACTCATGTACCTTAACACGAGGATGTTGAGGCGACATCGCTTATACAGGGATGGTTGTCCAGGTGGTGGCTTCGAGCAGCGACACATGACTTGCAGGTCTTGTGTTAGTTTCACGGGGCTCAAGGCTAGTGGTGTTGGTTGTTGGTTGCTCCACATGCATTGTTGTTGAGTTGAGGTGTGGTCTGGTCAGTCAACTAGGGTTCATGGAGATTTAGTAGCAAAAATGGTGACAACCGTTGGGGGTAGGGTGGTGGGGGTGGATTGTTCACCTCCTCGGGGATATAGCTGCGGTGATGCATTCTCTGCCCCTCGTGGGACTCTGGGGAACCCAAGATCAACCCAAGATCTTAGGTCTTCCTCGGTCGGGAGGTGACGGTGTTTTTACGTTGTTTTTTCTCGTTAGAGACATCACATCGATCCTCTATTCAGGGTCGGTACCTGCCTTGCACTCTTTTGGTCTGCTGAGTTGGAGACCTGCGGTGGGCTAGTGGTATGTCAACGAGAGAATATCTAGTGGTACATGATCTTTCAGTGCTACTAGTTTCCAAGACTATCTAAACCATCCAGTTATATTCAAGGAACATCATCGAACATGAACGTGGATCCGCCACCCATCATGGCATGTGTTATGTTGTGATCCAAATTCATATAAAAGGGAGGCTAACTTTTGACGAGCGGAGCGAGGCCCCCTGCCGTGTAGGCTTGGGCCGAAGCTTAGATCTAAGTTTCTATTCACTCGTGGGACCCAGGCAGTCCGCGGAGGTTCCACCACGGCTCCTCTCTTCTCGAGAATCCATACATCCCTGATCAGTGTATGGAGAGCTCTCTCGAGTATAGGTTGATGTTTTTCCTCAATGGGAAAATGGAGCACATAACAACGCATCTTCACAGACCAAGAACTACGAGATCACCCCTTTCATTCTAGGGTGATGGAGGGATCGGACCATTCGAGCATTTTTATGCTTTTCCCGGTAGTCTGGATAAAGCTGCAATCAATAGGACTTTTCTAATCTCCTCTTACTTTCAGGAAGAATGTGAAATTATTTTTCCTTAAATAAGAGCAGAGTAGGTTTGAAAAAGGATCTTAGAGTGTCTAGGGTTGGGCCATGAGGGTTTCTTAACTCCTTCTTTTTTCTGCCCATCGGAGTTATTTCTTAAGGACTTGCCATGGTAAGAGGGAGAAGGGGGAAGAAGCACATTTGAAGAGCGTAGTACAAGGGAGGATGAATCGCTCCCGAAAAGGACTCTATTGATTCTCTTCCAATTGGTTGGATCGTAGGGGCAATGATTTACTTCACGGATGAGGTCTCTAGTTCAAGTCCAGGATGGCACAGCTGCGCCAGGTAAAAGAATAGAAGAAGCATATGGCTCTTTCATGCATACTCCACTTGTCTCGGGGGGTAGCTCAGTTGGGTAGAGCTCCGCTCTTGCAATTGGGTCGTTGTGATTACGGGTTGGCTTTCTAATTGTCCAGGCGGTAATGATAGTATCTTTACCTGAACCGATGGCTCATTTTTTGAAAGTAATGGGGAAGAGGACTGAAACATACCACTGGAAGACTCTACTGAGACAAAAAAAAGACGAGCTACCAAAAAGGTAGAGGGGGTACGATGGGCAGTTGGTCAAATCTAGTATGGATTGTACATGGACAATACTTGGAGTCGGCGGTTCTCCTAGGCTTCCCTCATCTGGGATCCCTAGGGAAGAGGATCAGGTTGGCCCTTGCGAATAACTTGATGCACTATCTCCCTTCAACCCTTTGAGCGAACTGTAGGAAAAGGAAGGAAAATCCATGGAATGACCACATTGTCTCCACCCTGTAGGAACTACGAGATCACCCCAAGGACGCCTTTGGCGTCCAGGTATCACGGGCCAACCATAGACCCTGTTCAATAAGTTAAAATACATTAGCCATCCGCTCTTTGGTTGGGCAGTAAGGGTCGGAGAAGGGCAATCACACGATCTTAAATCCAGCATTCTTAAGTTTAAGACCAAAGAGTCGGGCGGAAAAAGGGGAGATCTCCCCGTTCCTGGTTCTCCTGTAGCTGGATTTCCCATAACCACGAGAATCTGAGAATGAGATTCCAACTTAGCACTTTTTCCAAGGCAGGTTACATAGGATACCGCACTAAGAGACACCTATTATGAAAGGCCTTAAAATATCTTCTTGTACGTCAACAACGACAACTTTTTCAAAATCCAAGTTGTCCTATTATCTTGAAAGTGCTTATCCCTGGTGGCCTAGTCAGCATGAACTTGGTGCTGCTCCTTTGGTGTGGTCGCTATGAAGTTGGAGTTGGCTGGTTCCCGGCGTGTGATAGGTGATGAAGATGATATTGTTGCAGCGTCGATGTGGTGGTCTTCTGGTGTTGTTCGTTGAGTTCGTGCCAGTGATGGCCTTGCCCGCACGCACACAGTTCTCTTTGCCTTATGCTGGTGTTGTGGTCCGCGGTCCGCCGTGTGGGTTTTCAACAAGGTTTTCTCAAACTAACCAGGCTCCCGCTCCTTTTTGTCGGTTCAAAAAAAAAAAAGATAGGGTCAGCGTTATGTTATTTTAGGGTCGGCTCTAATTAGATCGTTGTTTGTCAGGGTGTTTGTCTTCCATACAACTATTATTCCTACTAGTTAATACCACAGGTTTCTTTTGACCTAATAATGGCTGTATCTGCTAACTACCACCAGAACTGAAGCCTCAAGGCTCCGAAGTATGTGCGCCAGTAGTTGCTCGTACAAGAAATGGTCCTTTGACAGAAATTGGGACTTTCAGATAGCAACGTACTATGCGGTCAACACGATAGCAACACTATGACCACTACTTCGATCCTATTAATGGACTGATTGGTACATCGAGCAACCGTGATATAGACTTCGGTTTATCAATTTGTTTGCTGGCAGCCTGGCACCTACTAGCTAGAGTGTATCAATGGTCTCTCTTTAATCCCATAGGGAAATTTTGACTTGTAAATGATTGCACGGTTTAGCTTGATAATGTGTGGATCCGTTAATTTGTAGTGAAGGTGTCTGTTAGAGTTAAAGATCAGTCTCAGATGAGCTATTTCCCATGAGTTTTTTCAGTCACGTCTCACCAATAAAATGATTTTCATGGTTCTACATTATTATATTTTTTAATTTTAGTCTTACCTTAAATTTTGCTTTATGTGGCATGATAAAATTGCAATTAGGTTCTTGAATCTTGTGTGTGTGGAGTCGTCCCTCCACATACCCCATGTGGACACAAACCTAAGTTCAACCAGTACTATTGTGATTGTCCATCGATCATGTGGCGAAGGCGATGACCCAGAGTGGGTACGACTACTCATAGTGAGAGTAACATAGGTAGAAACATCACACACCCCAAAGCATTTTGGTGACATGGCATGACAATAAATGAAGAAAAAGAGTGGGGTGGTAACTAGCTATGTTACCATAACATCACATTTCTCAAAACAAGATGAGTCTGCAATCTAATAAATATGACATGCATGATACCACATATATGTAACTAGTCCGAACGTGCGGGATTTTCAAGATAAATTAGTAAAAGGAGAGAAAAAATACATTGGGAAGATGCAACCAACATCTCTCTGCTCTTTAATTATTTCACCTCCAATAGAATAAGTGCATGTACAAAATTAAGATATCATGTGCTGAATATTATTGGATTTGATTTTCATGCAATGAGAGAGAAACAACTTTTGCTAATTTAAAGTGCATTAGGAACATAGAAGACACTATTTCATAGACAAAATTTAAGGCTAGATGTCCACTTATTTGAGGATGGAGAAAGTACCTACTATGAAGGTAGTAACATAGCGTAGTAACATGCACCATGTTAGTAATCTATGTTACTCCCCCACTATGACTAGTCTAAGACTCTTGCGGTATCAACCCGGCTTGGCTATCCACATTCATTGCCTCCACGATACCATTACCAAGCTAGCGGTAAAATCAACCTAGTTCTGATGATGCTAACCCCATCGTTCAAACGACCCCATTTTGAGCCCTCAACATAATCCATCTAACTATGTTGAGAAGGCTTGCATCGATCGCCAAGTCCAAACATAACTGGCGGGGCCAATCCCGTCCTATAAGTTGGGAGTCTAAGGGCATCCACAATGTATGAATGGCCAAATCTGACAAAGCACAATATTTAGCATCGGAACTACATATGGCTACACCTCCACAATGTTGCCTAGTTCCAAATGTCTACACAGTGGGCCCTGATACTGACACAAACAATATAAAAGAATTATTTTTCTTTACAGCCATCCTCTCTCTCACCTTAACCATCTTCTCTTTCTTCCTTAGATATGCATATTTTAACCCATCAAGAATTTGGCCACAAACTTGGCATCGGAGCAACTACTTGCTCCGGTTCCCACTTTTGCTTCTTTTAGAACTACCTTCACAATGTAGGGAACTAGTTCCAAAAGCCAAAAAGCTAATATAGAACCACATTTGGCTATACATTGTGGGTGCCCTAATCAGATCAATCCCTGCATGTGGGATCATGCCAGAAGAAGAAATATTTACGGTTAGGGGCAGACCTAAGGAAAAGTAAGGAAGAGTCTGGTCTTCTTTGAGCGGTTAAGTTTCCTTACGTGTCCCCTGGTTAAAGAAGTATTCTTAGGGCATCTCCTCCAGCGGCGCGACGCATTTCGGATGTCCAAATTGTCCGCTGGCGTCCGTTTGCGTCGCCTGGCGCACGCCAAAATAACCGCGAGGGGCCAAATGTCCGTTTGCGTCGGGGGCTACCTCCAGCGGGCCGACGCATTTTGGACATGCAAGTTTTTTTTTGTGCTACTTCTTTTCAATTTTATTGAATGATCAAGTTTTAAACGCGAAAAAGTTGTACTCAATGATATCGTGTTGGTCCAATCGAATAGATTATAGCCTAAATAATTAACCGGATACTTCAATCGACTAGATTCAAACATATTTAACATACAAAGAAGAAGAAATTTAAAAACATATGAACTAAAACCCTTTTTTTGGCCTTCTTGTTAGAAGACTCTGCCTGGTCGTCGAAACTCCTGCGCCTCTTGCTTATCACCTCCTCGTCGGAACTGAAGGACGACGCGTCCGTCGAGGAGTTGAAACTGGAAGAAATGACGTCTTCGTCATCGTCGTCGGTTAACGGACGACGACGCGCCGCCCGCGCCAGCGCCCTGGACTTCTTCCTTGCCGCCGCCTTGTCGTCCGCCGTCTCCTACGCCTCCATTGCGGCGGCGCGTATAACGAAGAGGCCGGCATGTTTGAGCCAGGTTTGCGTCTCCGCGGATGGGCCGGTCACTTTGCGTCGCCCGCTGGAGGTGGTGCCAGACGCATTTCCGGTCCGTGCGGACGCAAACGGTCGCTCAGCGTCCGTTTGCGTCGCGCCGCTGGAGATGCCCTTAGTCTAGACCTTAGCATCGAGATAAAGCCCAAGCTGCCTTCGGTGCAGTTCCTCCATATTCTTAGTTAGCATCGAGATGACAAAGGTATCAAGTGAAGTGTTAGGATATGTGCGTAGACCTACAATTTCACCTAAGACTATCCACGATCTGCACGAAAAGTGGTTCAAATATCTCAATGAATCGTTTCATCACATAGCAAAGCATCTGTTTATGAAGTCTGACAAGAAAAACGATCAACTACTTAGTTCCCTTCTTTGCATGCACATGTGGGCCTTTTGGCTGATCCGCGCGAGAGAATTTATGAAAAATTGCTACTATCTTCAACCCATATTAGTTGTCACTAATACTGATGTATCTAGATATATTTAGTTTTAGGTACATTCATATTAGTGATAAGTAATATGAATTGGATGGAGTACTGATTTCTATTCCGACACATATTCTATTGAATCGGCTCAACATAGCGCATGGTCTAAGGGCAAGAATGCAAGTGTAGCACCCATTGAAATTCTTATAAGAGGAGTGATACCCTAGCTCGTTGACTCAGCTGAGAATTGTGCAACCGGTAACGAAGATAATAAATAGAGATGAATCTCCCATGAAATGGTTTGATGAGTGATCCTAAAATTAACAAGCGGATTCAGAATGCAACCCCCACTCTTTCCCAAATCAAAGCGTACAAAAGTCATCGAACCTAGGTTACTCTAACATGGGGCCGCTGATGTACATGCCCCAAGTCAAGTAGGCCTAGACTCTACATCACCCTCGTCCATCGCAGCCTGAAATTAACGGGGACGTACTCTTTACCATCGAAGGTGTAGTCGACATCGCCCATTGTTGTATTTTATTTTTGCACCGTCTATTGTAGTAAATCCTCGATGCAAATTGTCTAGTAAAAAATTATACAGACGGTCGACAGCCTTTTAATCATATTTAATCTGAAATCCTAAAATAATGGCAAATCAATTCATTCATGCCTCTTGCGCCAAGCAAACGAAGGAAGCATGCCCATTTTTAATCGCCGCCTGTTGAACGTGGAGGATAGAAAATGTGCTAGGTCCAGGCTGCTATACAGTCTGCGTTGGCAGCACGACTTTCAAATGGAGCGCGACCAAATCATGCATATTATTGCATAACTTGGCTTGAGGAGGCAGGCAATGTCTCCTATTTGGCACATGGAACGGAATCGCTTCCGCTCCGAGTTTCCCAGTTCTGGCATGAACTCGTGTACACATTTTTCCTTCTTTCTCTCTTATGTTTTGCCGTTATTCGATTCGACACTTCCCGGTAGCCAGGGAGCTCGTTTGATACTCCTTTTTCCGCTGTCAAAATAACAAATGAACTGGAAATGCTAGTTTGTTCCACACAGAAAAAGAAAGTATGGACAGAACACCTGCTTTACAATCTACACCACCGCGTCTACCAGCAGTTTGCCTAGTAATTTACATTGTAAAGAATAACACACAAAAAAAGGCCACCAAAAAGCTGTGCACTAGCAAAAGACACTGCAATGAAGCAACCAAGAAAGAGACGAGAAAACCCGGGTGGCAGAGCCATGGCAACTATCGTCACGACTCGACGGCCTCCGGGATGCTCTGCAGCGCGGGCCGCCAGTGCGCCGCCCTGCAGTGCTGGACGTTGTGGTGCACCTCCCCGGCGTTCATGATGTCGGCGAGAAGCTCCGACGCCGACCCCCGGTCGCTCTTCCAGAAATGACCGTGGCCGTCGTCGGCCCTCTTGTCAATGAGCTCCTGCAGCTGCCGCTTGCTGATCCTGATGGTCACCTCGTTGATCGTGTGCTCCTTCCTCCCCGCGTCGCCGTCGCCGGCGCCGGACGGCGACTCCCACTCGCCGTCGTCCGCCCACGACACGGCCTCGTGCGTCACGGCGCAGTTGCCCATACGCGATGTAGACTGTAGACGCTTCTTCTTCCTCCTCCTGCTCCTGTGGAAGGTAGCTGTTGTAGTACTATGTCGCTAGCTAGCTGCTTCTGCTTTCGGATGAGCGATTATTAGGTGGTCTCCGTGTGACCAGCTCGGCATGGAGGCGCGGTTATATAGTCGGAGCGAACGGGTCGGCGGTGCCGTCGGACCACGCTCCGCCTAGCGTCCACGCCGCGCGGCACTCCGACGTGGAGGCCGAATCCTACGTGGACGCCGTGGTGGATGGCGACGAGTGGGTGGGAAGCGCGGGCTCCAGCAGTCTGAACGCGGGGGTGTGGGGGATCTCGGGTTGGCGGGACCCGGACGCTCGCGGTGGGAACGCGGCTTTTCCCCGGGATTCGCCTCGGGCCGGGCCGGGGCGCGAGCTGCCGGAGCCACCGTGTCTGTCGGCCGGCCGCCGGCTGGCATCGCATTGCTTAGCCGCGGCGGGTAGGAAGCCGCGCTGTGCCGTCGTGATCACCGCCGTGGCCGCGTGCGGCCCTTCTCTTCTTTCGGCGCCTCGCCGGTGCACGCCGCGCTGCAAAGCTTGCTGGCCGTCCGTACCGTGCAGTTTGTATTTTAGAGGCAAATCCCGGCCCCTGTATACTTTTTTTTAATTACATTGCTATTATTACTAAAGCGTGTTTTATAAATCACCACAAATTATTATCACAAATGAGTTCATACTACCTCCGTCCCGGTAGGTTAGGCCTATACGTATATCTAGGTTGTCACTGTTAGAAGAAAAACTGAGAGCGATCAAGAGAGAAGCAAATGAATCGAACTAGTCTTATTCCATTGATGATCAACATATTTATACAAGGTGAAGGGACACGAATAGGGACGCGTCCGTACAAGGGGGTGTGAGAGAAAGGACACGACTGTTTGCATAGCAAACCGCCATAGAGAAACAACGGGAGGATTATCCTCTTAATTATCCCATATAATTAAATCCTAACACTCCCCCTAATCCTTCCTTGTCTTCATGCTTGGTCATTTCTAGAATCATCTTTGGAATCATCTCCTCTAAAAACCCTGTGGGAAAAATATGAGGAGAGTAGTGTGTATGATATGTTGCTAAAACTCCTTAAAACCCAGTGGGAAAAATAGGAGAAAATGGTGCAACATATAAAGGTTGGATATGCTGTTAAAACTCCTTCAAAACCCTATGGGAAAATAAGGAGAAAATAACACAGCATATAATTGCTATTGTCTCTTTGTTAACTCGATATGAGAAAAACCTTAAAAAGGGAAAAACCCATAGAGTATAGAGAACAATATATGTCGTATATATTTTCCTAAAAACCCCGACGGGGAAAACAGAAAATATGACATATCATCTTGTGTTGATATTACCTCATTAAAAACCTTGATGAGAACATGTGTAGTAAACTCATAAAGGGAAAAAGAGTGTAATATGATGCTTTGAACATGATTGATTCAGGAAGATACTCCCCCTGATTATTGCAAATTTGGAAGCCGTCACATACCAATTCCATAAAATACTTCTGAAATGCTGAAATTGGTAGAGACTTCGTGAACAAACCAACAACATTATTGTGTGATTTGACTTGCAAGATGTTTATTCCCCAACTCTTCTGTAGTTGGTGGAGATAAAACAATCTAGAGGCAATATGCTTAGTGATATTGCTCTTGATGTATCATGTTTGCATTCATGCAACACAAGCAACATTATCTGTGTAGATAATGACTGGTGGTTCAAGAGAACCAATACCACATGACTCATATATGTGGTTTATCATTCCGTAAAGCTACACGTGTTAACGCGGGTTTGTATTTTAGAATGATTGGTAGGTGTAGTCACTAGAGTCTGTCTCGAAGACATCAATGGAGCGACAATTCTACCATGTTGATACACATTGTGGGGATCATTCAAGTAGCCAACATCAGTGTATCCTGATGATATTGGAGTTCAGATTTCTCTGAAATTACAAGAATATGTCAAGTAATGTGTGGTGCCTTGGAGATATCGAAAGATATTCTTGATTCCCAACCAATTGCATTGGTGGGTCCAATGGCACTGAGATATGGAACTTCAAGTTCCAACATCCCTTCTACATCATCCCATGGTTTGAGTGAATCTTTCTCTACGTCTAGAGATCGAACAACCGGCATGGGAGATGGATATGACTTGTCCATTTTCAGTTTCTCCAATATTTATAATATAGGCAACTTGGTGTACCATAATACTTGAGTGAAATAGCTTGACTTGTAGTATCAAACATTGTTTGGGTTAAACCAAATTCTTCATCTCAAATTCCGTCTTTAGGATGATCACGTGCTTCATCATTGCAAGAGAAATACTTGTGTATGACAAAAACGCATGAGTAATCATCATTGTAAGAGTAATTCTTGTGTATAACAAACTCACTACATCGGTTGTACCAGAATATACCGACAACAATAAGCCATGTTGTGACTTATTGATTATTACACAATACATGTTGCATTTGCGTTTCGATTCGGACAGAGATTCCATCGGGAACCATACATGTCGGAATCTAGTGACCCACATGGATATGTTGTCACTACACCTATCAACTGCATAGATAGATGATTTTGTACTGCCAATGATATATTTATCGGAACGAGATTTCACTCATGTCTGGAGGGTAGGTCTTGGATCTCTGCGGAAACCCGACCTTATGCTACAAGCCTTGCTTTCTCACCACCATGTATTTCTCATTCCGTTTTCGGAAGAAAGCACATTAAATGATCCCATATGGAATTCATTTGGAAGAGCGAGGCTATATCTGCTTGGATTGCATCCTTTGATGAGTTCAGTCCTAGCAAGTGTGTTCACACTCTGCCATGGCCATGGTCTTTGGATCTGAATCATTGTGAAGTTTGTTTGCAATCAAACAAGAGATGTTTGTCGACAGTTGTAGGCTTTGGTTATGTGATTCTCCAGAATCGATATAGTTGGAGCAAATATCATGCACCCATGATGACTCTTCGTGATTTCCCAATACGCGTGAGTCTGGGTGTTCCGATGTCCCAGCCAGTGTGTGCAAGCTGGAGCTGGGGTTGTGGAGATTTCCCTTCCACTGGGTGTATACTACCCATCAGGTGTTCATCAACGCAAGGTCGACTTGCATTTACTGATTTAGAGGATTCCTCGATTTCCTTTGTTGCTTTGCAAAAAGCTAGATCCTGGTCAGAGGCCGTACTACTCCCCCTCTTTTTATGAAACAGGGAGTTGAGTGGTTTTTATTGGTACCTCCACTCTTTCGGGCGCATTTCTAACCGGATTGAAAGATTTTGTAACATCTTTGAGATCAGTAAATGAATCTGGCAGGTTATTTGCATGTGTTGCAAATTTGTGAATCCGAACGTAGAGTCCAGATTCTTGAGTACGTGGTTATGAGGAGGAACGTGAAGTCCCAATTAATTTCCTGGCATTCGATGTGGTACTTGAAATCTCCCCCTAATGCCTGGAAATAATCCTCCTTAAATATAAGCAATCAACATACTGGGCTGTGAATACATCCCTTATGTGGGGTTCAAGGTACTAGGTTATCGACGGATATCTGTACCCCACATAGATCCCGCATATGTGGGCCCATGATGTACGATGCGGTGGTGAGATCGGTACGCGTGAAGCGTTTCCGAACTTACGCAGATGGGAAATGCTCGGAGGATTTCCACGTATCAATTGCAGAGGGGAAGTACTGCTATATACAGTTAGTCAGTAGCAGCGTGTAAAACTGCATGACTCCAATGTAAAATTGGTAAATTGCAATTCATTAACATGGGTCGTGCAATGAGAAAATCCTTTTTATCAGAGACGAAACCAAAAACAATTGTGTATGGACACATAGGACATTGTGCTGAACTTCGATCCTCGGAGCCATGCACAAAATAGTGGAGGCATTTGAAGAGAATTCTGCAACAATATTTGTCCATTCGAATTGTTTTAATTCGATCTTTAGTCCAAACAATGGTTGGTGGGACCACAAATATCACCTTGAATGTGTTCAAGGGACTGAAGTGATCCACTGGCACAATAGTGCAACTAAATCTCATGACTAGGAAAGTTTAGCTCATGCAACACATGACCGATGGAATTGCATTATATGCAACATGTGCTACGAGTTGGATGTACGTGCAGTTCAATCCAGACAATAGAGCGGGTACATTTTCATATACTTGTTCCACATCCATCGGATTGGCACTCGTAGAAATCTATATATAGAATCGAAGAAGTTCCAATATGGAGATCTTTATCAGATATATAGAATGCATACAATCTTATTATATCAAAGTGCTGATACAATATAAATGACAACAATACTTATGTTCTATTACAACATCACAAATGGACATGAATATATTAGTCACTAAGGAGGTAGCGGGACTAGTCGAAGTCTCCAAACACGTCGGTTGAGGTGTACTCAACCATCATGTCCTCCGTTCCTGTAGGGTCCTTTGATGGAAGGAGAGTAACGGCGTTGCTCGGTCCCGAGGGAACGTCTTGCGAACAGCCAGCTCCATCGGTGCCATCTGGATGAAGGTTGAAGTTGGCTTCAAACCTTTTCCCTCGAGGTGCGTTGCGTCCATGGGATTGTTGGTACAGAATGGCCAGATGCTTTGGGGTCTTGCACTTGTTAGTGGGGTGCGTGTAGCATCCACACTTGTCGCAAAACTTAGATTTGTCAAACTTGGACTTTGCGGTGCCTTTCCCACGGTCTGAATTTCCGGGCTTCCTGTTCCGATTGCGCTTTCTCTTACCATTGAAATTCGAGGGCTTTCCTTTGAAGCCACCATCAAACTTTCGTCCGTCCGCGACATTCATATGAACTTCAGGTAGAGGTTGAGAACCAACCGGGCGCTGAGAGCCATTCTTAGCGAGTAGCTCATCATGCTTTTCAGCCTGAAGTAAGATATGAATAAGATCGGAATAGACTTGGTAGTCGCGAGCACGGTACTGCTGCTGGAGGATTCTGTCAGATGGGAGCATAGTCGACAGAGTTTTCTCTATCTTCTCCGCATCAGTAGGTTCCTTCCCGCAAAAGCGCAACTTGGAACTGATCTTATGAACCTCGTGATTGTACTCTCCGATGGACTTGAAGTCCTGAAGACGGAGATGAGTCCAATCATGGAGTGCTTCTGGCAGGACAACTGCCTTCTGCTGTTCATACCTCGTTTTGAGGGCCTGAAACAGGGTACTAGGGGATTCCTCCTCCAAGTACTCAGACTTGAGATCTGGGTGAATATGGTGCCTTATAATGTATAAGGCGGTATATTTCTGTTCTTCTGTTAGTGGCGTGACTCCGGCCGGCAGAGGATCCTGCTCAGCCTGGATTGCACGCACTATCCCACGAGATGCAAGAGCGATCTTCGTGTCCATGGCCCAAGTAGGGTAGTTGTGGCCATTGAGGGCGAGTGCCTCAAATTCTCGAGCCATCGGTTACCTACATGGGTAAACCAGAGATTATTAATTTACACTTGGTAAACCAAAAACCATCATGGTTATGTTGTAATGAATGTTGCAAAATTAATGATGTTTTCAAGAAAACATTAGTGTGAACTTCAAATTGTTAAGTATGACACTTGTAGATACTCCCCAGAGGAAATTTCAGGGTCCATCTCTCAGCACTAGAGAGTATAATCTGATAAAATCAGTAGATACTCATATTTCTAGTACCTTGTGTCATAACTTAATAAAATGTATGGAAGAGCACTTTAAGCAATCAAAATGTCAATCGTGACAAAATGTAGGCTTAATTAGTAGTGGAGATAATCTGCAATGCAGTAGATCTACACACCACCTTGTGATCCCAAAACATCAATTTTGAAGAAATCACTTTGAATTTCGCATACATTGTTTGCAAGAAATTGAAAAATCTCAATTGCAAATAACGGACGTAATTAATCTCAACATGTGACAAACATGGAAATATATTACATCACACATTTTCAGTTATACATACAGTACTTGAACTGAAGAAAAACAAACAGTACTGAAAAACTTGTACTGTAATCACCACAACAGGAAGTAAATTACTGCTAAAACCTGTTGTTAAAGGGCTAATTTGGTAGCAAACTGAACTAGTACAAAGCAATAAAGTAAATAGCTACTAGTACTAGTAAATGCGTAGTAGACAGCAAGGTATGGTGGTGTCTCCGCATGCACATGGCCACGTATGTAGTCAATCTGCTCAGTCTAAGAGATAAAGGAGAGAGACTACGGAAATAAATTCCACACTCTCGATCCCCAATTCCCACGACTCAACCACGCGGAGAGCACGAAGCCGGCCGGTCGGCCGCATCAGTAATCACCGGCGATGGGTGTTGCGGCCACCATCTTCTTCGTCGTCGGATCCTCCAGGGAGCATAGTCCCCGGGGCGACGCCGCTGGATGCGCCGTTCGTGAGCCCGAGCGCGGCCGGGCTCCAGGTGCCTGCGCGGTGGCCGCGGCTGCAAGTCGGCGAGTCCGCCGACGGGCTGGCCAGCGGGAGGCCGAGGGCCAGAAGGCGGCAGCGAGCGCCTGCGCTCAGTGAAGGAGGCGGGGTCGCGGGCATTGACGAGGGCAGGCGAGGCGGCGCGACTGCATCGGCAACCGCGGCGCTGGTGAAGCTCCTCACGCCGGAGCCAAAGATGAAGATGGAGGCTCCGGTCGGTGCCGAGACATAGGCCAGCGCGTCGCCTGCAACCTCGACGACTGCAGGGGTCGGAGACGGCAGGGCTACGGCCTCGTTCTCCTCATCATCGAGAATGACGATGTCCGCCTCCGGAGGCATTGCTGCCTCGACGGGGGCCAGGCTCTGCGCGGGCGTGGCCGTCTGCATCGGGGCAATGGTCTGCGCGGCCGTCGCCTCGGCCTGCAACGGCAAGGTAGAGGGGCCGACGCCGTTCGGCTGGTGGCGACGAGGGCAGAAACGCAGGCATTGTTTCTTTCTCACCTTTTGCCTGCAGATTTCTGTCGATCTCTTTCTCACTTCTTCTCGGTAGAGACTAGGTGCTGATAACGTGTTAGAAGAAAAACTGAGAGCGATCAAGAGAGAAGCAAATGAATCGAACTAGTCTTATTCCATTGATGATCAACATATTTATACAAGGTGAAGGGACACGAATAGGGACGCGTCCGTACAAGGGGGTGTGAGAGAAAGGACACGACTGTTTGCATAGCAAACCGCCATAGAGAAACAACGGGAGGATTATCCTCTTAATTATCCCATATAATTAAATCCTAACAGTCACTTTGACTAACATAATACATATTGTACAATATAAAAATTATATCATTAGAAAGTATAACATCCGAGCTTTCTAATGATATATATATTGTAATATATAAATTTATATTATGTTGGTTAAATTAACAACTTAGGGATACGTGTAGGCCTAACCCACCAGGATGGAGAGGGTACATTTATAAGACATCTGAGGGCTCGTTCGGGAGGGGTGTTTTGGTGAGTAATTATCCGACGGGTACTGGGTTGAAACACAACGTTACACATGGTTTGGGAGTCTTGTTGCACCGTACATTTACCAATGGGTTCCACGCCGAACCACCAATAAAACACGAGGAGGTGCTCGCGTTTCTAATCCACTTTGACCCAACGAGTTTTCGACAGGATTATTGGACTCATCCCCGCTCAAGCCCGGCCTGCCGAACATCACTTGTAGTGTTTTTAGGTGTATTAGGGTTGGGCTGGGTAAGAGCATCTAGCCGCGTCCCCCAAACCGTCCCCAAACCGCCGGATTGAGCGTTTGGGGACGTGTTTTGTTCGTGCGCGTTGGGGGACGTCGCTCCCCAGCCGCGTCCCCCAAGCGCCCCAAACATTAAAAGTATTTTTGGCTAGAAAGAAACTATTTAATAATATTCAAATCGGTTGAACATAAACAAATTATATATAAAACTTCGAAAAAATATAATTAAATACATATAAACTATCTACTTCTTCTTCTTCGCTGACGATGGCCCCGCCTCGTCGTCGTCATCGCGGTGGCGCTTCTGCTCGTCACCTCTTCCGAGGCGGTGTCGGCGCTCGACGCGTCGTCGTCGCCGGTGCTCGTCGGCTGCGCCTTGGCCTTGGCCTTGGCCTTGGCCTTGGCCTTGACCTTGGCCTTGGCGGCCTTGGCCTTGGCGGCCTTGTCCTTGGCCGCCTTCGCCTTCGCAACCGCCGCCGCCGCCGCCTCGCTCTCTTCTTCCTCCTCCTCCCAGCCCAGCCATTCCTCATCGCTGTCAAGGCGGCGGGGAATCGTCGCCGCTGCTCGGCGTCTGGCTGTCCCACCAATGGCGCCAGCCAGCGGGCTTGTTGGAGATATGCCCAGAGGCAATAATAAAGTGGTTATTATATATATCTTTGTGTTTATGATAAATGTTTATATACCATGCTATAATTGTATTAACCGAAACATTGATACATGTGTGTTATGTAAACAACAAGGAGTCCCTAGTAAGCCTCTTGTATAACTAGCTTGTTGATTAATAGATGATCATAGTTTCATGATCATGAACATTAGATGTTATTAATAACAAGGTTATGTCATTATGTAATGGACACACCCAATTAAGCGTAGCATGAGATCACGTCATTAAGTTCATTTGCTATAAGCTTTCGATACATAGTTACCAAGTCCTTTAGACCATGAGATCATGTAAATCACTTATACGGAAGGGTGCTTTGATTACATCAAACGCCACTGCGTAAATGGGTGGTTATAAAGGTGGGATTAGGTATCCGGAAAGTATGAGCTTGAGGCATATGGATCAACAGTGGATTTGTCCATCCGATGACGGATAGATATACTCTGGGCCCTCTCGGTGGAATGTCGTCTAAATAGCTTGCAAGCATATAAATAGTTCATAAGAGACCACATACCACGGTACGAGTAAAGAGTACTTGTCAGGAGACGAGGTAGAACAAGGTATCGAGATACCAATGATCAAACCTCGGACAAGTAATATATCGCGAGACAAAGGGAATCGGTATCGTATGTTAATGGTTCATTCGATCACATTGTTCATCGTTGAATATGTAGGAGTCATTACGGATCTCCAGATCCCGCTGATGATTATTGATCGGAGAGGCGTCTCGGTCATGTCTGCACATTCTCGAACCGTAGGGTGACACACTTAAGGTTGCGTTGTTGCTAGGGGTAGTTTTGGGATTAAAGAAATAGTTTTGGAGAGTTACGAAACTGTTCCGGGAAGATGATTAATAATTTATTAATTAATTGAATTAGTAAATATTAATATATATTTATTTAGTAGAAATAAATATAAGACTAAAAGTAGTTTACAAGATATTTTGCTATGTGTTAATTAAGTAACACGTGTGAACAAACTATTATGTAAAGGCAAAAGAAAAGAAAAAAAAGGAATCGGGTGGCCGGCCAGGGAACAAGTCCCTGGGCCGTACGGCCAAATACAACCAAGTAGGAAAGCCAATGTTTGGCCGATGGGATCGGTATCCAAGTTGGCTGATTGGGCAAGTAATTGTTTTGCTTGGTTTGCACGTTTGGCTGGCTGGCCAGCTATAAAAGAAGCACACGCCCGGCGCAAAATATCAGATTTTTGTTCCGCGGTCGTTTGCTCCGTTTGCTCCAACTTTTGCCTAGTTTCTTCCACCCAACGCGAATAGGCGAAGCCCTATCCGCGCAAACTCTCCACCACCACCACGCCGTCGTGCTGCTGGACTAGATCCCATTTACCACATCTCCCCGCTTGCTGGAACAAGGAGGAGGTGTCTTCATCGAGCCGAACGTGTGACCGAGTACGGAGGTGCTGCCCGAGTGTGGCACCGTCAAGATCAAGATCTTCTACGCGCTTTTGCAAGCGGCAAGTGATCGACTACATCCACCCCGAGATCTAATCTCGTTAAGCTTTGCGAATCTTCGAGGGTTAGTCTCACATCTCCTCGTTGCTACCGTCTACTAGATTAGATCTTGGCTTGTTTCGTCTTGCGGTAGGAAATTTTTGTTTTCTATGCTACGAATCCCATGGGTGGTATCGGAGCCGTGTCTATGCATAGATTGGTTGCACGAGTAGAACACAATTGTTTGTGGGCGTTGATGCTTTGTTGTCTTTAGTTCGAGTACTTTGCATCTTTGTGGCATAGTGGGATGAAGCGGCTCGGGCTAACTTTACATGACCGCGTTCATGAGATTTGCTCCATGTTCGACATGCAACTTGTATTGCGTAAGTGGCTTTGCGGGTGTCTGTCTCTCCCACTATAGTGAAGATCCAATTTACTCTTTCTATTGACAACATTAGTATCACCGTTGTGGTTCATGTTCGTAGAGTAGATTGGATCTTATCGAAAACCCTAAACCACGTAAAATATGCAAACCAATTAGAGGCGTCTAACTTGTTTTTGGGGTTTGGTGATGTGATATGGCCATAATATGATGATGTATATGTATGAGATGATCATTATTGTATTGTGGCAACCGGCAGGAACCTTATGGTTGTCTTTAAATTTCATGTTGAGTAGTATTTCAAAGTAGTTGGTTGCTACATGGAGGACAATCATGAAGACGGCGCCATTGACCTTGGTGCTACGCCGACGATGATGAAGATCATGCTCTTTGATGATGGAGGATCATGTCCGTGCTTTGGAGATGAAGATCAAAGGTGCAAAGACAAAAGGGCCATATCATATCACATATGAATTGCATGTGATGTTAATCCTTTTTATGCATCTTATATTGCTTAGATCGCGACGGTAGCATTATAAGATGATCCCTCTCACTAAATATCAAGATAATAAAGTGTTCATCCTTAGTATGCACCGTTGCTAAGACTTGTCGTTTTAAAGCATCACGTGATGATCGGGTGTGATAGATTCTACATGTGCATACAATGGGTACAAGCCAGTTTTGTACACGCTGGTACTAAGGTTGCCTTGACGAGCCTAGCATGTACGGACATGGTCTCGGAACACGGGATACCGAAAGGTAGAGCATGAGTCATATGATTGATATGATGAACACTTGGGGTGTTCGCCATTGAAATTACATCTTGTTCGTGATGATCGGGCTTGGTGTGGTGGATTTGGTTCGTGTGATCACTAAGACAATGCGAGGGATATTGTTTTGAGTGGGAGTTCACCTAGTTTTTAATTTTGTTAAATTAAAATTTGAACTCAATTTGTCATAAACCTAGTCTAAACTATTGCAAATAATTGTTGTAGATCATGGCGTCCCCATCAATCAATTTTAACCAGTTCCTAGAGAAAGAAAACTTAAAAGCAATGGTAGCAACTTCACCGACTGGTTCAGTCATGTGAGGATCTTCCTCAATGGCGGAAATCTGCAATATGTGCTTGATGCACCGCTAGGTCCTACACCACCTCTGTAGTATCCGAGGAAGAAAAAAATGTTTCGAAACTCGGACTAAAGTGTACTCTCAAGTTCAGTGTGCCATCCTATGCAGCCTAGAGCGAGCTCGAAAAGCTTGAGCACCACGACCCTTGTGATATGATGCGTGAGCTCAAAGTTATCTTTGAAACTCATGCGGCCGTGGAAAGCTATGAGGCCTCGAAGCGGTTCTTTGGCCGCATGATGGAAGGGCAGCTCCGTTAGTGAGCACATGTTCGCTATGTCCGGACACGCGAGGAAGCTCAGTGACTTGGGGATTGTGATCCCCAACCAGTTGGGTATTCATCGTGTTCTTCAATCTTACCAAGTTACAAGAACTTCGTGATGAACTACAATATGGAGAACATGAACAAGGAGTTACCTGAACTCTTCTCCATGCTGAAATCTGCTGAGGTTGGGATACAGAAAGAGCACCAAGTGTTGATGGTCAATAAGACCACCAAGTTCAAGAAGCAGGGTAAACCTAAGAAGGACCTCAAGAAGGGCGGCAAGAAAGCTTCGCGCCTCCTGAGAAGCCTAAGGGTGGCCCTAAACCGATGCGACTGCTATTACGCAATGGGAAGGGTCTGGAAGCGGAATTGCCCCAAGTGGGCGATCTGAAGAGCGGCCTTGTCAAGAAGAAGAAAGGTATATCTGATATACATGTTATAGATGTTTATCTCACTTGTTCTCGTACTAGTACTGGGTATTTGATACTGGTTCGGTTGCTCACATTTGTAACTCGAAGCAGGGAACTACGGAATAAACGAAGCCTAGCGAGGGATGAAGTGACGATGCGCGTTGGAAATGGATCCAAGGTCGATGTGATCGCTGTCGGCACGCTCCCTCTACATCTACCATCGGGATTAGTTTTAGACCTTAATAATTGTTATTTGGTGCCTGCGTTGAGCATGAACATTATATCTGGATCGTGTTTAATGCAAGACGGTTATTCATTCAAGTCTGAGAATAATGGTTGTTCTATTTTTATGAATAATATCTTTTATGGTCATGCGCCCGAGAAGAATGGTTTATTTCTATTAAGTCTCGATAGTAGCGATACACATGTTCATAACATTGATGCTAAGCGAATTAAATTGAATGATAATTCTACTTATATGTGGCATCGTCTTGGTCATATTGGAGTGAAACGCATGAAGAAACTCCATTCCGATGGATTACTTGAGTCACTTGACTTTGAGTCACTTGATAGATGCGAAGCATGTCTAATGGGAAAAATGACTAAGACTCCATTCTCTGTATTATGGAGCGAGCTACATGACTTATTGGAAATCATACATACCGATGTGTGCGCGGACCAATGAGTGTAGCCTTCGCGGTGGTTATCGTTATGTTCTAACCTTCACGAGATGATCGAGTAGATATGGGTATATCTATTTCATAAAACATAAATCCGAGACTTTCCGAAGTTCAAGGAATTCCAAAGTGAAGTAGAAAATCAACGTAACAAGAAGATCAAGTTTTTGCGTTCTGATCGCGGAGGCGAATATCTGAGTTATGAGTTTGGCATGCATTTGAAGAAATGCGGAATACTTTCACCGATTGACACCGCAGGAACACCACACCGCAATGGTGTGTCCGAACGTCGAATCGAACTCTCTTAGATATGGTTCGTTCTATGATGTCTCTTACTGATTTGCCTTTATCATTTTGGGGTTATGCATTAAAGACAGCTGCATTCACTTTAAATAGGGCACCATAAATCCGTTGCAACGACACCGTATGAATTATGGTTTAATAAGAAACCTAAGTGTCGTTCCTTAGTTTGGGGTTGCGAAGCCTATGTAAAAAAGTTACAAAGGACAAGCTAGAACCCAAAGCGGAGAAATGCGTCTTCATAGGATACCCTAAAGAAACTATAGGGTATACTTTCTATCACAGATCCGAAGGCAAAGTCTTTGTTGCTAAGAACGGAACCTTTCTTGAGAAAGAGTTTCTCACTAAAGAAGTAATTGGAAGAAAAGTAGAACTCGACGAGTTACCGAACCTTCTCTCGTTGATCGAGTAGCGCGCGGAAGATGTTCCGCACCGATAAGAGGAAGCTAATGATAATGATCATGAAACTTCGAGCGAAGAGCTACCGAACCTCGCAGGTCGACAAGGAACGTACCACTGATTGGTATGATCCTTGTCTAAATCTCATGATTGTGGACAACAATGATGAGGACCCTGCGACGTATGAAGAAGCGATGATGAGCCCGATTCCAACAAATGGCAAGAAGCCATGAAATCCGAAATGGGATCCATGTATGATAACAAAGTGTGGACTTTGGTAGATCTACCTGATAGCCGCAAGGCTGTTGAGAATAAATGGATCTTCAAGAGAAAAGCAGATGTTGATGGTAATGTTATTGTCTATAAAGCTCGACTTGTCGCAAAGGGTTTCCGACAAATTCAAGGTGTTGACTATGATGAGACTTTCTCATCGTGAAGCTAAAATCTGTGAGGATTTTGTTAGCAATAGCTGCATTTTTCGATTATGAGATTTGGCGGATGGATGTCAAAACGGCGTTCCTTAATGGTGACATTGAGGAAGAGTTGTATATGGTACAACCCAAAGGTTTTGTCGATCCTAAAAATGCTAACATGGTATGCAAACTTCAGCGTTCTATTTATGGACTGAAGCAAGCATCACGAGAACCGACGCTTTGATAAGGTGATCAAAGACTTCGGGTTTATACGGTGCCATGGAGAGGCCCCTGTATTTACAAGAAAGTGAGTGGGAGCTCTGTAGCATTCCCGATATTATATGTAGATGACATATTATTGATTGGGAATGATATAGAACTTTTGAGTGTAAAAGGTTATTTGAATAAGTGTTTTTCAATGAAGGACCTTGGTGAAGCAGCGTACATTTTAGGCATCAAGATTTATAGAGATAGATCAAGACGCCTAATAGGGCTTTCGCAGATATACTGGACAAGATTCTAAAGAAGTTTAGAATGGATGAAAGTAAGAAAGGGTTCTTACGATGTTGCCAGGTAAGGTCTTGAGTAAGACTCAAGGTCCGGCTACGCGAAGAGAGAGAGGATGAATCGGATCCCTATGCCTGTGATAGGCTCTATCATGTATGCATGTTGTGTACTAGACCAGGATATAGCGCATCTGTTAGTTTGACTAGCAGATATCAAAGTGATCGGGAATGGAACACCGGCGGTCAAGAATATCCGAAGTACTTGAAAAGAACTAAGGATATGTTTCTTTGTTATGGAGGTGACCAAGAGCTCGTTGTAACCAGTTACACCGATGCAAGTTGGAACACGATCCTGATGACTCTAAGTCTCGGTTTGGGTACGTGTTTATATTGAATGGTGCGCAGTAAGCTGGTGCAGCTCCAAGCGGTGCACGGTGGCGAAGTCTTCAACAGAATCGGAATACATAGCGGCTTCGGAGGCTTCATCGAAGCGGTATGGATGAAGAGGTTCATTGTTGAGCTTGGTGTGGTTCCTAGTGCATTGGACCCACTAGTCATTTATTGTGACAACATGGGTGCCATCGCCAATGCACAAGAACCAAGGTCACACAAGAAGCTGAAGCATATCAAGCTACGTTTCCATTCGATTCGTGAGTACATCGAAGATGGAGAAGTAAAGATTTGCAAAGTACACACTGATCTGAATGTAGCAGATCCGTTGACTAAAGCTCTCCCTAGGGCAAAGCATGACCAACAACAGAATGCCATGGGTGTTAGGTACCTTACAATATAATCTAGATTATTGACTCTAGTGCAAGTGGGAGACTGTTGGAGATATGCCCAAGAGGCAATAATAAAGTGGTTATTATATATATCTTTGTGTTTATGATAAATGTTTATATACCATGCTATAATTGTATTAACCGAAACATTGATACATGTGTGTTATGTAAACAACAAGGAGTCCCTAGTAAGCCTCTTGTATAACTAGCTTGTTGATTAATAGATGATCATAGTTTCATGATCATGAACATTGGATGTTATTAATAACAAGGTTATGTCATTATGTGAATGATGTAATGGACATACCCAATTAAGCGTAGCATGAGATCACGTCATTAAGTTCATTTGCTATAAGCTTTAGATACATAGTTACCTAAGTCCTTCGACCATGAGATCATGTAAATCACTTATACCGGAAGGGTACTTTGATTACATCAAACGCCCTGCGTAAATGGGTGGTTATAAAGGTGGGATTAGGTATCCAGGAAAGTATGAGCTTGAGGCATATGGATCAACAGTGGGATTTGTCCATCCCGATGACGGATAGATATACTCTGGACCCTCTCGGTGGAATGTCGTCTAAATAGCTTGCAAGTATATGAATAGTTCATAAGAGACCACATACCACGGTACGAGTAAAGAGTACTTGTCGAGACAGGTAGAACAAGGTATCGAGATACCAATGATCAAACCTCGGACAAGTAATATATCGCGAGACAAGGGAATCGGTATCGTATGTTAATGGTTCATTCGATCACATTGTTCATCGTTGAATATGTAGGAGTCATTACGGATCTCCAGGTCCCGCTGATGATTATTGATCGGAGAGGCGTCTCGGTCATGTCTGACATTCTCGAACCGTAGGGTGACACACTTAGGTTGCGTTGTTGCTAGGGGTAGTTTCGGGATTAAAGAAATAGTTTTGGAGAGTTACGAAACTGTTCCGGGAAGATGATTAATAATTTATTAATTAATTGAATTAGTAAATATTAATATATATTTATTTAGTAGAAATAAATATAAGACTAAAAGTAGTTTACAAGATATTTTGCTATGTGTTAATTAAGTAACACGTATGAACAAACTATTATGTAAAGGCAAAAGAAAAGAAAAAAAAGGAATCGGGTGGCCGGCCAGGGAACAAGTCCCTGGGCCGTACGACCAAATACAACCAAGTAGGAAAGCCAATGTTTGGCCGATGGGATCGGTATCCAAGTTGGCTGATTGGGCAAGTAATTGTTTTGCTTGGTTTGCACGTTTGGCTGGCTGGCCAGCTATAAAAGAAGCACACGCCCGGCGCAAAATATCATATTTTTGTTCCGCGGTTGTTTGCTCCGTTTGCTCCAACTTTTGCCTAGTTTCTTCCACCCAACGTGAATAGGCGAAGCCTTATCCGCGCAAACTCTCCACCTCCACCACGCCGTCGTGCTGCTGGACTAGATCCCATCTACCACATCTCCCCGCTTGCTGGAACAAGGAGGAGGTGTCTTCATCGAGCCGAACGTGTGACCGAGTACGGAGGTGCTGCCCGATTGTGGCACGTCAAGATCAAGATCTTCTACGCGCTTTGCAAGCGGCAAGTGATCGACTACATCCACCGAGATCTAATCTCGTTAAGCTTTGCGAATCTTCGAGGGTTAGTCTCATCATCTCCTTGTTGCTACCGTCTACTAGATTAGATCTTGGCTTGGTTTTCGTTCTTGCGGTAGGAAATTTTTTGTTTTCTATGCTACGAATCCCATCAAGGCTTTCCCTCGCTGGAGGTGTCGGATGGAGGCTTGGATGAATGACGGCGTACGTACGGGTCTTATTGAGCGCGGATGAACGGCGGCGCAGAAGTGGAAGAGAGCAGCGGTTGCTCTTCCGAGGAGTCGGCGCTCCATTCCGGCGGGGTTGGCGCGTCGTCGACGCGGTTGCCAATGCGAAGTTTCGCCTGTCAAACACCGTCGCTACGTATGTGGCGGTTGAGCGTCCCTACGACGGGTCGGCCCGCGCCTCCTCGCCTCTCATTTCGTTGTGTCCGGCGTGCGGTCCCCTGTGGGACGGGGACGGACTCGGGACGCCGAACACCATGTCGGACCGCGCCGGACAAAAAAAGCCTTTGGGGCACGCGGCTGGAAACGTTTTTTTGTCCGGCGCGCCCCAAATCCCTTTGGGGGACGCGACTGGAGATGCTCTAAATACACTCCAAACCAAGCAAAAACATGTGTGCCAAACAAGGCATAAAGAACCACGAAACATGCAGTGCCTTGGCATTAAGATGTCTTGTAGCAAACTATCAGCCGTACTAGTTGTCCAAATCCTATGCCACCATTGCCAAACTGTTGCACGCAATATGCATAGGCTTTTAGGAAAATGAATAGCTCGAAGGAATGAAGAAAAACTTGCTTTGTTACAGATAAATTCATTTCGTTAATGTCATATGACGCAAATTAAAGCACATGAACCCACTCTAAAACGAGTTTTTTGTTCACACCATTCAACTAGTTCCTAAGTAAGTTGATAATATTAGCTGACATATAAATTTCATAAGCCACATGAATAATTCACCATCAGATCTTTATAAAAGAGTATGTAATAAATAGATGTTTATTGTTACATTTTTACCACAAAAGAAACATTTTTTCGTGCATCTATGTCAATTCTATTTCGCTACATTATCCTCGGTGAAATTAAAATTACTTTTTGATGGTGAAACCACATAAAAGTTGTGATTTTAAGTTTATACGTATTTCTCAAAAACCTCTTGTGACCCTTAATCATGTCTATATACATAGATTTGACCATAAACTTTTCTGCTTTTGATAATTTCCATGTAATAAAATCCTATTCAGACATACATACATGCATGAGTATATTTACCTAATGCAACCATCTATCCCATTCCTCTCAAAGTCCTCCACTTGAAACCTATGTTCAAAGGAACGGTTGACCTGACATTTGTAACTGAAACAACTGTGGGTTGCAAATATATTTCCAGACCCTCGTGTTCATCTTGTTGCAAATTTCAACGGACCCTCTCTAAAAACAAAATCATCCGTGACATTCATGATATATTTGCAGACCCTCATGTTTACCTTATTTATGATGGGCTTTTTCATAATCAGTTTTAAAAGGAACCTCATTTATTTTCTACCTATAAAGTTCATGGATTGCTTCATGAAAAATCACCACTCCTTCTAAAATATACATACCATGCATAAAAGTTGTTTGAGTTGGCCTAACAAACTGTGTTGGCTGAAAGTGTTATTCGATTGGTCCCTACCTTAGTAAAAATCTGGAAGCTAACACTGAGCAAGCATATGTTACAGTATTGATGAATTTGACTCGCATTTTCTTTCTAAAACGAAGAATGATCATCCTAGAATAAAGATGGATAATTGGTAACTCTCCCTTTACAAATGATCTCAAACATTTCCATCAAGCCATCAATTCACCTTACAAAATCTCCAATTTTCTTTGGTAAACTATAATTGGTATACCCGTATCCGCTTTGACAGCCCCAATTCGAGGATGCTGCCTGCATTGCGGCCGGTGACCTAAGGTTCCGCGGGTTCGGACACATCCTATTGGCGTCTACCGTGTTTCTTTCTTGTTGAGCCACTACCAACAGTGCCGTGCAAGACTGCAAGTTGTTGCTTGCATCGCGGTGACACATGCCTGTCGGAGCCTCGCACTGATCCTTGCGGTTGACGCTTGCTTACATGAATCTACAGGGAAACACGATCAATCAAGCTAATTAATTCCTTGATATGCAGCTGCCAACCGTCAACTCCTAGCGGGCATCGCTGGAGATGCTATTCGTTCCTTCTCAAATGGAGATGTTGCCGTAGCCTCGAAGATATGTGATCATGATGCTGCGTTGAAATGGTAGATAGATGGGGACGCGAGCTAGCATACCTGTACGTGACCGCGGCACATATCATTGGTGGCGGTAGGAAAGCTGTCTGGCCGTGCTGGCTCGTCTCGCGATCGTGATCGATCGTCCGGTGGTTTCTGCGAGAGCACGACGGGCCCTCTAATGAGTTCAGTGTTCAGACTCGATATGTAATGTACAGTATCGATCATGCCCCCACATCCTTAGGCTTTGGGTTGGAGTTGACTACTGTACTATAGTGTAATATGCTGGCAGTCACTTGGCCAGATAAGATGAACTGACATTGTTGCTTGTCCAGATGTCCAAATTCCAAACACAGTATACATGATGAGACGAGGTTCACAGTGAAGTAGTTGACCTTGAATGATTGCATAACGAAATTTAACACCGATGAGGCGACGAGACTTCAGAGCCAGGTTTGTACGTACGTTTCAATGCTAAGCAGTCCACCAGATGTTCGAATTGGCAACGCCATGCTGTCACAAATCACAAACTACAGTTCGTGATATTGCCGGTGGCTTGCTTTGTAGCACTGGTGGATCTTTTGATCTAACACCGCGATCCGGCGGCGAGATGGAGGAGCATGGAAGCCGGCGATGATGTCGTCGGTGGAGGGTTGGATTGGCCAGCCCGGGATGGTCGCCGACGTGGGGGTCCGACCTATATAAAGGTGGCGGTCCTGGGGCCTCTTTTGCGTGAAGAGGAGGACCTACCGGAGACCTGGACTCGTGATCGCCGGTGGGTTGAGTTCCGGAAGGCTCCGCCGGCGAATGTACAAGTCTTTGCCCGTGGTTTGCTGGATCGGAGGTATTCGGTGTGGCACCCATGCTTTTATTCCGACCGATTGGCTTTGGAGGGAGCGACGCGAAGCTCTTTTTCTATGTTGACATCAAGTGACTATGGATCCATGATGAAAGTCGGAAGAAGAGAATTTCATGAAGGCCGGAGGGCACTACGGAAACCAGTCAAGGTGCCGACGGCCGGCGGCCGTCGGCATAGCTTGCTTTGCCTTCGGCACAGGCTTGTGCCGACGGCAGCCGTCGGCACAATAACGCCTCGGCACAGGAAAAGTTGTCGTCGGCATAGAAATAACGCGTTTGGTAATTCTGGCTCAAATTTTTCAAAAAAAAAATCAATTTTTTTCAAATTTTTTATCCCAATTTTTTTAATCTCTCCCATGCACCATTTTAACTCTAACTACACTTAATATTAGGTCAAATTCCACTCATGATCAAACTTCCCGGTTAGTCACCCATCCTCACACTACTCCACCCCTAGCACGTTTAACTTCTCGATTCCATATCAATACTATTAACCCTTATTACTTGATGTTGCACATCATTATTTTTTGAATTCCAAATAATTACCTACATAAACTACAATAATAAGTATATTAATCTTGAATTCAAATGGACATTCAAATAATTTATTTTTTCTTTTTTATTTAATATGGAATAATTAATATCTTTACATCTATTATTCAAAATTTGACAAATAATATGTCTAAATCGATTAGAAAAATGAGAGGAATCCAAATATGACATCTATATCATATTCTGAATCTAAAAATATTTTTTCCAAAAATTCATGAGCATTAGATCATGTACCAGTATTTCAAATCTGGCCGGCCTCCTACCGATTCGGCAGGAATTTGTTTTTTTCATGAGGGATGGACGGAAAAGTTCCAGATACACCGGTTGGGAAATTTTCCATCTTAGGTGGTCTAGTATTTTTTTTAAATGTGTTGGTATCAATGTGAAACTTTAATTTGGTGGTTGCTTCACAAAACATCCCGTTTTCGGCACCTCAGAAACGAAAAATAGTTTTTTCGCGATGAAAAGGAAAATTTCCTCTTGCAACATCGTAAGACACCTCAAGATACACATGTGTGCATAATATAGGCACATTATCACAAACTATGCAGCGATTCTATCCATATCATTGGTCGTTTAACCTAAATGTCATTGAAACCTCGAACATAATTGCTCATTTTTGTGAAGGATTTTTTTTATGTATGTTCGCAATTTTCCATCTTTAATATTTTTCCTTTGTAACTATGACATATAATATGACAGCACATGAAGGTTTCACATTGTTTGGATCATTTTTTGAAATTTTTTATGCTAGTTTCAAACTATATTCAAAGCAGCGGGCATGAAGATCCTTTTCCCGGGGCGGAGTTTCGCTAAACTTGCACTGGATCTCCGATGAAATAGCATGTTGTGAATCTAAAAATAATTTTTACAAAAAAATCTTGAGCAATATATCATGTACTTTTTGTAGTTCCAATACGATTGACCTCCCCTCACCGTCTGACAGGAATTTATCTTTTTTATAGAGGGTGGACGAAAGGTTCAGTCTGTGGTTAGAGAATTGTATCTTATGTGGTCTAGTATTTTTTGAAAAAATGTGTTCGTACCAATGTGAGAAACTTTAATTTAGTGGTTGCTTCACAAAACACCCCGTTTTTGGAACTCGTCAAAAATGAAAAATGGATTTTTCGTGCGATGAAATGGAAAACTTCCTCCTGCAACATCGTAAGACATCCCAAGATGCACATGTGTGCACAATATGGACACATAATAACAAACTATGCCGCCATTCTATCCATAACATTGGTTGTTCTGTGTGAAAGCCATAAAACATAGGATATGATAGCTCATTTTTGAGAAGGTTCTTTAAGATATTTTAAATATTCCAAGTTTGATATTTTTCCAAGATAGAACTTATTTTTCTGAAAATTTTGATATATTATTTGTATTTTTCTGAATTATAATGATTTAGTTATGATTTTTTGAAGATTAATGTGGTAAAATGGAAAATAGCTATGCCGACGACTTTGCCGTCGGCACAGGACTGAAATATATGCCGACGGCAAAGCCGTCGGCACAGGCCTGACGCTATTAGATCGCCGTCACGACGAAGAGGCTGTGCCGACGGTTGCCGTCGGCACAGACCTTCATGTGCCGACGGTTTACCTGTGCCAACGGCTGACTCGCTAACCTGGCCAGAACGAGTCCTGTGCCGACGGCCCCGATATTTTACCGTCGGCACAGGATCTGATCGTCGTTCACCTGGTTCCCGTAGTGGGAGGACTAGCTAAGAGAGGTTCAACTCTCCGCGGTAGAGACTTGTAGTGTTCGGGCTTCATGACGGTATGAAAGTGAGGAGCTGATGTCTACGTTCCTCCTTTCTGGCCAGACGTCATTGGGCCTCAAGTACGAGAGGTTTGTAAGAGCAGTAAACAAGTTTCCCTTAAGTGGATCACCCAAGGTTTATCGGACTCGGGGAGGAAGAGGTCAAGATATCCCTCTCATGCAACCCTGCAACCACAAAACAAGAAGTCTCTTGTGTCCCCAACACAATAGGTGCTATTTAGTTGTGAAGAGATAGTGAGAAATACGAATTGAGTATAAATATATATGAGTAGTAGCAACGGTGCCGAGAAAATGTAGCTTGCTGGCGTGTAGTTGATGGTGGTAGTATTGCGGTAGTAACTCGATAAAACATTAAACAAGCGGTAGTAACTTCAGCGTATTTAGGGACAAGGCCTAGGGATTACACTTTCACTAGTGGACCTCTCAACATTGATCACATAACAGAATAGATAAATGCATACTCTACACTTTTGTTGGGATGAACACCTCACAATGCCGGAGTTAACAAGCTCCACAATAATGCTCATGTTTAAGTAACCTTAAGTGTAAGATAGATCAAAACGACTAAACCAAGTACTAGCATAGCATGCACATTGTCACCTTCATGCATATGTAGGAGGAATAGATCACATCAATATTATCATAGCAATAGTTAACTTCGCAATCTACAAGAGATCATGATCATAGCATAAACCAAGTACTAACACGGTGCACGCACTGTCACCTTTGCACACATGCGGGAGGAATAAAACTACTTTAATAACACATCACTAGAGTAGCACATAGATAAATTGTGATACAAAACTCATATGAATCTCAATCATGTAAAGCAGCTCATGAGATCATTGTATTGAGGTACATAGGAAGAGATTAACCACATAGCTACCGGTACAGCCCCGAGCCTCGATGGAGAACTACTCCTCCTCATGGGAGCAGCAGCGTTGATGAAGATGGCGGTGGAGATGGCAGCGGTGTCGATGGAGAAGCCTTCCGGGGGCACTTCCCCGCTCCGGCAGGTGCGGAACGGAGACTCCTGTCCCCCAGATCTTGGCTTCGCGATGACGGCGGCTCACGGAACTTTTCTGTCATCGTAGCTTCCTGCTAAGGGTTTTCGATCAAGGGGCTTTAAATAGGCGAAGAGGCGGCGCAGGGTCAACGGCGATGACACCATAGGGTGGCGCGGCCGGGCCTGGGCCGCGCCTCCATGTCATCTGGGGCCCACGGGGCCCATCTGGCAGCTCTCGAGTGTTACGGATGGTTCCGGGAAAAATAGGAACCTGGGCGTTGATTCGTCCGATTCGAGAATATTTCGTTACTAGGTTTCTGAAACCAAAACGCAGAAAACGGGAACTGGCACTTGGGCATCTTGTTAATAGGTTAGTTCAGAAAATGCGTAAATACGACATATAATGTCATATCATGTATGAGAATCATCAATAATGTAGCATGGAACATAAGAAATTATCGATACGTTCGTATCAGCATCCCCAAGCTTAGTTCTGCTCGTCCCGAGCGGGTAAAACGATAACAAAGATAATTTCTTAAGTGACATGCCATCATAAACTTGATCATATTGTAAACATATGTAATGAATGCAGCGATCAAAACAATGGTAATGACATGAGTAAACAATGAATCATATAGCAAAGACTTTTCATGAATAGTACTTCAAGACAAGCATCAATAAGTCTTGCATAAGAGTTAACTCGTAAAGCAATAATTCAGCAACACAAAGGAAGATTAAGTTTCAGCGGTTGCTTTCAACTTATAACATGTATATCTCATGGATAGTTGTCAATGCAAAGTAATATAACAAGTGCAATATGCAAGTATGTAGGAATCAATGCAGTTCACACAAGTGTTTGCTTCTTAAGGTGGAGAGAGATAGGTAAACTGACTCAACAATAAATGAGAATGGTCCTTCAGAGGAAAGCATCGATGTATTTGTGCTAGAGCTTTTATTTTGAAAACATATAGAGAGCAAGTAAAGTTTTGAGAGGTGTTTGTTGTTGTCCTTGAATGGTAGTGGTACTAACCCCCTTGCCAGACAAACCTTCAAAGAGCGGCTCCCATTTTATTTTATTTTTGGGTGGCACTCCTTCAACCTTTCTTTCGCAAACCAAGGCTGACCGAATCCTCGGGTGCCTGCCAACAATCTCATACCATGAAGGAGTGCCTTTTTATTTTTGTTTTATTATGATGACACTCCTCCCCACCTTTGCTTTCTCCCAATGCTAGCTGAATCCTTCGGGTGCCGTCCAACAATCACATACCATGGAGGAGTGTCTATTTTGTTAATTAATTTGGGACTGGGAATCCCATTGCCAACTCTTTGCAAAATTATTGGATAGCGGATGAAGCCACTAGTCCATTGGTGAAAGTTGCCCAACAAGATTGAAAGATAAACATACTTCCTCATGAGCTAAAACATTGACACAAATCCAGAGGTGATAAATTTTGAATGGTTTAAAGGTAGCACTCAAGCAATTTACTTTGGAATGGCGGAGAAATACCATGTAGTAGGTAGGTATGGTGGACACAAATGGCATGAATATTGGCTCAAGGATTTTGGATGCATGAAGTATTCCCTCTCGATACAAGGTTTAGGCTAGCAAGGTTATTTGAAGCAAACTCAAGGATGAACCGGTGCGGCAAAACTCACATAAAAGACATATTGTAAACATTATAAGACTCTACACCGTCTTCCTTGTTGTTCAAACTCAATACTAGAAATTATCTAGACCTTAGAGAGACCAATTATGCAAACCAAATTTTAGCATGCTCTATGTATTTCTTCACTAATAGGTGCAAAGTATATGATGCAAGAGCTTAAACATGAGCACAACAATTGCCAAGTATCACATTATCCAAGACATTTAATTACTACATGTAGCATTTTCCAATTCCAACCATATAACAATTTGAAGAAGAAACTTCGCCATGAATATTATGAGCTAAGAACACATGTGTTCATACGAACCAGCGGAGCGTGTCTCTCTCCCACACAAGGATGAACTTATTCAGAGAACTAAGATAACAAAACAAAAATAAAAGCACCCAGACGCTCCAAGTAAAGTACATAAGATGTGAGTGAATAAAAATATAGTTTCACTAGAAGAAACTGATAGTTGTCGATGAAGAAGGATGCCTTGGGCATCCCAAAGCTAGATGCTTGAGTCTTCTTAAAATATGCAGGGATGAACCACCGGGCATCCCCAAGCTTAACCTTTCACTCTTCTCGATCATTATATCACCCTCTTCTATTGACCCTTGAAAACTTCCTTCACACCAAACTTCGAGCAAACTCATTAGAGGGTTATGCACAATCAAAATTCACATGTTCAGAGGTGACACAATCATTCTTAACACTTCTGGACATTGCACAAAACTTCTGAAAGTTAATGGAACAAAGAAACTCATTCAACTTAACAAAAGCGGCAATGCGAAATAAAAGGCAGAATCTGTCAAAAACAGAACAGTCCGTAAGCCGAATTTTAAGATGGCACCAGACTTGCTCAAATGGAAAAACTCAAAACTAATGAAAGTTGCGTACATATCTGAGGATCTCACGCTCGTAAATTGGCAGATTTTTCGATTTTTACAGAGAACTGTGCCCAGATTCGTGACAGACAGCAATGCTGTTTCTGCGCAGCGATCCCAAATATAACATCAACTTTGACATAGAAAACTTTACTTGGCACAAAAACATGATAAGGAGAGGTTGCTACAGTAGTAAACAACTTCCAAGACTCAACAAAACAAAAATTGCTGTAGTAAAATAAACACATGGGTTATCTCCCAAGAAGTTCTTTCTTTATAGCCATTAAGATGGGCTCGCAGTTTTAATGATGCACTCGCAAGAAATAGTATTGAGAGGCAAAAGAGAGCATCAAGAGGCAAATTCAAAACACATTTAAGTCTAACATGCTTCCTATGCAAAAGGATCTTGTAAATAAACAAGTTCATGAAGAGCAAAGTAACAAGCATAGGAAGATAAAACAGTGTAGCTTCAAAAATTTCAGCACATAGAGAGGTGTTTTAGTAACATGAAAATTTCTAACCATATTTTCCTCTCTCATAATAACTTTCGGTAGCATCATGAGCAAACTCAACAATATAACTATCACATAAAGCATTCTTATCATGAGTCTCATGCATAAAATAATTACACTCCCAACATAAGCATAGTCATTCTTATTAATTGTAGTGGGAGCAAATTCAACAAAGTAGCTATCAAATATAGGAGGTATATTGTAATCATAATCAAATTTATCCTCCATAACAGGTGGTAACAAAAGACTACTATCATTATAATCATCATAAATGGGAGGCAAAGTATCATCAAAGTAAATTTTATCCTCAATGCTTGGGGGACTAAAAATATCATGCTCATCAAAGCCAGCTTCCCCAAGCTTAGAATTTTCCATAGCATTAGCAACAATGGTGTTCAAAGCATTCATAGTAATAACATTCCCATTAGCATGCATATAAAGTTCCATGGGTTTCTTAATTCTTTCTTCAAACACATCATGTCCTAATTCAAGATAAAGTTCATAAAGATCTCTCATATTTTTGTTGTTTTCCATTATGCCTAACTAGTGTAAACAAGAAACCAAATGTCGCAATTGCAGAGTCTAAAGGAAATTCGAGTACTTACAATGGCGCCGGAAAATAGCTTAGTAGCCGAGATCCGGAGTGTGAGTACCTTTTACCTTTCCTCCCCGGCAACGGCGCCAGAAAAAGTGCTTGGCGCGTAGTTGACGAGGGAGGAAAAGTGCTTAGTTGCCGGGCTTGCCAATGTGTGAGTGCCGTTTACCTTCCCTCCCCGACAGCAGCGCCAGAAAAGTGCTTGATGTCTACGTTCCCCCTCCTTTCATGTAGGAGTGTTGGGCCTCCAAGTGCGGAGGTTTGTAGAACAGCAACAAGTTTCCCTTAAGTGGATCACCCAAGGTTTATCGAACTCAGGGAGGAAGAGGTCAAAGATATCCCTCTCATGCAACCCTGCAACCACAAAACAAGAAGTCTCTTGTGTCCCCAACACACCTAATAGGTGCACTAGTTCGGCGAAGAGATAGTGAAATACAGGTGGTATAAATATATATGAGCAGTAGCAACGGTGCCAGAAAATAGCTTGCTGGCGTGTAGTTGATGGTGGTAGTATTGCAGCAGTAGTAACACAGTAAAACAGTAAACAAGCAGTAGTAACTCAGCAGTATTTAGGGACAAGGCCTAGGGATTACACTTTCACTAGTGGACACTCTCAACATTGATCACATAACGAGAATAGATAAATGCATACTCTACACTTTTGTTGGATGATGAACACATTGCGTAGGATTACACGAACCCTCAATGCCGGAGTTAACAAGCTCCACAATAATGCTCATGTTTAAGTAACCTTAAGTGTAAGATAGATCAAAACGACTAAACCAAGTACTAGCATAGCATGCACACTGTCACCTTCATGCATATGTAGGAGGAATAGATCACATCAATATTATCATAGCAATAGTTAACTTAGCAATCTACAAGAGATCATGATCATAGCATAAACCAAGTACTAACACGGTGCACGCACTGTCACCTTTGCACACATGCAGGAGGAATAAAACTACTTTAATAACACATCACTAGAGTAGCACATAGATAAATTGTGATACAAAACTCATATGAATCTCAATCATGTAAAGCAGCTCATGAGATCATTGTATTGAGGTACATAGGAGAGATTAACCACATAGCTACCGGTACAGCCCCGAGCCTCGATGGAGAACTACTCCCTCCTCATGGGAGCACCGGCGTTGATGAAGATGGCGGTGGAGATGGCAGCGGTGTCGATGGAGAAGCCTTCCGGGGCACTTCCCCGCCGGCCGGGGTGCAGAGACTCCTGTCCCAGATCTTGGCTTCGCGATGACGGCGACTCTGAACTTCTCGTATCGTGGCTTCCCACAAGGGTTTTGATGCGAGGCTTTAAATGGCGAAGAGGCGGCGCGGGAGGGTCAACGAGGCGATGACACCATAGGGTGCGCGGCCGGGGCCGAAGCGCCACCATGTCATCTGGGGCCCACAGGGCCCATCTCTGGCAGCTCTCGAGTGTTCTGGATGGTTCCGGGAAAATAGGAACCTGGGCGTTGATTTCGTCGATTTCGAGAATATTTCGTTACTAGGATTTACCGAAACCAAAAACAACAGAAAACCGGAAGGCGCTTCGGCATCTTGTTAATAGGTTAGTTCGAGAAAATGCGTAAATCGACATATAATGTGTATAAAACATGTAGATATCATCAATAATGTAGCATGGAACATAAGAAATTATCGATACGTTGGGACGTATCAGCATCCCACAGGTGAAGTTCCGAGTCCTACCTTTCAGGGTGAAGATCCAAGGTCTGCCTGGTTGTGCCGACAATAGCCTTGGTGGAGGCATTGTTTTGAGAGCGGGGACTATTTCAGGGTGAAAACCTAAGATCTTTGATCGGGCGACGACGGTGTTTGAGCACTGTTCCCATTTGGAGGCGTCGTTTTTTGGAGAGTCTGTAATTCAGGTGTTGTCTTGACGATGGATGTATTGTTGTTGTTAGGCCCGAGATACCGTAGCGGGACTTTTGTTTCTTAGTTTTCTTTTCCTTTTTTTGGCTGTGTGCATCCGTAGTGCCATTAATTGCGTTGAAGCAGGGTACTATTGGTATCTTCTTGATATTTTTTTTGTTGAGGAAAAGGCAGTCGAATCTGCCGTCCGATTAGATAGATAGAGTGCTATGCACAGAATGACCCAGTTTATAAGGGAAACCGGGTCCAAAAACCATACATTGCCCGGTTTATAAGGAAAACCGAGACGAAAAACCGCACAAGCGAGGAGTCCCGTCATCCACACAACGCAGGCTACCAACGCAACAACACACCTCTAGCTCCGGGGCCGCCGCCCCGACATACCATCCAGAACAACCTTCGCATTGACCAAAGACGAACCAGACGGGTCGACAAACTCGCCGTCCACACAGATATCCAAGTCGCCACCCAAGCACCATGCTTTCGGGGCCGCCGCCCCGACGTAGCAACCAGGACGACCTTCGCATAGCCCGAAAACGAACCAGCCGGGTCGACGACCTTGCCACCCACGCAGCCCCAGAATCGCCACCCAAAACCAAGCAGCGCCACGACCCCGCCCCATAGGGCCGTTGCCGCAAAGGAGCTCAAGGCCGCCGCCTCGAAGTGCCACCACCGTCCAGGACCGCCGCCCTGGCGTCCGCTGCCCAAGACCACATAGCCATGTGTCCCACCACCGAGAACCCGTCGCACCGCAAAGGCCAAGAGCTCCAAGGCGACCCCTCCAACAAGGTAATGACGCGTCCGTCACCGTCGCCCGCTCCCGATGGAGCTTAGATTTTCACCCGGAGAACTTGAAGCCACTCGCGTCGATCGGGATCGGAACTCCACAACGACGCCAACAAGAAGGGATACGACGCCCGAAGGCGCCGCCGTCATCGGCACAGACCGGAGTCGGTGCAAGGCTTTCACCCGGAGTTCGAACCCAGAACGCGAAGCTCGGGGAGCCGCTGGGAGGCAGCAAGACCATGTCGTCGACCACCATCTCCACCGCAAGACCATCCACCGCTGCACCTCACGCCGCGGCAATGCTCTGCCTGGCCGCGCCCAAAGCCGCAGCCGCTGCTCCGGGGCCGCCGCCCCGGCATCCTCGCCCGCCTCTGGAGCAAGCCAACCGAAGGAGGAAAGCCCCCCAAGCAGCGGCTGATGTCTACGTTCCCCCTCCTTTCCTGTAGACAGTGTTGGGCCTCCAAGTGCAGAGGTTTGTAGAACAGCAGCAAGTTTCCCTTAAGTGGATCACCCAAGGTTTATCGAACTCGGGGAGGAAGAGGTCAAAGATATCCCTCTCATGCAACCCTGCAACCACAAAGCAAGAAGTCTCTTGTGTCCCCAACACACCAAATAGGTGCACTAGTTCGGCGAAGAGATAGTGAAATACAGGTGGTATGAATATATAAGCGATAGCAACGGTGCCAGAAAATAGCTTGATGGCGTGTAGTTGATGGTGGTAGTATTGCGTGCAGTAGTAACACAAAAACAGTAAACAAGCAGCGATAGCGTATTTAGGAACAAGGCCTAGGGAATAGACTTTCACTAGTGGACACTCTCAACATTGATCACATAACAGAATAGATAAATGCATACTCTACACTTTTGTTGGATGATGAACACATTGCGTAGGATTACACGAACCCTCAATGCCGGAGTTAACAAGCTCCACAATAATGCTCATGTTTAAGTAACCTTAAGTGTAAGATAGATCAAAACGACTAAACCAAGTACCAGCATAGCATGCACACTGTCACCTTCATGCATATGTAGGAGGAATAGATCACATCAATATTATCATAGCAATAGTTAACTTCGCAATCTACAAGAGATCATGATCATAGCATAAACCAAGTACTAACACGGTGCACGCACTGTCACCTTTGCACACATGCAGGAGGAATAAAACTACTTTAATAACACATCACTAGAGTAGCACATAGATAAATTGTGATACAAAACTCATATGAATCTCAATCATGTAAAGCAGCTCATGAGATCATTGTATTGAAGTACATAGTAGAGAGATTAACCACATAGCTACCACCGGTACAGGAGCCTCGATGGAGAACTACTCCTCTTCATGGGCAGCAGCGGTGATGAAGATGGCGGTGGAGATGGCAGCGGTGTCGATGGAGAAGCCTTCGGGGCCTTCCGCTCAGTGCGGAACGAGGGAACTCTGTCCCCCGAGATCTTGGCCCGCGATGACGGCGCTCGGAACTTTTCTCGTATCGTGGCTTCCTCCGTAAGGGTTTTCGATGCAGGGGCTTTAAATGGGCGAAGAGGCGGCGCAGGAGGGTCAACGAAGCGATGACACCATAGGGTGGCGCGGCCCAGTGGGCCGCGCCACCATGTCATCTGAGCCCACCAGGGCCCCTCTCTGGCACTGTGTTCTGGATGCTTCCGGACAAAATAGGAACCTGGGCGTTGATTTCGTCCAATTAGAGAATATTTCCTTACTAGGTTTCGAAACCAAAACTTGACAGAGTGGCACTTCGGCATCTTGTTAATAGGTTAGTTCGAGAAAATGCACGAATATGACATAAAGTGTGCATAAAACATGTAGGTATCATCAATAAAGTAGCATGGAACATAAGAAATTATCGATACGTTGAACGTATCGCATCCCCAAGCTTAGTTTGCTCGTCGAGCAGGTAAAACGATAACAAAGATAATTTCTTAAGTGACATGCCATCATAAACTTGATCATATTGTAAACATATGTAATGAATGCAGCGATCAAAACAATGGTAATGACATGGGTAAACAACTGAATCATAAAGCAAAGACTTTTCATGAATAGTACTTCAAGACAAGCATCAATAAGTCTTGCATAAGAGTTAACTCATAAAGCAATAAATCAAAGTAAAGGTGTTGAAGCAACACATAGGAAGATTAAGTTTCAGCGGTTGCTTTCAACTTATAACATGTATATCTCATGGATATTGTCAACATAAAGTAATATAACAAGTGCAATATGCAAGTATGTAGGAATCAATGCACAGTTCACACAAGTGTTTGCTTCTTAAGGTGGAGGAGATAGGTAAACTGACTCAACAATAAAAAAGTAAAAGGTCCTTCAAAAGGAAAGCATCGATTGCTATATTTGTGCTAGAGCTTTGATTTTGAAAACATATAGAGAGCATAAAAGTAAAGTTTTGAGAGGTGTTTGTTGTTGTCAACGAATGGTAGTGGGCACTCTAACCCCCTTGCGAGGCAAACCTTCAAAGAGCGGCTCCCATTTTATTTTGTTTTTGGGTGGCACTCCTTCCAACCTTTCTTTCACAAACCATGGCTAACCGAATCCTCGGGTGCCTGCCAACAATCTCATACCATGAAGGAGTGCCTTTTTATTTTAGTTTTATTATGATGACACTCCTCCCCACCTTTGCTTTCTCAAGCCATGGCTAACCGAATCCTTCGGGTGCCGTCCAACAATCACATACCATGGAGGAGTGTCTATTTTTGTTAATTAATTTGGGATTGGGAATCCCATTGCCAGCTCTTTTTGCAAAATTATTGGATAAGCGGATGAAGCCACTAGTCCATTGGTGAAAGTTGCCCAACAAGATTGAAAGATAAACACCACATACTTCCTCATGAGCTATAAAACATTGACACAAATCAGAGGTGATAAATTTTGAATGGTTTAAAGGTAGCACTCAAGCAATTTACTTTGGAATGGCGGAGAAATACCATGTAGTAGGTAGGTATGGTGGACACAAATGGCATGAATATTGGCTCAAGTATTTGGATGCATGAGAAGTATTCCCTCTCGATACAAGGTTTAGGCTAGCAAGGTTATTTGAAGCAAACTCAAGTATGAAATGGTGCAGCAAGACTCACATATAAACATATTGTAAGCATTATAAGACTTTACACCGTCTCCTTGTTGTTCAAACTCAATACTAGAAATTATCTAGACCTTAGAGAGACCAATTATGCAAACCAAATTTTAACATGCTCTATGTATTTCTTCACTAATAGGTGCAAAGTATATGATGCGAGAGCTTAAACATGAGCACAACAATTGCCAAGTATCACATTATCCAAGACATTTTACCAATTACTACATGTAGCATTTTCCAATTCCAACCATATAACAATTTAACGAAGAAGAAACTTCGCCATGAATATTATGAGCTAAGAACACATGTGTTCATACAACAGCGGAGCGTGTCTCTCTCCCACACAAGGATGAACTTATTCAGAGAACTAAGATAACAAAACAAAAACAAAAATAAAAGCACAGACGGACGCTCCAAGTAAAATACATAGGATGTGATGGAATAAAAATATAGTTTCACTAGAAGAAACACGATAAGTTGTCGATGAAGAAGGGATGCCTTGGGCATCCCCAAGCTTAGATGCTTGAGTCTTTTAAAATATGCAGGGATGAACCACCGGGCATCCCCAAGCTTAGACCTTTCACTCTTCTCGATCACATTATATCACCCTCTTCTATTGACCCTTGAAAACTTCCTTCACACCAAACTTCAAGCAAACTCATTAGAGGGTTAGTGCATAATCAAAAATTCACATGTTCAGAGGTAACACAATCATTCTTAACACTTCTGGACATTGCACAAAACTTCTGAAAGTTAATGGAACAAAGAAACTCATTCAACTTAACAAAAACGGCAATGCGAAATAAAAGGCAGAATCTGTCAAAAACAGAACAGTCCGTAAAGACGAATTTTAAGATGGCACCAGACTTGCTCAAATGGAAAAACTCAAAACTAATGAAAGTTGCGTACATATCTGAGGATCACGTTAAGTAAATTGGCAGATTTTTTCGAATTTTCTACAGAGAACTGTGCCCAGATTCGTGACAGACAGCAATGCTGTTTCTGCGCAGCGATCCCAAATATAACATCAACTTTGACATAGAAACTTTACTTGGCACAAAAACATGATAAGGAGAGGTTGCTACAGTAGTAAACAACTTTCAAGACACAAATATAAAACAAAATACTGTAGTAAAAAAAACACATGGGTTATCTCCCAAGAAGTTCTTTCTTTATAGCCATTAAGATGGGCTCAGCAGTTTCAACGATGCACTCGTAAGAAATAGAAGTTGAAGCAAAAGAGAGCATCAAGAGGCAAATTCAAAACACATTTAAGTCTAACATGCTTCCTATGCATAGGAATCTTGTAAATAAACAAGTTCATGAAGAGCAAAGTAACAAGCATAGGAAGATAAAACAAGTGTAGCTTCAAAAATTTCAGCACATAGAGAGGTGTTTTAGTAACATGAAAATTTCTACAACCATATTTTCCTCTCTCATAATAACTTTCAGTAGCATCATGAGCAAACTCAACAATATAACTATCACATAAAGTATTCTTATCATGAGTCTCATGCATAAAATTATTACTACTCCCAACATAAGCATAATCAATTTTATTAGTTGTAGTGGGAGCAAATTCAACAAAGTAGCTATCATTATTATTCTCATCATCAAATATAGGAGGCAAAGTATCATCAAAGTAAATTTTCTCCTCAATGCTTGGGGGACTAAAAATATCATGCTCATCAAGCCAGCTTCCCCAAGCTTAGAATTTTCCATAGCATTAGCAACAATGGTGTTCAAAGCATTCATACTAATAACATTCCCATTAGCATGCATATAAAGTTCCATGGGTTTTTAATTCTCTCTTCAAACACATCATGTCCTAATTCAAGATAAAGTTCATAAAGTCTCTCATATTTTTGTTGTTTTCCATTATGCCTAACTAGTGTAAACAAGAAACCAAATGTCGCAATTGCGAGTCTAAAGGGGAAATAACTTCGAGCACACACACAATGGCGAGAAAAAGTGTTACCTGGAACCGAAGTATGAGTGCCTTTTACCTTTTCCTCCCCGCAACGAGGCGCCCCGAGAAAAGTGCTTGCGCGTAGTTGACGAGGGAGGAAAAGTGCTTAGTTGCAGGGCTTGCCAATGTGTGAGTGCTGTTTACCTTCCTCCCGGCAACGGAGAAAAGTGCTTGATGTCTCGTTCCCCTCCTTTCCTGTAGGCAGTGTTGGGCCTCAAGTGCGAGGTTTGTACAAGTTTCCCTTAAGTGGATCACCCAAGGTTTATCGAACTCGGGAGGAAGAGGTCAAAGATATCCCTCTCATGCAACCCTGCAACCACAAAGCAAGAAGTCTCTTGTGTCCCCAACACACCAAATAGGTGCACTAGTTCGAAGAGATAGTGAAATACAGGTGGTGTGAATATATATGAGCAGTATAGCGGTGCGGAAAATAGCTTGATGGCGTGGGATGGTGGTAGTATTGCAGCGTAGTAACACAGTAAAACAGTAAACAAGCAAGTCTAGCAGTATTTAGGAACAAGGCCTAGGGATGACTTTCACTAGTGGACACTCTCAACATTGATCACATAACGAATAGATAAATGCATACTCTACACTTTTGTTGGATGATGAACACATTGCGTAGGATTACACCCTCAATGCCGGAGTTAACAAGCTCCACAATAATGCTCATATTTAAGTAACCTTAAGTGTAAGATAGATCAAACGACTAAACCAAGTACTAGCATATCTCCAACTGTCACCTTCATGCATATGTAGGAGGAATAGATCACATCAATATTATCATAGCAATAGTTAACTTCGCAATCTACAAGAGATCATGATCATAGCATAAACCAAGTACTAACACGGTGCACACACTGACCTTTGCACACATGCGGAGGAATAAAACTACTTTAATAACACATCACTAGAGTAGCACATAGATAAATTGTGATACAAAACTCATATGAATCTCTCAATCATGTAAAGCAGCTCATGAGATCATTGTATTGAAGTACATAGTAGAGAGATTAACCACATAGCTACCGGTACAGCCCCGAGCCTCGATGGAGAACTACTCCCTCTTCATGGGAGCAGACGACGGTGATGAAGATGGCGGTGGAGATGGCAGCGGTGTCGATGGAGAAGCCTTCCGGGCACTTCCCTTTCCCGGTCAGGAGGAACTCATGTCCCCCAGATCTTGGCTTCGCGATGACGGCGGCTGGAACTTTCTCGTATCGTGGCTTCCTCCGTAAGGGTTTTCGTGCCGGGGCTTTAAATAGGCGAAGAGGCGGCGCAGGAGGGCCAACGAGGCGATGACACCATAGGGTGGCGCGGCAGGGCACAGGCGCCACCGTAATATCGGGCCCACGGGGCCCTCCTCACAGTGGCTCTCGGGTGGTGCGGATGTGGGCAAAATAGGAACTTTGGCGTTGATTTCGTCAATTAGGAGAATATTTCCTTACTAGGATTTCTGAAACCAAACAAAAACGAGAGCGGCACTTCGGCATCTTGTTAATAGGTTAGTTCCAAATGCACGAATATGACATAAAGTGTGCATAAAACATGTAGGTATCATCAATAAAGTAGCATGGAACATAAGAAATTATCGATACGTTGGAGACGTATCAGCGGCCACCACCCACGCATCTCCTCCCCGCATACGCACGGCCAGGCCCCGTCTTCCCCAAGTCCGGCCGCCAAGCAGCAAGGCGAGCTGCCCAGCAACCGCATCCGCCCTGGCCCGCCTGGCCCAAGCCGAGCCCAGATCGGGCCCGCATCGCCGCCGCCGCGCGCAGGGCTCCTCCTCCGCGCCCGCCAGCGGCAACCTCCCCAGCGCCACCTCCTGCTCCAGCCGCCATGGAAGCCCGCAGCGAATCCCGCTGCCACGGGTTCCCCAATCCCGTGCGCAGCCCCTCCCGGCCGGAGGAGAAACGAGGCCTGCCGCCGCCGGCTCCGCGCGGGCTTTGCCCGACGGAGCACACCGGCGACGGCAGAGAAGGAGGTGGGTGGGGTTTCGGTGGTGGCACTAGTGGAAAATAGGCTATCTGTGGCGCACCAAAATCCAATTCTGTGGCGCATATCCAGGTCGCCACAGTTGCTATGCGACTAGTATTTGAATTCTGTGGCGCACATACATGCGCCAGAAGCTGAATTACGTGAGCGCACTAGGTCAATATGCGCCTGGTGTACGCAAACTTCGTGGCGCACCATGGCAATATAGACAAATTTTTTTCAAACAAAAAAAAGGCGAGATCTAGATCTAGATCTAGATTCGGGGCGCGGAATTTAGCCGATTTTTTTTGGTGGTGGTGTGGTAGTGGTGGCGGTCGAGGAGGAGGAGGAGGAGAGGTCGTGGTGGTGGTGGTGGTGGTGGTTGTGGTTGTGTTGGCCGGAGGAGTAGGTGGTCTTGTTGGTGGTGGTGGTGGTGGTGGTGGTGGTGTTGGTGGTGGTGGTGGTGGTGGTGGTGGTGGTGGTGGCCGGAGTTGGTGGTCGCCGGAGGTGGTGGTGCTCGCCGGAGGACGTGGTGGTGGTCGCGGAGGAGGTGGTGGTGGTCCGGAGATGGTCGTGGTCGCCGGAGGAGGTGGTGGTGGTCGCGGGAGAAGGTGGTGGTGGTGGTCGGAGATAAGGTGGTGGTGGTGTTAAGTGGTGGTGGAGAAGAAGTGAGAGATTGGAGAAGTGAGAGGAGAAGTGAGAGGAGAGGTGGTGGAGGAGAGTGGTGGAGGAGAAAAGAAGTAGGAGATTGGCGCCGGCCAAATTCAAAATTTTCGGGCCAAACTTCTATGGCGCACGGACAGTGGTGCGCTCCACAATTTTTTTCAATTTTTCTATTTTGCAGGAAAAAAGCTTTCCGGCCGTAACTTTTTACTCTTTTTGAATTTGGCGATTCTAAAATTGTCCAACCGGGCATGCCCAGGGTGAATTCGATGTAGAATTTTCGTGGGAACATTTTGATATATTGTGCGTTTTTTTTTTTTTTTTTATGCAACCAGAAATCCAGTTCGATGATTTTCACACGCAATTTTGCAAAAAAAGTCGAAATTCATATTTGTTAAATTGTAGTGGTGCTAGAAGACATAATATATGGGAATCTTGAAGGATTATATTTTTTGAAATTTCTATCTATTTCTTTTATTTTGTACAAAGGTAAAAAGGCGATCACACGGGGGGGGGGGGGGGGTTGCGTGGGGAGAAAAAATGGGAATTATGTCGCAATTTTGAGTGCGCCACAGAAATATGAACTGTGGCGCACATACCACCATGCGCCTGAAGTTTAAACAGTGGCGCACATGCCTCACGCCACAGAATTTTAAATTTCGTGGCGCCACTCGCCATCGCACAATTCTCTTCGCCCATATGCAGTCTTCGGACCACCGTGGGCCCCTAAGCTCCGTGGCGCGCAACCCACGGTGCGCCAAAGAATCTCCATCTTGTGGCGCATGAGCTGGCAAATGCGCCACGAAACTTCGATTTTTTATGGCGCATTATAGTGGTGCGCCCCGAAATATTTTTGTGGCGCATGGGCCCTTTGGTGCGCCACGGTTGTGGTTTCCACCTATAATGGTTTTCCTACTAGTGTGGCCTATTAAATTTTTCGCCGCCCATTAAAAATTGAGGGACTCGCGGGGGCCTTTTTTCGGTAGTGTATCTTCTTGATATTAATATATTTCCTTTATCGAAAAAAAAACATAAGTAAAGTAGAGCCTGAAATGTCCTCTCGAGCAAGAAAGCAGCGTCCCGTGTGATTTGCCCACAGAAAGTTAGTAGAACTGAAAGGAATCGATCGAAGAGAATGTGAACAGAATAATTCTATCTGACGACCCGTTTAGATGAATTTACATCCTGCTCGTGCATGTGGTTAGATACGTGGCGTGGCATTCTTATTCGACACCAATCTGCTTCCTTTTTCTACTAAACAAGTTGCCTGAACTGGACGGTGGATCGTAATTCGGTGTGCGGCCTTTTGTGATTTGGTGGTAGCTAGCTAATGCGGACTGTTACTACTACCTTGACCTCTTGTCTCTGTAAACAAGAAGCCCTAGACGGAATGTATACATCGACTTAATTAATAAAAATGAAAATTTTGTTGCCTTGTTTAAAAAAAAATATAGAAGCCCTAGACATGATTAGACGAGGTTCACAGTGAAGTAGTTGACCTTGAGTGATTGCACGATGTTAGCACCGATAAATGAGACTTCAGAGCCAGGGACATACTAAGCCAATTGTCCACCAAATGTTCGAATTGGCAGGCTATGCTGTCACACACACACACTACTGTTGGTGAAAATTGCCGGTGCATAGGTAGAGCGTGGAACGTCTTCTCCGAAAACAAAACAGCGTCCCGTGTGATTTACCCAGAGAGAAAGCTAAAACTGAAAGGAATCGTTCGAAGATTTACGCCCTGCTCGTGCCTGTGGTTAGACGCGTGGCGTGGCCTACTTCCACTCCACCAATCTTTTTTATTTTTTCTTCTTCTAAACAAGGTGCATGAATTCGACGGTGGATCGTAATTCTGTGTGCGGCTTGCTGTCTTTGGCGCACTGTCAGCTGTCACTGGTTAATATTGACCTACTGTCTCTGTAATTGTAAACAAGAAGCCTCACATCGGTGCCGTCAGATCCCTAGACACAATATCTACAGATGATTTCATTTCCCAAATAAATATGCAGTGTTTGCATTGCTGTTGACTGTTGGCTACTTTGCTTGCTGCACCACGGATTGAAATTTTCTTATACAGGCACTGAGGATCATATCGAGGATCGTCTTAAAAATTAGTATTCATAATCTCACTCAAGGAGGATATCATAACGATGGTTCCAGCTTGCATAATATACAAAAGACAATGCAAATCCGTGTCTTCCGACCAAACTGACTGAAATAGACGCAATGCAATACTATACGCAAGGCGATACAGACATTACGAGAGACGCCGAAAGAATGAAACAAATACAAAAGTCAGCAGGAGAAAAGGTAATGACAGTAGGGGACAATTTTGCTTGGTCTACTATAGGAGCAACAACCCAGGTTTTTCTTCTAACCGAGATCACCAGTCTAATAAAACTCCTAGCTCTTAGCAAAGTTTAAGTTAAACTGGTGTACTAGACTGGGTTAAAATAAGGAGGTGCGTGCACATGGCAAACCCTGATGACAAATAGCAAGCCATGAATTAAGTCTGGTCAGAACATTCATCAGAAAAAATTTACTCAACAGAGTGGAATTAATCGTAGGAGAGGCCGGAACTCTCCGGCTTTCATTTTCAGTATTTGTCGGCCACGCTTTCCTCATGTTTTCCTTGTGACTCTTACCCTATATATTTTCCTGGCAAACACATGCATATACTGTTTTTGTTTAGCATTTCCCGAGTGCGTGCAGAGAGGACACAGTCATGAACATGCTTCAGCGATAGAATGCATGCTCAGCACATCTGAGTCGCCCATTTATATCGCAATCCTTAGTAATAATTTTCTATTCTGACCTTCACGTTCGATTGCTGCATGTGTACATGGCTAGTACCTAGTTTTGCTGAATCAATATCCCGCGAAGAAAATTCAGAATTCGATTATTCCTTGATTTACACAGGAGAACCAAATAATTCTCGTTGAAGATCACTCTCTAATAAACAACTCTGAATGTCTCTGCAGAGGCAACTCGCTGCCCGGTGAGGCAATGCGCATGGTAGACCTAACCACGATCTTGGTCGTCTGCACATCTGGTTTTGTACTCTTAAACTTATTACGGAACGTAATTGTCACACTGCACCTACACCGAGTCACCGACAATCTTGAATACTTCGAGCGCGCGTGCAGCGATGGACCAAAAAAGAAGTCGTTAAGAAGTATTGCCGATGTTGCTTTTACTGTGTAAAACGAGGGGGCACTGGTGGAATCTCTGGTAGCCTTTGCCGGGTCGGTCAGATTCTTGACCAAGAGATCACACGTACGGTTTCATTGATCCTGTGAAAAAAGTTAAATTATGGGTGCCTTTAAATTTTTTAGAGAACTCCTTTTGTTGACATGTTGCTTTGTGAACCATGGATAGACCAATTAGAGCATGGCAAGACGGGTTAAAAAAGGTTTGGTTTGTGCAACTCAAGGACTTTTGTCTTCTCTTCTCACTCTAAAAAAAATTAAATTTGGTTTCGTAACAAAGGGAATTTTGTTGCCTATTCGGATGCCGACTAGGCTGGATGCCCGGATACTCGTCACTCAACGTCAGGTCCGTACGTTTTTTTGGGTGACAATTTGATTTCTTGATCATCTCGTCATTAACCGACAGTTTCTCGTAGTTGTGCAGATGTGAGGTATCGTGCAGTTGCCACAACCGTTGCTGAGACATGTTGGGTTAGTCATCTCTTAGTTGAGCTCCGCTGCCCACTTCACAATACCGCCATCGTGTAGTGTGATAATAGTTCCGCCGTCTACATATCTGCTAACCTAGTACAACATTGTCGCGCTGAACGAATTGAGCTTGACATTCATTTCATTTGGGGAGAAGGTTTCACTTGGAACCCTACGTGTACTACATGTTTACATCGAGCTCACAGTTTACACATACCTTTATCAAAGGATTACTGGCGCCATTGCTCACTGAGTTTTTGTGCAGTCTTCGCATCATCGACGGCTTGTCCCCTTGTTCAGAATGTGAGGGTGCCTTAGATAACCCTAGATTTATGGATCAATCTATACCTTCGCTTACCTAGGGTTTAGGAAAACGATCTAACCTTCTTGTAACACAAGTTGTAATCCCTGTGTGCATACTACGTACTAATCAATGCAATCATGGGCGTGCACAATTGCAGCCTAACACATATCTCTCTCCCTCTCGCTTACAAGAACAACACAATGTCTACGTCCCAATGTGATCATATATTTTCAGCTCGGGACGCCTAAGTAAACTCCCGAGAGGCCGAGAATGCCTTCAATGAAGGAATATCGTATGAATATCGCCATTGCTAGGTTCAACAAAATAAGGTTGCACACAGAGTTTTCACTCCTTGAACTATATGGTGTCAACCCAACGAAAAAAGTATGTCAGGTGATTCAATTTCTACTATGTATAGAGCCGCATGAAACTGTACAAATGGGGATAAAAGAGGACATTTTACATACTCCATATCCCGTTTGAGCGGGCCGTCCTAAAGAAAGTGGGTCACTTCACCAATCACGAGATAGAAAAGAATCATTTTCTATCGCTATGAGTCGAACCAAATTTTTGGTTCGCTTTTTCTTTCAGAAACAATGAGTCGATGCTCTACTATATCTGAAACCGACTCGTAGTGCTCTGGGGGAGCGGTTTGGGTGCCTAGTGGCATGTGTGCAACTGGCGAGCAGACCCGGAAGAAGATTAATGGACGTGGGTGTTGTCCGCGGCGACACATTTCCAAGCCAAAATCGGGCTAAGAGTCGCCGCGGATGCCTCAGTCCATTTACGTCGGCCCGCTAGAGCTGTCCTCATGTTCGTACTAATCAAAAAGGACAGTCGTGAACGGTTTGCGTCCGGCCGCTGGAAATGTCTAAAGATTTAGTTTGGAGTTGACTACCATAGTATAATACTGGTCTATGTGCCATTGGTTGACGGACATGGAAGGAGATGAGTGGGATGCATGCAGACACGGGCGTTGTCCACACCAACACATTTCCAGCCCAAATTTAGGCTGTGAGTCACCGCGGACACCTCAGTCCATTTGGGTTTAGCTGCTGGGTTGGTTTTCCATATCCTCTTGTCCGTGCGGATTTGCGTCGGGCCGCTAGAGATGTCTGGGGATTTAGTTTGGAGTTGACTACTGTAGTATAGCACTAGGGCTAGCAGTCACTTGACCAGATAGGAAAAACTGGCATAGTTGCTTGTTTAGAATTTAGAAGTCCAAACTCGGCGCCATGATGAAATCCAGAGTGAAGCAGTTGACCTCGAATTATTACACAACGAAAATTAGTACCGAAGAAACTTGAGAGTCGGGATCCTACGTGCTAAGCCAATCGTCCACCAGCAGATATGAGACTCCCTTTTGATCGAATTGGCAGCTGGCTGCCTGGCTTTTGCTGTCACAAGCGTATACAGTTCGTCAGATTGCCGGTGAGCAGCTCTAGTAAAGTAGAACCTGGAATGTCCTCTCAAAAAAGAAAACAGCGTTCCGTGTGATTTACCCACACTCCCACAGAAAGCTAAAACTGAAAGGAATCGTTCGAAGAGAAATGTGAAAGGAATATCTCAATCTTAGGAACCGTTTAGATTAATTTTACGCTCTTCTCTTGCATATGGTTAGACGCGTGGCGTGGCCTCCTTACTCACCACCATTCTTTTTTGTTTTTTCTGCTAAACAAGGTGCCTGAATTGGTCGGTGGGTCGTAATTCTGTGTGCGGATATTTATTTTTGGTGGTAGCCAGTGCGCACTGTCATCTGTGACTGCTGTTAATCTTGACTTCCTGTCCTTGTAAACAAGAAGCCTCGCGTCGGTGCCGTCAAATCCATAGGCGTCTGCAACGACTTCATTTCTGAAAAAAAAGAAGATGCAGTGTTTGTTGAATGGCTCTTGGCTTGCTACACCGCCGATTGATTTTTTTAATGCAGGCACTCAAGATTATAGTATCAAGGACCCTCTTAGAAATTACCCGTAAAAAAGGATCCTCTTAGAAATATCCATATATAATACCTCACTCGAAAAGGTGCGATAACGGATGGTTTAAGCATTGCACTATACAATGCAAATACGTTTCTTCCGACCAACTAGATTTAAAATAGACGTGATACACAATGCGATACCGATATTGCGAGGCACGCCGTGCACCGAAGGATTAAAACAAATGCAAAAGGCGTAGAAAGAAATGGCAATGACAGAGAGGAAAGTTTCGTTTAGTCTAGGAGTACTACAGATGCAACAACTCTAATAAATCTCTCAGCTGTTGGCAAAGTTTAATTAAACTGGTGCATTAGGCTATGTTAAAAGAAAGGTAGTGCATACACGGCAAACGCTAATGACAAGTACAATGCCTCAGTATTAACTAGATAACCATAAAAAATATTAATCCACAGAGTGGAGTCGACCACAATATCATTTTCAGGGCTCAAAAATGGCCGTACCAGTCCACCCACTGTGATCGCCTCTGTGTAATCAAAGGCTGAAGAAAGAACTGCAACCACCTTCTCCAGAGAAGTACAAAAGGGATTTCTGTCGTTCATCTGTAGAGGAGGATATAGTAGTATCTTGGGGATCAGTTCCGTGGCCGGGATTTGTTTGTATCCACTGATTAAAGAAGCTCGTCGGAGGCAACTCGCTGTAGGTGAGGCGATGCGCAGGGTTAACCTAACACGATCTTGGTGGTTTGCAAATCTGGTTTTGTAAAACTTATGGGATGATAATGTCACACTTTTTTGGGAAACACACAGCGTTCAAATGTACTTAGCGTGGGATGATAATGTCACACTTTTTTGGGAAACACACAGCGTTCAAATGGGACGATCACAGTTTTTGTAAAACTTATGGGATGCCCCCGTATATCCTACGTCAATAAGCACCTTAAAGAGATTTAGTCCAAAAAAAAAATCAACTGACAGATTTTGAGATGGACAAAACTGTGGCCTCACACTGAAAAATATTCCGCAACTCCAGAAATCAAACACTTTTTTAGGGACTTAGCGTGCAGCGATGTAAAGAAGGAGTAGTCGGGATCAATTACCGATTCTGCTTTTATTGTGTAAACGAAGATGGAGTCGTGGAATCTCTCATAGCCTTGCCCGTTCGGTCAGGATCTTGAGCAAGAGAGCACACGCACGGGTTTCATTGATCTTGTGTGAAAAGTTGAAATTATGGGTTACCCCTTTAAAAAAATTAGAACTCCTTTTGTTGACACGGTGCTTTGTGAACTATGGATAGACCAATAAAGCAATAAGAGCATAAGCACAAGACGGCTCCCCCGACCCCCGACCTAACCCTCTCCTGGGTGGCGGTGCCACGCCACTCCGGGGAGCCCCTCCTCACCGGCCCTCAGGCCCCCTCCAGTCCCTCCCTCCTCTCGTCGTTGCCGCCGGAGGTGTCATCGGCACTAGTAGGAAAAGCCTCATCAGTGACGCACCAAAAACGGATTCTGTGGCGCATAGGTGGTGCGCCACAGAAACTTCGTCACAAAAATAAGATTTCTGTGGCGCACCGGCCCATGCGCCACAAAATTAAGGTTTCTGTGGCGCACACGTGCTTAGGTGCGCCACAGAAATGTGATTTTCAGTGCGCCACAGAATTTGCTTGTATTATACACGATTTTGTGTTGCCTGCTATACACATGCAGTTTATAGACAACAATATACAGGTTATATACAGCAACATACAGAAATAATATAAATAGCATGCATATTGCACAGATATAATGTAGACATCATCATCACATTACTTACAGCCCGATCGAGATACATATATAGTGGCAAGTGTCAAATGTTTTACATACAACTCTTAATTCATACAAATTTCACAATTTCGAGATACAAAGTGGTCTTCATCCGGTTCCTCCTTTGCTCACTCCTCTCTACCCACTAGGCTCGCTTGCATCGGGGTCTTCATCCGGTTCCTACTATGATTAAAATGGAAGAAAGTGAGATCAAGTGAGACCAACAAGTCCGATGCACAAGACAAACAGGGCCGGTCCTGAGATTTCTGGGGCCTGGGGCGGAACCCAAATCCAGGGCCTATAAGCATCAAAATAAAAAAAATTATTTCTATATATCAAGTGTTGCGAATGAATTTTTAAAAGTATATAAAACTCATAAAGTACGCACAAAAGCTATATTGATATCAAATAATGTATAAATACATTTTTGAAAATTTCTTCTAACATAAATAGATGCAAAGTCACTGATGATGTTATGTCAATGACAATCTTATTGATTATCATGTCTAGATGTGCCTAGGCCGTGTCGCCACGGAGGGCACCTGTTGTCGATGTGTGGTAGTCTCCATTTTCAGAAATGGTCGAACTATATAGCGCACAGGATAGTGGTGATGGCGATTATCATTATTCCCCCGGTGAGTCCAATCGTGGTCCGGCCATGGAGAAGAGCACAGGAGACGCGGCCACAAGGGAGGCGGTGGGACTGGCGTGGTTCTGCGCCGGAGAGGCAAGTCGGCGTTGTTGTCTCGTCAAGGACTCGTTCACGGATCGGCGGCCGGGGAAAGGGGGCCCGTTTACAAAGTATATTGCGGCGTATAGGTGACCAAACATTCTAATCATCGGCACTAAAATGGAAGAAAGAGCCAAGTGGTATCTCAACTAGATATCATATGCCTCATACTTTGTTGGTCGAAACAAATATTAACATTAAGGGATGGGGTCAGCGAGGCCAGGTAGGATGCACAAGAGATTGATATTTGTGACATCGCACCAGGCTCACCCCACAGTGTACAAGTGACCAAACAATTTAATCATCGGCACTAAAATGGAAGAAAGGCCAATGCAATTAAGAAGTAGCTAGTATGAACTAAATGGAATGCCTCATACTTTGTTGGTCAAAACAAATATTAACATTCAGGGATGGGGTCAGTGAAGCCAAGTAGGATGCACAAGAGATTCATATTTGTGTCATCATACCAGGTTCACTGGCCCCACCCCATACTGTACAAGTGACCAAACATTCTAATCATCGGCCAACGCAATTAAGAAGTGCCAACTCAAATAAGAGACAAGTAGCTAGTATGAACTAAATGGAATGCCTCATACTTTGTTGGTCGAAACAAATATTAACATTCCGGAAAGGTGTTAGTGAGGCCAGGTAGGATGCACAAGAGATTGATATTTGTGCCATCGCACCAGGCTCACTAGCGCCTTCCCGGAGTGTATAGGTGACCAAACATTCTAATCATCGACACTAAAATGGAAGAAAGAGCCAAGTGGTATCATAGATAGCATATGCCTCATACTAGTATCTGTTCTTATCCAAGTTTTTGCCTCAGCCTTTGCATCATTGGCTGAGCTAAGACATCAAGCATAGTTGTTGTTTAATCATGCTCCAAAGGGAGTATTCATCACTTGGTATAAACCAAGGGATTATTCATCACTTGGTTTTTTAAAAACCATCAGAAACTGTCCATTTGAGAGAAATAACATTGAGGTGATGTTAAAATGTTTGTCTCCGTATTTGGGAGACATTTTTAATATTGGAGTCTAGCTAATTGAAATCAAGAACTTGTCTTGATCTCCAAATGGTGATTAGAGGGAATTTACTCATCTTAAGCAACATTAGGGACAAATGGGATCATGCAAGGGACTTGGGTCATTTGGATCATAAGGCATCAATTAAGGAGGCAACCAGGGACAAAGGGAAACATTTGATGATCCATTATCATAGGCAACAAAGCAGCAATCTTTTTCCCCTCTAATCTAGCTAGAGTCCTTAAAAGAAATTCTACTTAAAATAAAGTAGCTCTCTGTTGGTATTGATTACCAACAGGAACTCAAGCCACTACTTGATCTTACTAATTCAACATCTGACTAATTAAGCATAAGCTCATTTAGTTACTGTCAGCCACTGAGAGATTAACAAAAGACAAACAGATAATTTAACCATATAGTTAAATAGGAGAAGCCCGGAATAATAGTACACCCATAAGGTAAAGCCACATGTGCATGACACTTTGAGCTACCAAGAATAAAGGCCAACAGTGGGTAAACATCAGCTCAACCATTTCTTGCACTAGAGGAAAAGTAACCAACATTGAAACTTGAACAGTCAACTGACACTACAAAGCTCCACACACATGGGCAATGGTTAAGCAAACGAAAGCCGGAGGCTCCCAAGGCCGCTTAGTGGACCATGGCACCTCGCGTCGTCCCGCAAATCTTCCAGCCACGTTCTGGCGGTTGCTAGGGCGTGCCACCGACCTAGACCCGATCGGGAAGGTGTTAGAGTGCTTCGATTGTTCCTGCATGGTAGACACGTAAACATTAAATACGAGGCCCTATCGGCTCTCAGGTTGCCACTGTGGATCGGCTCAAGAGCGATTGCCCCATGGTTCACGTTGGATTTGCAATGACATGGGGATCCTGCAGATCAAAACAAAGCTAAACCGATCTACGACAGTTTAGGGTTTTCACCGCATAACCGGAACGTCCTACGTGTGATCGGGCCTAGCAGCTACGGAAGATGATGCAAACTACCCCTACAAGAGGCCTAAAAACCAACATAACGTTGATTCCGGAACATCCCTTGCGAGGACGGTGAACAACACTAACGCACTACGGATCGTCCGACCCAGCATAAGGCCTAACTATGCGAGATATTAAACTAATCCCTGTGGAGCAAGGAGCAACTATAACAGATCGGATCTACTAAGTAACGAACAAGCAAGATGCTTCCTTACACCCAAATAGGTGTAAGGGCAGCTAGGTGTCGAGGACGGCATTGCCATGCGGATATGCACACGAAAGCATCAATGCAAGCCCCTAAACACCTAATGATAAGTAGTACTGCTCGCCATCAACAACGCTTCAGCACGAGCGGTACAAGGTAGACGAATAAACGTGTACTGCCTAGATCGCAAGATGCGATCTAGAGCATAATCTTACCGGAAGAAACCCTCGAAGAAAGGGGTGGCGATTGCGCCTGATTTGTGTTTGTTGTGAACGTGATTGTCCTCCTTTTCGATAACCCTAGATACATATTTATAGTCCAAGGGACTTTCTAATTGAGGCGTGCACCTAACCGTGCACGGGCCGGACTCTATCTGTTAATTCTAAACACAATACGATGTACTAAATTACAGATACACGGGCATTTAGCCCAAACTCTTAGCGCAAGGCCGCTTCGAAGATGCTCCACGTGTACGTCCTTCAAGCCCATCTTCACTTACGGCCCATCTCTGATTTGGCCAAAATCGGGTGATAACACATGCCCCCCTGGTTTTGATAATGATAATTGCAAAACCATCTGTCTCCTTCGAAGGGTCATGTCGTGGCAGAACCATCACATTATTCTTCATCATGATTGCCTTCCATCCTTTCTGCACGATCTAACAGCTCTGGCAACTCCCGAGTAATCGGCTCTTCTTTTTGTTCCTTCTCTTTTGAGCTATCGGCTTCTAATTAACTTGGCCGACGGCCAAAGTCAAACAACCCCCAAAAGAGCCGATGGTGTCGCATCGGCCTCTACCATAAAACGAGCAAGGGCAAACCTAATTGTCCCTCCAAACGGTAACTAGCAACCTCCGCCTGAGAAAGCAAACTCAGATCCCCAAAATCCGCCGCCCGCGCAGCTTCACGAGCTTCAGATCTCAACCGCGCCGCCCCAACTCCGCAGCGCATCAAATGGCGGAATCTTCCAACACCAACGCCATGGTCTCGGTCTGAAGGTAATACTCCACTGCTCCTTCGCCATTAGGATCAATCTCAAGATTGAACGAGACACCTGAATTAATGTTCTATTCCGTTATTAATTTTAGGTCTCGGATATCTTTTGCCGCATCCTTCTCTCCCAAATTCCATGTGTCTTGGCCCCGTTCTTGAGAGTCCTGCCCATCTCTGTGGGGCCAACAGAATCCCCTTCGTGAATCAGAATTTAGATCTGACTTCTGGGCCGACTGCAGCTGGCCTAATCCTCCTGAAGGTTGGGTGGCATGGTACAATAGAGTGTCCAAGACCCATTATGCCACCTGGGAAACGATAGGGATAGCCGATGCATTGTCATTATCATTGTCTCCTCTTGAAAAGAATGAGAACATTCTGAAAACCATCGGCTACTTTTGGTCCGACGCACTGAACTGTTTTATGTTTGGTCATGGCCCCATGACGCCAACTCTGCTCGATGTAACCATGATCACAGGCCTTGACATTCCCCCAGCCCCTCTGCTTTTAAGTTGCCAAGTCCCGTTCACCCTCTCTTCTAAAACAGAGTGCACAAACTGGGGCGCCTACCTCAAGCGTTATATGAAAACCAAAGGCCACTGTAACCGAGAGAGAACACACGGCCTTCTTAAACTTGGTGGAGCACTTCATATACGCGGTCCTTCTCTCGCCCCAACTAAGAATTACCTTTCCACTGGCCTACGAACTTGCTAAAGGCACTCATCTTGGCCTTGGCAAACTATTCCTTGGGGAGGTCTATCGATCTCTCCAGCTGATGTCGGTCAAACTGTTCTCTCAAAGGACAGTAAAGACAGGGGTCTCTGGTGGTTTATTCAATTATGGGCTCAGTATGTTCAGAACCAAATCCCAGACTTCCCACCTTTGGCCACCTGCACCTTCCCAGATGCTGACGGGAGGGAGATCCGATGCACTAGTTATGGTCAAGCCCTGTATGGCCTTCCAGGACAGCAGGCTAATTCCTAAGGAAGCAGCAGGGTGGTTCCAGATCTTCTTCCAAGGCTTAAGCAACCCCCTGTTCTTCCCTTACACCGAATCGGAAAACTTTGAGAACCCAGTCTCCTTCCGGTTGGACAGCTTTGCCGATGACGCTAGCACCCGGCACTTGTTTTCTATCATGATCCGCCCTTGTTTTCTCCCCGTCGGCATGAGCACCTCTAACCGGATCATCAAGCCCGGCTACGAGTCTTACCAACCGGTGGTAGTAGCTCGGCAACTTGGTCTCGGGCAAGTGCCCCCACACTTCTTCCTTCATCACCTGACAGCAAGCAGAGCTGAACTGCCTGACATCCTTACTGGCCAAAGGTGCTACACCTTCTTTGGCTCTGGCAATCCCAATCCCCAACAACCTCTGCTTCACCACCACTACCGATGGTTTTGAGACTTGGTGGACCATGTGGAAGACCCATGCCTTCAGAAGACTAGGACCGTCGCTGAAGCAGCTTGATGCCGAACATGACACCACACATCAGGTACCATTGCATATAAATTTCTTGCGATTGTTCATAATGGTTGTCTGAAACCCTGGCTCTATCTCTTGGCAGGAACAAGATGGCCCAGAGCCCACGCAAACCGACGGCTCTCCCTTCACGTTCCTCCCACCGGCCCCGGTGGTACTCTTCTGCCGAAACTCGCCATCCCTGAAACAAGTCATAATGCAAGGCCAGCCGATTTCACCGAAATCGGCTTCCAAAATAAAGCATCCTCGGGGCCGGTTGCCCCCCGAGCTTCCACCCAAGCGAGGAAGGCGGTGAGGAAAGTAGCTGCCAGGAAGACCCTGAGCGCAAAGCTCCGTCCAAGAAAACTTGCAAGTAAGCCAACCCGTGCCTTGCTTACATTTATCCATCCTCCCGGTCCTTCACAACATGCTTATGCTTCTTTTCACAGACTTCCACCGAAGAGAACTCCAGCGAGGATGAACAGTCTAGACAGAGGGACACGAACCCGGGCAACTCCGAGAGATCCACCACACAGAGCCAGACGGACTCGCCTTCGTCGGCTAGGCAAAGGTCCACTCCCGAACCTGCTGCCACCCCAGCTCCGATCAAAACAGGGTCCCGCGTGAAACGTCGCTGTGTCAAACGGGTTCGCAAAGGCTCACAAGTCTCCTCGCCAAGCCAGGAGGTTTCAAACGTAATTACCTCACCAGTCCATGCCTCATGTCATCTCATTGCCGTCTTGCGTCGACTCACCATCTCTTTTGCAGACTAATGAGACCTCTAGCGGGGATGTTGAAGAGGTACCGAGGCCATCTACCACACTAGATTTGGCCGCCTCGACAAGTGTGGCTGGCCAAGTGGCTAACCTGGCCAAACCCGCAGCACAGCCGATTATCCCTACACCGGTCGCTCCTCCTTCTTTGGGAGAGGTATATTCCACTCCCTTGGTTCTACCCTTTCATGTGTTGTATGTTTATATCGCTCTTGTTCGTCTGTCAGGGATGTGATCCTTCGAGCTTACTGACGTTCGATCCTAAATCCATCGAGCCAGCTGCTCCCAAAGCAAGTGAGGAGCCAAGCCTTGAAATGGTCCTCGGTCCCCTTCAGCGCCTCAAGGCTTTGCTCTCCTCCTCAGTTGAGATCTTGGTCGAAAATCCCGAGGCAATCAAGGGTATCCTCGATGAAATCCAGCCTCATGACACTGCAGGTGAAGCTTTGGCCAGCTGCGACCCTGTCGGCTTTCAAGTCAGGAGTGCAATCGGCTCGCCAAAGAATTACCCTTCGTCGCGCTCAGCTCCCGTTGAGAGCCGATATTGCAGAGAAATGTCAACGGCTTAACGAGAAAAGACTGCTCAACGACGCCAAGACTGATACTTCTGCCAATAATGCTGAACTCGAAACCCTGCGCAAGGAACTGGAGAGCCTTGAAGAGAAGGTGAGGATGACCAAGCAGCTTATCCAAGAGAAGGAGACCTTCATTCCCGCTCTCGAGAGGAAGCGCAAGGCCTCACAGCCGATCTGGCTGATCAGCGGAGATTCGCGCTCTGAGCGGCCAGGCAGTGACAGGCAAAGATGAAGGCGCGAGGCTGAGATTGCCGAAGTGGATCGTATCCGTGCTGACGCCCTTCGCGCTCTTGATGAATTTCTTCAGAAGAATCTCTCTGTGTAAGCTACTGAATGTTGTACTGAACTTGTACCTCTTGAGCCTTGACAGCTTGTGCCCCTTAAGTCGATGGCTGCACATCCTGTGCAAAAATTGCATTTATATATATATATATATATATATATATATATATATATATATATATATATATATATATATATATATATATATATATATATTAGCCGATCGATCTCGTGAATCGGCTCCCTTGGGTACATACTCCGTGGCCTTAACCCTTCTCTGTGTGTATGCCCCCCCAAGCCGAATCCTTCGAGTGATTGAAGATATCGGCTTTTCAGCCAATTCAGGATTATCTCACAACTCACCATGATAAACAGCACAACAGCGGATACACCTGGTGAGAATAATTTTAGCCGACCGCTGGGATCGGCTTCCCTTGCAATTGTCGATCCGACTATTCATCCGGTGGAGTAGCGCCATTGAGGTTCCGGACATCTATAGCGACGCGCCATCGGCCATCCTTTTTCCTTGTAAGTACAACGTTGGAAATCCATTCAGTGTACCTGCACGGCCTGAGGCACCCGGCGTCCACCATCTTCTTGATATCCCTCTTGACTTCCTCAATCTCTTCTAGCTTGTCAGCCGATGTAAACCCATAACCCAGCTTTCCATCGCTTGCTAGGTCAATGTTGAACACAGGCAACGCGTATGTTGAGGATAATGCTGGCCGATCGCTGAAATCGGCCTCCTTCTCCATTGTAATGCTTAATGAGGGTTTACAACTTCTCGGTCTCTTATTATGGTGACGGGGCTCGATGGAGGTATGCTCACCATGTCTTGGGTCATAAATCTCCGACGAGATCCTGAACCTGTGTTTGTACCGGCCCGACGTCTCTACATCGGCATCAGCCGATACTTGTGCATCGACTTTCGCTGTCTTGGGCGCCATACTCTCTTTGGCGGGCGCGCCTTCGCCTCCAATGTTTGCTCAATTTTCACGGCCAGATCGGGCCGTGCTCTTCTCAACGTGTACAGGTACGGCTTCTTCCGGGTTTCGCAGCCGCTGCCCTACGCTTAGAGAATGGCTGAGTCCATCAAAGCACCACCTTGGTCGGTGATACTGATCTTCTTCTCCATCGACTCCTCAAAGTCTTCTTCTTGAGATGACTCAGCTTGCTTGTTATGAGGTGGGAGAGGCCCTAGACGCTCGAACACTGAGACTTCATTTGCCTTCCTCCTTTGCTGCTTGCATTATGGGCAGTTCTCGATTGTCGGCAATCGGCTCATTCCTGAGTCCAGCAATGTTTGAAGAAAGGACAGTCCAGTTCTTATCCATGTTGTATTGCTCCCTTGACCTCCCTCTAGCGTGAAGCTCGTACCCGTCGTTGTTTCTGTCATGCTGACGATTGTCTGCATCGACCGACGATATCTTTCATCATCTTCGTCGTAGCGCCGACGTCGGTCGTATTGCTGCTCGTATTTGTTGAGAGATGCGCGGAGAGTGGGCGTTGATACCGCGTGCTTCTCACCTCCTCCTCGGTTGGGTACCGTCTATCATCATCTTGGGGCCGGTCGCGTGGAACGGCCTCTTCTTTATCTTTGCCACGAGAGTGGCTGCTCTCTGCTTTGTCCGCGCTATGGCGGTTCACCAGCCCTGCCATGTTGACACTAAAGGAGAACCCTGGCCCCCTTATGGAGTGGCTGAGATCTACCGTGTTGACGCCATGCGACGGACGTGTGTTTCCTTTGAGCTTGATGTTGTGAGAACGGGTCTTCTCAAAGGAGCCGATGAGCTCGGCTTCACAGATGGCCTTCAGCTCATCGAATTTCTTCTTGTGATCCGCAGGAGATCCTCGTATGTGATCTGTTCCTCTGCCATCTCGGATGTCGGTGTTGACGTGGATGTTGCGGACGTCCACACGGGCGAATGTGTTACCCTCCAAAACCCCCGACGGGCAATGGTTAAGCAACACGAAGAACGGGGAGGCTCCCAAGGCCGCTTAGTGGACACTGGCACCTCGCGTCGTCCCGCAAATCTTCGGCCACGTCTGGCGGTTGCTAGGGCGTGCCACATGACCTAGACCCGATCGGGAAGGTGTTAGAGTGCTTCGATTGTTCCTGCATGGTAGACACGTAAACATTAAATACGAGCCCTATCGGCTCTCGGGTTGCCCTGTGGATCGGCTCAGAGAGCCGATCGCCCCATGGTTCACGTTGGATTTGCAATGACATGGGGATCCTGTGATCAAAACAAAGCTAAACCGATCTACGACGTTTAGGGTTTTCACGCATATCGGAACGTCCTACGTGTGATCGGGCCTAGCAGCTACGGAAGATGATGCAAACTACCCCTACAAGAGGCCTAAAAACCAACATAACGTTGATTCCCGGAACATCCCTTGCAGGGACGGTGAACAACACCTAACGCACTACCGGATCGTCCGACCCCAGCATAAGGCCTAACTATGCAGATATTAAACTAATCCCTGCGGAGCAAGGAGCAACTATAACAGATCGGATCTACTAAGTAACGAACAAGCAAGATGCTGCCCTTACACCCAAATAGGTGTAAGGGCAGCTAGGTGTCGAGGGCGGCATTGCCACGCAGATATGCACGAGAAAGCATCAATGCAAGCCCCTAAACACCTAATGATAAGTAATCTTGCTCGCCATCAACAACGCTTCAGCACGAGCGGTACAAGGTAGACGAATAACGTGTACCCCTAGATCGCAAGATGCGATCTAGAGATATAATGCTTACCGGAAGAAACCCTCGAAGAAAGGGGTGGCGATGCGCCTGATTTGTGTTTGTTGTGAACGTGATTGTCCTCCTTTTTCGATAACCCTAGATACATATTTATAGTCCAAGGGACTTTCTAATTGAGGCGTGCACCTAACCGTGCACGGAGCCAGACTCTATATAGTAATTCTAAACACAATACGATCTACTAAATTACAGATACACGGGCGATTTAGCCCAAACTCTTAAGCGCAAGGCCGCTTCGAAGATGCTCCACGTGTACGTCCTTCAAGCCCATCTTCACTTACGGCCCATCTCCTGATTTGGCCAAAATCGGGTGATAACACACTACAAGCAGCTCACACACATATGCAAACACATGTGTTGACAGTAACTAAACAGCAGAAGAACACCACCAGATATCCATGGGTACTTAGGATCAGTAGGGAATTGATAAAGTAGTGAGGAGCAAGCATACCATCAGAAACTGTCCATTTGAGAGAAATAACATTGGGGGAATGTTAAAATGTTTGTCTCCATATTTGGGAGACATTTTTAATATTGGAGTCTAGCTAATGGAAATCAAGAACTAGTCTTGATCTCCAAATGGTGATTAGAGGGAATTTATTCATCTTAAGCAACATTAGGGACAAATGGGATCATGCAAGGGACTTGGGTCATTTGGATCATAAGGCATCAATTAAGGAGGCAACCAGGGACAAAGGGAAACATTTGATGATCCATTATCATAGGCAACAAAGCAGCAATTTTTCCCCTCTAATCTAGCTAGAGTCCTTAAAAGAAATCCATCATAAGCATGGTCAAACACACATATATAGCATGGGGCAGATGCTCCAAAGGGATTATATATTCATCACTTGGTATAGACCAAGGGATTATATATTAATCACCAACTGATTAACATGCCACTTTCCAAACCCACACTAGCTACCAACACATTTGGAGAGCAAACAAGCAGTAGCCATATCCAATAATATAGAGGCAACCAGCTATAGCCTAGCACATGCCTAATTAATCATTACCATAAACAGTTCATATAAAGGCAGTATCATTACATAGTTAAGCATCACATCATTACTGCTTAAGGTAATGAGCAATAGTTCTAGCAAGAACACAACACCCACATCCGCTCACACAAACTAGCAGCACAACAGCAACACAAAGTAATTTCGTCGAGCACTTTGTGCCCACGCGGGAGAGGAAGAGGGAGGGGAGGGGAGTAAGCTCACCGACGACGACGGCAGGGGTGGAGGAGCTCACCGACGACGATGGCAGGGGTGGAGGACGCGACGGCTCCTCCACCTTGACGCGACGCCAGCCACTCCTCCACCTTGATGCGGCGGCCCCTCCTCGCCGTAGCGGCAGCTTGTGCTGCAGGCGGCGGGGATGGGAGGAGCGTGGCGGCATGCGGCCCTCGCGGAGGAAGGTGACGGCGACGTCAGCGCTCACCATGGCGGCGCGCGACATTAGGGATCGGCCGGAGAGGGGAGAGGGGTACGGCGGGCTTGCGGTACGGGTAGGGAGGGGGTACACGGCATGATATAAGTTCAACTATTTCTGTGGCGCCCTGAACTAGTGCACCACTGAATCAATTATTTATGTGGCGCAGCGAGTGTAGTGCGCCATAGAAATAGTGGAACCCAATGATTAGGGGTGGCAGGGTGTGGGCCCCACTTAGTTTCTGTGGCGCATGGATTCTCGGTGCGCCATAAAAATAAGCTATTTTTGTGGCGCACCCAGCCAGGTGCGCCACAAAACAACTTTCTGTGGCGCATTTTAGGTCGGTGCGCCACCGAACTAAGGTCTCACCTATAAGGCTTTTCCTACTAGTGCGGGCAAAGCCCGCGCGGCATGGCAGCGATGGGGGTTTCAGCTCGTCGCGACCATGGGGGTGGGGCGGTGCTCCTGATCTCTCTGGTGGTCTTGGTGGTGCGCGCCGTCGCTGGCCGGAAGGCGAGGCGGCGGCGGTGGTGGCGTGGTCGGATCTTGGCCCTTGGGGCCTGGAGGCGGCCGGGTCTGTTGCGCCTTCTCCTTCGCGTGACGGGATGCTCCACCCACATCACATGGGAGCCGGGGCGGCGGCCCCGGGCATGGAGGCGGCGACCTACTCCCCGGAAGGGGACGACCTCGTTGGGATCTGGGGTGGGGGATCTTGGGATCCCACACAGATCTCCGGCGGTGAACATCCAGTCGACGACGAGCTTAGGATGATGGGGCAGCCGGTGAAAACCGTGTCACGCTGGCTTGGCGGACGATGGCGGCGTCACTTGGCGTCGTTACTTGTTGAAGGCATCGTCTTTGCTTGTCTCGTCACTACACTCGGCAAGTTGGCGATGTGCTCCGACCCTGGTCATGGCGGGTGATGGCGACGTTACACGTCGTTACCTTCTTGAAGGCATCACCGTCGCAACCTGCATCTACCCATTCGTGCTGCTCTGGGGGTGATGACCCACAAGTATAGGGGGTGTATCGTAGTATCTTCGATAAGTAAGAATGTCGATCCCAACGAGGAGCAGAAGGTGTTGACAGCAGTTTCGATGAAGGATTCACTGTAGATGCTCACAAACAAGTATTCAAGGGTTTTGATGTAATAGATGAATAAAATACGAGTAAGTAAAATGCGAGAGAAATAATTGCAGCTAGTGGCCCAATCCTTTTTAGCACAAAGGACAAGCCGGTTTGTTTACTTATAATGACCAAACGTTCTTGAGGACACACGGGATTTTAGTCTAGTGCTTTGCTTCATGTGGCTAAATAATCTTCATTGTTTTGATAAGTGTTGTGTGGGTGAACCTATGCTAATGTACCACCCTTCCTAGGACTAATACATACTTGTGATTATACCTTGCAAGCATCCGCAACTACAAGAAAGTAATTAAGATAAATCTAACCACAGCCTTAAACTCTGAGATCCTGCGATCCCTCTTGCATCGATATACTAACGGGGGCTCAGGTTTCTGTCACTCCGGCAACCCCGCAATTAGCAACCGAATACAAGATGCACTCCCCTAGGCCCATAAATGGTGAAGTGTCGTGTAGTCGACGTTCACACGACACCACTAGAAGAATGACACCACAACTTAAATATCATAACATTGAATATTACTCAACCATAATTCACTACTAGCATTTAGACTTCACCCATGTCCTCAAGAACTAACGAACTACTCACGAGACATCTATGGAATACAATCAGAGGTGATGATGATGAATAACAATCTGAACATAAACCTTGGTTCAATGGTTTCACTCAATAGCATCAATAACAAGTAGAGAATAACGCCGGGAGAGTTTCCCCTATCAAACAATCAAGATCCAACCCAAATTGTTACCGCGGTGACGAGGTGCAGCGGTGGTGATGGCGGTGTAGATGGTGAGATGATGATGATGATGATGATGGAGATGATGTCCAGCTCGATGACGATGGCGATGGCGTCGATTTCCCCCTCCGGGAGGGTTTCCCCGGATTCCGCACCCGGAGGCTCTTTCTCTCGTGTCCCTCGCCCCCTAGACGTGTCTGTTCGTGAGGTTCCTACGTGGCAGGTTTCGGAAGAAGAAGCGCGAAAAGGAGGCGAAAGAGCTGTGGAATTTAGACACAAGGTGGCGCGGCCAGGCCATGGGGCGCGCCGCCTATGGTCTGAGCCCACCTTGGGTCCCCTCTTATCCCCCTTCTGGCTCCCTCCGTCATCTGGAAAATAGGAATTTACGTGTAATTTCCTTCCACAGTTGATCTTCCGAAATATTGCGTTCTGACGGTGCTTTTCCAGCAGAATCCTGGCTCGGTGCTTGATCCTCCAATAATGATGAAACATGCAAAATAGATGAAATAACATAAGTATTGTGTCCCAATATGAAATATATCAATGAATAACAGCAAATTATGATACAAAATAGTGATGCAAATTGACGTATCAACTCCCCAAGCTTAGACCTCGCTTGTCCCCAAGCGGAGCGCGATAAACAAGACCACATGTTTATGGAGTGAAGAGTGGATAAATAAAATACGGACAAGAAGCATCATATTCATTCACACAAGACATTTTAGTAAACAACTTCCTCATATAACTCATCTTGAAATAGGTAAAGAGAAATCACAAGTAAAGGTGCATGAGAAATCATAGTTGGTGATGGCAAACTTTGTTCTTGGTCAGAAAACTACTAACGGATTGTACTTCTAAGCAAAGCTTTCATATAAGAATTTTATAGCTGGGCTTTCATATTCAAGCATAACAATCTCCTCATAATCATTGATAACTTCAAAGTCATATTCATTCAGATAAAATTTGTACTAAACAAGAAAGTATAAAAGACATGATTAACTGAATCATAGATGATTGGTTTACAACAACTCAATTGCTTGCTTGAGATAGAGGGAAATAGGTTTACTGACTCAACATAAAAGTAAAAGATAGGCCCTTCGCAGGAAGCAGGGATTAAATCATGTGCTAGAGCTTTTCAAGTTTTGAAATCATATAAAGAGCATATAAGTAAGATTTTAAGCGGTGTTTGTTGTTGTCAACGAATGGTAGCGTCCAGGGCCCCCTTGCCAAGCGAACCTTCAAGAGCGCTCCCATGAGGGACGGCATCTCTACCAGCAAAGGTGATCATCCCCCTTCTCTTTGTTTGCATGTATTTTAGTTTTATTAAGGATGACACTCCCCCAACCTTGGCTTTCTCAATCCATGGCTAACCGAATCCTCGGGTGCCTTCAACATTCACATACCATGGAGGAGTGTCTATTGCAAAATTAAGTTGCTTCCTGATAAATCGGGGCAAAACATGTGAAGAGAATTATTAATGAAAGTTATTAATTGGGGCTGGGAACCCCGTTGCCAGCTCTTATTGCAAAATTATTGGATAAGCGGATGTGCCACTAGTCCATTGGTGAAAGTCCGCCCAACAAGATTGAAAGATAAAACACCACATACTTCCTCATGAGCTATAAAACATTGACACAAATAAGGAGTAATAGTTTGAATTATTTAAAGGTAGCACATGAAGTATTTACTTGGAATGGCAGAAAATACCATGTAGTAGGTAGGTATGGTGGACACAAATGGCATAGGTTTGGTCTAAGGTTATGGATGTATGAGAAGCATTCCTCTCGATACAAGGTCTTTGGCTAGCAAGGTTTGATAGCAAGCATAAAGGTTGAGGAAACAAACAAATATACATATGATAGAAACAATCATGCATCTTTCTCATAAGCACAAGCAATTTTAACTTCAGAATATTAAACTCATTAGCATAGAGATAATAGAGTAATATATCTAAGTGTATTTCTCTCTTCTATTCAAACATCAGGGTGTTGTTGCTATTGACCAATGCTAAGTTTGCCAAAACCAAATAGATTTACTTGATGCTCCCAAAGTGATATCAATACTTATGTCAAGAGTAATCATATAATGGAGATTGCAAACTAAAATAAGGTGTGCAAAAAGTAAATGATAAGACTTCTCATTAATATTCCATAACGATAACTCACACCAACGGATACATAGATAACCAACTAAGAGAGATACTTCCACATTGCATACTATTCCATATGATAACTTCCCTACTCATGATATGACACTACTTGATAATAAAAGATAAAGGTAGTGATGATGTGATACCGCGGCACTCCCCCAAGCTTGGAACAAACCAAGGGGATGCCAATACCGATGATGAATTACTCCTTCGGTGATGATGGTGATGGATTCCTCTCGACAAGCTTCTTAACAAGCTCCTTTAAATCTTCAATCTCATAGGTGAGGTTGCGAATCAGTTCCGAGTTGTGCTCAACGCGGCTCATAATCATGTCAGGTGGTGAATCCCAACTCCTAGAGTTGTTTCCCCATCCTTCAGCTTCAGATTTCATCTCTCCTGCAATGTTAGAACGATCTATATCCCAACCACTTGGCAACACTACCTTGGGGGTCCTTTCAGTTTGACGATCATAGATTAGATTGCGGTAAGGGTTGTAATTGCTTGGAGAAGATGTCCTTGGAGCTAAGAAACGACGTGGAACTGCTCCTCCGGTAGCGATTCGTGCACTCCTCTTGGTGTTGGATGGATTTGATATCACGCCAATGCTTGCAATGGTGGCACGCTGGTGTACTCGCGGAACTTCCTCCACTTCTTCCTCATCCTCACTTGAGTCTTCTTCCTTCAATTCGGTCTTGAATATCTTCCTCAAAGGTCCCTTGTCCTTGTTGTTGGAGACCATGGTGCCTCTAGATCAAAACAAATCTGGCGGAAACAGCTCGAAACAAAACACGACGAGAAAACGATATACGGACCTCCAGGGGTCCGGGGGATTATATAGCAAATATTTTTACGATAAAGGAAGGTTCCAGGCCGAAAACGAGTAGAAAAGGCCGAGGGCTGTCCCCATAGGTCGGCGCGGCGGTGGGGCCTGCGCCGCCCTATGGTGACGGGCCCTCGCGCGTCTTTTCCACCCCGTTTCGATTCCGTAATTTTTCATATTTTCAAAAACAGCAAAAATATTGTTCGGAAAGGTAATAGCGGAATTTTATTACTGTCTTGTTACCTATTCAAAGTCGAGTTATATTGTCAATTTGTCCTTTGATGAAAGCCTCGGTGTTTCCACTTGAATAATATCAACATCAACATTATAAGAATCTGAGATATAATGCTTGAGTCTTTGTCCATTCACCACTTGTGTGGCATTGCCTTGGAGAGAGCTAATTTTAATTGCTCCTGAACGATACACCTCCTCAACAACATATGGTCCTTCCCACTTCGAGAGTAATTTCCCTGCAAAGAATCTGAGACGAGACCGATACAATAGGACTTTATCCCCAATATTAAACTCTCTTTTGATAATTCTTCTATCATGCCACTTCTTAACTTTTTCTTTAAAGAGTTTAGCAATTTCATAAGCTTCACTTCTCCATTCATCTAGAGAACTTAATTGCAGCAACCTCTTATTACCGGCTAGTTTCGGATCTTTATTTAGTTCTCTAACATCCCAATAAGCTTTGTGCTCTAGTTCTAAAGGTAAATGACAAGCTTTTCCATAAACCATTTTATAAGGTGACATTCCCATAGGATTTTTATAAGCAGTTCTATAAGCCCATAGTGCTTCTTTCAATTTGCTAGCCCAATTCTTTCTAGATTTATTAACGGTCTTTCCCAAAATAGATTTAATCTCTCTATTTGATAATTCTACTTGACCACTAGTTTGAGGGTGATAAGCGAAGCAATTCTATGATTAATACCATACTTAGCAAGAGTTTTTCTAAAACCTCCATGAATAAAATGAGAACCTCCATCAGTCATAATATATCTAGGTACTCCAAATCTAGGAAATATAACATCTACAATCATTTTTATAGAGGTCTCACCATCAGCACTTTTTGTAGGTATAGCTTCTACCCATTTAGTAACAGCGACAAGTATATGAGTGTTACCTTCTGAAGAAGGGAAAGGACCCATGAAGTCGAATCCCCAACAATCGAATGGTTCAATAACAAGAGTATAATTCATAGGCATTTCATTGCGTCTAGAGATATTACCAACTCTTTGACATTCATCACAAGATAAGATAAATTTCCTTGCATCTTTGAAAAGTGTTGGCCAATAAAAACCTGATTGCGAACCTTTTGTGCGGTTCTATCTCCGGCGTGATGTCCTCCATAAACACTACCATGACATTTACTCAATATCTCTGTTGTTCATATTCAGGAACACATCTTCGCATAATACCATCCACTCCTTCTTTATATAAGTGTGGGTCATCCCAAAAATAATGCCTCAAGTCATAAAAGAATTTCCTCCTTTGAGGTGAAAAGGTTGGAGGCAAATACTTGAAACAATAAAGTTAGCATAATCACACCAAGGGCTCTCTCTGAGCTCACCTTTATTCAGCCAATTGTTCATTTGGAAAACTATCATTAACGGGAACAGGATCATAAGCAATATTTTCCAATCTAGACAAATTATCAGCAACAGGTTATCAGCACCTTTCCTATCTATAATATGTAAATCAAATTCTTGCAACGAAGTACCCATCTAATAAGCCTTGGCTTAGCATCTTTCTTTGTCATAAGGTATCTAATTGCAGCATGATCAGTATGAATGGTGACTTTTGAATCAACAATATAGGGTCTAAACTTATCACAAGCAAAGACTACAGCTAACAATTCCTTTTCGGTTGTAGCATAATTTCTTTGAGCAGCATCAAGAGTCTTACTAGCATAATGAATAACATTTAGTTTTTTATCTACCGCTGTCAAGAACAGCGCCTACAGCAAAATCACTAGCATCACATAATTTCAAAGGCAAATTCCAATTAGGAGGTTCGACTACGGGAGCGATTGTTAAGGCTTTCTTTAGAGTTTCAAAAGCTTCCTTACAATCATCATCAAAAACAAAAGGTACATCTTTTTGAAGAAGATTAGTAAGAGGCTTTGAAATTTTAGAGAAATCTTTAATAAATCTCCTATAAAACCCAGCATGACCAATAACACTACGAATACCTTTAACATCCCTCGGATAGGGCATCTTCTCAATTGCTTCAACTTTAGCTCTATCAACTTCAATACCTCTCTCGGAAATTTTATGTCCCAATACAATTCCTTCATTAACCATAAAGTGGCATTTCTCCCAATTAAGAACAAGGTTAGTTTCTTCACATCTCTGCAAAACTTTATCGAGGTTTCGCAAGCAATTATCAAAAGAATTCCCATAGGGCAGAAAAAATCATCCATGAACACCTCTACAATACTTTCGCAAAAACCATGAAAAATAGCAGACATGCATCTTTGAAAAGTAGCAGGAGCATTACATAAACCAAAGGCATACGCCTATAAGCATAAGTTCCATAAGGACAAGTAAACGTGGTTTTCTCTTGATCTTTAGCTTTAACAGCAATTTGTGAAAACCCAGAATAACCATCAAGAAAGCAAAAATGAGTATTTTTAGATAACCTTTCTAGCATTTGATCAATAAAGGGTAAAGGGTAATGATCTTTCTTAGTAACTTTATTAACTTTTCGAAAATCAATGCACATTCTATACCCTACAACTATTCTTTGAGGAATAAGCTCATCATTATCATTAGGCACAACAGTCATTCCTCCTTTCTTAGGAACACAATGCACAGGACTAACCCATCTACTATCAGCAATAGGATATATAATACCAGCTTCAAGAAGTTTAATACCTCGTTCCTTACCACCTCTTTCATCTTCGGAATTAGGCGACGTTGATGTTCAACAACAGGCTTTGCATCATCTTCCATATTAATAGCATGTTGGCAAATAGAAGGAGAAATCCCTTTCAAATCATCAGTATAGCCAATAGCTCCTGGTGTTTTCTTCAATATTTCCAATAACCTTTCTTCCTCAATCTCTGAAAGCTTAGAACTAATAATAACGAGGATATATTTTCTTATCATCAATATGAGCATATTTAAGATTATCAGGTAAAGGCTTTAAATCGAAAACGGGATCTTCCTTTGGTGGCGGTGTTGTACCCAAATCTTCCGGTAAATCATGCTTGAGAATAGGTTGGCGAAGAAAATTTCCTCAAGCTCATCTCTTTCTTTCCTAAAAGCTTCACTTTCACTATTCTCCAAATGTTGCTGCAAAGGATTATTAGGAACAAGAACAATAGATGCACACTGCTCCATTTTAAAATCATTACTAGGCAAGTCAGCTTTATAAGGAGTTTTGGTAATTTTAGAAAAGTTAAATTCATAAGGTTCACCAGCAAATCTAGTCAAAATTTTCTCTTTCTTACAATCTATAATAGCTCCACAAGTATTTAGAAAAGGTCTACCAAAAATGATAGGACAATGATCACTAGAGCAGAACCAAGTACCAAAAGTCAACAGGATATTTAATCTTACCACATAGAACTTCCACATCTCGAACAATACCAATTGGAGAAATAGTTTCTCTATTAGCCAGATGAATAACCACATCAATATCTTCAAGTTCACAAGAACCAATTTCGTGCATAATCTCCGTGTAAAGCTCATAAGGAATAGCACTAACACTTGCACCAATATCACATAAACCATAATAGCAATGATCACCAATTCTAACAGATAGCATAGGAACACTAACTTGTTTGGGTTTATTAGGATGTGAAACAATATTAGAAGCATCTTCACGGAAAATAATATGACCATCCTCCACATTTTCAACAAGATCTTTAACTATTGCAACAACAGGTTCAATTTTAATTTGTTCTTCAGGTTCTTTTGGTTTCTTTTCACTTTTATTAACCGCACTAGATATAACAGAGTACTCCTTCATTTTAGCAGGGAAAGGAGTTTTTCAATATAAGCTTCAGGAATAACATTATCAACAGTTTCAATTACTACACATTTGTTTACAGATGAATCTACGTTATCTTTATACGGTTCATGATACTTATCAAAATTCTTCTTAGGCAATTCATAATGAGAGGCAAAAGCTTTATAAAGATTTGCAACAACTTGGGAATCAAGACCATATGCAGCACTCATATTACGAAATTTATCAGTATCCATAAAAGCTTCAATGCATTTATAATCATAAATTATACCTGATTCTCTATCTTTGTCGTTTCTCCCATCCTTCAGTATTTTCTTGGATCCGATCAAGAAGGTCCCTTTTAAACTCTTCTTTGTTGCGTGTAAATGATCCAGAACAAGAAGTACCAGCAAGGTCTTGTCTTGAAAAGAAAGTCTTGCATAGAAATTATCAATAATAACATTACCAGGAAGCTCATGAATGGAGCATTTGAGCATTAAAGACTTCAATCTCCCCCAAGCTTGGGCAATACTTTCTCCATCATGAGGCCAGAAATTATATATGCGGTTCCGATCTTTGAATTTCACTTGGAGGATAAAATTTGAATAAAATAAAGGCACAATGTCCTCCCAATCAATAGAATCACCATTCTTCAGCACATTTATACCAATGCGCCGCTTTACCGGACAGCGATCTAGTGAATAGTTTCTTCCTAACTTCATTCATAGCAATACCAATTCCACTTACCAACGCATAATTCATCCAAAAACAATAAATGATCACCGGGATGGTGATGGCGTGTAACTCACGGTTCGTTGGGAACCCCAAGAGGAAGGTATAGTGCGCACGGTAGCAAGTTTTCCCTCGAGAAAGAAACCAGGTTTAATCGAACCATGAGGAGCCAAGAAGCACGTTGAAGGTTGATGGTGGCGAAATGTGATGCGACGCAACAACAAGATTCCGGCGCCAACATGGAATCTGCACAACAAAACCAAAGTACTTTGCCCCAACGAAGCTTGATGAGGTTGTCAATCTCACTTGCTTCTTGTTGTAACAAAGGATTAAGCGTGAGTGGAAGATGATTGTTTTGCAAGAAAATAGTAAAACACAATTGATGGGTGTATACTATGTAAAGAATAGGACCGGGGTCCACGATTCACTAGAGTGTCTCTCCCATAGATAAAAGCATGTTGGGTGAACAAATTACGATCGGGCAATTGACAAATAGAGAAGGGCATAACAATGCATGTACATGATATGATAAATATAGTGAGATTTAATCAGGGCATTACGACAAAATACATAGACCGCCATCCAGCATGCATCTATGCCTAAAAAGTCCACCTTCAGGTTATCATCCGAACCCCATTCAGTATTAAGTTGCAAAGCAAGAGACAATTGCATTAAGTATATGGTGCGTAATGTAATCGACAACTACATCCTTAGACATAGAATCAATGTTTTATCCCTAGTGGCAACGGCACATCACAACCTTAGAACTTTCTGTCAGATCCCAGTGTCAATGAAGGCATGAACCCACTATCGAGCATAAATACTCCCTCTTGGAGTTAAGAGTATAAACTTGGCCAGAGCCTCTACTAATAACGGAGAGCATGCGAGATCATAAACAACACATAAACAATAGATTGATAATCACCATAACATAGTATTCTCTATCCATCGGATCCCAGCAAACACAACATATAGTATTACAGATAGATGATCTTGATCATGTTAGGCAGCTCACAAGATCCAACAATGAAGCACAACAAGGAAGACGACCATCTAGCTGCTGCTATGGACCAATCCTCGGGGGTGAACTACTCACTCATTCCTCAGTCCGGAGCGATCATGGCGATGAAGAGTCCTCACAGGAATGGAATCCCCTCTCCGTCGAAGTGCGGAAGAGGCGATCTCTGAATCCCAAGAGATGGGATTCGCGGCGGCGCGTCTCTGGAAGGTTTCCGTATCGTGGCTCTAGAATGCTTGAGGGTTTCACGACGGAGGCTTTAAGTAGGCGGAAGGGTAGGTCGGGGGGGCGACGGGGGCCCCACCATAGGGCGGCGCGGGCCCCTACTTGGCGTGACCCTATGGTGGCGGCGCCTCGTCGCCCCTTCGTTATCTCTTCGGTCTTACGGAAGCTTCGTGCAAAAATAGGACCCTAGGCGAAGATTTCGTCCAATTAGAGAATATTTCCTTACTAGGATTTACGAAACCAAAAACAGCAGAGCAGTTGGCTCTTCGGCATCTTGTTAATAGGTTAGTTCAGAAAATGCATAAATATGACATATAATGTGCATAAAACATGTAGGTATCATCAATAAAGTAGCATGGAACATAAGAAATTATCGATACGTTGGGGACGTGTCGCAGCATCCCCAAGCTTAGTTACGCTCGTCCCGAGGAGGTAAACGATAACAAAGATAATTTCTTAAGTGACATGCCATCATAAACTTGATCATATATTTGTAAACATATGTAATGAATGCAGCGATCAAAACAAAGGTAATGACATGAGTAAACAAGTGAATCATATGACAAAGAATTTTAATGAATAGTACTTCCAGACAAGCATCAATCTTGCATAAGAGTTAACTCATAAAGCAATAAATCAAAGTAAGGTATTGAAGCAACACAAAGGAAGATTAAGTTTCAGCGGTTGCTTTCAGCTTATAACATGTATATCTCATGGATATTGTCAACATAAAGTAATATAACAAGTGCAATATGCAAGTATGTAGGAATCAATGCACAGTTCACACAAGTGTTTGCTTCTTAGGTGGAGAGAGATAAACCGACTCAACAATAAAAAGTAAAAAAGAATGGTCCTTCAAAGGGAAAGCATCGATTGCTTATTGTTGTGCTAGAGCTTTTATTTTGAAAACATGAAACCAATTTTTTCAACGGTAGTAGTAGACATATGAGTTATGTAAATTATATCTTACAAGTTGCAAGCCTCATGCATAGTGTACTAATAGTGCCGGCACCTCGTCCTAGCTTGGACTACCGGATCTTTGCATACCATGTTTCAACCAAGTGTCACAAAGGGGTACCTCCATGCCGCCCTGTACAAAGGTCTAAGGAGAATGCTCGCATTTTGGATTTCTCGCTTTTTGATTATTCTCAACTTAGACATCCATGCCGGGACAACATGGACAACAGATAATGGACTCCTCTTAAATGCATAAGCATGTAGCAACAATTATTATTCTCATATGAGATTGAGGATATATGTCCAAAGCTGAAACTTCAACCATGATTCATGGCTTTAGTTAGCGGTAATGTTCTTCTCTAACAATTTTGCATGCTCCAACCACTAAGGTGATAGATCCTTGACAAGACGGACATACATAGCAACTCACATGATATTCAACCATAGTTGATGGCGTTCCCCAGAAGCAGAAGCTCGCACAACAAGCAACTTAATAATAAAAGATAAAAGTGCATAAGTACATATTCAATACTACGATAGTTTTTAAGGCTATTTTGTCCCATGAGCTATATATTGCAAGGTGAATGATGGAATTTTAAAGGTAGCACTCAAGCAATTTACTTTTGAATGGCGGAGAAATACCATGTAGTAGGTAGATATGGTGGACACAAATGGCATAGTGGTTGGCTCAAGTTTGGATGCATGTGAAGTATTCCACTCTCGATACAAGGTTTAGGCTAGCAAGGTTATTTAAAACCAAACTCAAGGATGAACCGATGGCACCAAAACTCACATAAAATACATATTGTAAACATTATAAGACTACACACCGTCTTCCTTGTTGTTCAAAACTCAATACTAGATATTATCTCCAGACCTTAGAGAGACCAAATATGCAAATCAGATTTTAGCAAGCTCTATGTATTTCTTCATTAATGGGTGCAAAGCATATGATGCAAGAGCTTAAACATGAGCACAACAATTACCAAGTATCACATTATCAAGACATTTTACAATTACACATGTAGCATTTTCCAATTCCAACCATATAACAATTTAACGAAAGAAGAAGCTTCGCCATGAACATTATGAGTAAAGCCCTAGGACATATTTTTCCGCATCAACGAGCGGAGCGTGTCTCTCTCCATAAGTGAATGCTAGGATCATTTTATTCAAACAAAAACAAGAACAAACCGACGCTCCAAGTAAAGAACACAAGATGTGATTGAATAAAAATATAGTTTCGGGGAGGAACTGATGATGTTGTCGATGAAGGGGATGCCTTGGGCATCCCCCCAAGCTTATGGTCGCTGGAGTCTTCTTAGAATATGCAGGGGTGAACCACGGGGCATCCCAAACTTAGAAACTTTCACTCCTCTTGATCATAGTATATCATTCTCCTCTCTTGACCCTTGAAAGCTTCCTTCACACCAAACTTCAAGCAAACTCATTAGAGGGTTAGTGCACAATTAATAATTCACACATTCGGAGGTGACACAATCATTCTTTACACTTGTGGACATTGCAAAAGCTCTTTTGGACATTAATGGATCAGAAATAGATCCAACATAGCAAAAGAACTTAATGCGAAATAAAAAGCCAGAATCTGTCAAAAACGAACGATCCCAAGTAAAGACGAATTTAAAATGGCACCAGACTTTCTAAAATGGAAAAAACTCAAAACTAATGAAAGTTACGTACATATCGGGATCACGCTCGTAAATTGGCAGATGTTTTTGAATTTTCTACAGAGGCCTGTACCCAGATTCGTGACGGACAATGCTGTTTCTGCGCGGCGATCCCAAATATAACATCAACTTTGACATAGAAACTTTACTTGGCACAAAAACATGATAAGGAGAGGTTGCTACAGTGGTAAACAACTTCCAAGACTCAACAAAACAAAAAATTGCTGTAGTAAAAACATGGGTTGTCTCTCCCATAAGCGCTTTTCTTTAACGCCTTTCAGCTAGGCGCAGAAAGTGCAAATCAAGTATTATCAAGAGTAGAAGCATCAACATCATTATTTTTCATGCAAACACATATTGTTGCAAAGGGTACTTTAGGTGCTCCATTATCTAAATTCTCTATGGTGGTGCTAGGGGTTTAGAAATTTTAGGCCTATAATAATTCTTTTGTTTAGGCACTTTAGAGGCGTACATGAATTTTTGCTCTTTCCCCACATAAGCTTTCTCATTATACTTGAGAGAAGAAAAGATTGAACCCAAGGTTCCCATGCTTTTCAAGTTCATCAATCCTATTGGTTTGATTATCATGGACAACACAAGTTCCTAGGACACTAATTCTTTTATCAATTCCTCCTAAGAATTTATCAAGTTCATAAGTTTTGTCAAATAACATTCCCAATTTAGTTTCAACACTTGAATTTTTTTCTATGGTTTCCAATTTTTTTCTTAACATCTTCAAGAGATTTTCAATTTTAACTTCATTAACAGGTAGGTATTCCAACTAGACTCTCAATGATGCAACTAGCTTCTAAGCGGGGAGTACCTAGGAAATTGCCTCCAGAAAGATTATCAAGAACATACCTATTCCAACTAGATAAACCAATAACATAAAAGTTCCTAAGAAGGATAGTGGTGGAGTGTTTCTTAATGCACCTATGATGAGCATTACTAATTCTATACCAAGCATCTTTAAAACTTTCTCCACCTTGTTGCTTAAAAGAACGAACTTCAACTTCAGGATTACTCATTTTAGTAGCAATAAAGTAAACTAGGCGAATAAAGTAAAGACAAGTAACTAATTTTTTTGTGTGTTTTTGATATAGATAGCAAGACAGTAAATAAAGTAAAACTAGCAACTAATTTTTTTGTGTGTTTTGTTTAGGTGCGGCAAACAAAGTAGTAAAAAATAAAATAAAGCAAGACAAAAACAAAGTAAAAGAGATTGAGAAGTGGAGAACTTCCCTTGCGGCGTGTCTTGATCTCCCGGCAACGAGCGCCGGAAAAGAGCTTGATGGCGTGTAACTCCCGACATTCGTTGGGAACCCCAAGAGGAAGGTAGCAATGCGCACATTAGCAAGTTTTCCCTCGAGAAAGAAACCAAGGTTTAATCGAACCGGGAGGAGCCAAGAAGCAGCAGTGGAGGTTGATGGTGGGCGAAATGTGATGCGGCGCAACAACGGGGATTACGTAGCGTGGAGATACGCACCGCAACTAGTTTGTAATTGCCCCATGAAATAGTGAGGTTGTCAATCTCACCCGCACCAACAGCTGTAACAAAGGATTAAGCGTATCGAGTGGAAGATGATTGTTTAAAGCAGGAAAATAGTAAAACACAATTGCGGTGATTGTGTACTATGTAAAGAATAGGACCGGGGTCCACGGTTCACTAGGGTGTCTCCATAAGATAAAAGCATGTTGGGTGAACAAATTAGGTCGGGCAATTGACAAATAGAGAAGGGCATAGCAATGCATGTACATGATATGATAAATATAGTGAGATTTGTCAGGGCATTACGACAAAGTACATAGACCGCCATCCATTGCATCTATGCCTAAAAAGTCACCTTCAGGTTATCATCGAACCCCATTCAGTATTAAGTTGCAAAACAACAGACCATTCCATTAAGTATGGTGCGTAATGTAATCGACAACTACATCCTTAGACATAGAATCAATGTTTTAT